>CM028350.1:18695506-19901833 GCA_016618105.1 Dendrobium huoshanense
AACCACACAACCCGTTAAATGGAAGATCCAACGCGTCAATGATTCGATGCCCATCCGAAATCATTGGATTTAATCTGAACCCGTCAATTGAAATCAACAGATAGATTTATATCTTCAAACTCATGCACAAACCCAAGCCATGGATCTATTCTGCTGTGATGCGATAGATCCCACCGGAGAACTCCGACGAAATTTCACGGAAGGATTAGGAATGTGGAAACCTCTAATCCAATGATGAAAATTTGTTGAGGTGAAGATTTCCTTCACACTTGACCTGACTACATATCTAGGGAGCTCGGGATTGAAATCTCACCATGGAGAAAGCCCCAACGGATGGGTTTTTCTCTCAAGAAGCTTCAGGAAGTGAAGGCAAGCAGCTCTCCTTCAGGCATCAAGATCGATGCATGGCCGGAGGTATGAATTTGAGCGGAGTACAAAGCAATTTCACCGAAGCTCATTCGAATAGATGGATGGGAGCATTTGGAAGACTAAGGAATGAGAGCAAAATCTCTAGGAAGCTCTGGGTAATGATTTTGAAAGCTTAGACGTGAATGATGGCCCTGGAATGAGCTTCCCTATTTAGCTCACTCCCATGAGATTTGTACGGTCGGGATCGACTAGGCTGGGCCTCGGATGGATGCTAGGTGGAAAGGGACATCCTCCTAGAGAGATCGTGAGCCTGAAGCCGGCGAGCTCAGCCTTTAGAAGGCTTTGAGTCAGGCTCGAAGCGGGGGGGGGGGGGGGGGGGGGGGGGGGGACCACTGAAGTTCAAACCCCATTGGTTCTGGTCGTCGTAGGCTAGGTTCTAGGTCGGTTGACCTAAAAAGGATGATGGGGACATGATAAGATCAAGGGTGAGCTCAATTGGACCTGGGGAGTCCCGATTTGGCTGGATGGTTCGGTTGACCCAAACCTGCTCCGTTTGGGTCAAATTGTGCTCAACCCAGGTCAGACCAAACACTTGGTTTGATATAGGAAGTGGGTCTGGGTCTGGTTCACCCAATGCAAGTGGCAATTAGGTTTGATTTAGACTGAGATGGGAGATGGCTCGAGTTGATATGGTTTTGGACACTTTGGTTTAGCCCAAAAGTTGACCCAGGTCAATCCAAGACTTGGGCTGGCTGGAGGAGGTGTGTTGGACGTTGGGCCACCTAATGGAGGTGTTGGCTAGTTCAATTGAACTTATGGTGGGAGTTGGCTCAATCCTAAATGGTTTTGACCACTTTGGGTTAGCCTAACTCTTGACCCAAGTTGATTTAAAAGGCTAAGCTGGCTAGGGAAGGTGCATTGGGTCAAGTGAGATCCAATGGCACCTTAGATTGGATCCAACTTGACTAGGATTGAAACATGGATCAAGGTGGGCCTCTCTTTGGGCACTTGGGTCAAGCCAAACGGCCAACCTAAGTGAGCCTGAGACTTAGGTTTCCAAGAGGGGTCTCTTGGAGGCCTAAGGGGTCACCCCATGGATTTAAATGGGATTGCAATGGTTTTGGTCAAATGATTTGGATGAAAAGGGTGTATGGGTGATTTAGTCAAACTTGGTTGACTTCGTCAACCAAGTTGACCTAGGACCTATAGTTGGGTCCATTGCATTTAATTTGATCATATAAACTTGATGGGAGGGGTTTCAAAGTCTAGAAAGGTTGTTTGGGTCAAATAACCTGTTTGTGCTCTTAATAGGTCATTGAGTCAACCTAGGTTGACCTGGTCAACCAGGTTGACCTAGGGGAAATGATTAGGATCAACAAGTTTGGAATGATATTTTGAAAATGATTGGAGGAGGATTCAAGGGTTGATGAGGTTAAAACACATTGAATTTTGGTCAAAAGTCCAAAAATCCCCTTAAAGGGTATTTTGGTCATTTTGGCCTTGAGTCAATTTCGGGTCAAAGTGAATAAAAAAAAATGTAGATTAGTGTTTAACATATCAATATCAAAGGCAAGGGAGGGATCAAAATGTTTGTAAGGGACTCTAAGGTCAGATTCCACTGGGTGATAGGTTCAGTGGCATGGGTCATAAATATTTAAAGGTTTTGTAACATTTGAAAATTAACTTTTTTTTCTGGGGCTAGATTCCTCCAAATGAGCTCAAATTTGGAGGGTTGGAACTAGAGACATGACTTATGAACATACACTTGATAGACTCTGAATCAGGGTTAATTGACTGGGTTCTTAAGTGTTTGAGAAAGTACTGGGAAAGACTTTCAAGACCTAACCCTTAGCCATAGATTTAGGTTTGGATTGACCTAAGATCTAAATTGATCCTAAAGTCTAGAAACTAGAAGGATCCTAAGATTTAGAGCCTAGAAGTGATCTTTGGTCTATGAAATCCTAGGGTCTAGAGTTCAGGAAGGGACATAGTGACCTCATACAAAAATGAGGTCAACATGTGCCCAGCTTAATAAACTTTCAGGTCTACAAGTTCGCTTGGAATGTTAATCAGCTCAAGATCAAGTAGACTAGGATTGAGCCAGTCTATAATTTCTATTTTAATGTATTTTTTATATTTTCTTAAGTCAAATGTACATTTGTGGATTCTGAAGTTAAGTACCTTGAACACATACACTAAGGCGGAGAAATTTAGTGAGTTAGAGTTTTTCTATTTTGATGATATTGTACAAGATGATTTTAGATCATCCTGTATGATCAGTCAAAAATAGAAACTCTAATTAGGGCATTTGAGTCATGCAACTGAAAGTTCGTTAGGATTGTTAAACCCTTATAAATTAGCCCAAGAAAAATAACAAGAGAGGGGATGAATTGGTAGTTTTTAAAAACTTCTTAAACAAAAAGTAAAATTCTTTTAAAACCTTCTTGAATATTTTAAAACAAACACAATCAACCACATAAATTAAAATGAAGAAAATAAAATGCATGAATAAGATAAAAATAATACTCCAAATTTTATAGTGGTTCAATTAACTTGACCTATGTCCACTCCATGGAGCATCTCCTCCAGGTATTACACTAAACATAGTGATTTTCCTTTTATTCCCCACAGCATGACGGAGAAACCTTTATACTCCTTTTCACCGACCTCGATGATATAGAGAATCCAGACTCCTTTTGCTTTCTTATGAAGTAGGCAGAGAACCTTGATCTAATGCTAAAAAAAGACCTCCCAAGAGCCACCAAGGACTCAAGGACAAAGAATGGAGAAGACTACTCAAATCCTTGCTTGGAGCAACCTTTGTGACCACCTCACAAAGTCCCCCTCATAAGATTCTCTCTTTTCTCCCAAGCTCTCCCTCTCTTCTCTTTCTTTAAGCTCTCTCAAGTTAGGATAATAACAAAAGATACTCTCAATAACAAATAAGAGATCATATAAAGAAGGCCTTAAAAATTGCCCTAATTTGCAACTTGCCATCAAAGATCGTCATGGATGATCAACGGATTGTCCTGTACGATCAGTGTATTTTAGCCCTTCTAGCCAGGACGATCTGGGTGTACTATACGATTAGAATTAATGTTTGTTCTGATTGTTTAGGATAATATGAGCATCATTCTATACTATTAGTTCAAAATCATACATATCATCTAGAAGATAGTTCAGGATATCCAAGAGATCCATGTTGGACTATGAAGAAATATAACTGATCGTCCCGGATAATGCTTGGATCATCCTGTATGATTAGTTTAAAATCAATGATTATCGTCCAACACATAGTTCGGGTCATCCAGCAAAAACATTTGGACAATGAAGAATTATAATTGATCATCCAGCACATAATTTGGGACGTCCATGTGATTTAGGAGAAGATTAAGGTTTTTTTTTATTGATTGTCCAGGACGATCCTGCAATCGTCCAGGACGATATGATCGATCAATCTAACTTTATTTAATTTTCTTAATCACCTGACTAATTTAGGCATGATTGTAATGAATCATATAGAAAGATAATAGATCGTTCTGTTAGTATTTTTTATTTGAGCATATCGTCCAGGACGATGGGAATATCGTCTAAGATGATTTACTTAAGCAACTTTACATAACTCAGATGCCCTAATTAGAGTTTATATTTTTAACTAATCATCCATGATGATTTTGGATCATCCTGTATGATATGATCAAAAATAAAAAAAATATTAAACTTACAGAATTTCTCCCCCTATGTGTGTGTGTGTAAGGTTACTTAGCATCGGGATCCACCTTATTACATTTAACTCAAAAAAAGTAAAAACCACTGGAATTAAAATTATATACTGACTCAGTCCTAATCTATCCAATCTTGAACTAACTTCAATTGTAATTGACCTTGTGGACCTAAAACTTTAGTAGACAGATTAACCAAAATAGATGTACAGTAGTAACAATAGTAGAGAAACAAGAATGCCAAGAATGTTTATTATCATCAAAATTATAATTCTTGAGAATCCATATCTGTAATAATGTAAACTTGCTTAAGTAAATTGTCCTCGATGATACTCTCATCATCCTGGACGATATGCTCAAATCAAAGATACTTAAATGCTAAATCATTTAGGCAAGATTTTATTTTTAGAATCTTGTTCTAATCGTACAGGACGATCCTATATCATCATGGACGATTCATTATAACTATGCCTAAATTAGTCAGGTGGTAAGGATATTAATTAATGTTAGATTGATACATCATATTATTCTGGACGATCACAGAATTGTCTTGGATGATCAATAAGAAAAATCTTAGTATTCTCCTGAATCTCTTAGACGTGCCAAACTATCTACTGAACTATCAGTTATATTTCTTCATCGTCCAGATTTATCTCGTAGATATTCTAAACTATCTACTGGATGATAATAACTAATTTTGAACTAATCATACAAGATGATCCAAGAATCATCATGAATGATCAGTTCTATTTCTTCATCGTCCAGATGTATTTCCTGGATGTCCTGAACTATTTGCTAGACAATTATGTATGATTTTAACTAATCATATAGGATGATGTACCCATCATCCTAGATGATGTACCCAATATCCTGGATGATCGGAACAAATATTATGTTGTAATCCTACATCACACCCAGATTATTTTGGTTGGAAGGGCTAAAATACACTGATCGCACAAGACAATCTTTGATGACAATTTGAAAATTATGGCAATTTTAAGGTCTTCTTTATAAGATCTCTTATTTATTAATGAGAGAATGTTTTGCTATTTTACTGACTTGAGAGAGCTTAGAGAAGGAGAGGGAGAGCTTGGAAGAGAGAGAAAGAATCTTATGAGGGTGAGTTTATGAGGTGTTCAGAAAAGGTTACTCCAAGCAAAGATTTAAGTCGTCTTCTCCAATCATTATCCTCAGCTCCTTGGTGCTCTTGGAAGATATTCGTTAGCATTAGATGAAGGTTCTCTGCTTGCTTCAGGAGGAAACAAAAGGAGTTAGAGTTCTCTACCTGCTTCAGGAGGAAGTAAAAGGAGTCTGGGTTCTCTGCCTCTCGGGGTCAGTTAAAAGATTTTTAGGGCTTCTTCGCCTTGTTGTGGGAGCAAAATGAGAGACACTACTATTTTAGTGCGATAATCGGAGGGTGTCTTCGAGGAGTGGACGTATGTCAAGTTGACCGAACCACTATAAAATCTGGCATGTTCTTTCTTATTACTATTCACATTTTAATTTCTGCACTTTTATTTTCTATGATTGATTGCATGATTAAAATATGTAGTTTATTTTGATAATTACTTTTTATCAATTGTTGAGCTTTTTTGTTTTAAAATATTCAAAAAGGTTTCAAAAAGATTTGCTTTTTATTTAAGAATTTTTAAAACCACCAATTCACCCCTTCTCTAGGTTAGCCTCGGGCTAATTTATAAGGGCTTAACAACCCTAACAAACTTTCAAGTGGTATTAAAGTATAATTTATAAATTAAGTTTTTTAGAAAACTTTTGAATTAGGATCCATTGCTAACTTTGGCAACTGAAACACGGCGGAAGGGTATTCCATTACTCGACCACCCTTATTTGATAATATACCTTTTGAGTTCTGATAAATTCGCATATTTGTTTTATAATATATAGATTATTGCATGTAGATGCTTGTAAAAGAAGATTATTTTACACCAACACGTACAATAAATGACATCAAAACTGAACATCTTTTTTTGAATGAACTTTTGGTGATAGAAGTATAGCATAACTAATACAAAATACTTAAACTATTTTTTTTTTTCACTGAATCTGAAGATTACATGTGTGTTTCAACATGTGATAATGGTAAAGAAATCTTGGATAGATTATGTATTACTTATAAAGACACAAGTGAAGTTCAGCAATCTAGTTGAATATTTTACTTCATAACTATGAACTTTTTCACATGAAACCTAGTGAGTCAATATCTAAAATGTATATTAATTTATACAAATTGTTACCTCCCTATATGCCTTAGGAAGAAAGCTAACTAACTATGAGAAAGTTAATAAAATTTTGAGATATTTACCTTCTTCCATTGATACTAAGATTATTGCTATAACTAAAACCAGAACTTAAATATTTATTCAATCGATAACTTACTTGATCACTAATTACTTACGAGAAAGGAGTAAACCAAAGCCAGCTTAAAATGAAGATGAGAAAAAGAAGGAGAATATTGTAGCCTTAAAGGTTAATGATACATATACTAATTCTTCTAGTTCTGAATGTGATGATGTTTTTTTAATTACTAGGAAATTCAAGAGTTTCTTAAGGAAAAAGTAAAAACATTATCAGAAATAAATAAAGGTAAGAACCATAAGATTCCTAAAGTTTCTTCTAACATTATCTATTTTGAATGCAGGAAGCCAGGGCATCTAAAGGCTGATTGTCCAACACTTAAGGCTCACTTAAGCAAGGAGAAGGGTGAGGAGAAACCCAAGTTTAGGAAGGATAAGAAATGAATCCAAAAGGCTTTCTGGGTGGATTTAGCATCTGACTCTTCTGAGACTGAAGCTAATGAGGAGATAACAAATTTGTATTTGATGGTAGATGAACATCTTTATCATTCTATCATACGATCAATTGCCTGATGTTTATAAGAAAATTCATTCATCTTATAGAAAGCTTAAAAAATTGCATACTAGCCTAAAACTGGAATTTCTGAACTTATAAAAAGAGCATGAAGTTTTGATCATTCTACACTTGATAGCAATCACATAAAATTATTAGATGGATTTGATGCTTTGAATAATAAGTATTCTGAATTGACTATTGAGCATGATTCCTTAAAATGTTTATATGTTGAGCTAGAAACTACATATAAGGAATTAGATACTCTTTCAACATATTTAAATTATAAAGAGCATGCTTTGAAAATAGAAATTTCAGTTCTTGAGAATTCAAAAAAGTTTTTAGAAGCTCAATTAACTAATTTTAAAGAAAATATAAAATCACCCACAATGTTTGAGTTTCACAATCTATTAAGTCAGCATGTATTATTCAAACCTATAAAGAGACACTATAAACCGAGTATATTAGTAAACTCTTTTCTTGGTATTAGATATTTTTCATGTGGCATACTAAGACATATTTCCCACACATGCATCATTCACCCTAGAACAAATTCAGTGTGGAGACCCAAATTGCATTATTTACAGCATAATACACATTCATTGCAATTTTCTTTCCCTAACAGAGACCTAAATTTGATAGGGTTGCTAAATCTAACATTTGATGATTTTATAGGTGTGCTACCTGGATAGCAGATGTTCATGCCATATGTCTAGATGCTAATCATTCATTTTACTAGAGGCCAAGGCTAGAGGCAATGTCACTCTTGGAGACAACACCACTATGAAAGTGGTGGGCGCAGGTATAATCAGAAACTCCAAGAATCTTTTGATTAAAACTATTTTACTTGCTGATGGCTTGAAACATAACTTACTCAGCATCAATCAGCTTCGTGATAAAGGCTTCAACATAAATTTTTTGTCAAACACCAGCATTATTAGCTTAAATAACATCACTATTTTATAGGGAAAAAGGATCAATCACATTTACATGCTTGATTTACATAATATTGAATGTGTTGCTTATTTTTTCTTAAAAGCTATTGCTGATGAGTCTTAGTTGCGGTATAGGAGGTTGTGTTATGCTAGCATGAAAATACTTAAAAAGGTAACCCAAAAAGACCTAGTAAGAGGAATCCCTAAGCTTGAATTTACTAAGGACCACCTATGTGATGCATGTCAATTAGAGAAACAAGTCAAATACTCTTTCCATTCCATTAAAAATATTAATACCTCTAAGCCTTTAAAAATCCTTCACATGGATTTATTTGGACCCATTAGCACTGCAAGCTTAGGGAAAGGTCTTTAGAATTTTAATAGTTGATGACTACTAGAGGTTCACTTGGATTAGATTTCTGTCACATAAAAGTGAGTCATTTAATGAATTTAAATCATTCTCCATTTGGATTTAGAAAAAACTAGGTTATGAGATTTTGACCACCCATAGTGACCATGGTGGAAAGTTTGAAAATAAGAGATTTGAAACTTTCTGTGAGGAGCAAGAGATTATTCACAACTTCTCAGCTCCTAGGATCTCTCAGTAGAACGGACTAGCTAAAAGGAAGAATATAATCTTATTAGAAGTCGCTAGTGCCATACTTGCTGAGTATTCACTTTCAAAATACTTTTAGGTAGAAGTAGTAAACACAACTTGTTATGTGTTGAATATGATGAATACTAGATCCAAACAGAATAAGACACCCTATGAGATCATTAAGGGTAGGACACTTAACATTTCTCACATCCTCATCTTTGATTATAAGGTTTTCATTCTAAATAGTGGGAAATCACTTTTAGAAAAATTTGACTAAAATCTGATGGAGTGTTCTTAAGTTATTCAAGTGTAGGAAAATCCTTTAGAGTGTTTAATAAGAGAACTTTGGTGGTGGAGGAGATTACTCATGTAGTGTTTGATGAATCTAATTCTGAGAAGTCTAGAGTTGAGGAAAAAGATGAAGTATGTGATAATACCCAATGAGTAGAAACTATAAATTTAAAGGAAAGGGTAGAACCTCAAAATACTTTGCCTAGAGATTGGAGATATTCTTCGAGTCAACCCAAATAATTGATCTTAGGAGATTCTTCTAAAAGTGTTAGAATTAGGCATGGACTTAGAAAAGAAGTTAACCACTCTGTCATTATCTCAATGACTAAACCCACTAAGAGGAATTGAATCAATTTGTTAGAAATGATGTCTGGGAGCTAGTTGAAAGACCTAAGGATCAAAGTCTAATAAGAACCAAATTGGTCTTTAAGAATAAAATGAATGATTCTGATGTGGTAGTTAGGAATAAGGTAAGATTGATGGCTAAGGGGGATATCAAATATAAGGGATTGATTTCAAGAAGAATTTTGCCCCTATAGTTAGACTGGAAGTGATTAGAATGCTACTAGCCTTTGCATGTTATAAGAGATTTAAGCTTTTCCAAATGGATGTCAAGAGTGCCTTTTTAAATGGGGTAATAAAAGAAGATAGGTTTGTAGAGCAGCCCTAGGCTTTGAGAATTCCTAATTTTCAAATCATATTTTTAAATTAAAAAAGGCTTTGTATAGATTAAAATAGACACCTAGGGCATAGTGTGAGAGGCTTAACACATTCCTACTAGAAAGGGAGTTTGTTAAGGGGAGCATAGACACCACCTTTTTTCTGAAAAGAGTAAGAGATAAATTGTTCATTATCTAAATCTTGTTGATGATATACTTTTTGAATCTTCTGATAAATATTTATATGATATTTTTTTTTAAATAATGAGTAAGAAATTTGAGATGAGTATGTTAAAATAATTATCCTACTTTTTGGGATTTAACATAAGACAAATGGATGATGGGACTTTTCTTAATATATCAAAATACATTAAGGACATCTTGAAAAAATAAGAAATGAATAAGGCTAAGCTAATAAACACTCCCATGAGCTCCAGTGTTCAATTAGATAAAGAATCAAAAGAAAATTAGTTGATCAAAAGAAATACAGAGGAATAATTGGATGGCTCCTTTATTTGACAACTAGCATACCTTATATAATATTTAGTGTGTACCTTTATGTTAGATTTCAAGCTAATCCGAAGGAGTCCCACCTGATTGCAGTTAAGAGAATCCTTAATTATCTCTTAGGACCCCAAACATAAAATTTATTAACCGAGGCATAACACTTCTTTTGAGATTATATGATATTATGATTCAGACTTTGTAGAGTGTATGGTGGATAGAAAGAGTATCTTTAGAATGTGCCAATTCATAGGAAAACTCTTAATCTCCTGGTCTAGCAGAAAACAAAACTCAGTTGCACTTTTCATTGTTAAAGCTGAATACATAGCCTTAGGAAGTTGTGTGACCCAAGTCCTTTGGTTAAAATAACAGATTCTAGATTTAGGATTACATGTAGGCACAATGTTAATTCTATGTTATAACACTAGTGCCATCTGTATTTCTAAAAATCCTATCTAACATTTTAGATCAAAACACATTGACATTATGCATCACTTTATTAGAGATCATATTACTAAAGAGACATTAGGATACACCATATAGCAACAGAAAACCAACTGTCTGACATTTTTACTAAACCACTAGTCTTTGAAACTTTCAACATCTTAAGGACCAGATTATGTGTCATAGACATTAATGCATGAACTTGATGATTACTTAACTATGAATTTTTTATTTTCTGATCTTTCTTTAGTTTTTTTGTTTACTTGTTTCATTTTTATTTATGTGTTGCTATTTTTTGTGTTTCATTATTATATTATTTTTCGCTTCAGTTTTATTTTATTGATCACTATTGGAATGACATTTTTTCTTTGCTTTTATTTTTAAAAATTTGTAATCAATGATTGACATCCCTAAATCAGATAAAGGAAGAAACACTAATGATTATTTCCTTTCTCTAACTCATTTAGCGGTGTAATTTTTTTTCTAAATAAAAGTCTATTTTAAATTAACAATTAGACTTTGAAATTGAGATCTTTTCTATCTTCTTATAGTATTATATCTCATATAAATAATGTTCAAAGTCATTAAATCACTTTCAAACTTTCTTGATCATGTTATTACATTTATCATATGAATATGATTATGCTTTGTGATTTACTCCTCCTTATATTAGAGAATGAATTTTCTTCTCTATTATTTGAAAAATATTTTCAGAACTGAGAGTCTTTAAAGATTTCTAGCTTACAAAAATGATAAGAGACATAATATGAGCCCAAAATTTTTTTTAAAAGATAAGCAATGATCGCCAAAAAATTAAAAGATACCAAAGTATATCAAAATTAAAAGATGCACAAAGTGTACCAAATAATTGATTAGAAATATAAAATGAGCCTACAAAAAATTAACATCCCTTCTCTTTCAAGCCTTTAAATCTTAGAAGAATTTATGTGTCACTTAATATTTTTAAAGATTTGATTTTTGAAACTCATGAACGTGACTAATTACTTCGCTATATTATTTTATAAGATATTTTTCTGGAACAAAGTTTTGAACGGATTTCTTTTCTTATCTGAAATTTTTTGAGTTAGATCTTTATTTTCAAAAGATGGGTTACCGTGTAAGAAGTCTGAGCTAGGGTTAATAGGATCCGTTATTCTACCGTTTTTTTGATTTTGACGATGTTAATTTATTTTTTACTAATTTTTAATCCAGTTATAAGAAAATGTATCATTGTCAAGCATTGATTAAAAAAATTTGATTTCTATTTTATTTTTTATTTTTATCATCTTTTTTTATGTTTTTACTTAATTTTTATTATGTGTTACTTATTTTTTATTTTTGGGACCTTTTATAATCATCCTTATTCATCATTTAATTTTTCAATTTTTTGTTCACATCATCCTAGACAATGATTTCCTATCATCCTGGGTGATAACATCAATTAACCCTTCATCATCCATCTAACGGCTGACCTAACTATATTATTTGAGATCGTCGTAGATGATCCCCTGTTCAACCTGTACGATCCATGTGGGAAAATGGTTCAATGTTTTAAATTTGGCCAGTATTATTCATTATCTCCAATCGTCCAGGACGATCCACCTGTTTGTCTTGGATGATCCTTATAGTCAAAGATCATATTGGCTGACTCCTCAGAACGATCGCTAGTGTCTAATCATCCTGGATGATGTTCGATCATCCAGGAGATGTCTGATTATCTCGGATGATATGACCACCTTTTTGAACAATCATCTTTGACGCAATTATTTCTCATGATCGTCCTGGATGATTCTACGATCGTCTTAGATGATTTGCCCGAATCTTTATAAATAATGTTTTGAACCGTATTCTTCACACCAAACTCCTCCAATTCTTCCTTCCTCTCCCTCAAACTCTTAAAATGGCTAGTGTCAAGCGTTCTAGGATGCTTACTAGAAGCTCCTCGAGGGCAGCTGTAGACCCTCGATTCACTAAGTCAGCAGATCAGGTTTTTTATCTCGGATACAAAATAGAAGGGATTACATCCTCCAAGATTATCAATCCCTGCACACTTACTTATCCAGTGTTAAATATGATTGTTCATACTACCCTTACTTTCATTCTGACCCTTGCATTATGTTCCACTATGAACTTCTGTACAAATTCTTTGCCAGCCTTCGCATTAAGTCTACCTATATTGCACTCCAATCTTACATAAACAAAACTCAGTTGCACTTTTCATTGTTAAAGCTGAATACATAGCCTTAGGAAGTTGTGTGACCTAAATCCTTTAGTTAAAGTAACAAATTCTAGATTTAGGATTACCTGTAGGCACAATGTTAATTCTATGTTATAACACTAGTGCCATCTGTATTTCTAAAAATCATATCTAACATTCTAGATCTAAACACATTGACATTATGCATCACTTTATTAGAGATCATATTACTAAAGGAGACATTGTGATACACCATATAGCAACTGAAAACCAACTGGCTGACATTTTTACTAAACCACTAGTCTTTGAAACTTTCAACATCTTAAGGACCAGATTATGTGTCATAGACATTAATGTATGAACTTGATGATTACTTAACTATGAATTTTTTATTTTTTTATCTTTCTTTAGTTTTTTGTTTTACTTGTTTCATTTTTATTTATGTGTTGCTTTTTTTGTGTTTCATTATTATACTATTTTTTGCTTTAGTTTTATTTTATTGATCACTATTGGAATGACATTTTTTCTTTGCTTTTATTTTAAAAATTTGTAATCATGATTGACATCCCTAAATCAGATAAAGGAAGAAACACTATTGATTATTTCCCTTTCTCTAACTCATTTTGCCGTGTAATTTTTTTTCTAAATAAAAGTCTATTTTAAACCATTAGACTTTGAAATTGAGATCTTTTCTATCTTCTTATAGTATTATATCTTATATAAATAATGTTCAAAGGCATTAAATCACTTTCAAACTTTCTTGATCATGTTATTACATTTATCATATGAATATGATTATGCTTTGTGATTTACTCCTTATATTAGAGAATGAGTTTTCTTCTCTATTATTTGAAAAATATTTTCAGAACTGAGAGTCTTTAAAGATTTCTAGCTTACAAAAATGACAAGAGACATAATATGAGCCCAAACTTTTTTTTAAAAGATAAGCAATGATCGCCAAAAAATTAAAAGATACCAAAGTATATCAAAAATTAAAAGATGCACAAAGTGTACCAAATAATTGATTAGAGATATAAAATGAGCCTACAAAAAATTAATCCCTTCTCATCCCTTCTCTTTCAAGCTTTTAAATCTTAGAAGAATTTATGTGTCACTTAATATTTTTAAAGATTTGATTTTTGAAACTCATGATCGTGACTAATTACTTCGCTATATTATTCTATAAGATATTTTTCTGGAACAAAGTTTTGAACGAATCTCTTTTCTTATCTGAATTTTTTTGAGTTAGATCTTTATTTTCAAAAGATGGGTTACCGTGTAAGAAGTCTGAGCTAGGGTTACTAGGATCAGATATTCTACCGTTTTTTGGATTTTGACGATGTTAATTTATTTTTTACTAATTTTTAATCCAGTCATAAGAAAAATGTATCATTGTCAAACATTGATTAAAAAAACTTGATTTCTATTTTTTTATTATTTTTATCATCTTTTTTATGTTTTTACTTATTTTTTATTATGTGTTACTTGTTTTTTATTTTTGGGACCTTTTATGATCATCCTTATTCATCATTAAATTTTCAATTTTTTGTTCACATCATCCTAGACAATGATTTCCTATCATCCTGGGTGATAAAATCAATTAACCCTTCATCATCCATCTGACGACTTATCTAACTATATTATTTGAGATCGTCGTAGATGATCCCCTGTTCAACCTGTACGATCCATGTGGAAAAAATTGTTCAATGTTTTAAATTTGGCCGATCTGATTCATTATTTCCAATCGTCCGGGACGATCCACTTGTTTGTCTTGGATGATCCTTATAGTCAAAGATCATATTGGCTGACTCCTCAGAACGATCGCTAGTGTCTAATCATCCTGGATGATGTTCGATCATCCAGGAGATGTCTGATTATCTTGGATGATATGACCACCTTTTTGAACAATCATCTTTGACGCAATTATTTCTCATGATCATCCTGGATGATTCTACACGATCGTCTTATATGATTTGCCCGAATCTTTTTAAATAATGTTTTGAACCGTATTCTTCACACCAAACTCCTCCAATTCTTCCTTCCTCTCCCTCAAACTCTTAAAATGGCTAGTGGCAAGCGTTCTAGGATGCTTACTAGAAGCTCCTCGAGGGCAGCTGTAGACCCTCGATTCACTAAGTCAGCAGATCAGGTTGTTTATCTCGGATACAAAACAAAAGGGATTACATCCTCCAAGATTATCAATCCTTGCACACTTACTTATCCAGTGCTAAATCTGTTTTCTCATACTACCCTTACTTTCATTATGACCCTTGCATTATGTTCCACTCTGAACTTCTGTTTGAATTCTTTGCCAGCCTTCGCATTAAGTCTACCTATATTGCACTCCAATCTTATATAAAAAAAGACTTATAGAAATCACTTATCAGGACTGTCATGAACTTCTTCAACTTTCCACTACTGGCAACAAACTTCATATCTTAGCTTTAGATCCTAATTTCAACTAGAGCCCTATCAATCAATATTTAAGACACACTAATGCCACTTTCCATGACGGTGCCTCTAGTTTTTAGTCAAAGATGCTATGATCATTCAACATGTACTTCGAACCTCTATAATTCTAGAGGTTGGTGACCATATTCACATCACTCCTCTACTCTCCCTCACCACCTACTATATAATGGCTCGTAGGAATTTCAATGCTACTGATCTTTTTTTTTTTTTTGATACATTGAACACTTGATTAGCATCAAAGATCCCGAACATCATTGCATATGTTCTTGAAATAAAGTACAATCTTTAGTATCCTACCTCACCAAACTACCAACTTGCCTTCTACACCAATAGCTTCTTCCACATCCTTCACAGCACTTGTCTCCACCTGGAGCACGAGGAGGCTGAGGGAGCAGAGGAAGAGGCTATTCATGAACCTATTCATATCCACTAGAAATCACAACTGGATTAGTTGGTGGAATGGTTTGACTAGTGGGAGGTCAGGTTTGACTCCTACGTAGTTGCATAGGAGCAACAACATACAACGGATGTTGATTATTTCAATGCATATGTAGCCCAATAACAACAGCAGCACGACAAGGATATGACTTGATTTAGGGAGCAGTTTGCTTCCATTCATATTTTCTTTCAGTCACCACCACCACCTCCTTCACCTGATCAAGGTCATTCATACCTATAGATTACTTGGTGTTTTTGTGTGATGTTTTGTACTTATTTCTGTACTATGTTCTATTTAGTGATTATTTTTATGTTTCCTCCTTTTTGTGATGTCAAAAGGGGGAATACTGTTAGTATTGTATCATTTGCTTATTTTAGTAAAATTTACTTTGCTTTTCTTATATTGTTCTCCTTTGTTTTATGTTTCATTTTTTAATAAATTATATATATATATATATATATATATGATTTAAAATATTCCAACAATAATGTTTGTCATAATAAAAAAGAGGAATATTGTTGCAGATATGGACCCAAGTACTATGATTTTGATGATAACAAATATTATTATTCCTTGACTATTACCATTTATGCATATCTGTTTTATGTGCCCAACTCACTAATCTTTCAGGTCCACAAGTTTGCTTGAAATGTCAATCAGCTCAAGATCAGGTAGAATATGATTGAGTCAGTCTATAATTTTTATTTTAATGAATTTTTTATCTTTTCTTGAGTCAAATGTACCTTGGTGGATCCTAAAGCTAAGTAACATTGTACATATACACTAAGGAGGAGAAATTTAATGAGTTAGAGTTTTTTTTATTTTTGATCATATCATATAGGACGATTTTAGATCATCTTGGACGATCAGCCAAAAATAAAAACCCTAATTAGGTCATCTGGGTCATATAAACTTGCTTAAGTAAATCATCCTAGATGATATGCTCAAATTAAAGGTACTAAGCCGCCAAACCCATTTAGGTAAGATTTTATTTTTAGAATTTTGTTGTAATCATACACGACGATCCCATATCGTCATGGATGATTCATTACAATGATGCCTAAATTAGTCAGGTAATTAATGAAAGTAATTAATTTTAGATTAATCGATCATATTATCCTGGACGATCGCATGATGTCCTGAATGGTCAGTAAGAAAAACCTTAGTCTTCTTCTGAATCTCCTAGATGTACCAAACTATCTGTTGGACGACCAGTTATATTTCTTCATCGTCCAAATGTATCTTCTGGATGTCCCGAACTATCTGCTGTAAGATAATCATTGATTTTGAACTAATTGTATAGGACAATCCAAGAATCGTCTTAAACAATTAGTTCTATTTCTTCATAGTCTAGATGTATCTCCTGGATGTCCCAAACTATCTGTTGGACGATTATGTATGATTTTGAACTAATCGTACATGAAGATGTACCCATCGTATTAGAGGATCAGAACAAACATTGTGTTCTAATCATACAACGCACCCAGATCATCCTGGTTGGAAGGGCTGAAATATACTGATCGTGTAGAATGATCTATCGATCATCCTGGACGATCTTTGACGATAAGTTGCAAGTTAGGGTAATTCTTAAGGCCTTCTTTATAAGATCTCTTATTTATTAATGAGAGCATATTTTGCTGTTGTCTTGACCTAAGAGAGCTTAGAGAAGGAGAGGGAGAGCTTGGGAGAGAGAGAGAATCTTGTGAGGGGAATTTGTGCGGTGTTCATAAAGATTGCTCCAAGCAAATATTCAAGCCATTTTCTTCAATCGTCGTCCTCGGCTCCTTGGTGGCTCTTGGGAGGTCTTCGTCAGCACTAAATCAAAGTTCTTTGTCTGCTTCAGGAGTACGCAAAAGGAGTTGGATTTCTATGCCATCTTCAGGTGAAAGCAATAGGAGTCTGGGTTCTCTGCCTCACCGGGGTCGGTGAAAAGGATTATGTAAGGGCTTTTCCACCTAGATGTGGGAATAAAAAGAGAGATACTACTGTTTTAGTGCAATCCTCAGAGGGTGCCTCCGAGGAGTGGATGTAGGTCAAGTTGACTGAACCACTATAAAATATGGTATGTTCTTTCTTATCATTGTACCGCATTTTAATTTTCGCATTTTATTTTTTTATGGTTGATTATATGGTTAAATTTTTTGATTTGTTTTGTTAATTGCTTCCGCATCAGGGTTGATCTTGTTTGTTTTAAAATATTCATAAAAGTTTTAAAAAAAGATTTTGCTTTTTCTTTAAGAATTTTTAAAACTACAAATTCACCCCCCTCTTGATTAACCTCGGACTAATTCATATGGACTTAATAATCCTAACAAACTTTCAAAGAGCATAAGCCAATAACTTATGCTCATTAATAAAGGATATCTAATAAAATAATAAGAAAACTATCACATAATCACATATTAATAAATTTATAATCAAATTAAACAAGCATATTATCAAGCTTAATTGAACTTGTTCATCAACTTTAAATAATAATGTTCATTATCATAAACAGATCAGAACAAAATTATTTAAACTTGTTTTTTTATCAATCAAACCTTTATAAAATATTTAGGCACATCCAATTAATTAATGACGTAATGACAAATAAGCTTTAATCGAGTCAAACCAAAAATTATAACTTTTAGGAAATCATTAACAAAGAATTTGAGGAACAATTAGTCATAATTTAACACCTTTTGCTAAAAGTAAGACATAGTTTATAAATACTCACCCAGTCCACACTTTAAAACTTGTGTTGTGCATTGCAATCTTACATTGGTATTTTAATTGTGTTAAAAGACCCGATAAATTGTATTAAACTACATGCCCACTTCCCCTTACAACTAAAAGAACATTTATTAAATAAAATATTTCTGAAAATCTCACTAAACCTTGCTAATCATCTAAATGGAAGAGATTTTGCCACATTTTAATAATTAATAACCAAGGCTTGATTTATGACAACTTTCTTATTACTTTATATTTTAAATCAAAACCACAATATCTATTTCATCATTATTATTTTTTATTATTTTCAATAAAAATTTTATATCAGAAAACTATTTTCTACACTATCTTTAAAAAAATATTTTTTCTACAACTTTTCAAAACAATAACAAAGTTGTTCCAAATGAAACCTTAAGCTTCATTTAAAACATCTTTCTTATTGCTTTCTAAAACAATTTTTTAATATAAAATTTCATAATTTAGAATTTCTATACAAATTTATTTTAAAAAATAATAAAAAAAATCATCGCAAATAAATCTTATATCTCAATACAACATATCTTAACTCCACTTAACGAACTCAACTAATGCAAAGTACTTACAATTAACTGCTTTTCACTAAAAAAAAAACAATAAGGTGTTCCAATACACCTAGTCCCGTTCCAACGTACAAGCAGGCACAAAAAATTCATAAATTGTCAAGAAAAGAACAATAAACTACCGGGTACATATTTTCTTGTGGCTCATTTAGTTGCTTGGAAGTATGAAACTATCAAGGAAATATATACAAATATGTATACCCTATAAACCTTCGCAAATACCATGAGTTCAATTCTTTTTTTTCATTCTACATAAATAAGAATTTAACTCAAAACATAACATAACGAAGAAAAAATTTATGTAATCGACCCCAAATCGTGGCATAAAAACTTAATGTTGCTGTTGTAATAAAAATTAATTCGATGTAGTGAGAAAAAGACTTGATATTATTATAGAAGTAGTATAATAAAATGAATAAAAAATCATTATTTATTAAATTATGCTTTCTAACTTCAAGCAACCAAATTAGACCTAAGAGAAAAATAGGTGAATGAAGGCTGCCTCTAAGAATAATACAGGACTGATTATTCAGGAAACCAATCAAACTCTGATAACAAAATGTCAAGATAGCTGCTCCTAAACTGAAGAAAAATATCTGCTAAATGACCTCAGAACACCTTATTTGATTAACATCAATTGCTTACATACAGGGAATGTTGTTTATCAGGTAACCTTCAGCATAGGTTCTTGCTATTATTTCCTTCTGCAACAAAGAAAAAGATAAATATACAAATGCGGATTCAACAGCAAAGCGAATATTTTTCGATGAAAACATTCGAAAAGAAAGTATAAAAAAAGTTCATGTTGAGGAAGCATGCAGGGTTTCAAGATTCTGATTAGAAAAAATCTGCAGAGTTATGAACAGTGGGAAAGAAGTTTCGTTATATGCTAAAAGATGAAAAAAAAAAAAAAACTCTTAACGAGTTACACTGACCATCAATAGTAAAATGCAATATAAATCTCCTGCATCTAACAAATTAAAATCATACGAGTCACTTTGTTCCTTAAACGTTGAGATTGTGGACATGGCCAATCCAATTTTATTATCAAAGCAATAGTTCATGCATCGTTGTGGGCTTTAAAAATCTCTACAGAACTCACGTTCTATATTTAAATGATTCCCGGTTGATATTTTAGGAGACAAATTAGATGGTAGATGAGACACCATGGAGATTGTGCCCTCTAAGAGAATTATATATATTTCTATTTTAAATAAAAGAAAAAAGGAATATATATATATATATATATATATGACACGAATGGCTCATAGCTTATTGTGGGGGAATCATGAAAAATCAAATCATGATCTCCTGATTCTGTGAACCCGGGTTAATATGAACTATGATTTATTTAGGCAAAGGTGGTTGTTGGCACAACTTTACCAAAGAATACTTATTAACAATCATATGTTGCATTGCCTAAATCGATCCCATAAACTTGGAAGGAAAGCTCGCCAAAACAAAATTTTCAAGGCCGGTCTAATCTAACAGAGGTTTTTATTACTTACCCAGTGTGCCACATAGTTCATAGCTCATAGACTTGGTCACTAAATAACATTTGAGCTTAGTCTTTATCAAATTACGGTGATTTAAGGGAAGGTTTTAGGCAATGAAAGCTTGTCATGTCCTTACTAGCCTGAGATTTTTTAGTCCGATTAATAACATTGATTCTTTGTGTGAGCTTTGATCAGATTTGAATTTATCAGCGATATAAAATTGACGAGGAGGATGATTGGAGCTTTAAGCACAAAACAACCAATTATTTCTACAAATGTTTACATATATATATATATATATATATATATATATATATATATATATATATATATATATATATATATATTATATATATATATATATATATATTATATATATATATATATATATATATATTGCTATTTATTATTTTAGCGGGCTACTTTAGGATTGTGGAGGTTGGGCTTTTGATGTGGAAGTTCTCTCTAGTAGAGATTTCCTTTGACAACACCTATCATCGAAAAATGAGTGGTTGATGACTAATAGGGCCTCAAACTCATGCTTGAGACTTAGACTACAGGAATGATAATAATGTTGGAGATCCATCCAATTAGGATGATCTATGATTGTATCCATCATTGGGGAGATGGATCCTTTTAAGATTTATCATGAATTTTAAGGAGACATTTTTATGATAAAAAGCTCCATTAGCCATGATTTCCAATAACGAAATCATCATTAGGGATGAGGATCGAAGTATACTTGTTTTAGAAGTTGGGAAATTTTTTGATATTGGTAATCTGGTTATGATATGTGGTAACATATTCGTCATAAGGTAAATGTACCTCGAAGTATTTTTCTTTAAGGATTTGATTTGCCTTGGTGAATAAACACATGCACCTTGATAACAACGATTATAATTTGTAATAGCCAAACCCATAACCGATTAAAGTGGCCTGAGTCCTCGAAATAGAATAGATTGGCCAAAAAAAGACTCAAGAAGCCCTTACATCGTCTGATTAACTACAACGTTTTATCTGCATACATATTTAGTCTAACCATTTTTGTAATGTTTTTGCATCATAGGAAACATGTTATGCCTACCACAAGTAAACAGTGCATCTTGAATAATCTAAATTTTACATAGAACGCCTCACAAGCAACACAAGAACATCAATAATATCTAAGAGGTTTTTGAATTATTTCTCTAAAGCGTAAGAATTTTCTGATGCATATTCGTGGAAGGAATTAAAAGAGATGTTTTTCACTACCTGAATTTGCGACGTCACAAGTCCAACACCCTGATATGCACATTGTTCAGAAGCAGTTAGTGTAAAAAGTCCAAAATCTGTCGAATCAAAATTGGGATTGAAATACACACCTCAAATCTCTTTGTCACCCAAGATACTTCATTCCAGCTTCTAAGGTGAAAATCTTTGCAGGTTGGAATTTGAATGGATTCGACATGCTGTACGAGTCTCAATCCGCCTACAAGAACAGAAGAAATGTTGAGTACAAGGTTAACTCTGTGGCATTTTGGAGATTCACCCTATTCAGCTCAAAATTGAAGGAGATCTTTGTATTCGGGAGAAAAAAAAAAAAAAAAAACTAGAACCATTGTAAAGATTATCAATTAATGATTGCCAAAGCAGGGGTGGAACCAGGATGGCTAGGGAGCACTAGCCAACCGAAAATTTGTCATCACCTTAATATTATATAATCCATTAAAAATTACAATTATGTTAATCCAAACATATAATTTCTATTTTTAATTTATTATGTTAATTTATGATCTCATTTTATTTTATTTTTATTTTTATTTTACATCATATGAGAGAGGTTTATAAATTAGAAATCAGATTTGCAAAGTATTATAAGGAAAATCACAAAAACATCTTGAATGCAATGTATTTGGTATCATTAATCAAATAACTTCAAAAACTAAGAGAGAGACGATGGGATTTTTTGCTCCGAAAGGTGAAGCTATTTTGTGAAAAAAACAAGATATGCATATTCCAAATATACATATTTAAGAGGTCGAGAACATTCCCGTCATAGAAATGATACTATTACAGTAGAACATCAATATAAAACTGATATTTTCAATACCATTATAAATTCACATTGCAATAAATGAACAACATAGTTTAAGAACATGTTGCAACACTATTGATTCTCAGTTCAATATTGAATCCTTAGGATGGATATCAATCATTCCAAATTCAAGATATTTGCTAGCTTGCAAATAAATTTTATCCTGAAAGTTCCACAGAACAAGAAAAGCTACATTAAAAATTGAATTAGAGCATTTTGAAATTGAAGCTCACCAGAATCAAGTTTTAAAGGATCTCTTAAGAAATTCTGATTTATGTCAGATGTTGGCAAATATGAAAGGTAGATTTAAATGAGAATTTGACTTTTAATAGGACACAATGGAGAAAAATGATTCATGTAGCCGACCCCATGTAGTGGGATAAAGGCTTGATGTTGTTGTTGTTGTTATTGTTGGCAAATATGAGAAAACTGATAATACACTCTTATTGATCGATTGATTAGATTGATTCTAAAGGTGGGTTTGGGACGGATTTTTCGCTGCTGTACTTTACTAAACGCAACCGAGAGGTGGTTTGAGAAGGCCTGATTGTGCTCCGTTCTCAACAATTTCACGTCCTGCGGTTGCTTCTCACGTCGGGAAGAAGCCTCCTGCGGTTCACCTGCTTCCCGCTGTTCATAGATATGATAAATATGTTAATGCCCTACTGCACAGTTTTCTTCTTCATCCTCACAAAGTTCCTCTATATCAGGCCACTCCTCTCCTTCCGTCTCATCTCACTGTGCTCGGCATTTGCTTGCCGTTTTCGTATTTCTCTAAAATCGCAGCTACAACTCTTGCCTTCGTCTCCTTCCCTCTTGATGAATATGAAGTCACACCTGGACGACGATAGGAGCTTGCTTGCGGCAAAGGTTGGCTTTCTTCCTTCCTTTTAGCTGTCAACTCCCAAGCCTTAGCCGCTCGTTTCCGCCACCCTTGACAACATTTTTGATTGTTGGATCGGAAGTTAAGCAAAACGAGAGTTCGCTCACTGTGACACGATCGGAACCAAGACCGACGATAGGAGGTTGCTTGCAATGAAGGTAGCCTTTCTTCCTTCCTTTAGCTATCAAACCCCAAGCCCTAGCTGGTCGTTTCCGCCACCCCCGACAAGTTCCTGGTTGTCGGATCGGAAGTTAAGCAAGGGAGTTTGCTCACTGTGACGTAACCATTCTTTTGCCCTTTCACATGTTATTTTTTTTTTAAAATGGCTTTTCTTTTATGTATTAGATTTCTGTTAAATTGTGAAGGTCACCAAAATTTAATTTCTTTTTTTTTTTAATACATAGCAGTGAATCAGAGGCACAAGCTTTCCGTTCATTGAACTTTTACTGTTTCAATCATTTTCTGATAGAATTTTGTGAGGCTACTTTCATGGAATCCATCTCTGAATTGATGGACCGTTATCTTGATGAGCTTGCTGAATGATCAAATTATGATTTATATAGATAGATAGATACATATTAACTAGATGTTTGCTGAGGCATTTTGTTATTGATATATGGGCATATGGTCTTTATCTACTGCCCCCCCCCCCCCCCCCCCCCCCCCCCCCCTATTTAGGTTAATTTGGTCATGCAATGACTGGAACTTAGAAGGGGGAGGAGGTTCTTGTGCTGCTGAGCTGCAGTTCTTATCATTTAGCTTTCTCTTTCTTCTGTTTTCTGAACAATTTTTTGTTCTGGGAGAGGATGGAAATGAGCTTAAGATCCTTGTAAGTTTGTCTCATTTTGGTGGTGCTTTTGGCAAGTAGAATAAATTGGGATCATTTTATTTCCCTTATGGATACTTTTGCAGATTATTCTGAGTTATGTGAGATTTGGTGATGCTTTTTTTGGTAATTGTGATTAGAAGCATATCCTGGAAGGTTGGACCTCCCCTAAATGGGAGAGATTTTTTGTGTGGACAACGGACCGTCTAGAGATGAACTAGAACGCGCAATATCACCCGGTAGACAGCGAATAAGAACCATATCTTTTTCCTTTTTTTTTTTCATTTTACATATTGAGAGGATGGAAATGAGCAAAATGAACCATATCTTTCTTTTTGGGTTTTCATTTTACATATTGAGGGAAAGAGCAACAGAGAATAAATAAAGTTTTCTTAGAAAGTGGAGTTACAAAACCCCAAGAGATGTTCCCTATGTGCCTAAAATTCAAAATTTTCTATAATGAGGTTCTAGGATTAAACTTGCTTGTAGTTCACGCCTAATGGCTTACATTTTCTTATATTCACCATTCAATGGGACCTCCTTCACATAGAAGGATGTTCTCCCTTCATGAAAGGAGTATGAGCTCAGCTACTTTAGCACGTGTATTGATAGTTCAAAGATGATGTGATTGCACTCTTTCGGTGTAGATAGATGCCACATATTTCATATTTAATTTTTATGCATTGCATCACCCTTTAGATTTCATATCAAGGATATTTTCTGACAAAGGAGGCATTCTCCTGAAATTGTTGGCCACGCCTTGTATAATGGGGATGACTTTTAGCATGTAGATAATTGCATATATATAAGGATGGCATGTCTCTCCTATCAACCAGCAACATATGTAACAATTGGCAATGATTTGCTTGACTAGTGTAGGGCTAAGCATTCAGAATTTTCAGTAAGAGATTGGTTTAGTAGTGTTGTTAGTTGTCTTGGCCGCCAATTAATTCGTTCTCACTTAGTCAGGTCCGTAGAGTCATTTGGGCCTAGTCACCCAGGACATTCGCGTTGAACCCTTCTTAGGCATTAACTCAGCTAAGTAATGGTGTAGACATGTTTATACAAAAATTGTGTCAAGCAAATCCTCTCAAGTCTGCTTTGAAACTAGTTTTATATGGTTTCCTTTCAAACATATTATGCCTTATTTGAGTTTAACCAAGTTGACCACACTTATACCTATTGCATTCTATCCAACTTGATTAATTTGGTATGATGATATGTGCCAGTCATCGACAAATGCAACCTTATTGACTAGAGTGAGTAATATATCGATTGCTTGCCAACTTAAGAGAGCAATCAAGGACTTGATTTTGAATTCATAAAAATTTTGCACTTGATTTATCTAAGTGTACAGGTAATTTTGTTGTTAAATCATAATGTTTTGAGCACATTTCTTATAACTTCAATGGCTGCCTTTACAGAAATAAAATTTAGTCTATGTTGCCTAAATGGAGAATATCTTCATACTTATGCCTTTGGCTGTTTTCTGCTCGTCGTTAACCAGGAATGGATCCATGTTCTCATGCTTGTCACTTGTCTCATTGTCCTGTGTTCGGGAACAAGTGAAGTGAGAATTTTCATTATCATGCATCTGATTTAGAAGATGTTACTATTATTAACATTACAATCATGCAGCTAATTGTTTATGCTTCCTTGCTATGATCTATAGTCCCATTACAATCCTGCAGCTAAAGGAGCTAAGAACTACAGTCCCCTTAGTTTTGATGAATGGTGAAGGAGTGCAGGAGATGGTCCATTTACGAGAGAAAATCACAGATGCATTGATGGATGAGATGAATTAAAAAGGTTTTTATGTTTGAAAGTAGTTAAGTTTTATTTGATTAACTTTGTGAATATTTTGTTGACTTTTTTTGTTTTTTGTTTTTTTCACTTTAGGTGTCTTTAGAATTAGTTGCAGAGTCACTTTCTATGGAAAATAAGAAAGGGAAAAAGTATTGCAGTTTATTCTTTGTTTGAGGGCTTACATTGCACTTATTAATTAGTTTATGTTTTGATTTTTCTAGCAATAACAAATGATAAAAGGACATGAAATGAACTATTCTTTTCACTAAAAAATAATATCTGAATATCCTGCAGAGCAAAGAAATTTGTTGAGTTGTAAGTTTCTTTTGATACAGATGAGTGTTTAGCTTAGCATAATTGTTTGAAAATAATTTATTGATCGTTCTTATCATTTCTGATATTGAGATCTATTATCTTTCTGGAATAAACTAAAAATTGTCTATTCAAAGAGTTTGTTGATATAATTTTCAAAAAAATATAAATCATAACATATTTGTATTATTACGAGAGAATTTTTTAGTATAAAGTAATATTAGAGAGTCTAAAATTTTAAAAAAGTATTTTGAAGTATGATAAGAACAATGTCAATAAAAATTTATAGTATTTTTATATATATAAACTTATAAAATATTTGATATATAAACTTATAAAATATTTGATAAAATAATTTGATTTTAATACAAAAGTGCTAGTTTATTAACATAAAATTTTGGAAAGAATATATATATTTGAATAAAATTTATTCATCTTAATACATATGAGGGTATAAAGGTAATTTATTCATATATAGCTGTAGCACAGCAACTTGACAGTTATGCTGCCCAAATAAAATGCACTGCTTTCTATACAGCAATTTGAAAAAGCAGCTTTCTATACAACAATTTCATAACCTGCTTTACCGACAACAGCAACAAACCCCAAACGCACCCTAAATCTACATATTTCTAGTACAACTAATTGTGCGTTATCAACAATGAAGATTGTCAAGACAAAGCTATAAAATATGATAAAAAATTATCAGGTTCATTGATACCAAATATTGAGACGGATATTGCAAAGAGTTTTGAGATAATCAATGGTTGATAATTTTGATTCAATGAAGAAGCGTTGGATAGAATTTAAGAAGCCTAACCAAGATTGCTAGATTACGAGACTTTTTTTTCTACTTTGTAGCTTGTTCTTGCTTACAAACTTTTTGTCTGCTTGGCTAAAAAAGTTGAATTCTAATTTTGATTTATTTTAGTTAATATTTGTTTCATTAACCCTGTCTTTAAATAATAGTTCTACCGCTATGTCAAGGTTCCTATAAGTATTGCTGCAATTATTTATCTATATTCAATACGCATATGAAATTTGATATATGTTTGTAATATGATAAATTATTAGAATTAGTTAAAAAATTTTTAAAATAAAATTTTTTAAATTCTAAGATCTCTTCATTATAGAGATTTTATAGGGGAAAAAAGGAATCATGAAACTCTATTTTATTTATAGTTGATAACAAGATGAAAATCAAATGCTCGTTCCCTAAGTGCGACTTGGAACTTGGAAGAATTGAATATAGAAAATTCTGTTAAGAGCAAAAGTGAGCCCAATGTATTATTCTCAAGTCAGGTTCACTGTATCAATCTTCACACATAATTTTACAAATCTTTACAACAACAACAACAACATCAAGTCTTTATCCCACTATGTAGAATCAGCTACATGAATCATTTTTTTCTATTGTCTTGTTAAGAGTTAAATTCTCATTTAAATCTAATAAAGAAAAATCATTTCTAATATTTTCTAACCAAGTTGTTTTAGGTCTACCTCTACCTTTCTTAACATAAGTCAAATCTAATACATCTGCTTTCCATACAAATCTCTATATGGACATTTAATAAAGGGAAAATACTATGTTGCACTGATACGGATACGACGATACGAATACGACACGATACGGATACGGGACACGCCAATTCTTAAAAATACAGGATACGGATACGGCGCGGATACGGCATTATAATATATAAATAATAAAGTAATCAAAGTGTAATATTTGAAATGACAAAAAAATTGAAATAAAAGTAAGCATTAAGTATTGAAATGTCTAGTACAACAACAAAAACAAGAAGATAAATTGCCCAGCACATGAAATTTCAACTATTCAATAGAAGGAATGATAGGATTAGCTTCTTCAGTGGTTTGTCTTTGAGTTTCTATATCATCTTCAATAAATATCATAACTTCTAATTCAGGCTCATCAAGTGAAAGATTAGCAATTTCTAATATTCCCATATCCTCAAGAGATTCAAATCCATCTCCAGCAACATCCCACATCCTGTTGTCTCCTTCCATATAAGTTGGAGTTTTCCTTGAGAGAAGTCGAAGGTTTGTATGCACGTAAACTAAATCTTCAGCACGTTGTGGAGTAATTTTATTTCTCTTCATTGATTGGATGAATGAGTATGTGCTCCAATTTCTTTCACAACAGGATGAGGATGAAACTTGGCCAAGCAATTTTATGGCGATTGTTTGTAGTAGAGGTGCTGAAGCTCCATGTATAATCCACCACATTTTCGGATCAATTCTCCACCTATCACGCAATGACTCTTGGTCACCAAAGTCCTCTAAATAACCAAAAAAATTAGCAAGCTCAATATTGACACTTCTTCTCTCCTCCTCATTTGGAAAATAACGCTTCAAACATGTCTTCCTCATATTTGAAATTTCTAAATCTTTCTGTGGAGAAACTCTTTGAGGATCCTCTTGAAGCCATTCTTTAGTTGAATATCTTCAAATAACATTAAAATGAAATAATGAAAAAATGTTGAAATTACAAAACAACAAATTGTGAATTCATAATGAAAAAATGTAGAAATTTACCTTGGATTTAGTGAGTGAGCCAAGCAATGTAAAGGTGTATTACTTTTGCTCCACCTATCTTCTAGAATAACATAGATAACATCCCAAAAGCTTGAGTCTTCATGAAGTGTCTTCCTCTCATGTCTATATATAATTTCTTTTACTTTGGCTAGCATTGAATCCCACATCTCATAAGTGAGATGTAAACAAGACTTATCCGTATCAGCTACTCTCAACATCTCATAAATTGGGTATGTGAAATTTATGATGTATTCAATCTCATCCCACCATAAATCATCTAAAAGCTTCTCTTTTACATACCTAGCCTTTCCAACATCATCTTCCCTATAACATGTCCATTTGTCACTGATCACCATAGCTTGAAGAGCATTTTTTATTTTTTTGAATCTTCTCAACATCACTATTACTGAGGCAAACCGAGTTTCAACAATTGCAAGCATCTTTAAATTAGAGAAATCATTGAACATAGAGAGTCTCATGGAGTGATTCATAATAAAATTTCTAATTACAATTGCATCTCCAGCAATCACTGTGATCCAATGACATTCATTATAGGTGATTTCATTTGCCTCGGTATTCTTAGCTGCACAAATATTCTTCAAAGCAAGATTAAGCGTATGCACAACACATGGTGTCCAGAAAATATGAGGATATGCTTGCTCTACAAGTAGACCTGCAGCTCTACAAACAGGTGCATTATCAGTAATGACCTGAATGATGTTTGAAGGCCCCACCATCATGATAACTTCTTTGATTAAATTAGAAATGAAGAACTTATCCTTGTACTGTCCTTCACAGTTTACAGCTTTGATAAACATAGGATAACTCTCTGTTACAGCCATGAAGTTGATAAGTGGTCTTCTTTGTGGATCTGTCCACCCATCACAAACCAAAGTAACTCCTTTTTCCTTTCAAACTCCTCTAGTAGGCTCGAGCAACTTCTCAATATTGTCCCTCTCTCTTTGTAACAACTTCGTTCTAATGACATTATATCCTGGTGGCACGTATCCTGCAAGATTGTTATTGCATGCATATGTAAAGGCATTTTTGTAATGTGGATTCCTTGCTAGGTTAAAAGGAAGTCCAGCTGAGTAAAACATTCTAGCTATTTCCCCGTCTAGTTGTTCTCTCATTTGTAAATTAAATGCTTTCTCCAAAGCACTATACAAATTAAAACATATGAATTTGAAACATGAAAAAATTTAAGTGAAAGTGTAGATATGTTGCGACTCCGCTCGGTCAAGGGGCAGCGCCCCTGCGGGGGTTTTAGGGGGCAGCGCCCCCGAAACAATTTTTTTTTGTAAGAGTAATTTTGAAGTGCTGTTTATTTTTAAAGTTGTTTTACCATTCAGTACCCCTCCATACCGAGCAATACCGAGCGGTACCGAGTAATACCAAGTTACAGTACCGAGCGATATTGAGTTCCAATACCGAGCAGTACCGAGTTCCAATACCGAGCAGTACCGAGTTCCAATACCGAGCAGTACTGAGTTCCAATACCGCTCGATACCGAGTAGTACCGAGCAATACCGAGTTCCAATACCGAGCTGTACCGAGTTCCAATACCGAGCAGTACCGAGTTCTAATACTGCTCGGTACCGAGTACCGAGCAATACCGAGTTCCAGTAACGTTCGGTACCAAGCGGTACCAAGTTTCAATACCGAGCCTATGATTAAGAAAACGAAGAACGATGAAGAAAACGAACCTACACTGCTCACATCGCCTTCACTGTTCGCGTTGTCAAGCCGCTTCCAAGACGAAGGATGATCCTATCGACTTTAATGCTCGCGTCGTCAAGCCTCTTTGTCGACAAAGGATGATCCCGTTTGCTTCTATGCTCGGGTCATCAAGCTGCTCCTTCAACTATAACGAAGAAGATGAACACGTGTGTGGAAACGAAAAACCTAGCTCTTTGAAATGTTTCAGCCGCATAAATGAATATGGATATTGAGCGGAAACGGTGGAAAGTCGAAAAGAAAAGGGTAAATCGTGGCTCAGTGTTTTTTTTAATAGGACACGCGTATCCGATACGCGTGTCCAGTCAAATTTAAATAATATTTTAATCGGACACGGCAAGGCCGTATCCGACACGTATCCGATGCAGCATGCCTCGTAAATAGGAGTATCCGTGCAACATAGGGAAAATAAAAACCGGCATTTGCATAATGCTATTTAAATCATTTCTGGCAAAATCTTCCAAATATGTAAAATATAATCATCAATATGATTTACTTAATCAAATAATATAATATACAATAATATAAATTATTTCATCTTTATAATTTATCAATAAAATTATTAAAATTGAAAATAAAATGTTTATCTTTTAAAACATAAAATAACAAATTTAACGCATATTTATTATCCAAATTAATTTACAAATGATATAAAAATTACTAAATACTGTTATTTTTTAGACTTTTTTTTAAATCTAGATATACTTTAAAATTCAAATATATCTAGAAGTAAAATTGTAAATTGAATGCATAAAAATTTGAAACAATCAAAGTCAGCGAAGGTAAAGAACTTCATATTTATAAATTAAAAAAAAGAAGATATTATTGGTATGAATTAAAAGCCAATAATTTAGAGCTTAAACTGACAAGTTTAGCAGACTCTCTCTCTCTCTCTCTCTCTTTCTCTCTCTCTCTCTCTCTCTCTCTCTCTCTCTCTCTCTCTCTCTCTCTAAATTATATGCTATTTGAATGCTAAGATTTCCTACGGATTTTATTTTAGTTGAATATCAAGAGTCAATTTAATTATAGTATATCTTAAAATTGATGAGTGGTTATAATTTAGCGTGGGCCACGATTTTATTTTATTCTTGAATTTATTTCAAGATTATATTACTTTGTTTTCATGTAATTTTTGAATTTAGGAAGAGATCGCTAAAATTAATATTTTTAATTGATCCAAAATTCATTGTAGTTTCTTTTACCTCTTCCAAGCTAAGAAACAGCAGGAAAATGAATTTGTAGCATCGCTTAATTCCATTAGCCGTTGATTGATAAATAGTTACATCTTCATACCTACGTACTTCCCATTTTATGGTTTTAAAGGTGAAGTGGAACATCGGATTTTGGCTACCAATTGCTTCTATGGTATTAATTGCCATGATCTTTTGTTTCTATGGAATTTTATCTTAGTGAAATATCAATCATCATTTTAATTGTAGAATTCATCAAAATTGAATGAACGGTCATGAATAATTAACTCTGGGTGGAATGCCCAAAGCTTTTTTTAATTTAGTATAGATAAATGAATTCAGAACACCCTGAAAATATCAAGTCCGCATTTTAGCTGTTTATTTTATGAGTATTTGCATCATTTCAAATCATCATCCTAGGGATCCAAGAAAAATCAGGATAAAAGGATACAAATAAAACTTTCAATGTTGTGCACAATATGCTTAAAAAGAGAAAGAAATCAAATAGCTACAAACTTATCCAACTTAACTAATAAACTCTACTTTAAAATCTGAAAAGGCGACAGACTTTGATGTATGAAAAATATTGAAAAGTGCTAATACTCTTAATAATCAGCTAGGAACAGGTTAATGCAACAATTTAATCAAAATCTTGAGCAGTTACCACCATCTTTAAGTGTCTGGACGTATGATGTAAGAAGGAGCCAGTAATAAAAATTCGTCTGATGGAAAAAGTTTAGTTTACATCATCGATTGGTGCCTAGTTAATTTTGTATATATGATGCCTCCATTCATCCCAATATAGGCGTGAAATATTTACATGATTCTATAGTTCAAATCTACTGTCAGGGATTAGATTACGAAGTCCAATCAGAACACATGTTACTCAATATGAAACTGATCTCTTAAATTCTTACTCATAAGGCTAAAATCCCTTAAAATTAATCTAATTAATAAGGCAGATCCAGGATATGACATAGCAATAATTGAATACTATGTGACTTAAATAGAACTTCTTACGAAAAATAGCCAGCACTGTAAAAGAAACGAAATTCAGAGCTTAAATTATGAAAATTTTACTAGTAATAAAGGACTCCTTCCAAAGTTCATGACTTGACCATGATGGCGCCACTTCTCTTAAGGGAATTCCAATGCTAGAGCAAACCCTACATAATAGAAGAATAAAAAACTCAGTACAATGTCTTTCTTGCATCATTTAAGCACTGGATATTTGGCAAATGATGTGGTTTCTCTGGCAGCGCTATTTTCAGGCCAGTAAAACTATTTACAGGAGCTGAAGTGTACATTAATAGAGATTACCAAAAAGAACCTAATGCAGTATAAGGTCCCCATCACATTACCATGCCCAAATATATGACGAGATGACAGATTAAGGCTGCATAATCATTGGACCTTGCAAGTTGTAGCAATTCCCTTCCATATTTTCATAGGCACGTCTATAAATTTTATTAATAATTAATATATTGTAACCTAGAAAAATTGTGAAGTAATTAGCTACATTCAAAAGGAGCAATTACCTAATATGAAAGTCTTGCTATATAAATAAGGGTGAAAGGTTCTCAATGAAATATACAAGAATTCAAATCATCTATCTCTATTTATTTAATTCTTGGGCAACTCCCTTTCCCAATTTTTTCAGAAGACAACAGATGACTTCACAACAGTCTCCTTCATAGAAGGACTACAGCAACAGACGCTAGCAGTGCACCTTCCTTCAGGCTTGTAGCAACTTTATCAGCTGCAATCTCCACTGCAGGACCCGTCCACAACCAGTCCACTTCTACTAACATCTAGAGACCAAAAAAACTAGGGAAAATGTATTGTGTATCATAAGTTTTTTATCAGCCAAATGGATCTGGATAATGGATGAGTATCAAAACCACAACCTTCATGCATATTAAATGAAAAAATTATCTTGTTTGGTCCTAAATTGTAAGAACTTTTCTCAAGGAAAAGAGAAAGCTAGGCCATCTTATTTGCCTCATACCAAGAAACAATGATCTCAATCTTGTAATGGATATAGAATATAATGACTAAAAAAATCAATGGAACATGAATGCTCATAATCACAAGCAAAGATAGTTTGGGACACATCGCAAGATGAAGCAAATATGCTCAAAGTTTATGATACCGCTAAAATTCATACCGTTAAGTAATATGCTCTTTCAGTTACTATGTATTATAATAAAACAAATTTTCATGTCTCAAACTCAGATAACTATCAATATATTAAAATGAGGTGTAGTGAATTTGTTGCTATCCTACAGATTTTCATAGAAAGAGAAAGAATTCGTGAATTATAATACAAATACTTAGAAAAGACCCACTTCCAACCTAAAGTAAGTTCTCTCTACTATTAGAAGTGAAGAAGGGAGATTAGATATTATGCAAGAAATACTACACATTGATGAAAGTTCTGCCCTCATTCTTGCACATGCACTAAATGCAAGCATGACAAATCCACTCAAGCACAAACTAATCCCGCCAAGATCCAATAATCGAGAAAGTATGCTTTATAACTATTGTAAAAAAACAAAACATACAAAAGACATGCTGGAAATTCTAAGTGAAGCCTCCATATCAACATCAATCCAAGCATCAAGTACTTTTATGGAGGAAAAAGACAAAACTGCTGCCTAAATGGCAGGGCTAAAACAATAAGAAAAAGAAAAAATACAACCTTCTTGATAATATTGGACAAACTAGTGGGCATATGCTTTGTGGCTCAATCAAGTATTCCACTGCATACTTCTCAAGTGCTTATGATGAAATTTGTATAATGAACTTAGGAGAAACAAACCATATGACACTCTTCAACAAAATCTCTTCCGATACAACATATCCAGGAAATCAGAACTTTAGCTGTTATTTCAAGAAAGAGATGTATACAACTCACAATTTTCCTTCTATTATCATATGTTCTCCACGTTCCAAAGTTATCCATGAACATATTCTACATTTAAAAAACTAAATACAAAAAAGATACAAAAATTATCTATAAACATTATGCATTGCAATTTTTTTATCCCACTTATTCATCAGGACAGATCAGAGGAGTCTGAAGTTTCTACTAGAGCAAAGGATGGTGACTAAGAAGCATCATAGGTAATTATCCAAGTTACTTGGATAAGATTTTGAGATTTAGTATTGCCCAGGACTGGAGAATAAGGCCGCAGATGCACAATCATGGAAAACGAACGAGCCACAACTGACAACTCTATCAGTACCTACATCCTAGACTGGGAAGCCCTGAGACAGGAGAGTGAACAGGATGAGGGTCTGAGGAAGATCAAAGCTGATTTGTTGCAGGACCCAAACAATCATCTCGATTATACGTTAAGGGAGCCCCAGTTGCTACATCAAGGGAAATTTGTCTTACCAAGTACATCGAGGTGCATTCCCAAAATGTTGCAGGAGTTTCATGGCAATGCAATTGGAGGATACTCAGGAGTTCAAAAAACCTAGTCGACTTTCGAAGAAGCTATACTGGGTAGGGATGAGCCATATGTAGAGGACTTGGTTGCATGATGTGATGTGTACCAACGACACAAGTACTTGGCCATGACATCAGGAGGATTACTATAGCCTCTAGCTCTATCATAGGTGTGGGAGGAGGTGACGATGAACTTCATCGAGAGGTTACTGCATTTGAAGGGATTTTCTGTGATACTAGTAGTCATGGATTGTCTGAGTAAGTATGAACACTCATCCCTCTTAATCACCCTTACACTGTGGTCTCTGTGGCTATTGCTTTCATATGAAAGGTGGAGCGCTTATATGGATTTACAGAATGCATTGTGTCAAATAGAGACAAGGTGTTCCTTAGTCATTTATAGAAGGAATTGTACTGTTTACAGGAGACAGTCATAAAGAGGAGCATGACATACCATCCCCAGACCGATTGCCAGATAAAGATGGTAAATAGAAATGTGGACACCTATTCACAATGCTTTGTATTGGATACACCAAACAGTTGGGCAAAGTGGATTTCTTGGGTTGAGTATTGGTAAACACTTCGTACCATTTAGTAGCATAGACCATCCCTTTCAGGATTCTCTATGGGAGAGATCTACCTCACTTGATAAATTATAGGCATAGCACAACACCAGTATCTGATGTAGATCAATACATAGAGTATTAGCAGAGCTCAAGGGACATGATTTATTTGAAGCGGAGATCCTACTGGCAGAATACACTAGCTAAGAGGAGGAATGAGAAAATGTCCCCATGATACTTTGGGCCTTATGAGGTTTCAGAGTGGCATAGGAGCAGTGGCCAATCTACTTGGATTACCATCTTCGTCAGCATTGCACCAAGAATTTCATGTCTCACAATTGAGACGGGCGATAAGAGATCACATACTGTCTTCACTAACCCCGACTTTGACAGAAGACATGTAGGTCATTTTGAAACCCCTAAGAGTAGAAGGGTGCACTAAGGGGAAACAGGAGCATAAGAGGTACTAATCAAGTGAAAGGATTTCTCGGAGTACGACGAGATGATCATGAGAATACCTACACCTTGATGTGGCAGAAATGTCCCTTAACTCAGTGGTGAGACTTACTCCAAATCACACCATGAAGGTGAGGGGATAGGTCAATGAATGACTAGTGGTGGTCTTGGTGGATAGTTGGGGCTACTCACAACTTCATCTCAAGTTGAGTCGTGGATCAGTTGAAATTGAAGTTAGTGGATACAGAGAGCTTTGGAGTCATGATAAGGATAGGGAAGGTGGAGAAGACTAGAGGGATTTGTAAGGAGTTGATACTGACACTTCAAGGCCTAAAGATAATGGAGGATTTTCTTTCCTTGAATTTTGGGAGCACTAATGTGATCCTAGGAATGAAATGGTTACAGATAATTGGGGAGATGAAGGTGGACGAAAATATTTGACTATGGAGATTCAGGTGAAGGGGAAGAGGGTGGTGCTGCGAGGAGAAGCCAACTTATGCAGAACCATGATTTCACTTAAAACCATGGTCAAGGTGATATAGGGAGTAGAGTTGAACTACTTGTTGAAGCTACAGAGCTTGGATGAGGTTCGAGATTCAAAACTGGTTGAGATCCCTGAGTGAGTGAGTGTGTACATCAGCTTCTGTAGCAATTTCTTGAGATTTTTCAGCAGCCTAGCATATTACCGTCGCCTAGGGAGCACGAGCACATCATTACCTTGAAGGAGAGAGCTTCTCCTATGAGTGTCAGACCGTACTGGTACCCGCAGATTCAAAAGAATGAGATAGAAAAACTCATCAAAGAGATGCTTGAGGTAAGGATTATCAGACCCAATATGAGCCCCATTTCCAGCCTGGTTTTACTAATGAGAAAAAAGGATGACGGTTGGACATTTTGCATGGATTATAGGGCTCTAAATAAGAAAACTGTGTTAGCCAAGTTTCATATCCCCATGATCGATGACCTGCTTGATGAGCTGTTTGGGGCTGTCATTTTCTTGAAGATTGACTTGAAATCGTGGTACCACCATAATAGAATGAAGTCTGAGGATGTGCAGAAGACAATTTTCATGACCCATGAGGGTAACTACAAGTTTTTTGGTGATGTCTTTTAGTCTTACCAACGCTCCAGCCATTTTTCAGTCCCTTATGAATCAAATTTTTGACCCTATCTTAGAAAATTAATCATGATATTTTTTGACGACATCTTGATCTACATCGTAAGGAGAAAACGCATGTGGGTCACCTTAGGACGGTACTGGAGACTTTAAGAGAAGGACCAACTTTATGCCAACCTGAAGAAAATTTTCATTTACACAACAGGTGGAATACCTAGGGCATGGGGTGAGCAGAGAAGGGATAGCAAAAGAAGTCCAATATTGAGGCTATGTTGGATTGACCTTTACCTAAGAACCTAAAGGAGTTGAGAGGGTTGTTGGGTCTCACAAGTACTATCGAAAGTTTGAGCGAGAGTATGGTACGATAGCATGGCCACAGACAACAGCTGAAGAAGGACATTTTTAATTGTGGAGCAACAAAATAGGCCTTCAAGAAGCTGAAGAAAGCCATAACCAACATGCCAGTATTAACACTTCCTGACTTCAGCAGATCATTCTTGGTGAAGACGAATGCATCAGAATATGGACTAGGGGAAGTACTCATGCAGGATCATCGAACCATTGCTTCAGACAGGTGCCCATGACCAGGGCGAGGATCAAGTCCATATATGAGCAGAAATTAATGGCGATTGTCTCAGCCATCCACAAGTGACGACCAATTTTTTGGGGCGACACTTTATCGTTAGGACAAATCAGAGGATTCTGAAGTTTCTACTAGAGTAGAGGATGGTGCTGAGGAGCATTGAGAAAGTTATCCAAGTTACTTAGATATGATTTTGAGATCAAGTATCACCAAGGACTAGAGAACAAGGCTGTGGATGCACTATCAATGAAGAAAAACGAGCCACAACTGATAGATCTATCAGTACTTATGATTTTAGATTGGGAAACCATGGGACATTAGAACGAATAAGACAAGAGTCTGAGGAAGATCAGAGTTGAGTTGTTTCAGGACCCATAAAGTCATCCTGGTTATATGCTTATGGGGCCCCGGTTGGTACATCAAGGATGATTCATCCAACCAAGGACATTGGGGTACATTCCCAAGCTATTGCAAGAGTTCATGGCAACGCATTTGGAGGAAACTCAGCAGTTTAGAAAACCTAGTCGGTTGTCCATGAAGTTATACTGGGTAGGGATGCTACGAGATGTAGAGGACTAGGTGGTAAGATGTGATGTGTGCCAGCGCCACAAGTACTTGGCCATGACACCAGGAGAATTACTATAGCCTCTAGCTATGCCGGAGGTGTGGGAGGAAGTGACGATGGACTTCATTGAGAGGTTGCCGCATTCGGAGGGATTTTCTGTGATACTGGTAGTAGTAGATCGTCTGAGCAAGTATGTACACTTCATCCCTCTGAAGCACCCTTACATTGCAATTTATGTGGCTACTGCTTCCATATGAGAGGTGATGCGCTTAAATGAATTTCTAGAATCCATTGTGTCATATAGAGACAAAGTATTCCTCAACCATTTATGGTACCATCCTAAATAGCTCTCTCTTAATTAGGAACTCCCTAATTCCCTCCCAATCAAATCGACCAGTCCATCAATACTCTCCTCCAAAGTGTCACCTTATCCTCAAGGTGGAACGGAGGAAACTATTGCTGAAGCACTTGAATAATAGCATTGGACTAAAAAATAGACTGACACTGGGTCGAATGTGTCACGACCCGTCCCGGATGCTCGATCTAACGAGGCGGGTACGAAAAGTCGGACGGTAGTACATTTCCAAAAGTGTAAATTTACTCATCATCAAAACTTTTACAAAATACTGAAAAGCCACTAACAAAAGAAAATTTCTATTTTACCTGTTGTCATTTGCACCTCGCCTTCTGTAAACATGTTCTTCTCTTTCAGTCATTACTTCTCTTAGGAACTACCTGAAACATTTAAACTTGTGGTTTGAGTTTACTAAGTAAACTCAGTGGGAATTATATAAATTTATCTTTATAAAAATGGATTTATATATGTTCTTTCTTTTCTTAATCTTTTTCCTTTATTTCATTAACTTATACTTCTTTGGATATTTTCATTTATACTTTTTCGAAACAATGTTATCTTAAATTTTTCATTTATATTTCCTTTTCCCATTCGATTTACGCAGGAGCACCGTCTTAAAGTACCCAAGGGTACAACCTTTTCCAATTGATTTCCTTTTCCCCTTTTCCATAAAAATTTCCTTTTCCTTTCTCGTGCACGAGTACGGCGTCCCCAGCCAGTACCATAAGGGGGTGACTCCTGTCATTTTGTAATACCCTTTTCCTTTATTTTCTTTTCATTTCTCATTTTCATCCTTATAGTTATCATTGGATATAACATATATCACATGTATCCTTATAAATTATTTTCTTTCTTTTCTCATAAGCTTATCATAGATGGATTCTTTCTTAGGACTATAACATCATAAGGATTTGTCTTCAACATTTTATAATACGATATTTTAATCAATTATTTAGAAAATTGAAATCATGAATAAAACATAAAATAATATAATTTACCCACTTTGAACTCTTCAGGTCTTCGATGCTTGATCTTCTCTTGAATCAATTTCTCTTCTTGTTGAATTCTCGCGGAATCAACACACTTTTGAATGGAGACTTCTCAAACTCTCAAAATCCTTCTTCTCGAAATTTCCTTTCTCTCCCAATTTCCTTTTTCTTCGCTACAATCTCTTCCCTATCCTTCAAGAAATAAATTGTTCACTTTAAATGAAGTAGAAGAAGAAATTTATAGGAAAAATCTGAAAGAAATTCAACAAACCTTCTTCTCTTAATCCTTCTCGTTCGTTTCTCTTGTTCTTCAATTTCTCCCAAAATAACACTATGATAACGATAAGAATGAAAAGGAATTGTTATTTCTTATCCTAAAAGGTAATCACTTGCTAAAATTGGAGAAAGAAGAAACCTACCTCGCTCTCGCGTGAAGCCTGACCGTCCGCCCCTTTCTGTTCGCGCGAACTGCCTGTTCCGCGATTTGTCTGTTCGCGGAATTATAAAAGCGGGCCGGCCGGTTCGGTTGAACCGGCCGGAAGAACCGGTTATTACAATCTCCCTTAAAAAATTTCGTCCTCGAAATTAAACAAGTAATATGAAACATACCTTAGTTAAAAAAAAAGATGAGGATATTGACTCCTCATTTCAGCTTCTCGCTCCCAGGTGGCATCTCTTTCTAATCCATGTTTCCATAAAATCTTCACAAAAGGAATTGCTTTATGCTTCAACTGTTTTACATCATATTCCAATATCCTTTATGGTTCTTCTATATATTTCAAATCAGGCTGCAAGTTAATGGATTTTGACTGTACTCTCTTTGAATCATCTGAGACATACTTCCGAAGCACTGATATGTGAAACACATTATGAATTCCTTGCATGTGTGCTGGTAGATCCAATCTGTATGCCATATTCCCAATCTTTTCAATGATTTCATAGGGACCTATGAATATTGGGCTCAACTTCCCTGTCTTTCCAAACCTTTGAACACCTTTCATTGGGCTAACTTTTAAGAAAACAAACTCTCCAACTTCGAATTCCACTGGTCGGTGCTTAGCATCATAATATTTCCGTTGCCTGTCTTGAACTGCCTTTAATCTGTCTCTAATCAATCTGATTTTGCGAGTAGCCTCATCTACCAATTCAGTTCCAATCACTTTTCTTTCACCAGTTTCTACCCAACACAAGAGTGTTCTGCACTTTCTTCCATAAAGGGCTTCATATGGTGCCATTCCAATACTAGCTTGAAAACTGTTGTTGTAAGCGAATTCAATTAATGGTATGTGAATCTCCCAATTTCCTCCAAAATCTAATACACATAATCGCATTAAATCCTCCAAAGTTTGAATTGTTCTTTCTGATTGCCCATCTGTCTGTGGATGAAATGCTGTACTGAAAGTCAATCGTGTACCCAAAGCTTCTTGAATTTTCTTCCACAATTTAGAAGTAAAACGGGCATCTCTGTCTGAAACTATAGATTTTGGAATCCCATGCAATCTCACAATTTCATCAACATATAGCTTTGCCAACTTTTCCACTGAATCTGTCTGTCTGATTGGTAAGAAATGAGCTGATTTGGTTAATCTGTCAATAATGACCCATATTGCATCTCGACTCTGCCTTGATCTAGGTAATCCAACTACAAAATCCATCGCAATGTCTTCCCATTTCCATTCAGGTATAGGTAGGGGTTGCAGTTGTCCACTTGGCCTTTGATGTTCTGCTTTGATCATCTGACAGGGAATGCATTTTGCTACAAATTCTGCAACACTTCTCTTTAATCCCGGCCACCAAAATAAACCTCTGAGTTCCTGATACATCTTTGTACTGCCTGGATGAATTTCATAAGTTGAGAGATGGGCTTCCTGCAATATCTCTTCTCTTAAGCTTCCAGCATTTGGAATACAAATCCTGTCTTCATACTTTAATAACCCTTCTTCATCAATAACAAAGTTCTCTAATTGTCCTGCTTGTACTTTTTGTATGATGACCTGAAATTTTTCATCTTGAGATAATGAATTGAGCACTCTATCTTTCAAGGTAGATTGGATCATCAGTTGATTCAACATCATATCTTTTGTCTCCTTTTGATTGACTACTGAAATCTCTAACTTTTCCATATCTCTGATAATCTGCTCCTGTTGGGTGATTAGCCAATTTGCATTTCCAAAGGTTTTTCTGCTAAGTGCATCTGCAACTACATTTGCCTTTCCAGGATGGTACTGTATGTCCAAGTCGTAATCTTTAATGAGCTCTAACCACCTTCTCTGTCTCAAATTAAGCTCTTTTTGATTGAAAATGTACTTGAGACTTTTATGATCTGTAAACACTTCACATCTGACCCCATACATATAATGTCTCCATATTTTAAGTGCAAAAACTACAGCTGCCAATTCTAAATCATGAGTGGGATAGTTCTTTTCATGAATTTTCAATTGCCTTGAAGCATAGGCCACCACTCTCCCATGTTGCATCAGCACACAACCAAGTCCCCTTAAGGAAGCATCGCAGAAAATTTGAAACCCTTCTGAACCTGATGGAATTGTTAAGATTGGGGCAGTCATTAGGCAGTTCTTTAACTTCTGGAAAGCTCTTTCACACTGATCACTCCATTCAAATTTCACTGCTTTCTGGGTTAATCTGGATAATGGAACTGCTATCTGAGAGAACCCCTCTACAAATCACCTATAGTAACCAGCAAGTCCAAGAAAGCTCCTCACCTCCTAAACAGTCGTTGGCCTTGGCCAATCTGATATAGCTTGTATTTTATTTTGATCCACTGAAATTCCTTCTCCACTAATCACATGCCCCAGAAAGTTTACACTGCTCAACCAAAATTCACATTTTGAAAATTTGGCATATAACTTGTTCTCCTTTAATGTTTGCAACACTGCCTGCAGATGACTGGAATGACTTTCTTCATCTATTGAATAAATTAGAATATCATCAATAAACACAATCACAAATATGTCCAGGAATGGCTTAAAAACTCTGTTCATCAAATCCATAAATACAGCTGGTGCATTTGTCACCCCAAATGGCATTACCACAAATTCATAATGACCATATCTGGTTCTGAAAGCTGTCTTTGCTATATCTTCCTCCTTAATCCGTAGCTGATGATATCCAGATCTCAAATCAATTTTAGAGAAAACTGTAGCTCCTTCCAATTGGTCAAAAAGATCATCAATCCTGGGCAATGGATATTTATTCTTAACAGTAAGCTTATTCAATTCTCTGTAATCTATGCACATTCTGAAGCTCCCATCTTTCTTCTTTACAAACAGTACTGGAGCTCTCCATGGTGAGGAACTTGGCCTGATGAACCCCTTCTCAAGCAATTCCTGTAACTGACCTTTCAGCTCCTGTAACTCTTTGACTGCCATTCTGTAAGGTGCTCTTGCCACTGGTTCTGAACCCGGTATCAATTCAATAGTGAAATCTATCTCTCTTTCTGGTGGTAATCCTGGCAAATCATCTAAGAACACTTCTGGATACTCTCTGATTACAGGTATATCTTTCAACTCTTTAACTTCCTTATTTGTATCCTTTACTTGAGCAAGAAAACACTGACATCCCTTGGATACAAATTTGTATGCTTTCAAATAAGTGATTATCATTGAAGAAATTCCTCTCTCACCATAAAATTTCAACTCTTTTTCTCTAGGAAAATTAAACTTTAAAATTTTTTTGTTGCAGTCAATGATCACAAAATGCTTTGATAACCAATCCATTCCCAATATCATATCAAACTCTTGCAATGGTAAAACATTCATTGAAGCTTCAAACTCTCTTTCATTTAATTTGAAAGTCACTTTACATACACCTTTCACATTTATAAATGATCCATCTGGCATTAAAACTTTCAACATTACATTGATTTCACAAACATTCAATCCAACACCTTTAACCAATTCTTCTGAAATGAAGGAGTGTGAAGCTCCTGTATCAAATAGAATCCGTACAGGCTTTCCTTGCATCATAATTATACCTATAAAATTTCATAAGAAAACATAAACATACATCATTCTTTTAATAATACTTTCAAAATACATAATCATTCACTTCTCATTCTTATCACCTGTAATCACTTCAGGTGAATCCTTAGCATCCTTCTGAGTCAATGCATATACTCTAGGCAGAGTATTCTGTCGGCTTTGACTTGATCCTGGAGTAGATGCAGCTGATTCCACTGTTCTTGGTCTTCCAACATTCCTCTGAGATCCAGTATTCATCTTTGACTCTCCTGTTGGTCTTTGCCCCAGAGTAGGACAGTTCTTAGCTATATGACCTGGTTGATGACACCAGAAGCAAGTATTTGTACCAGATAAGCATTCTCCTTTATGTTGTCTTCCACATTTGCTACAACTGTTCACACTTGAACTGTCACTGCTACTGGACTTTGTCTTTTTCCAATTAAACTTTCCACCTTGTGAATTAGACTTGCCATGTGAATCTTGAGGGGTTTCTATAACTTCCCCACTTTTCCTCTTTTGAAAATCACGTCTCCTTTGAGTATTTTGTAGGTCTGCTTCTATCCTTCTAGCTCTTTCAACCAGCACTGTATAATCTTCAATTCCAAGAGGAACTAGGGGTAATCTAATTGCATCCTTCAGTCCAGCTAAGAAGCGATGGCATTTATCATCCATAGTGTGTACTAACTGAGGAGCATATCTGGCTAACGTTGTAAATTCAGCTTCATACTGCATAACTGATTTGTCTCCTTGTATCAACCTCATAAACTTGTCCTGCATTTGCCTCCTCGCAGAAGGAGGTACGAACCAATCCCTGAACACTTGAGTAAAATCATTCCATCTGATTTGCATGCCAGGTATTCCTTCAAATTTTTCTTGATACAGGCCTCTCCACCATCTTTCAGCTTCTCCTTCTAATGCAAACGTTACCAAGGAAACTTTTCTCTCTTCTGGACAGTACATTCCTTCTAATATCTTTTCAATCCTCAGCAACCAATTTTCAGCCTCTATTGATCCTTCTATACCTTTGAATAATGGTGGTCTCATATCCTGAAATAATTTCAGATATTTATCCATAACTATTCCACCACCACTACTACTCCCCGATGGTTGATTTCTTGTATCTTGAATCAGCTGAGTTACAGCTGTCATCATTTGTGCCAGTGCATCAGGATTAACATTAACATTAGGCACTGATCTTCCCACTTCCTCTTCTCTAGGATTATCTTGATTCCTGTTGTCAATAAATATTCATTTCACATTAAACTTTCAATCATTGATATTCATCCTAATGGCTCTTTCAGTATGATTCAGATCTTAATTGGCTCTGATACCACTTTTGTCACGACCCGTCCCGGATGCTCGATCTAACGAGGCGGATACGAAAAGTCGGACGGTAGTACATTTCCAAAAGTGTAAATTTACTCATCATCAAAACTTTTACAAAATACTGAAAAGCCACTAACAAAAGAAATTTTCTATTTTACCTGTTGTCATTTGCACCTCGCCTTCTGTAAACATGTTCTTCTCTTTCAGTCATTACTTCTCTTAGGAACTACCTGAAACATTTAAACTTGTGGTTTGAGTTTACTAAGTAAACTCAGTGGGAATTATATAAATTTATCTTTATAAAAATGGATTTATATATGTTCTTTCTTTTCTTAATCTTTTTCCTTTATTTCATTAACTTATACTTCTTTGGATATTTTCATTTATACTTTTTCGAAACAATGTTATCTTAAATTTTTCATTTATATTTCCTTTTCCCATTCGATTTACGTAGGAGCACCGTCTTAAAGTACCCAAGGGTACAACCTTTTCCAATTGATTTCCTTTTCCCCTTTTCCATAAAAATTTCTTTTTCCTTTCTCGTGCACGAGTACGGCGTCCCCAGCCAGTACCATAAGGGGGTGACTCCTGTCATTTTGTAATACCCTTTTCCTTTATTTTCTTTTCATTTCTCATTTTCATCCTTATAGTTATCATTGGATATAACATCTATCACATGTATCCTTATAAATTATTTTCTTTCTTTTCTCATAAGCTTATCATAGATGGATTCTTTCTTAGGACTATAACATCATAAGGATTTGTCTTCAACATTTTATAATACGATATTTTAATCAATTATTTAGAAAATTGAAATCATGAATAAAATATAAAATAATATAATTTACCCACTTTGAACTCTTCAGGTCTTCGATGCTTGATCTTCTCTTGAATCAATTTCTCTTCTTGTTGAATCCTCGCGGAATCAACACACTTTTGAATGGAGACTTCTCAAACTCTCAAAATCCTTCTTCTCGAAATTTCCTTTCTCTCCCAATTTCCTTTTTCTTCGCTACAATCTCTTCCCTATCCTTCAAGAAATAAATTGTTCACTTTAAATGAAGTAGAAGAAGAAATTTATAGGAAAAATCTGAAAGAAATTCAACAAACCTTCTTCTCTTAATCCTTCTCGTTCGTTTCTCTTGTTCTTCAATTTCTCCCAAAATAACACTCTGATAACGATAAGAATGAAAAGGAATCGTTATTTCTTATCCTAAAAGGTAATCACTTGCTAAAATTGGAGAAAGAAGAAACCTACCTCGCTCTCGCGTGAAGCCTGACCGTCCGCCCCTTTCTGTTCGCGCGAACTGCCTGTTCCGCGATTTGTCTGTTCGCGGAATTATAAAAGCGGGCCGGCCGGTTCGGTTGAACCGGCCGGAAGAACCGGTTATTACAGAATGATCCCTTCCTCCAGAATCTCCCTAATCAATCTCTCAGTCTCATCCTTCTAGATTTGGGGATGATGGTACAAACAAATACTAAAAGGTGAGACTCCTTCCTTCAAAATGATCGCATACTCACATTCCTGCGAAGGAGGCAACCCCTGAACTGTCTGGAACACCTCTTGATACTATTTTAGTTGTCGCTAAATCATGTATGGTACTTCTATCTTCTCTAGATCTTCTCCTTCCAAACTTTTCATCTCCACCAAAAATATCTCCTTCACCCTTTCCCCTTCCATGGAAGTGGCTCCAAAGATGTCATCTTCTCTTCTTCCCCCAAAACTTCTACCTCCCGATCCTCCCTCATCGTCCCTATATTAGGGTTTCCCCTACTTCCTAGTCCAATCAATGGTGCTCTCGCCTCTAATGTTATTGGTTGGGTGTGAAGCTCCAATAATTTTCTTATCATTCCTTCAAGGTTAGAAAATTTTTCCTCCATTGATGTCATTATATCCTCAAATGTCGATTTGAGTTGGCCAACTTTTCCTTTAAGATGCTATTTCCAAAGCATCATCTTTCTTTGCCTCCATAGGTCCCAAAAAAGTGATTTGATACCAATTTGATAAGAAGTTGATGCAATTTCAGCAAAACCAAAGAACGACACAAGAAATTTATGAAGAAGAACACAATAACTTTTTTATTGAAAAAACTAAGAAGAAAAACACAAGATAAAGTTGGATCTTTAATTGGAGAGGAAGATCCGGCTCTCCCAAATACCAAGCTGTTGGCTAGAGCCCACTCAACCCAAGAAAAATTAATTCCAAGCATAATCTGAAATCACCCCATATCCTCTAGTTTTCTCCCAAATCAAACCCCTTCTCCTAAATAATTCCCTTTCATATTTGAATTTAAATTAGATATCTTTCCCTAATTAATTCCCTTTCATATTTGAATTTAAATTAGATATCTTTCCCTAATTAATTACCTCCCAATTGTAATTAAAACTTTCCTAAATAATTCTCCATTGATTCCTCCTTACATAATGAATATTAACTCCTCGGGGCTTTCCCTAAATAGTTCCCTCATATTTGAAGCAAATTAAATATTTTTTCTTAATTAATTCTCTCTCAATTGTAATTAAAATTTTCTTAAATAATTCTCACTCTTTTCTTGCACGTCGCCCACCCTAGTGGGGCCCCACCAACTCAGTCGTCATCCATCAATACTCCCCTCCCAAAGAGTCATCATGTCCTCAAGGTGGAATGAAGGAAATAGTTGCTGAAACATTCGACTGACACTAGGTTGAACGATCCCTGCCTCGAGCATCTCCCTAATAAATCTCTCAATCTCTTCATTCTGGATTTGGCGATGATGGTACAGACGAACACTTTGGAAGCCAGGTCCGTCCGACCTCATCCAAGCCTTTGGCCGAACTTCCCAGGAGCTCCGCTCTTCCCCTTTTACTGGATCAGCCGACATCGCAGCCCCTGTTTGCGACCTTTGTCAGACTCGAGGGCTAGATTTCTGCTGTTTCTCATCGGGAGGGAGCTTTCTACCCCCTTTCTTCTTCAACTCCAGCGAAATCCACTTCTGGGAGCTGTTGAAAGCTTCCAAACAGCAAAGGACGCCTCCAAAACCTCCCAAACAGAACCTTGGAGGCTTGGAAGCACCTTGGACAGCGGCGGCGACATCCGGAACACCTTGGACAGCGATCCGGAGCTCGGATTGGAGCTTGGACAGCGTTCCGGAGCTTAGATTGGAGCTTGGACAGCAATCCGGAGCTTGGATAGGAGCGCTAACATAACACGGGAAAAGTATAACACTAAAACTTAGGAAAAGTCCTAAGGCCGCCTAGTTGTTGATGTGTTGTTGACATCTCCAAGCCCTAAGACCATAGAAACCTTGATTTTTGGTCTCCCAAAATCCCTCGTCGGCTGTCATCTTCGCAAATCAGTGAAAATTTGGTAATTTTCATTTGTGGATCCTCATGTGAGAGTCCCGAGAGGATTTTAACGCGCATAGGGGTGTTGGATTGGTGTCCAACACCTCTCAAATGCATGATTTTGCACTCATATCGCATGGCTTAGCCTTCGCCTACAATGAACCGTAGGTTTTGATGATATATTCATATCCTGAAATGTATGATGAAGTTTAGGTTTCATTGCATTGTAGGTCATGTTTCTTTCCCCTAACGCTAATATTGTGACAAAATCGATCTAGTGCATTAAATGACATTTGTTGAGTTTATGTTTCATCTAAGATTTGCAAAATTATGTAAGTACACTTGTTCAATTTTAAATGTTGGATAAACTACTTTAGTGTAGTTAATGGGTTTCCAACACCCATGACTACACTTTGCCTTGTGTTGAAAATGTACAAATTTGTTTATGTAATATCTTAAATTGGAGAGAACATGTATAAGGAATTCTTTTAAAGCTTGCAACTTGTTCAAATTACATGCACATTTCATTTATTCATAGATTGTCAAAAATGATTTATGGTTATGTGAATGTGCATATGTTGGAAGTTTGAGAATTTCTTTGAGTTCTTGCGAATGTTTGATCATGAACTTAATCAACATGAAGAGCATTGTGGTTAGGTCCATGTGTAATATCTCTCAAGATTGGGTAGTTGATTGTTCTTAATTGTGCAAATCTCTAAATTCGGAAACTCAATATTATGCCTTTAACACATTAGAAACATGCATACATTAGAATTCGTAGCTCTTTGTAAATTATGACATATGTATGCAAATGAATTTGAGCGGCCCAAAGCAATCTCTACCTCATTATGAAATCCTTCACATTACCCTCAAAGGTTTATGTTGATGATTTCGTAATGTGGAGAGCCAATCAAGATCATATGTGATACTTTACAAAGCTCAAAGCTTAGGGTTTGAACTATCACATGCTTATTCCTAGGCCTTTTTTAGACCTTATCAAATCGATCTTTAGGACGTCCCTAGAAGCTCTCAAGTCTCCTAATCATGCCAAAGTTGATTTAGGAGTCCTTTCCAAACTCTCTTTCACATATACATCTCCTTCATGCATGATTATTTGGAATTTCCCAAGACTCCAAGTATACCTTTGCACGAACCATTTGGGTTTGAAGTCAAAGTTCAAACTCTTCTACCTTGTTTGTTGGAGTACCAAATCAACAAACACTTCTCTCATGTATAGTATTTGAAGCCATTTAAGATTTTGAATGTCTTATATATGAATCGTTGGAGCTTGTAACCAAACTCCAAGCCATCCACCTCTCTTGTTGAGACAAACAAAAAAATCAACAAACAAGCACCCCTTGCATGCATGGTCATTTGGAATCTTTCAAGTCTCCAAGCATCTCATTGCATGAATTACTTGGAGTTTAGGGCCAAATCCTAAACTACCTCTTTTGTTCATTGAGATAAAATCAACAAATTTATGCACCTCCATCTGGAATATTTTGGAGCCTCACTAAGCACTAAATGTCCATCATATAGATCACTTGAGCTTGAAACCAAACTCTCAAGCCCTCCTACTTTGTTTGTTGGAGCATCTAATCAACAAACATTACTTCCATGTGTGACACTTTAGAGTCTTCCCAAGCTCCAAATGTTCCCTTACATGAATCATGAAGATTTTAGGAAACAACCCCTAAGTCTCCATTTCATTTGCTAACACAAAGTTAGCAAATGAACATTTCTCCTCTCATATATAATGATTTGGAATTCTTCAAAACTTCCAACACATCATTATATGAAGATTTTGGAGCTTAGAGCCAAATTCTAAGCTCCCTCTTTCATTCATTTGAAACACAAAGATCAACGAATGAATACCCTCCTTAGGCTTAGAATTTTAATCTTAGCATATCTCATTTGCCTAAGCTACATAGGTAAATGATCTTGCATCATCAAGTACAAACTTGATGGTTGCCTCTTGATTTGTGATTTCAAAACTACAAATCACCTCTTTCGTTTGCCTCACTTTTAGAGCTTCCTCGAGGCTCCAAAATGTCCCATCACGTGACCCAAAACAAGTATTAGGAGTTATCACTAACTCTTCTTATATCTTGTATTATGGATCTCTCCAAAATCCTAAATTTCCTTTTAATTTGCTAATAATACAAAATTAACAAATGATAATCCTTCCCCTTCATGTGTGATATTTTGGGAGCACCCCCAAAGCTCTAAATTATTTTACCACATGAATCCTCAATGATTATTTATCTCCATTCACTTGACTTCAATTAGGTGAATGATCCTATCTCTTTGAATACCCAATATTCAAAAAGCTTTCATGAAATTTTGTAACTCTCAAATTACATATCATTCCTTTAACTCCCAAAGTTGTTGGGAGTTTATCAAATTATTTTTCGTTGGAACGCAAAAATCAATGAATGATCTCTTAATCTTAGGATTCAAATCCTAATTCCCTTGCTCTTATACAACTTAAAACTGTAGGAGAATATGTAATCCTCCTCATGCTTTGTATCGTGGATTTCCTCAAAATCCTAAATACATCATGTTGTAAAGCACTCGAGCTTGAGATCAAACCTTGAGCTCTTCCCTTTCATTTGCTTAGATACATATTAGGCAAGTGAACATCTCCTTTTGAGCATCAGATATTCAAAGGATTTCTATGAGTTACAACATCTAAATTGCACATTCTCTCATTTTTGCACATTCTCTCATTTTTCTACCTAACAAAAAGTGTAGAAAATCTCCCCATTCACTTAACCTAAATTAAATAAATGTGTGCCATTCCCTTTGAACACTAAATGCTCAAAGAGATTCCTCTACTAGCAACCTACAAGTTACACATCATGCCTCCCCCCCCCCCCCCCCCTTTTTCTACAACCCAAAAGTTGTAAGAAACCATCCCATTCTCTTAAGACTGAGAATTAGGAGAATGTACATTTCTCTTTGAACACCAAATGTTCAAGGAATGATCATAAGCTTGCAGCCCCCAAGTTGCACACCATTTCCCTTATTTGCCTAACACACATTTGGTAAATGGTTATACATCATTGAACATATGGTTCAATGATTTACCCTCTCATATGCAACCTACAGGTTGTGTATCCCTTCACCTCTTTCTACAACTCAAAGATTGTAGGAAGATATTTTCATTCTCTTAATCCAAATTTTGATAATGTACATCTCTCTTTGAACACCAAATGTTCATAGAATGCTCATGGGGTTGTAACTTTCAAGTTGCATCATTACTCCTCTTCTCCTCCAATTCAAATTGGAGGAATGAACCTCTTCTTTGGACACCAAACATTCAAAGGAACTCCTCCAATTTGCAATCCCTAGGTTTCACTTTAGATCACTCCTTTTCCTACAAGCCTAGCTTGTAGGAGACCTCCAAATTCCTCTTCATTTGCCTAGCTTCAAATTAGGCAAATGAATATTTCTCTTTGAACATCAAATGTTCAAGGAGCATTCACAGATTTGTAACTCATCAGTTGCAATTTCTTTTTCTCCCTTTCTACAATTCAAATATTATAAGAAGGTGCTCTCATTCTTCTAACTTGAATTAGAAGAGTGTACTTTCTTCTTTGAATGATTAAATGTTCAAAGAACTTTCAAGAGTTTGCAACCCAGGTTGCATCTTATTCTCTTCCCTTCTACTCTCCTAAACCCAAGTTAGGAGAGTGTACCCCTCTCTTTAAACACTAAATGTTCAAAGGGCATTCAGAAGTTTGCAACCCATAAGTTGCACCTTCTTTTCTTCTTCTACAACTCAAAAGGAATTGTAGAGATCCTTCTCATCCCACTAACTCAAGCTAGAGGGGTGAACATCTCTTTCTTTTTGAACATTTAAATGTTCAAGAAAATCTTTCCACCTTGCAACTTCCAAGATGCATCTCCCCATTTCTTCTCTACAAATCAAAATTGTAGAGAAATTCCCACACTCCTACAACTCGAAAGTTGCATGAAGCTCTCTTTCACTCAATCAATGTTGAGTGATTCAATCTTGTTTCAAATCAACCTATTTGTTGACCCAAAAGCAACAAATAGTTTCATCCCAAACATAGGATTCAAAAGTCTCACCTCCCTCTATCCTTCCAAACTCAAGTTGGAATGGTGCAACCCTCTCTTTGAACATCAAAGTGTTCAAAAAAACATCCATGAATTTGCAACCCATAAGTTGCATATTCCCCTAACTCTCCTCCAACTTCCAAATCATAGGAGATTTTTCCTCTCTTTAGCTCCAAAACCTAGAGAGATTTCTCTAACATTTAGCCCAAAAGCTAAATGTTGAGTTCCTACTTTCTCTTATTAGCTCCAAAAGCTAAGGAGAATCCTTCCAACATATAGCCCAAAAGCTATGTGTTGGACTCTCTTTCTCTCCCTTCTTTAGCCCCAAAGCTAAAAGAATTCATTCTTCCTCTAGCTCCAAAAACTAGGGGGGGAATTCCTCCAATAATTAGCTCAAAAGCTATATGTTGGACACCTCTTCTTTAGATCCAAATTCTAAGTGGACCCTTAGTGTGATATACCACACAAGCCTCACACTTAGGTGCACAATTCCTTAGGCATACTAGGATTAGAATTTTTTCTTTATATGCGCATGTGATTAATGATTTAGTGTGAATGCCTTTTTAGATTGTCTGCGTTGTGGGCACTTGCCCTTAAGTGGTTAGTTTAAAAATATATACATGCTTTTTGTGAAGGTGGTCATATCCAATAAGGGCGTATATAAATAAGTCATGATTATCCTAATGTTGTTTGCTTGCAGTGCTTCTTAGAACCCCCAAGAGGCATAACCAATATGGTAGAAGCATATGCTTAGCACTCTAAGTGCTAGACCAATTTTGGGATGCTATGTGATTATCATATAAACTGCTTCTAACTCTATTTTGCAGGCTTGAGTCTTTTACATTTTTCAAATGTATTTGATAGAAGTAGGATGTAAAACTTGTGGAGGTTTGGAGCAAAAAGAAGAAAGTGGACTAGAATGATGTACCTGTCAAAGGTGAAGCTCTACGTCCATCCAAAAGTCAAGAGATTGAAGACCCCCCCCCCCCCCCACAAGTTGAGTATTTATACTTCTATTTTGGTTTATATACAAGTATGTGTTGATTGTTTACTATGTGCGCATTAGAAAATTATGTCTTTTTCCTACGTTTCTTCTATTGCTTTGTTTGAGAGTGGCCTGGACTTGTGATACGATAGGTTCTTAGGATAAAATAAATTTTCTACCATTTAAATTGTAAACAACCTAAAATCAATCTAGGCTTCATGTTTTTAAATAAGAAAATTACATGGCTCCCTTTCAAGGATCCATGTTTTCCAAAAATTAAAATAAACATGCATAGCCCCCAAAAATGTCTCATGTAGAAAAAACTCTCACTTAAGGATTATATAACAAAAGGTCTGCTTTCTTTGTGAGTCTGCATTCTGCATACCCTACATATACAGGCATCTTGGCTTCAAAGCCAAGTTATAAACATCATTTCTTAAACAAAAATAGTCTTCCCACTCTATATTTGCATTAAGACCGGACGACATGGTTTTAAAAGTGATTAGGAGGGTTTAGCTGGTAGTCCTTTCCAGACAGGACAGTAAAGCCAGAGGTCGGGCAGGCTATGCCTCATGTAAGGTATAGCTTATAAATCCCTTTTGCATTCGTTAGACTTAGATTCGAGCGCTACCTATCGGTAGTCCTCACCTTAGTTTTAGGATATGAGGTAATAGTTAATTTCAAATCACTATATAAGTCCTCACATTTCAGGCAATTCCTTCAACATATGTTGTTGGAATGTAAGCCTCAACTTTCTAATCAAAATGATTAACATAAACAAAATTATAGTTCAAAAGTGTAAAGCCTAACATAGAATAGTTTGAGCACATCTAAATTTTCTCATAATCAAGTGCTCCTACTTCACCTCCCTCGACTCTCATTTCAAAATCTAATATCAAGTTGATCAATTCTTCCTCGAAATTCCTAAAGGTCAAAACCCTTAAATAAGATTTTCATGGATTTAAAAATCAAAATTTAGCCAACATTTAAATGATTTTCAAAAATAAGAAAATCATTAGTTTAATCAAAAGTGTTTTCAACCACCAAAGCTTGAGATATAATTAATCATAGAGGTTTGCCCCTATGGGACGTCTGTACCCCAGAAATAAAACAAATCTCATTCGACCAAACAACGAATAGGGGAATCTTTGTTAAATTGTAAATTTTATTATTGAGTCAATGAGGAAATGATATTTTTTACCCTTCGGAATAATATATCATCATTCATGTGTCGTGCTCAATCATAAAGTATGCAATCCGTTTGAGGACAATAACAATTCTCCAACATTGCTACGAATGAACCATCTAAAGCCAACTAGACAAGATGCATCCTCAAAGTTGAGCGACATCCAAATCCCTTCAATCCTTCATAGATTATTAAGGCATATTTGTCTGTAAACAAAAGATGTATTTTCTCTATTCAATTTGGTAGTTATTACAATATAATATGCAAGGTTTAAAATTGCGTATTCGGGTATTGAGGCGTTTTTCGTTCGTGAGGCGAGGCGTAAGCCTCAAGGCGATTTGAGGCGTAAGCCTCAAAATCAAAAAATTGCGTAAACATAAAATAATAAATTTTGTATATACTAATGAGTAAATAATATATAAAACATAAAAATGCACAAGATAAATAGCAATGACATTAACATATCACATAAGAAGTTAAGAACTCACTAGTCATCAGCATTATCATCACTCATCAGTCATCACTAAGGGGGTCTTCATTTGAATCATCATTATGATGAGCTACTCTCTCCTCTTCCCCCTCTCCTATAGAGTCCAATATCTCCCAATTAGCTTCTTCTTCCTCAATATTAGTTATCTTCCTCTTCCCTAAATAGTAAATATTTTTGAACAATATCATAATGAATAATAGTGTAATACATTAATAAAAGTTTAAGAAAAAAAACTATATTATTTATATACAATTTTCACAGCCAAATGAAGAGCATGTCAAGCCCAAAACTTTCACAGCAAAACGCTGTAATTTTGGAGTCCCATCACCAAATTGAATCCACCACTCAACTGGAGATCGTTTGGCAATTGTATCTTTTGCTTGCTGTAATCCAAAAAAACCTTCTTTGTTCCTAAAAGGTACCAATTGCAAGCCAGCATTTGATCTTTCAGTTGCATCAATTATTAGACGATCCATGCAATGATATAATCCCAATTTTATTTCAGGGTTTGTAGACTTGTTCTCTACATATTGATACTGAGGGTTTAGGTAGTAGCCAGCGGCATGCAAGTGTCGGTGAAGCTATAGTTCCCACCTATCATCAATAATATTCCAAATTTCCCTAAAGCTTCCATCACTGCCTCCTAAGTTGGAGGCAATCATCTCTTTGGCTTCATCCATAGCATTGTAGATGAAACCCATTGCAGGCTTCTTCTCAGCATCCATCATCCTTAAAACATGAACCAAAGGTCTAGTGGTTGTAATGGCATATAAGACATTTTGCCAAAATCTGTCTTTTAAAACAATCTTTCTAATCTTTTTTCCCTTAGCCTTCTTCGCCTAAGCACAACTCAACCATTGTGTAGATGTGAACATAGCCTCTAAAGGTTGTCTGACATCCAGCATGCTCTCTAAGGTCAAGTATGCGGTGGCAAATTTTGTTGCGGCTGGCCTTAGAATTTTTTTATTCGAAAACTTTCTCATAAGAGCTAGAACCCAAGAGTTGTTGTAAATTCATGTTCTTAAATCATACATGGTTGGAGGTTTGAACCCTCTCCCAAATGCTCCAACTGAACGAATCATGTTGTAATAAGCAGGTGATGTTGCAACATTAAATGGAATTGCATTTTCGTTGAAGAATCTGCCTATAACCTTACACACTCTTCTCCGCGCCTCTCTTGCATTTTCTGGGGCCATCTTCTGTGTAGTAGAAGGCCTATCCTCTGATGTGTCAATCATATAATGATCCATAGGCCCTCTAGCACCCTTAGATGAAATGAGCTTCATAGAAGAAGACGAATCCCTAACGCTGTGCTCACTCCCGTAGTAAGATCCAGCATCAACTCTATCCTCAAATTGCTTCTGTGCAAGATGTTTTGATGTGGTAGACTTATTCATGTATGACTTTATCTCATCCCTTACAGCATCAGGAACTTTGGAGCATGGAGCAACATTCTTGTGAGAGCCTGAAAGGTGTTCCTTCATCCTAGTCACACCACCTTTCACAACTTTATCATAGTAATTGCATTTCAGATAGACATATGTTTTATCACTTCCTCATATATCCACATGAGTGCTATATTTCCATGCTGGATCTTTTCTATGACCTGATGCAGCCTTATCTTTATTTTTGACCATCCTGATTGAGAGAAATAGGAAGCAAACGAGTTCTTACTAATCTTTTATATGACCTGATGCAGGTCGGAGGAGACAGCAGCCTCGGAGGCTCGGACAGAAGCGTACGCTGGTCGGACGGAGAAGACAGCAACCCAACTCGCAGTCTCGCAGTAGAAGAAACCTCCAAGCAAATAAGTTTAGGGTTTAATATGCATGCTGGATGTGTTCAGTATTATATAATGTCGAGCCGTCGATAAAGCAGAACACTGCGTACTCTATGCGTATTTATGCGTATGTTGTGCGTACAATCTACATGAACATTGCGTGTTTTGGAGCAGATGTAATTTAATATATGATTTTTTATTAATAGTTAATAAAACATGATTTTCTGGGTATAGTTTGAGTACTGGGAGTGTTAATTATTTTATTGTGGGTACATTATGCGTATCCTATGCGTTATATATGGGTATAATATGCGTTCACCATGCGTGCTCTCTGCGTCAATATTGCGTATTTTTTAAAATATAAAAATACAAAAAAATAACATTTAATGACTATGTACAATATAAAAAATATAAGAACAAATTAAAAGAACATTTATAACAAATACAATTTTACAAGAGAACCTAATGCACATCTTCAACAAGACAACAACATTAACTTTCCTACAGGAATTATGATTGATGTATTGTCCAATATAAATCATCTTGACAACCAAGCCTTCTCTTCATCACTGCGATACTTATCTTCCTCTCATGTTCCTGATGCCAATAACTTGTTAACATAAACTTGGTCACGATAGAGATGTTTATGTTTACAAGTTATTGGCATCAATTTCATGGAAGGAGGATAAGTATCGTAGTAATGAATGGAAGGCTTGGTTGTCAAAGATGATTTATATTGGACAATACATCAATCATTCTATTAAAAATATTAAACCAAAAAAATTACAAGAGAAGCTTGCTTTGATGTTTACATATGATTGTCAATCAGAAGTAATGCAGGCATAACAGAAGGTAAGACGTAATAAAATCAAACCTTCTGTCAAGCCTGCATTACTTCTGTTTGAAAAAACCATGCGTTACCATAAAGCAAGCGTTCCAGCATTTTATAGTGAAAAATTTAATGTTGAGCAATAGTAAGTAATAAATTGTAAATAATGGCTCATAAAAATTCAACCCACCCTCCCAACCATATCTGCTACTCGTCAGTCCACAACTAACGAAAATTATTATTCATGTCTCGGCCCCTCAGTCCATACTCCATACTAAATATAAGTAACCAAAAACCTTTAATAGAATGTGTGCGTGTTTTATGCGTACTATATGCATAATTTGTGCTTTTTTGTGCGTGTATTATGCGTACTTAGTGCATATTTTGTGTGTTCGTTGTGCATATTATTTAAAAAACGTTTCAAAATCATTTATAAAATTATTATTTTTTGCTTTAAAATAAATAAGAAATTCAAACACTAATATTTGAACGCAATTGCTAAACACAATCTTTCAAACATCATATTCCTTATTTTTCTTCCTTAATTACAATCCAACAAGAGCCATAAACCCTTTGTACTTGTTCAAGTATCATATTCAAGACTAGAAAATGAAATCATAAAAATCCAACAAGAGCCATAAACATCATATTCCTTATTTCTTCATCATTTTAATGTAAAGTAACTTACATACAAAGATATATATTAATTAAAATATTTAATATAATTTTATAAATAAAATTTACTACTTATGTGTGCATGTGTCATGCGTGCGTTATGCATACTCTATGCGTTCGTAATGCGTAATTTGTGCGTGTGTTGTGCGTATTTTATGTGTTCGTTGTGCGTACTATACTTAATGTATGCGTATTATCATTTAATATCTAAATTTTTACTCAAATCAATGTAAATAATATTTATACACAGAATTGAAAGATATATTCTTTAGTGGTTACATCATAAGTTACACTTTTCTTCAAGTGGTTTCGCATTATATAGTAGAAATATGAATGTTGAGCAATAGTAAGTAATAAAGGCTCATAAAATATTTAATAGAATTTTATAAATAAAATTTACTGCTTATGTGTGTGTGTATCATGCGTGCATTATGCGTATTCTATGCGTTTGTAATGCGTATTTTATGAGTTCGTTATGCGTACTATGTTTAATGTATGCGTATTATAATTTAATATATAATTTTTTACTCAAACCAATGTAAATAATATTTATACACAGAATTGAAAGATATATTCTTTAGTGGTTACATCATGAGTTACACTTTTCTTCAAGTGGTCTCGCATTATATAGTAGAAATATGAATGTTAAGCAATAGTAAGTAATAAAAGCTCATAAGAAATTAACCTACCCTCTTATCCTCCCAACCATATCTGTCTAAAGGCTTATAAAATATTTAATAGAATTTTATAAATAAAATTTACTACTTATGTGTGCGTGTGTTATGCATGCGTTATGCGTACTCTATGCGTTCGTTGTGCGTATTTTATGCGTTCGTTGTGCGTATTTTATGAGTTCGTTGTGCGTACTATGCTTAACAAAATATAGTGGTTACATCATGGGTTTAACAAAATATAGTAAACATTTATACACAGAATCAGAATGAAAAATATTTATACACAGAAACATTTATACACAGAAATATTTATATACAGAATGAAAAACTGTTATTTTGGCAACGTTTTACAAAATATTTCATATGCAAGTTCTGCCCTATACTTTGGCATGTCTCCTTGCTAATTCGTACTATCAGTCCAATCAGTGTTGCCTTCAAGACATATTCTTTCCATACATTTACAGACATACATTCCACAATCAAAAGAGTTCTCCTGTTTTGGTATACCTTTAATGGTAGAAAGCTTCCATTTTTTGATATCACTATCAAACGCTCCTTTCGTGTCAGAATATAGGGCTTTAAGCTAAAATATACGTAGAGCAAGGATTAGTTCTGTAAATTTTTTAAAAATTGAAGAGTTCATGTTAATCTAAGTATCTAACAGACTAACACTTACGATTTTTGGAACAACAAGCCTATGCTCTTTGATGCGGTGGTCCAATGAGTTATAAAATTTCAACTTTTATTCTTTCAGCAAACCAACCAGAAAGGTAATGTGATTGGAATCAATGATTGGTTGTAATAAAATGTTGTTTGAAGTAACAGAAAGCTCGGTTATATGGTCGATTTGCAATTTAGACAATTTTTCCCTTCCTTTGTTATTCTGCAAGTGCAAGTAGTAAATGTAAGAACTAAGAATGAATACTAAGTTACTAATCCAATAATTAAACTGATAAATTAAATACTAAGTTACTAACCCAATAGATTGGAGAGATGTATAGAAATTTATGATACTTGTCCGGCATAAGTTTACACTTTTCATCTAAGAGATAGGCAAAAATATCTACATATTCATTGCCTAAATAATTGTCGCTTAATAACTCATCAATCTCAGATCTGGAAATAAGAATATTAATAACAAACAAGATACTATCGCCCCTGCAAAAAAAAAACATTAAATACGCATTTCATACGCATATCACACGCATAACACACGCATACCACACGCATATCATACGCATACCACACGCATATCACAAGCATAACCCACGCATATCATACGCATACCACATGCATATCATACGCATACAAATCTTCAAACAAAAATAAAGTTGCAATTTTTTACCTTTTAGAGAACTTTTTCAAACATTTTAGCACAAAATTTCTCTTCTTAGAAGTCAAACACAGAAGTCCTTTGTAATTTTTTATTTCATCTGCATAAACATAAGTTACATGTTTTATTTGAATGTTATCTACTGGTATTGATTCATTTGGATTTGTATATGAAATAAGTTACATTTCAGTTGGGACTGACTCATTTGTTGGGATTGGATCTTTTAGTGGGATTGGATCTTTTGGTGGGATTGACTCATTTGATTCATTGAGGCTGTGGGGTGGGATATCTGATCTCTGTCTCTTATTGGAAGATGAAGAGTAGCTAACAAATCTTTTTTGAGAAACTACTTTGCTCTGATCAATGTAATTATTGAGGTTGACCTCAATAACTCCAACTCTCTCAATAAGATCTTCAAACTTTGTGCTCAGCCTGTTTTCGAATTCTCGAAAAAGTTTTGTGCATATTTCTTTGCAGGATTTCATTATTGTTTCTTGTAGAGACTGAAGTGCTTCAGCAGAAAAACTTAAATGTGGTTGCTGAGGAGGTGGGGTATGATGGGGAGATTGGGGGGGTTGTTTTGATGGGTGGATATGTCATTAGGGGAATCAGGGATGTAGGGCTGTCTGGTGGATATTTCTCAATATTAACCATATCCATTTCAGCCTGGGAAACTGCCTGTAGGACATTACAAATCTGACTTTTCCTTATATTAGCAAATAAGTTAGTGATTACCTCTGTAGTATATACAATATCATTGGCCCATCGAAGAAAACGGGGCCTTTTATCAGCATACATATGAGCATGAATAGTGATATGCTCCAGGAACCAAATCTGCATATGATGAAAGAAAATTTTAGCACTCACATTGAGCCAATAAAATTTTGAATGAATTTAGCAGTTAGCACTTAGCACTTAGCACTCACAATTAGCAAAGGTACAAAATCGTTGATGTAACCTGATGGTTTCTTATTTGAAATCTTGGAGGATGCCTTATTAAACTCTCCAACTAAAAACTCCCTAATTGAACTAGCCGAATTTATTGACAAAAAATCATCTGAATTATTTGCTATTCTTTGAATCAACCGAGGGGTTTTGAAGTTGTTAAGTTGAAAAAGTAAATTTGAACATAAATAGATGATAAACGTTCTTAACATAGTCTCCGGGGGGGTTTGCTTGTTCAACTCCATCATGTCATTCCTTATTTTCGTTGATGTAACTGAAGTATGTGCTAAGGAATGCCATGATATTTCTTCTTCTTTATTTGGCAGATCAGTAAGAAGGGGCACTTCATCAGCAGTGAAAGGAATGAGTTGACCTTTTATAACAAAGCATTATTTTGAAATATCCCACATTGAGATCAGCTCATAAATAAGAGGGACATTTTGCTCAAACCCAGGAAATTTCAAAAACTGTATCATTTTTAAATGTTTCAATGTGTCATTGACTTCAGGAGTAATTTGCTGAGCAAAATTATCACAGATTGTTCGAAACAAAGAAACATAGCATCTATAGATAATTGGACGAACATATATCTGAAAATTATAAAAAATTATATATTAAAAATAAGTAAATGAGATACGCACAAAAAACGCACAACATACGCAGACTATAAGCAACGGTCACGCACAGTGTACGCATACTACACGCATATATTACGCACATCACACGCACAGTGCAGGAAACATACAGCAAATTATACGCACGCATAAAGTACGCACAATATAAGCATGGAGTAAGTAACGTGCACGCATAGAGTACGCACAAAAGACGCATTGCGTACGCACAGCCTAGGCATATTTACTCGATGTTTAAAATTTGGTTAGGTTTTATGTTTCAAATTTCAACATAAATTTATCATAAACCATGAATACAGAGAAAACACGATGGTATCACAGTATCAAACATTTAAAAAGTTCGGAGAAGCCATGCATACGTATATAATAAGCATAAAATCGGAAGATCTTCAGAGCCTTGAACGCCAACGCATAGCATAACCATAAAATACGCATTACAAAACAGAAAACATAGCATTAAGTTACATTTTTCTTTGGGGATGACGCCATCTTAGAAGAAACTGAGTGAAGAATGCTTGAAATTCCTCCGGGTGAATGCTTGAAAGTTCAAAAGTTTACTGTAACTTGAAAATCAAAACGTCGACTCCGTCATTCGACCTTTACAAGGGTTTAAATGTTGATGCCACGTCGACATTTCACTAGGCGCGCCACGTCGGCAACTGGGGGTCCGAACTGAAAAAAAAAAATTTAGGTTGAGTTTTAAAAAGGCGACGCCTTAAATATATGAGGCGAGGCGCGTCTTATGGCGCGCCTCAGTAAACTTGAGGCGTAAGTCTCATAAACTAAACTTATTGCGTAGGCTTTATGGCTTAATTGGACGAAATTGCACTGAGGCGCGCCTTTTATTGCGCAATTTTAAACGTTGATAATATGGCATTTGTAGGTTGCTCTTAGAACTATAATATGGATCTTCTCAATAATAGTGGCGCCAATACTAATGTTTCCAAACCTCATTAAAATCAAATTGAAAACAACAAAGCATATCAAGAAATATCTAATCGCCTACTAAGAAAAGTTTAAGGGCTTATTTGGTGGGCTGAAGTTAGAAAACATATTTTGAAAAATGGTACATTTATTGGAGTCCATTTTGTTGTTTAGTTAGAAATCAATGTTGGATTTAAACTCTAAAAGGACCTTCCATCAGAAGTGATCATTACATTTTCTCACAAAATCATAAAATAAATCATTTTTTTATATATATTTTTTATTTACAAGAAAACAAATCATCCCTTTTCAATCTACAAGCAAACAAATTGCCCAGAAAAATTGTGAAAAGGAGTCTTACATCATTGTTATGTTAGTTTCCCAAGAGCCATAGTCTACCTGTACTAAAAGTATTATTCCTTCGCATATATCTTCATTACTGGAGGTGTAAATCAAACTTGAGTAAAACATAAGTATTCGTGTCTGACTTGTTCGAATTTTTATTCATTTTAAATTGGCTTTTATTTGAAACTATTAGGGAAACATTATGTTTATGTTCGACTCGTGCAACTTTGAGTTGAGTAGTATGAGTTAATTTTGATAGAATGAAAATAAATAAATCACAAATCGAACATAACAAAATCATTCTACGTATCAAATAGCAAATTACTAAATATGAAAATGAAAAGTAATAATATATGCATGTGTTTATTTATTTATTTCAAGCAAATGAGTAATCGAACACAAATGAACAAGGTTATATTTGGATTCAACTCATTACAAAAATGATATAAAAATAACCATTCAATATCAAATCGCATACTTAATAAACAAATTAAATACAAGTTGTTTGTGAACTACAAGCTTTTTCCACATCCCTAGTCATTAATAGAAAATATTCTTAAAAATCTAAGCCGATTGTCTAATCTTATTTGTCACTAGGGCTACTCCAACCTTTTCACGTATACACTCCTTTCGCATTCTATCTCTTAGTGTAAAGCTACTTATCTACCTAAGCATCCTCATCTTTACAACACTTAATTTAATTTTATACTTCCCTTTTAATGGGCAACATTCTACACTATAAAGCATTCCAGGTCTCACCACCAGTTTATAAAATTTTCCCTTAAGTTTGACAGATACATTTCTATCACAAAATAGACTCAATGCATTCCTCCACTTCAACCATCCGACTTGAATTCTATGAATTTGATAAGTTAAAAAAAAAATATTTTTCATGCCTTGAATTGTATTCCATATTTTATTTTGAAGACTATATCTAGCACATCAATTGGATTCTAAGTTTGTGATAGGTTTCTATCTAAGGACTTTTTCATTTATTTCTGCACTTCATTACATAAATTTTTTCACAAGGGATTTATATATTGGTACATTATAGTAGAACTTAGATGATAAAAAACTATAATCACTAGTTTCATCACATTTCTATAGACCTTTCACGAAATGTGAAGTGCATCATGTTATTTCATGATTTCGAACTAGTTAATTAAATAGGATTATAAAGCACAAAATTCATTCTAGGTTACTAAACTTTTCAATTCCAAATTTGTTGTGGTTGACATGTTTGCAACGATGTCACACTTAATGCCATGCTCTAAAATTATTGATGTAGTAGGTTTGGTTTCCAAAGAAATTTTAAGATTTCGTAGATTACCTTGTTCAATTAATTCTAATTGTAAGGTATGTTTTATTCATCACTTTTGGGAAATTTTATAGAACTTAAATATGCTTCCCATTCATGAACTAATGGAAGAACAAAAAAGTTAGAGAAGTTAAGGTAATTTATTCTGTTGGCTTATTGGTGATTATTTAGGCACATAAGATTTAATGATTCAACTGCATAATTTGCCTAAATAATTCTATGCAACATATTACAAAGAAATCTTCTTTAAAAATTGTTAATGATACGCACCCTATATCAAGCCTATAGGCATCATATAATTAACATAATCTTAATTATGTGCAACTTTTCTTAAGCATCTGCTTTATGTTGATCTAAAACTGCAAAATGCTAATTATACTGAGAATTATAAAGTTCTATAGGATATTTATAAATGAAAATGAGAATTAATAGGAAGATTTTACACTAGACATAAATAGACCAAAAATGCTTTCACTACATACAATTAAAATGCTCCACACAAGATCATCTGATCCTTGCAAAATTCTTGAGAAATCGAGTTCAAATGCTTATTTAATTGATTTGCTACAAAAATTTAACTTCATTCATGCATTTAAAATTGAAGATGTGGTACTATTTTGAAGTACGTTCATGCCTTTTGCATCATTAAGTAGTCTTTCTGTAATGGTGTTTCCACTACTACAAATAATATTATTGTGCCTGTGCTTCTACCTACTGCAATAAAAACTAGAAATGTGAAATAGATTATTATTACTAATGAAATCTTAATAGTTGAAGATATAATGCACAAATGTTTGTTTCATTGAAAGAATAAACCCTTTTGTTAAAGAATTTTAGATCGTAGATGAAAATTTGACAAATATAACACCTGATCTTCTTGAAGGGTATCATAATTATAGCTCCATATAGGCGAGTTCTTTTTTCCATCGAGAGAGTTTATGCAATGCAAGCTCCTCATGACATTTCCAAGCCAAAATATGTGATAAGTTACATAACATATGCATTTAGATCAAGCTAGCTAATGATATACAATCTAATAATAATTTCTAGTTCATTACTTACATAAAAAAGAACTAATAAATTTTCTTTATTTATTTAATACATAGAAACTAACATTTTATTTAGGAATACTTCTTTTTAAATTAAATGATACATATTTTTAGGAGATTGATTTATATTTTTATTAATTTAAGTATTTCAATGCTTGTAATTTTCATCATATTTATTGAAACAATTTGAAAATTTCCTCTATTCCTCCAATTCCCTTCTTCTCCCGCTTTTATCAGCAAATTCTCTTTCCTTGGATTCCCAGCCCCAAGTTCTGGCATCCTCTTGTACCCAACTAATATTTCCTGTTCACTCTCTAAAATCTCACCCTAAAATCCTAATTCAATCCCTTCTCATTCAAAGGGATGAGTTCAAAAAAGAATATATCAATTCAAAGGCTAACTCAAAAGTAAAAGAAAAATAAAAAAGGATATCAATCCATCATGAGGTCTCCATCAAAATTTCAACATACCTAATATAGTTACTTTATCCAATGATTAAGAATAGAAATGCAAAATATGCCCTTTGGCCATAAAATCTATCAACCTAACTTTGAAAAAAGCTACAGGCAGCCGAAGATTTCTTTTTCTTTTTATTCTGGTAAAATATGGATTATCTACAAACCGCAGAATACCATAGTGAATTTGCTTGGCAGTCCTCAAAGGTTAAACTAACTGGAGAAAGGTGGAAAAAGGCATTCAATTATACTAATAAATAATACTAATGCTGAGCATTTTTATAGGTAATTAAAAAAGCTGAGATACTAAAACAACAATACATCATCATGCCTTTATCCCACTACGTGGTGTCAACTACATGAATCTTTTTTCTCCATTATGTCCTATCAAGAGTCAAATCTTAATTAAATCTAATAAATAAAGGTCATGTCTGATATTTTCTTACTAAGTCTTTTTAAATATACCTCTACCTCTCTAAACATAGTGGGATAAAGGATCATTGAATGGCCGACGGTTAATGTGACCAAACCATCTAAGACGACTCTTTCTAACCTTATCTATCACTATAGCTGCTCCAACATTTTCACGTATATACTCATTTTGTATTCTGTCTATAAGAGTAAAGTCATCTGAGCATCCTCATCTCTGTAACACTTCATAAGAACTGAGATACTCACAGAGGGAAAAATAAAAAAAAGATAGTAAATAAATGACTTGGTTTTGACCATCCATGTCACACCCTACAAAAAGAATAGATAACAAATTTGAACAATACATAGTAGACAATAGTTATCCACAAAACATTTCATATCTAATACTTCAAAATTTTTAAAATTTATTAAAAGCGACTCGTGGCATATCACATTTCATAAGACAAGAGGAGAATACTTACTCAATGACTAGTTGACGTATTACTCCAGGGAGCACTCCATCACTTAACGGTGCTGTTTGCACTACAAATGACGGTGCTTTTTCCAGATCATATGTAGAATCATCAGCCTTATCACCGACCTGCATTTCAAAACCATTTAATTTTAAAACAAGCTTCGGCCACTGTATTTAAATGTTTGTGGTGCTTTGATAAGAAAAACAAGATCAAACATTAAGGATGCATGCATTTACTATTCTGATCTTAGGATTTAAACTGTCACAAGATCAATTTGTAAAGAAAAAATGATGTAGACAAAGGGAGGGTCAACTCATGTCCAAAACAAATCAATTTTGACCTCCCTCGAGTTTACAAGCTCAATCAAATTTGAGCTGAAATTTAGCTCATTTATGAGCTGGTCTTTAGTTCACTAATTGAACTAAGGGTTAGCTCATTATTAGCTAATATTTTAGTTCATAGTTATCTTTTTATTAAATGTAATTTTTATAGTTTTTATGTTTTAATTTATGTTAGTCTTTTAGGATTCCAAAATGGCTTTTGGAATCCCAAGAAAATGTGTTTTCCCATGCCATGGCTCCTTGGCTTCCACGGGTGGTTGTTTTCCGTGCAAGGCTCCTTGGTTCTCACGGTGGCTGTTGGTTTTCCGAGCTTGGGGGGTTTTCCCGTGGCTTTGGCGCCTCGGTTCCGTGCGGCTCCTTTGGTTCCCGTGGTTGCTCCTTCGGTTCCTGGGCTGGGTTGTTTTCCTTGAATGCATGGGAAGGATTTCCGTGCTTGTGTCGCTTGGATTCGTGTGTGAATTCAATGTCGTGTCCATTTGTATTCCCTTCTCATACCTATAAATATGAGATGTTTTAGAGTTGTAATGATATGATATATGATGTGATTTTTGGAAATGTAAACCTGCGGGTTTCATTGGAAAAGCTTGCGAGCTTTGTCCACTTCTTCTTCTCATCTCCCCAGAAAATCTTGCGAGCTCTTTCCACCCTTCGTCTTGGCTTCTAACCTCTTTCGTCTCTCCGCAAGTTTACACCCCACCTGTATCCCTCTTCTATAAGTGAAGAAAGTTTAGGGTGTTTTGGTTGAGTCAAGTTTGTAATAGTCAATGATTGTAAGTCTTTTTATATAAAGTTGTGTTTTATAGTATTTGTGTTATTTTATGCATTTTATGACTTTCTTTCATCCTAGAAAGAGTCTTCTTTTTGTGATCAAAAAATAAGGGTCCCCCTTATTTTTTGATTGCATCATTTGGTATCAGAGCAAGTTAGGAAGTCCTAGGTTTGTGAGTCAGTTTGTCAAGTCAAGTCAAGTTGTGAGTCTTGTAAGTCTTGTGAGTTTTGAGTCTTGTTGTCATTTGAGTTTTTGTAGTCAAATCTAAAGTTAACTCATCGGGAGATAAGTACGTAAGAAGGGGAGTCTGATGTAGACAAATGGGGGGTCAACTCATGTCCAAAATAAGTCAATTTTGGCCTCCCTCGAGTTTACAAGCTCAATCAAATTTGAGCTAAAATTTAGCTCATTTATGAGCTGGTCTTTAGTTTACTTATTGAACTAAGTGTTGGCTCATTATTAGCTAATATTTTAGTTCATAGTTATCTTTTTATTAAATGTAATTTTTATAGTTTTTATGTTTTAATTTATGTTAGTCTCTTGGGATTCCAAAATGGCTTTTGGAATCCCAAGAAAATGTGTTTTCCCATGCCATGGCTCCTTGGCTTCCACGGGTGGCTGTTTTCCGTGCAAGGCTCCTTGGTTCTCACGGTGGCTGTTGGTTTTCCGAGCTTGGGGGGTTTTCACGTGGCTTTGGCGCCTCGGTTCCGTGCGGCTCCTTTGGTTCCCGTGGTTGCTCCTTCGGTTCCTGGGCTGGGCTGTTTTCCGTGAATGCATGGGAAGGATTTTCGTGCTTGTGTCGCTTGGATTCGTGTGTGAATTCAATGTCGTGTCCTTTTGTATTCCCTTCTCATACCTATAAATATGAGATTTTTAGAGTTGTAATGATATGATATATGATGTGATTTTTGGAAATATAAACCTGCGGGTTTTATTGGAAAAACTTGCGAGCTTTGTCCACTTCTTTTTCTCATCTCCCCGGGAAATCTTGCGAGCTCTTTCCGCCCTTCGTCTTGGCTTCTAACCTCTTTCGTCTCTCCGCATGTTTACACCCCACCTGTATCCCTCTTCTATAAGTGAAGCAAGTTTAGGGTGTCTTGGTTGAGTCAAGTTTGTAAGAGTCAATGGTTGTAAATCTTTTTATATAAAGTTATGTTTTAAAGTATTTGTGTTCTTTTAAGCATTTTATGACTTTCTTTCATCATCCTAGAAAGAGTCTTCTTTTTGTGATAAAAAAATAAGGGTCCCCTTATTTTTTGATTGCATAAAAAAAACACAATTAAATGTAGTTAAAAATATTAATCAGTGACTGATTTGATATTGTTTGTCCTACAATAAATAGTGAATATGAAAAACCAAGAGGAAACTGGCATATAACCTACCATCCTACAAAAATAAAAAAGGACAAAGATCTTACTAAAAAAAAAACAAAATAGATGCTTTAAAGAGAATAGCTTGTTGCTCCAAGGCATTGATCATCTCCTTCCAAGAGCCTGAATAATCACTTAGAAGAAGTTATCCCAACCCTTGATCCTCATCAATGTGTAAGAGAAAATTAGGGAGTGATTTTCTTTGAGGTGGATTATATTTTGTTTTAGTTTGTTATGCCCTTAACACTGTCAATGCCAGCTCCCAAGCCCTGGAGGAGAAAGTGGAGGATTACGTTGGGTAGTCAACAATCACCATAAAACTTGTTGATTAATCATGACATAAATCATTTAATACATTGTGTTAATACTAGGACATTCCCTAAAAGTGACACGCTGTTTGACATGAATACAACGAGAAATGTACAAGGGTCGTTGCACCGATGTCCGATTGGAATGTTAAATAAGCAAGGGTTCCCACCTCATAAACAAAGGTGGGCAAAAAAGCTAGTCCATGAAACTAGAATTATGATAGAAACTTAAAATATAAGTTCTCTTGCAGGAATGAATGAGACTAATAGATATTATGATTCATTGGAAGATAAATATTCTATGAATTCAAAAAATTAAATAGATTGGAAAGAAGACTAAGGAGATTGATAGTTTATGATTTAAATTATGGTATTCATGTAGAAGTCATACTAGAAATAGGGCATGAGTGATTACAGATAAGACTATGAAAGCTATACATTTATATAGATGTTTGATGGAGAATTACAGAGAGGAGGATCTTCATATGATAGTTATTGATTTAGAGAAATTATATAATAAATTTCTAGGAAAAGTGCTATGAAATGTTCTAGAAAAGAAATAAGTTAATAATACTTATATTCAAGTCATTAAGGATATGTATGCATATGTTGTTACTTGTGTTCAAACACAAGATGATTTAACTAAATATTTTTCTATTTGAGTTGAATTATATCAAGGATTAGCTTTAAGCATATATATATATATATATATATATATATATATATATATATATATATATATATATATATATATATATATATATATATATATATATATATATATATATATATATATATATATATATATATATATATATATATTTTTTTTTTTTTTTTTTTTTAATTTTTTTTTTGCTTTAGAGGCTATTTGGTTGAAGGAAAAGTAAATGCAAAGCATTGTGAATGCTTTGCTTTTTTTCACTTTTTTTATGTTTAGTTGGACATTTAAGTAAAGTAAATTCCTGATGTATTTGAAATTTCCTGTTTTAGTTCATTTTGTAGGTAAAGTAAACCCACTCGATTCGAGCGAAAAAGGAATTCCATAGCGAGAGAGCGAGCAGCCCACAGGAATGCTCCTTCGATTCTTCCTTCTGCTTCACGTGAGGTAGAGTTTTGTATGGGAGCTCTTCCAGCTATACATGCACTCGGTCCGGCCCAAGCTTGCACGCGAGAAGCCACTCGATCTTCCTAGAAGCCGCACACAGAAAGCCCTGCTCCATTCAATTCCTCCACACATATGCACAAACAGGAGGTTTCTCCTCTGTCAGATCTTCAGGCTAGAAATACGCAGGAGGCTCGCCCAATGGATCGCATGCACACGGACTTCCCGCTCGTCCGCCTAACCTCCGCTCTTGATCCCTCCACACGCATGAATAACCCAATCTGTCATTTCGTTGCCTTTCAATTTCGTACGCTGGAAGATCTTGCTTCCCATGAGGAGTCGCATCTTCAGCTCCATCATTATTGTTCGGCTTCACACACAGGAAGATCTTACTTCGCTTGACCATCCAACAATTCCCCCATTCGCCCGTCTCTACTTTGATTTAGACAGTGACACTGCATCTGCTTCTTCCCTGCTCGTCACCAACGACCGTGAGTACAATCCATTTTGATTCAAGCTATTTTACTTTACTTTGTATTCATCCAACCAAACAGGAAGAAACAGTTCCAAGTATTCACTTTACAACCAACCAAACAGCCTCAAAGTATTTACTTTCCACTGCATTTACTTTGCACTGAATTCATTTTACAGCCAACAAAATAGCCCCTTAGTCATGAATGTCCTTAGTCCTTACTATACATTTGCAAGAGGATCTACTCTGGTGGATGCTTTTTGCTGATATTTTTCTTGTTGATAAGATTTGAGAGAGAGTTAAAGGAAAAATTGAGCATTATTTATGACGTGATACTAATGTTTCTCAAATAAATTTGAAGTCATGTCAGGTAGGACTACTATGGAAGCTATACATTTATAGAGAAGTTTGATGGAGAATTACAGAGAGGAGGATCTTCATATGGTAGTTATTGATTTAGAGAAAATGTATAATAAATTTCTAGGAAAAGTGCTATGAAAAGTTCTAGAAAAAAAATAAGTTAATAATACTTATATTCAAGTCATTAAGGATATGTATGCATATGTTGTTACTTGTGTTCAAACACAAGATGATTTAACTAAATATTTTTCTATTTGAGTTGAATTATATCAAGGATTAGCTTTAAGCCTATATATATATATATATATTATTTTTTTTTTTTTGCTTTAGAGGCTATTTGGTTGAAGGAAAAGTAAATGTCAAGCATTGTGAATGCTTTACTTTTTTCACTTTTTTTTATGTTTAGTTGGACATTTAAGTAAAGTAAATTCCTGATGTATTTGAAATTTCCTATTTTAGTTCATTTTGTAGGTAAAGTAAACCCACTCGATTCGAGCGAAAAAGGAATTCCATAGCAAGAGAGCGAGCAGCCCACACGAATGCTCCTTCGATTCTTCCTTCTGCTTCACGTGAGGTAGAGTTTTGTATGGGAGCTCTTCCAGCTATACATGCACTCGGTCCGGCCCAAGCTTGCACGCGAGAAGCCACTCGATCTTCCTAGAAGCCGCACACAGAAAGCCCTGCTCCATTCAATTCCTCCACACATATGCAAAAACAGGAGGTTTCTCCTCTATCAGATCTTCAGGCTAGAAATACGCAGGTGGCTCGCCCAATGGATCGCATGCACACGGACTTCCCGCTCGTCCACCTTACCTCCGCTCTTGATCCCTCCACACGCATGAATAACCCAATCTGTCATTTCGTTTCCTTTCAACTTCGTACGCTGGAAGATCTTGCTTCCCATGAGGAGTCGCATCTTCAGCTCCATCATTATTGTTCGACTTCACACATAAGAAGATCTTACTTCGCTTGACCATCCAACGATTGCCCCATTCGCCCGTCTCTACTTTGATTTAGATAGTGACACTGCATCTGCTTCTTCCCTGCTCATTGCCAACGACCGTGAGTACAATCCATTTTGATTCAAGCGATTTTACTTTACTTTGTATTCATCTAACCAAACAAGAAAAAATAGTTTCATGTATTCACTTTATAACCAACCAAACAGCCTCAAAGTATTTACTTTCCACTGCATTTACTTTGCACTGAATTCATTTTACAGCCAACCAAATTGCCCCTTAGTCATGAATGTCCTTAGTCCTTACTATACATTTGCAAGAGGATCTACTCTGGTGTATGCTTTTTGCTGATATTTTTCTTGTTGATAAGATTTGAGAGGGAGTTGAAGGAAAAATTGAATTATGGAGGTCAACTTAAAAGTCTAAAAATTTTCATTTGAGTAGATCTAAAACTGAATATATATAGTGTAATTTTAGTGGTAAGATTGTGACTTTGGGTGGTCAAGTCATTAAAAAGGATACGCATTTTAGGTATATCAGATCTATTATTCAAAGTGATGGTGAAATTTATTAGTAAAATGCAAGTTGGGTGGTTGAAGTGAGGGAATGCGTCTGACCCGTTGTGTGATAAAAAAATACTCCTCAAACTTAAGGAAAAATTTTATAGGATGGTGGTGAGTCCTACAATGTTTTATGGCGCAAAATATTGGCCATTAAAAATAAGCATCAAATTAAGTTAAGTGTTGCAAAGATAATGATGCTTAGATGGATGAGTAGCTTTACTTTTAGTGATAGAATGCGAAATTGGAATATACAAGAAAAGGTTGGAGTAACTTCAATGGAAAATAAGATTAGTAAGAGTCGCCTTAAATGATTTGGTCACACAAAACGTCGGCCTTACGATGACTCGGTTAAGAGAATAGATGTATTGAATTTGGTGGCCTATATTAAGAAAGGTAGAGATAGAACTAAAAAGACTTTATTAAAAAATATAAGAAATTATCTTTTTTTATTATATTTAAATGAGGCTTTAACTCTTAACAAGACACAATTGAGAAAAAAATGTATGTTGCTCACCTCACATAGTGCGATAAAGGCTTGATGTTGTTTTTTTTTTATTTTGCCCTGATGTTTATAATATAGTTTGTTTAGATATAGAATTGAGACTTCCTGTGAGCCAAATCCACATAATTAATTGCCCCTTCAGCTTTGAGAAAAAACTCTCAATTACCAAGATTGCTAACAATAAATTTTAAGTCCAAACTTAGTGGATGGTTAAAAATTTAATTGAGTGGAGACTGGTTTGAGTGATGGAGATAGACCCGTTCAAAGATCCAACTGTTCCAGCATCTATGATATACTAGCGAACTTAATCTACTAGTATCTAAGGACTTTGAGTCATAAAAATAAGGGTGACTACTTAGCAACCATGGAACACTTCTTCTCAGGTATCCCAAGCAAACTAAGAAAAAATTATGTGTGCCAAAGACATGATTTCAAAATTAGCATTAACTTTTTTTACTAGCAAAGGGTTGGTCATACTAGTTTCACTAAATAGTTCAAAGGCATGCATCATGATCTTTTGCGGCTCAGAGGTATTAAATATGACCAACAAGAGCACAAAGGCATGGAATGTCCATCGATTTTCCACGAGTTTTAGCTCAACTTGAAGAAGCATATCTAGGACATGGTAGGTTTTAATTGGTAGGTTTGTTGGCTTGGTATCGATCCTATTAATTGGGTTAGGGCTAACATCCCAAGGAAGGCACATAAGTGGGACTTACAAACTCAAGAAAAAGGGAAGACCAATAATGAGATTTGAATTGGATTAACATTTTAAACTTAGATAGGAGTATTAGAAGTTACAACTTCACTATATAATGAAAAATTCGAAACCCTGCTGACTATTTCCATGAAGAACCCCAGTCATGACGCCTACGACATTAATCAAGAATAAGATCAAACTATCTTTCAAAACTCACCTTGCAAACAACAAAGAAATTAGTCACACTTCCTTCAAGTAATCGATCCCCATCATTAGATAACAGCAGCTCCGACACCATAGGAGGCCTCATCCTCTCCATGTCCTTTCTGATCCTAAAGAACCCGCATTTGTGTAAAAATAATAATATCAATAAAGTTCCAAATCCATCTTGCCTGTTGCCTCCCTGCACCGGACAAACAAAAAACCTGCTCGATTAAACTACTCACCGCGCCCACTGCGAATACTTGGCCTCCGCAACGTCCCTCCCCCGGCCGGCAAGTGCGAGGCGAGCACCCGCGGCACCAAAGACCGGTGGAACATAGAACCCAATATGAAGGTAGAGATCGAGCGCGCTACTTCCGCTTACTCCACCGTTGCAGATCAGTACGGTGACGGCCAGCTCCGTGAATTCCTCCACCACCTCCGCTCGGCGGACCCTCTCGGCCAGCGCAAACCCTAGACCCACCTGCAGAGACTCATCGACGAGCGGCCGGATGGCAGATAGATCCACCGGCGCCAGCACTCCGAAAATGTCAGGGCGGTGGTTGGCAAGGATGCGTGCGGAGTTGGAGAGGCGGCGGAGGTGACGCTCCCAAAAGAGGAGGAGCGAGGCATTTCCGTGGGTTCGAGTCGTGGTGTAGACTCCTTGAGCACAGAAAACGGTCAGAATTGCTTCCAATCCTATATACATGAATATTTAATTAGTATATAAAGAGTAAGAGACAAGTAGGTGAGTTTGCCTGCGAGGGATTCGAGAAGGTTGGAGACTGGAGGAACATCATCGGCTTGAGGGACGCCATTGACGACGAGAAATCGACTGGCGGCGCTGAAACTCGTCGCCATGTAGGATTGTCTTCTTGGAAGAAGAAACAGAGTACGCTGCCGTGCGGATGTTAGCACTCAGCATTTCATAGAATACGAATTCTGCATGGCTTTGCATTCTAAATTTTGAGTTGCAGTATTCTCATAGCCAACCGCCATCATATTCATTTTTCTTCAGCCAAATAAAAACACTCACAAAAATAATTTTAAAATATATAAATTATAATATTTTATTCTCTCACTGTATTATTTGTTACACTATTTCTTCTTTCAGCAAATTAAACAATCCCTCAAATATCCCTAAGATTTCTTTTCTTATAAAAATTAGAGGCTCGTTGATTAAAAGAGGTGATTGTACTGTACTTTTTTAAATTTAAAATTGAGTTAAAATTAAATATCATTTCATATATATATATATATATATATATATATATATATATATATATATATATATATATATATATATATATATATATATATTTCATACTTATCATAACCATTATGAGCTAATGATTATTTCATTTGGCCTTTCTAATACATTGGTTATCTTTACAAATTTATTTTTTTAAGTCGTAGAAAAACAAAAATCAAATATATTTTAAAAAATAAAAATGATCCTAAATAGTCTCTTAATAAACTGAATTTTTTTATATTTGAATTATATTGAAATAATATAGTTCAAAAGAACAGGATTGTGAACAAAGCCTCCAAAAAATTTGAAGTTACTAAATGACCCTAAAAACGGTAGAGGTAGATCTAAAAAGAGTTGATTAGAAAATATTAGAAATAACTTTTTTTATTAGATTTAAATAAGAATTTGACTTTTAACGCAACACAATGGAAGAAAAGATTTATGTAGTTGCCCCACATAGTGGGATAAAAACCTGAAGTCATTGTTGTTGTTGTTGTTGTAAAAGCCTATAAGCTTCATGCTAAGCATAAAAATCTTAAATTTGATTGAAGAAATTCATCATTCAAAAACATGTCATCAATGTGTATGAACTTTATTTGACATAACAAAATAGAAGTATTAAGAAATGGCCAAACCAATTGATAAATAGGAAAATGAGGCCTTTTAAGATTTAACAAGCTGCTATTGTAGATTTTTCAAAGAATTTTTTCATCAAATTTTGTGAGTCACTCACCTTAGTAAGAAAACCAAAAAGTTCCAATGGATCAAAGGTTGTGAGACTAGCTTTTCAACTCAAATGGAGGAGAAATTATATGGAGTCTAGACGTAGCTTTACGTCCGAACACCAATAAAATCGTCATACGTGAATTGCATGTGCGGATATTCATATGAATTCCGTTTTATTAATTTTGTCTTTTCTGTCTTGCAGCCCGACCAACCCGATCCACGAGTTTTTTCAAATTTAGGAAGAAGTCAATTGTCATCCAGTTCAATTTAGGGTTTGCGTTTCTTTTTTCAAGATTTCAACTATGAAAGCTCCACAATATATAAATATTTTAACTTAAGAAACTTTTCATACAAGCTAAGAAAGAAATAATAGAGAAAATATCGATGAAGATGTAGACTGATTTGGAGAAGGATATTTTGTTTACGAGTAGATTACATTCCCACATAATGCGGAGGCAGAAAACTAATATGTAGACGTTCAGGAAGTAGAACAGTTGAAGTTAAAAGAACTGCAACCAGAGGGAAAGCTAGGTTTAGGAGATGTAGGTTTCAACTTATCGATAAAGTTCAAACTCCTTACAAGTTTTCTTTACAGCGTGTAGCCATTATGCACATTTTTAAAATTAACACATATTACTCTACATTATTTATTATGTTACATATTGTTTCATATTTTGTTGTGTATTTATGTGTTTTAGTTGCATTTTTTTTTTTGCGTCTTTATTACATTTTTACTGCTTATTTATTGTGTATTTACTACTTATTTACTACATTTTTAGCTGAGTATTTATTGCTTATTTACTGCTTGTTCAGTGAGTCTTTTCTGCATATTTACCTCTTTTTTGTTGCAAATTTTCTGCATATTTATTGCATTTTTGTTGTGTATTTACAATGTATTTATTGTGTAGTCGATATGTATTAAATGCATATGCAGGGCATATTTATTACATTTTTCTGCTTATTTTCTAATTATTTAGTGTTTATTATCAAGAATTGTATGAAAATGAGAATAAGGCATACACTGCTTATTGTAATTATGCCAATAATGTCATTTAGTGTTCGCAAGGATCATCACAGTCATTGGCCAAATTCCTGAAAAAATAAAATGTAAAGACTTTGTTTGTTCAAAAGCTGGTTTTAAGAATATGTCTAATCTTAATTTCCAAATGAAATATCAAAAATCAGATACCATAACTGATTGGTTTTCTAGCTATGATTAGGTTTATAGTGGATGAATCTGGAATTTGGAATGTGAAAATATTTTTTGAATACCACAATATTCATAATTTGTTTATGCCGGAAGACTAGCATCTTCTTAGATCATGTAAGAATGTGTGTGATGATAAAGCTTCAGTTCTTAAATCAATGATATGAGATGAGATAAGAATTATTGATGAATTTTCCTACCTTGTTGATGAAGTTGGAGGTGTCCAAAATATTAGATTCTCTGAGTGTGATGCGTACAACTTTATTCAAAAAGAGAAAAGAGCAAAGATTGAATTTGGAGAAACTAATACTTTGATTTAGTTATTTAATGATCATCAAGTTGATGATAATGTGTTCGCTTGAGATGTCCAAATTGATGAATTTGATAGAATATTTTTTTTTATTGATGAGATGGGTAGGATAGATAAACATCCAAAAATAATATGTAGTTATTTTTATTAGGGTGGCCTTCTTGTTAGAAGAGATGATTTAATCATTTATGTGGTTATTTATAACTTTTGTATGAATCATGGATGATAAACATCCAAAAATAAAATTTACTGATCAAGAATAGGTAATGGCTAGGGCCATAGAAGTTGCATTTATCTCACACTTGCCATAGATTGTGCCAATGGCATATTCATAAAAAGGTTTCATCAAAAGTGTTATGCTTTAATAACAACAACAAAGTAAGAGGCCTTTTCCATTAAGTGTTTAAGCAAACGTGACTATGAGGAGGAGTTTAAGAAAATATGAGCTGAAATGATCACATAAGAGAAACTCCATAATCATGGTTAGTTGGAGGATCTTTATAGGATAAGGAATAAGTCGTCAACAACAATCAATAAGGATTATTTTAACATGGGCATCCTATCCACACGGTGTAGCGAGTCTACTAATAATGTGTTTCAAGATATTTCTAAGCCCACAAGTTTTATAACTAATTATTTTCTTGGTTTAGAAAAAGTAATGAGGAATTGGTGTCGGAATAAATAGGATGATGATTACAAATGTAGCTAGTCCAAAATAGAACTTGTAATAAAAAGCAGCCTATTATTAAAACAAACTACTCAATTTTATTCAAGGAAATTATATTCATTTTTGTAGAAGAATTTTTATAGTGTGTGGGTGGAATGAGTATAGAGTTTGTGTTCATATGATTCTTCAAACTTTTTTGTTTATTGCACAGAAAATAAGGATCATCTTAATCATTGAGTTGTTGATTTTGATGCGAAAGATGGAAGCATTTAATGCACTTGCAGGAAGTTTGGGATAATGGATTTGTTGTATTCTCACTGCATGAGAATTTTGAGGCAGATGGATATTGTGAAAATCCCTGAGAAGTACCTACTCTTATGATGGTCAACAAGAGCTCTCAAAGATATATATTAGCTAGTAGTGAATTCATATTCAAAAATTATATCAGCAGGTTTGTATATCAAATTAGTATATGAGTGTAGCGGAATGAGGAGGCTAAATAATACATGTTGGCTGCGATTAAGGATATGTTTGAAAATATCAAGTTCATTCTCTATAGGAAGAGAAAGAACCATAAGTTTACACATGATGTCATTGCAAAAGTGAAAGATCCACTAAAGCATAAGTCTAAAGCCATCTCTAATGCAAAGCTAAAAAGGCACTGGGAAAAGGAGAAGCCGACATGTATTGTTCAGGTGGAGAAAAAATTCTGTAAGAAATTTTGTCAGTATTTAATGATTTTTCTGTCGTGTTATGGGTTATAACTATATGCAATGTTTAAGAGCTACAGTACAAAGTTCATACTTAAAATAAATATATAGTGCTTAATCAAAAGTTCTATAATTAAGGGACATTGTAAAATAAGTTGATAAAGAATATAACTCTAACTTTCAAGTGAATAATAATTGATACTAAGCTTTAGATAGATATTTTTCACCATGGCTACAAAAAGTAAGGCTGGTTGCTGAAAGAAGACTTCATTATAGTTTATAATATACACCCTATAATATAGAATATACCAAAACATACGTAAAACTTTTTTTGAAGCTAAACCATACAAAAAAAGCACATGAATATTTACAATAATTACAAATCCCAAAAAATGAAGTAAGAGAGTATTACTAAGAAATTATTTTTGAACTATCTTAAACGGACATATATATATATATATATATATATATATATATATATATATATATATATATATATATATATATATATATATATATATATATATAAAGTTGTTTCATCTTTGATTTTTCTGCTATGTAGCATCTTTATCTGATATGTGCTTCCATCATATTTTCTTAAAAAAATGCTTATTTCTTAACTGTTCTACATCGTAATTTACAATATAATTAGGTTCTTCTATGTAAGTCAAATTAGGTTGCATTTCTATTTCATTATCTAGAATCATATTAATAGTATATGTGACCAATTTTCATAGTATAGAAATATGAAATACATCATGAATATCTAAAATTTTATCTAGCAATATTGGTCGATAAATAGACTTAATTTTCAATTTTATCATCGCATCAAATGGTTCAATACCTTAGACTCAACTCTAATAATTCTACTCATACCATTTAATGGGATAGTTTTCACATATGCATAATTACCCATCTGAAAGTTCATATCTCGATACATTGAATCATAATATTTATTCTATTTATATTGTGCTTCTCTTAGTTTATCTTTGATTAGCCAATTATTTTGAGTGGCATCATCTGCTAAAGATGACCCTAACTTCTTCTTTCCCCCACCTCTATCCAAGATAAAGGTGTCCAATACTTATAATCATATAAAACCTCATATGGTGGAATTCCAATGCTAAACTAAAAGCTTTTATTATAATTAAACTCACTTAAAATGTATTTAATCCTCCAAACTTCCTCAAAATCAAGTGTACATAATCTTAGTAAATCCTTAAGTGCATGAATAATTCTCTCATACTGACTATCTATTTGCGGGCAAAAAGTTATACTAGAATTTTATATAATCTCTAAACCCTCCTAGATACATCTCCATAATCTAGAAGTAAATCTATCATCATAATAAAAATAATAACCTTCAATATCCCATTGAATCTGACAATCTCATATGCATATTAGTCAATCAACCATGATACATACTACAATATATACATTCCTAGACCTAAAAAATCTCATAGCAAAATCCATTGTGCCATCTTCTCACTTTCACTCAAGAATAAGTAAATGTTGCAATAAACAACGAGGTCATTAATGCTTCACTTTCACCATCTAACAAGCTTCACATATTGATATAAACTTTGCTACCTCTCTTTCCTATCTTGGCCACCAAAATACTAATTTTGAATCAATATACATATTATTACTTCCAAGGTAGATAGTATATCTAAAATAATGTGTTTAATGCAAAATCTTTCTCCTTAAGCCTTCACCACGAAGAACCCAAAATTAGTCTCTATAAGTTAACACTCCATAATAATCCACCTGTAGCTTAGGTCTTCTCTCATACTTACTATAATCTATCAATCTTATATGCCCCTCATCAACATTTCAAGCCTTATGAATCCTCTTATATAAGGTAAGTTATACGAACATCTAAGTAAACACTATAATGTCCATCTTAGTTGATCTTCTTTGTTCTAATGTGAATGGAGTGGTGCTTTGGGCTTTTATATTCTTCCATTACCATTTATTATTAGTTCTAGATTTTTTTTCACCTACAATACCCTTCAATGTATATTATACCTTTCACATTATCCTTAGTCTAAATGGATGATCGAAAGGTAAGAACATAAAGTGATACTCAAACTAAGAATTTTTGCATCCATCATTTAGGGTGAAGGATTAAGTATTCTCCATGTAGTAAGGGCAAGCTAACTTTACCACTATCTCCAACCCGATAAAATATCATAAGCTAAAATATTACTAATGGTCCAAAGTAATGCATTTTTAAGGATGAAACTCTATTTGGTTGAGATGTCATATGTAAGGACACCTTCTTCCACAAGAACTTGAGTTCATCAATTAATGTTTATGAAAAATATCAATTTTTTCTTTAGGATTATGTAGCCTTGGTATTACAAGTGTCAAGAACATGTACAGGGTAAACATACACATCTCTGATGGAAGGTTATATGACATTAATGTAACATACCAACAAGAGTATGGTGATGATGTATGACTGTATAGAGTGAAATGATCAGCACATAATCTTGATCTTATGTTACGTGGCTTGGTAACGAATGAATGATATATCAGATCAAAGTGTTTCCATACTTCAGCATCTGATAATTGAGAATAAACACCACTATAAGCTAACTTCTCCTTATGCCTTCTCATATGATCTACTAAACTCATTGATGCGTAGAGGCACTGAAGTCTTAGAATAATTCGTAAATAAAATAACTGAGAATATGAAATATCTTTTTTTGATGTTATTTTCCTGAGTTGGGTTTGAACCGAGGCACACTATATGTATGATAATAAACTTCGGTCGCATCATCCTTGTAGTACAACATACAATCATTCATATAAAAATCAATTTCTATAATAATAAGACTCAACTTTGATACTAATTTCTTTATTCTATACAAATCTATGGGAATTAAATTGCCCATTAGATTTGTTTCCTTAAGGAGACCAATGAAGTCATTAAAGCACTCCTAAGAGATATTATATTCATATTTATACTAAGCATCCTAACAATAATCGATAACTTTGAATGAGTTGTGCAATAATCCCAAATTAGTTTTTGAGTAACATGTAGCAATTCAAAGAATTTCTTTGTTTCAACATTAGGTGGCTCTTCCATTTGTCCTCTTAAATTCAGATCCACTGCATCAAAAGTAAGTTCTTTATGCATTCTATTAATTTGATCTTCGTTTATTATTCTAGAAGCTATGGGTGGCCTGTCATGAGCATCTCTATGTAGCTCGTACTCGCTATATGAGTTTCAAAACCAATATCTTAGAATAATTCCCCAATGATATAAATCAAGCTTAATATCATAGGATTAAGAAAAGCTTGATTTTTATATTTTGAGCATGAACATCTAAATCATCTGACTTAAACGAAGGTAGTTGACATGTGACAAGAATGAAAGAATCAACTACAACAATAAATTCATCTGTCAATACTTTTTATCTTGGTAACAAACTATTATTATGCAACTAAAACATTTCCTCTTGGATAGTCATATGGATGATGAATTAAAAATCCTTAAATAAAATAAATGTATAAAAATATATCATTATGATGTGAAACTCCAAGGGTTTGGAGTGCTTAAATATCAAAGTCTATATAACTACTGACTTATACCTCATAAATTATCTAATTTATAACTAATGAATGACAAAATACCTAAGCCCTAAAATCCAAAACATCTTGATGACAAGTTAGTAAGCCCTAAACATTAAAAATTGCATATATTCATTTTAACATCACCTAAATTCTTTCATACATCATTCAAACTCATGCATAATCATTCAATTTGAAATTACCCTATATCAACTAAAAAAATCATCATATAACCCTAAATCCTAAGAATTTAGTAAGTGCACCAAAATAAATGAACAAAAAACTATCTCAACATGAAAATATTTACTATACAACAAGACCTATGAAGTTATACAACATTAAGTGAACAAACTTTATAACATGTGTTATAACGGTTCAAATTGCTTTAAAAAGAAAAGGAGTAAATAGAACGAGTTTTACCTTCTAAATCTTGAAAAAATGGAGAGAAATGAGCAAGAAATTACTTGAATTAGAGAATGGGAATGGAGCAGTCATGGACTTTATCTCAGTGCGAAAAATTTTGATAATAAAGTAGAGAGGGAAGTTTGAGTGAAATAAGGCCTTTTTGGTGAATTTCTATCGAAACTTTTCATTGAACATGAAATATTTATCAGTGGAAAGCAATCCTACAGAAAATAACAACATGATGCATAGTAGCTGGCAAAATTATAGGGAAAAAATTGCTAGTATCTAGTGGCAATTTTTTTGTCGGTAATTTTGCTAGAAAGTCTAACGAAAAAATTATGTTAGAAATTCAGGTGATTTTGGATGATTTTTTTGTTGTGTATTGATTGTTAACATTATGAACTGACTAATGACATGCATATTATTTCTTTACCATGCTATCAGTTCAGTTATAGGATTTAGTGACTTGTTAGGCTTTTTAGCATATTATATGTGGCTTAAAATATTTGAGCTCAAGTTAGAAGATTAGAAATGTGAGACTGATTATTATAAGATCATTCAAGTTTTTTATTATTTTATTTAATAATTCATTTCTTTCTAGTCAGGAGCCGATGATCTGTATTTTGCGATTGTGTAACTTCTAACTATTGCATTTTTTTTGAAGGTATATTAAAGTTTTGATCAATAAAATTATTTTCACTATAAAGGCATTAGATAACTTTAGTGGTGGTTATTGTTATTCTTAAAAAATAAAAGAAAGAATTATTCCAAATTAATTTTGTGGCATTATAATTGGTATAAGAGCAATAATTGTTTGAAGAATTGATCGAATTGTAAAGCAAAGTTATATGAATGAATTTTGAGTTAGATAGATTGAGTAGATTAAGGTGTATTATTTTGTATACATAATTGATTGCATGTGTGAATTATTTAAATATGACTTTTTCAATTGAATACTTAAAATTAATCTACCAAAGTAAAATGATCAACATAGTTCAGCTCTAGTAAAACAAATAATGTTATGTAGTTGGCTAATGTTCTAGAACAGATAATGATTGATACAAAGAGCAAGTCATATGGAAGTAAGGAAGAAAAGGGGATAAGCATTTATAAATATTTCATAAATTGAGGCCCCCACTATTCAAATGAGTTGTAGAAACCTAGGCTGCAAAAGATTGGATACTGAGGATAGAGAAGATCTTTGACAACATGCAGTGCCCAAAGAATTGTAAAGTGTCGTCATTAGTATTTATGTTTGAAGGAGAGGCTGAGAAATGATGGGTTAGACAGCATCAAGAGAAATTTAGGGTAAAACCAATACTGAGATTATTTGGGAGGAGCTAACTACAGTGTTTAGGATATGATTTGTACCTCCATTAGCTTGATGATAGATGTAAGAAGTTAAGGGAGGAGGAAAGGAGAGAGAAAAGAGAAAGCTTGTGTTTTGGTCACCAATCCACTTCGTCGCTTTTGTGAAAATTTCTTAAATTGTGGTAGGTGATTTTTTCCCTATTCTTATTTTCAAATATTTTGATTTTGACCATTCGTTTTCTTTCAAACTAATTTTATGATTTTTTTTGGATTTAGTGAACTTTTATCACATAAATTTTTATATATTATAATAATGATTATACTAGTCATTTTGATTGGTTGACTTTATAATTTTACTATGTAAAATGAATGTTATTGTATTTTGTATGATTTTTTAAAAGTAAAATTTTTGTGTTTCTATACAAACATAATGACAATACAAGTATTGTGAATGGATATGAGTATGTGATTGGGTGGCGTTATCCTTTACTAATTTATGTGATTCAGGTTTATATGAAGTTATTACTATGTCGATAGGCAAAGATTGATGACTCTATTTATTTACCCAATAGTTACTGATTATTGACTACTGAAAAAATATCACTGAAGCCAAAACTTCTTACTTGTTTAGTGTGATTACTAGAATGCTTATTACTACACTAATTTTACTGTTATTACACCACTTCCACAATAATGTTTTACTATCCTACTTATTACTATTACTGTTATTATATTATTTTACTATTTCTACCATAGGTTTTGTGAATACTTATATTGTTATGGATACTAATACAATTACTTATGCTACTACTGATTCACTATTTATTGATTTACTATTATTGAGCATGTGATTCCTATACTGAGCATGTGATATAAGATACTGATTAATAATAATATAAAATAGTTGAATATTATGTGTATACTCTTCCATGATTTACTGCATTAATATAATTTCGACAGTCATTTTAAATGTTTCAGTTTTATTGATTTATAAGGTGCTCAATTTCCCATATAAACTTTTGTGAAAATTTCTTAAATTGTGGTAGGTGATTTTTTCCCTATTCTTATTTTCAAATATTTTGATTTTGACCATTCGTTTTCTTTCAAACTAATTTTATGATTTTTTTTGGATTTAGTGAACTTTTATCACATAAATTTTTATATATTATAATAATGATTATACTAGTCATTTTGATTGGTTGACTTCATAATTTTACTATGTAAAATGAAAGTTATTGTATTTTGTATGATTTTTTAAAAGTAAATTTTTTGTGTTTCTATACAAACATAATGACAATACAAGTATTGTGAATGGATATGAGTATGTGATTGGGTGGCGTTATCCTTTACTAATTTATGTGATTCAGGTTTATATGAAGTTATTACTATGTCGATTGGCAAAGATTGCTGACTCTATTTATTTACCCAATAGTTACTGATTATTGACTACTGAAAAAATATCACTGAAGCCAAAACTTCTTACTTGTTTAGTGTGATTACTAGAATGCTTATTACTATACTGATTTTATTGTTATTACACCACTTCCACAATAATGTTTTACTATCCTGCTAACTATTACTCTTATTGTATTATTTTACTATTTCTGCCATAGGTTTTGTGAATGCTGATATTGTTATGGATATTAATATTATTACTTATGCTACTACTGATTCACTAGTTACTGGTTTACTATTACTTAACATGTGATTCCTATACTGATCATGTGATATAAGATACTGATTAATAATAATATAAAATAGTTGAATATTATTTGTATACTCTTCCATGATTTTACTACATTAATATAATTTCGACAGTCATTTTAAATGTTTCAGTTTTATTGATTTATAAGGTGCTCAATTTCCCATATATTTTATTAAATAAACATCTCCCCTTAATCCTATTATAAACAATATGAGTCGTAAGCCCTCAAGATCATTGATCTCTCCAGATGACTTTGAAACTTGTGGTCTGTCACACGAACAGGCACTAAGGTGGCGCTTCTATATAAACTTTTGTTATGATAATGGATGTCTGGAATCATCTAATACAATTATATGCTTCAGTTATTCCAATATCGAGTACGGTCAATCACAAATGCTAAAGAATAATTCGAAAATTTATGATTTAGCATTGATTTTATTACTATTAAGCTTACACAATTTCATCAATTATTATAATCATTTTTATTCACGATTTAAGCCATTCACTACAAGAAAAATGCTCATTTCTAATGGCCATATTTACCTAAAATGTGCAAAATTTGCAGGAAAAATAGCTTTCCGACAGATTTCTGACAGAAAATTGTCCGTCGATAAAGCAGCCGTCGAAAAATAAATACTTGCAAAAAAATCCCCAAAAAATTTTTCAACGGATTTCTGACAGAAATTTGATGTTAAAAATATAAAAAAAATTCTCAAATTATGCCCAACTGGCGAGCCAGTGCGACGCTTGCCGACTTGCCTGACTCCCCAGCCTTGCAGACTACAACACACCCACCCGCCTACCCGTAACCCACTTCCCGCCTAAGCAAGCTAGCCCGCACACACACGTTCCTGCGCCTAGGCCATATTTTCATTATACTTGGATCATTTTCTATCTAATTTAGATTCTAAGCATTTATTATAATTTTTCTCTAGCATTCTGCTTTCTCTATTTTCTCTCCATTCTCACATAGGTTTCAAGTTGTATGCTAATAGGTCGACCTCCTAGTAAGGTCGGGTGTCATCTAGGGACAAATTTGAATTCAATAGATATAATTTTGATTGACTTAAAGATGATATCAAATGATACACCAAATTATACTTCTTATAAAGCACTTAACTGATATAATTATTACAATTTACCTTGCTATGTTCTTTGATGAGAATATGATATTATTATAATGTATCATGCATATCATTTTGAATTTTATGTTGGGATTATTAGTATTTTACTGTGCTTATTACTTAGAATGTATGCACATGCATTTGTTATATTTAGGAAAGGATGAAAGGAGTATAAATATTCAAATTTAATTTGATATGCTTTAGGATAAGATATATGAACTTGTTTTATGATGTAAATATTAATATAAAAATAAGTGTATTTTAAGGGTATATAAGAATAGTATATACGTTTGGATTGTTACTCCTAAAAACATTCTTTTGATGTATAAATTTTAATGTATTTAAGTGCAATTTGATTTGAAGTAAAAAAATGTGTGAAGCATTAAAAATGTTAGGGGCTTAAAAATATTTATATTTCATTTGAAGAAAAATACAATTTTTAAGTTATGAATCTCTATATATATTAATTTTGGTGTATTTGAAAATCATTAGATAAATAATTTTAAAAAACACTATACCTTTTTTATCATTCCAATTGTCATGCCCCAAGATCTAACATGGAAGAATTATTCAGTCGATCCTTTAAATCAATCTTCTACCAGAGCTATCTATAGTCATCAATCAATAATAAACATTACAACAAAGTCTATAATTTAAAACATCATACAAACATTTCTATTCATTCCCAAAAGTCATTTACAATACTCAGGAACTTCAACAAAATCATAAATCCATCCAGTCCTGAGTACAAAAGAATAACTATCACAAAAGAACAAAAACCTGACAATCTTGATCAACCTCACTCTCTTGCTCCCTTGCCCTAACCTGAAATCATTAACCACATATAATGAGCTTAAAAAGCCCAGCAGGTCACTAAATACCTACAACTAAAATCAAAGCATGGTACATACAGAAGCAATATGCATGTCAATAAGTCAAATCATATCAGTCACTTACACATGATCATTGAGCCAATGCAGAATCAGAGATCGTGTAGAAACGGTAATCATTACATAAATGGTAATCAATACAGAAACATGTGAATCCATAATCATCAGTAGAAGAATCATTAAATAGTATAAAAGTTTATAAAGCTTAATGAATCAGTACGTGTGTCAAATCTCTACAGTAGACGTCATATCTATAACACCAATCAATTCAGTAGACAAATCATCGTATCTAAAATCTCAGTCAAATCATTAAAGAAATCCTCATATCAGTAATATCAATTAAATCAGTCAATAAATTATTGTGTCAATAATATCAATCGTATAAAGAGAAATCATCGGTTCAATAATATTAGCCGGCATAAAACATCAAATCAATACTATCGTTCGTGACTGTTGAAATCAAACAAATGCAGTAAAACCGTATCAAAATGTACACTTGCAATTCCAGTTATTCAATATCACGTGCTCAGTGAATCACATGCAATCCAGTAATATATATCAAGTGTTCAGTGAATCATATGTCACTTGCTTGATATATCACATGCATAATATCAATACAGTAAATCAGTACTATCAGTGCCTGTATCAGTATCCGTAACAATCCAGTGACATGAACGATAATGCTATAACAGTAAAATCATGCATTAACAGTAAATCAGTATAGTAATGATAAATCCGTACAGTAACATCAAATCCTTAGTAAATGCGTCAGTATCAGTAAATTCGTCAAATCAATATCATATTAATAACATCAATCAATCATATTAATAAAATCAATCAGATTATTAAATAAAGAAATCAATTTCGGTCAATAATATCAATCGGTATGAAATCACATAAAACAATCAAATCAGTACATCGTTAAGAACAGTTGAAGTCAATCAATGCAGTAAAATCGTACACTATATCACGTGCTCGGTATATCACATGCAATACAATTAATCTATATCACTTGTTCGGTGAATCATATATTATCAGTCTTATCAGTGTATCACTTATATCAGTTAGTATTCGGTGTATCACGTGTTATAAGATCAGTACAATGAATCAGTAGTATCGATGAATCAATAGTAGAATTGGTAAACATTGCAATATCAATGAAATCATGCAGTGATAGTAAACTCATAAATTTGTCAATAAATCCATTTAATAAATAAATCAATTCAATATCAATAAATCCGTCGATATTAGTAAATTCGTACATAAATCAATAAATCCATTCAATATCGATAAATCAATTCAATATCGATAAATCTATAAAGTAATCATAAGAACAATACTTTACACATACAATCTAGTATAGTTGTCTTACTTAACAAGTTTAACCACTGACTATTAAGGTATTTTTCAAGGTTAGTATCAGTGTTAGTAATCCGTTGGCTCAGTAAATAGAGTCGTCACCCTTGCCCGTCGGCACAGTAATCTCCTTATAACTCTAATCAGGAATCACGTGATCAGTAGAGGATAACACTAAACCCTTTTTAAAGGAAAACTCGTCGACCCACCATCACATACAGGTTAATCAGTCTCCAACCAATGGTTCAACCAGTCTTTACTTATCTTTCAGTAATATAATAGTAATAGATTCAGTCATATATCCACATTTATATACATCTCATAAATGCATTGAAAACAACAATCACGATTAGCTTAAATGAAGAGAATCCTTAAAATATCATACAGTAGATAGAAATCTCAAACATAGTCAAAATACACAGTTTCAGAAAACTACCAAATTACCAGAAATTGGATAAAACAACATTTCAAAACTTTACTTATACTGAAGCAATATTTTTTACATCCAAATAATTTTCTTTTCGATAAAAATCCTATAAAATTCAAAATACCCTGTGAAAAATCTCCAAAAAATATTCAAAACGCATAAAATCATATTCTCTATAACATACAAAAAGTTACACTGTAAAAGTTTTGTCAATACAAAAATATGCACATTTTTTTGTAACGGAAACACAAAACAGAGTAGAAAAATATCAAAACACAAAAACTTAAATCATAAATAGGATTCGGATTCTTTACTGCGAGACGAACAATTCTTCCAACTGCATCGATGGACAAAAATCGCTTTGTGGCCTCCAAAACTAAGTATTTCCTTTCTCTTTCCTTCTCTTTCTCTCTCCAGCTTTCTCTCTCTTCAAAAATATCTCAAATGGTCTTTTAATAGAGAAAATGATATTTACATTCGTCCAGACGATGTTTCTCGTTCATCTCGGGACGATCTCCTTTGTACACTAATCGTACGAACGATAATGAATTTTCGTCCCTGAACGATGAGCTCTTGCAAAAAATTTTGTTTAGTTCGTCTCGGACGAACTCAGGTTCGTACAGACGAACCTGCACTTTACTCAGTTTGTATAGGCAGTTCATACAGACTAATCATACAGATTTTCAAAACTTTCTTCAGTTCGTACAGACGGTTCGTACGTACTAACAGCACAAAGAAAAAAAAAATCGAACAATAACTTGAAAATTTATGGGTTTCACACCAATCCCCAGCCTTCTTTAGCCACCACCATTGCCCACCATCTATCATTATTGGTAACTGCCCATTGCTGCTCTCTACCCATCCTAGTCGATGCTACCTACGACTAGCATCCGCCACCATTTGATGTTGCCATCCACCGCTGCTACTAGTTGACGTCTGGAAGAAACAGTTTCTCTTATAAGAAATCTTCCGATTCTAAGATGGATTTGGCCAATCGTGACCCCCTAGATGTGGAGATATTATTACGTGCAAAGTTCGAATATAGCTCTATGTATAAACACCAATTAAATGTTGACACGTGTTTATATACTTTTTTTTCATTAACCTGACGACCCGACCCAGCTCCATCCATATGTTTTAAAATTGACGAAACCCGCAAAAGCTCCCAAATATTTCACGTGAATAATAAGGGAAAAAAACTAAAAACTCCCAAATATTTTAGGTGAAGAAAGGGGGAAAAATTTCTGAAAAATCATTTTTTATTTTCAAACCAAGAAACCCTTGCTGAGATTTTGAGCACTTATTTTTTTTTTCTTGATCATCGAGGGAGAGGGAATGAGGGAGAAGTTAGAACATTTATGGCTATCGACGGAGCTCCTTGGCGAGGGTTTTTTTCATGAGGAAAGGCAAGCAGTAACTTTAATGGAAGATATTGAAAGGGAGAGCAATTTGGTGTGAGAGAATGCAAGATTTGCAGATATCAAAAGTTGACAATGTATGATGAAGATGGAATATCAATTTTGATACCTGCTAAGAAAAGAAAAAAAAAAGAAATAGATGATGAAGATACAATGAATTAAAGTAGTTATTTTATTATTTTTACTGCTTTTAAATCTTTTTGAGCTTGTACAGAGTTGAGTATAAGAGATATTTTTCAAAAATATTATTTTTTCCTAATATTTTTTACAAGTGGGTATTTTTTTTAATACACACTATGTATTGCTATGTATTATTTTGTACAATCTTTGACACATGTTATATATTTTTGTAAATACACACTATATATTGTTGAGTATTACTATGTATTGATGAGTACTACTATACACTATTATATTTTGATGTGTACTATTGTGTACTATTGTGTATTGCTCTGTATTGTTATGTATTATTATGTACTAATATGTATTGTTGGGTATTACTATGTAATAATATGAATTATTATGTATTGCTATGTATTATTGTGTATTATTATGTATTGTTATGTTTTGATGTGAACTAATGTGTATTGCAATATGCAAGCTTAGTTACAAGCTTGTAGCAATATGCATTGTTGGATTTGTTCATTTAATGAAAGCTTTCTGAGCTTGTACACAGCTGTGTATTAGAGAAATTATATTAAAAATGTGATTGTTTTTATAATACACAGTCGTGTATTGCTGCGTATTGCTATGTATTGATGTGTACAAGCTCTGATACAAGCTTATAACAATACATAAGTTGGAATCTTTTGAATTCCTAAACTTTTTGTTTGGTGACTTCAACTAAATTGAATTTTCTTTTCCATTTTGTGCTAGTGAATGTTGACTTGCTCTATATAATTATTTCTTTTTTTTTGTTTTTTTTTTGTTTCTACTCATCCATTTCTTAAATATCTCTAATGATGTCGCCTTAAATGGCCCTTGCATATTGTCGAGCCTGAGTCATCTTATGAATGTAACCATCTAGACTAGCCGACTAGAAAACACTCGCATTCTAGTGATAACAAATCTTGCCACAAAATGGGGAATAACATTCTAGATTTCACCTTTAGTAATGTATTTGTTATCCTCTTATTGCACTTAAGATGAACTCAATTAGCCTTGCGAATGATTTGTATATTCTTTGAAGGAATTTGGCCAGTAATTATGATTTTTTTTTTTTGAAAAGAACAACAAATTGCATTAATAACTAAGAAAATAAACAAACTACAAAGTAGATTCCTCCTTTAACAAGTTAAAGAAAGAAGGAGGAACTTTATTCAAACTAAATTCTTCCCTAATAAAATTACTAAAGAGAGCAAAGTTAGCACATAGGTTAGCTAACTTATTACTACTTCTATCTATACAATTAAAAATAACATAATTAAAATCACTGAAGAAATCTATGTCTTCCACATCCTTGGTGCCATCATTCATAACTTGTTGAAGAAATCTAATAACGTTAGAGTTATCGCCTTCAATATTAATTCATTTGTATTTGAACATCCAATCTTTAATTACCTCTTTCAAAGATTTGATAGCTAAGAGCTCCAATTATGAAATATCCAATGGACACATGACTTTCGAACACCAACAAGAATCTTCCTTTGCAATCACGGAACACTCCTCAAATTCATGATCTATATGAAGAACCAAGTGAAGAATCAACATTAACCTTTAACTAATCGGGTGGAGGAGGATGCCAAAGATTAGACAGTCTGATCGACTGGTTAGCATCCCAATTGCCTAAGCTAAAATTACAAGACATTTTAGAAAGAGAAGAGTAGCTAATAACATTAGTAGCAATCACAGTTGTACTCTCTTCCACTCCTTTATGAATGAGTTTATTTCTAGCATTCCATGATAGGAATGCAGCATTGCAATATAAATTAAGAAGCATACAGTTATGTAGAACCATGGATTCCAACCACTTAGATTAATATTCAAAATTAACAAACAATGGGATTCCAAATCCCCATTTGTTTATATGTAGAAAAACTTCTTTCAACTTGACACATTTGATACCAACATGTTCAGCATCTTCTATTCCGTTCCAGTACCTAGGACAAGTTTCATTATCTTGCAATCTTCTATAGGATAAAAAAATGGCAAGTAGGATTTGCATTTTTAAATAACCTCCACCTGAGAAATTAATCTAGTTTTTTTGATCCATTTCCAAAATCTGGGTTCATACTGATCTTGCAGCAATGCTTCAAACGCCAAGCCAGAAATTGTTTTACCAGATTTCTGGTAAATAAGCTCCAACATGTCTTCATGAAGTTCTAATTTGATCTTTACTTGTAGAATCAATTCCACCAGTTCCTTACCAAATAATTTTAGTAGCTCATCCACATTCCATCTTTCATTTGCAATAAGTCTGTCCATCGAGATTACATCATCCCCTTGAGGCACCACATAAGTAGGTCATTTATTGATGCATTTGTCCATAATCCAATTGTCTTTATAAACATCAATAGAAGAACCATTTGCAAAGATCCACCTAACAATAGGATTAAGCAATCTCCCACCATCAATTATTATTTCTTTGAATTTTCAGCCTCTAACGAAGTTCCATACTTTGGAGCAAGGAATTTGTGCAGCAACGATTTCTTATCTTGTACAAATCTCCAATCCAATCTAGCTCTTAGAGCATCAACTTTAGATGTAGAAGAATACAACCGCACCCTACCCATTTCAAAGGCTTGCACAAATCAAACCAGCTGACATAATGAATACCCAATCTTCCATTTAACTTATTCCATATGACGCTCCTACACAACTTATCAATTTCCTCAAGCACTCCTTTAGGAACAAGGGAATGTGTTCTATGAAATGTTGGATAAGAAAGCATAACTGATTTGACCAATGTGAATTTACCAGCCAATGAAATGAATTTGCTACCCCAAATGTTAGGCATCCTCAATGCTTTGTCAATGATTAATTGAAAATCAGCAGCCACTAATCTTCGCAAGCAATTTTTACACCAAGATAATAAAATTCTTTAAATGATTTAAAGCCCATAATACGAGTAATGGCTTTCCTTCTCCTTTTATTAACAAATTTACCAAAAAGAATGACATAATTGTTAATAATACTACATTGTCCAGTACAACCACAAAAGTCACTAAGAATTCCCTTAATCTCCTTTACCACATTCTTATTGAATTCAGAGAATGTAATAACATCGTCTGCATATAATAAGTGTGAGATCCTTGGACCAACTGGACTAATGCAAATCCCAATTGAGCTTTGAGAAAATGCATTAGAAAGTAGTTGAGAACAAAGAATGAAAAGTAGAGGAGACAATGGACAACCTTAATGGAATAAACTCTTGGCTTCAATCCATTATGAAAAGTTACCATTAATAGTTAATGAAAACCTTGGATCTTCAACACACTCCAAAATGAGATTGGAGAATTTTGTAGGAAAGCAAAAGTATTCCAAAACCTTCCTAAGAGTAGGTCAGCACATAGAGTCATATGCTTGCTCCATGTCAAATTTGAACGAAACAAGCCCTTTAGAAGATTAAATTTGTGGAACATTTCTTGAGCAACCAACACATGGTCCAAAAGAGATCTACCTTTAATAAATGCCACTTGCTCCTCAGATATTAGATTAGGGATAATGGATAGTAATCTATTCAAGATCACCTTAGCCGACACTTTGTAGATAGAGTTAAATAAGTTGATATGTCTATAATTAGAGCGAACCAACGGGTTGCTCAACTTAGGAATGAGAACTATTAAGGTATCTTTCCAAACTTTGTCCAATTCACCGTGACAAAGAAAAGGTTTGATAGCATTCCAAAAATCACCTTTGATAATGTTCCAATAAGCTTTGATAAAAGAATAAGAGATACCATCATATCCTGGAGCAATATTACCACCAAATTGTTTCAAAACCAGCCCCTCCTCCACAGAAACATCTGTTTCCAATAGACATACATCAAAATCGTTCAAGTAATTCATTGGCATTGGCCACCCATTCAAGACACAGCTTCTATGTTTCCATTTTTGGTTGAAGAACCAAAAGAAAACATCCTATTTTAACAAAGCTATTTGAATTCCTTCTTGCTCTAGCATAAGAGTGAAAGAACATTGAGTTGCAATCACCCACAACCAACCATTTGACCTTTGCTCTTTATTTCCACCATGCATTCAACCGAGCCATAGTCGAGTTCAGTTCATTCACTTTAGCTTTTAGAATCCAACATTCCTCTTACGAAAGAAATCTGACATTTGATTCTTTGATTTGAAGCTTCCGAATATCTTTCATTAAACTATCTTTTAAATGGTTCAAATTCTTTAATTTGGCCTTACTCCAGAAGAACAGAGAATTTAAAGCTCTTTTAAAATTGATATTAAGAATATGAGAGTAGCTTCCAAAATAAACCTTGTTCCATTCTTTCTTTTCCATAGTTGAAGAAGTCGAGAATGAGGCACAAACATCCTCAAATCTAATGATCCTTTTAGCCACATAATTAAAATCAAGGAAGTTTAGTACAATTGGACAATGATCCGAAGCCACTCTAGCTAAGTGTCTGACCACCATATGATGGGATGAATTTAAAATAGTTGAGTTAAGGAAGCACCTGTCCAATCTTTTAAGAATTCGAGCCCCTCCAATTTTGTTATTGCACCAAGTAAACTTGGGGCAAATGAACCCTACCTCATGAAAGTCATTATTAGAAAAAAAAAAAAGAAAAAAGGCCATCTCCTTAGGCCCTTGGGAAAACAAAAATCTTTTCCCTCCTCTCTTGTCCTCCTTAGAAATCAGACAATTGAAATCTCCTCCTACCACTATAGGAACATCTGCTGTAGAATGCATTTCCAACATCTCACATGGATTCCTCTTTTTATACACATCTTTATTTCCATACATAGAAGCAATCCTCCATGAACCTTTGTTAATGATTTCTAAATCACCAATAACACATTGAGAAGATGACTCAACAAATGAAAAATTAGCCAAATGAGAATTCCATAAAATAATAATAACTCCAGACAAACCATCTAAAGGCACAATAAATTACTCCCAACCATCTCTCATCAGCAAATTGACATCTTTTCTATCAATAGAAGATAATTTGGTTTCCACCAAGCCCAAAAAGCAAACACCATACAATTTAAAAAAATCTTTAAGGTATAGAGAATCACCTTTCTTCCTAGCTCCTCTACAGTTCTAAAAGGCTATAGAAGACATTATTTAAAAGGAGGAAAAGAAACCCCCGTTGTACCTTTCATCTCCATATCCAATCTTCTCCTCCTAGGATTTGAATTAATTGGCCCAAGGCCTTTTAGTTGTTTTGATTTTTTTTTCTTTTTAACTTGATTGGAGCCACCTTCCTTACTTCCCATACCAGCATCCCCATTCATAGGCATGATTTCCGAGCCTCCAGTATCAGCAGACGCCTTAAAAGATACCACATCCTCTAGATTAGTCTGACTTATTTCTCCTTCTTCAACCACATCAATTAGAGCATTGAAATTATTGTCATTTATAGGAATGTTGCAAGGAATAGAAACTTTACACACATCAGGTTTAAGCACTTGAATAGAATAAATAAGGTCACCTTGAGAAGGGTTGACATCAGTAGTATCCATGACAGTCTCTGAAACAGGTTCAGCATTAGAACCAACTTTAGTCTCTTTTCCCTTTGAGATCATCTGTTCAGATTTTCTCCACACAGCAAGCTCCTATGGAAGTTTATTGAACTTTTTAAAGACGGGATTTTTAAACCTCTTTCTTCCACGGTTTAAAAGCATCCAAGGACCATAACCTGTTTTGTCAATAGAGGCATCTTCTACCACCTTCTCATGAGTACCTTCTACCATAGCTGGATTATCTAGAATTACCATCTTCTTGTGTATATTCGGAACAAGTTTGGCCTCCAAACTATTCTTCACACAATCCTTCTTGTTATGTCCAATCATTCCACAATTGAAGCAAAAGTTTGGAATTCTTTCATATTCTATCTTCTGAAAGAACTTCCCAGAACTTCCCTCCACCCAAACATCTAAGGGAAGTTTAGCATCCAACTTAATACAAACACAAATCCTCTCAAACTCTCTTCTTCCCCATTGAAACATGTTCCTATCAATTAAATATGGCTTTCCAAACATAGATGCAATTCTACATATATTGATTTCATCCAACATTGTAACGGAAGGTTAGGCAACCTAATCCAAATAGGAGCCGTTAAACCTTTAAGAGAGGGAGGAGAGAAGGTTTGATACCATCTATCTACTCTAATGATGTGTCCATTAATGAACCAAGGTATTTTAGATAAAACTGATTCCAAATGCTCAGGCTAAAAAAAAAAAGCAAAGAACCCATCCCATACCAAGCATTATAAGATGGAACTTGCAAAATTGGGACCACTGTCTTCTTAGTTTCGAGCTAATCACAGGTAAAGGAGCTTCTCCTCCAAAATTTTTTTATCACCAGAGAGTTATGAAGTTTTTTAGAGTTATCCAATTCGTTTTGAACATGAAGCCTAACAGTCGATCCATCCTCAGATAAGTAATCACCCAAATCCAAGTTAGAGACTTTTATATTCTCTTTTTTACTCCATGCATTTTGTTGAGAAATACCAGAAGGATGAGATGGGACTGGAGGTAGAACATCAACGCAATCACCTAGATGTCAAGAATTACAAGTACACACCTCCATCAAATTTTAGAGTAAATCTTTTGTCTTCATAGCATATCTCTTCCTCAATTCTTCATCATTTATGTCATTCAACTTAACACCTGCAATAAGCTCCTCGTTCGAGCTGGCTCCTACAAAACATTGGAAACCAATCGATCCGAGACCAAACAGTTATAACTTTTATTAATAGAATTAATCATTTCAATCAACAGTCTTGAAGAAGGAGAGGCAACATAATTCGATTATCCCCATGAACCGGAGTCAATCCAGACTTGAAAATAATTTTAACATTATCTTCAATCATAAAATTTGTTTCCTTTATCAACAACTTCAGGTTCCTTCTTTGGAAAACAACCTCCTTCATTAATGATTAAAGGAATACCAGATTTATGCTTAGGTTTTGCAGCTTGAACAAAGCTTGATTTTTCGACTGCAAAAGAAGGTGGAGATGAAGAGAACAAACGAATCAGAGCAATCGAAGCTCGCGAAGAAGAGCACCGATCATCAAGTGGCCCATCGGCCAACGAAGGCTGGCAACCATCCGCCTCCATGAGATTACCGAAATTCCCGCGAAGATGAAAATTTTAAATAACGTAAATTCTCAAAATTTTCTCAGACCTCTCTCTCACTTCTAACTAAAGAGTCAATCCCAAATTATGATGTTCTTTGTGAACACTAAAACTAACATTATGAACTAAAAAACTATTAAATGAACAAATCCAATAATGTGTAATGCTACAAGCATGTATCTAAGTTGGTACACAATAATACACAGTGTGTATTAAGAAAATAATAGCATTTTCAACATAATGTTTTTAGTACACAGCTATGTACAAGCTCAAAAATCTCCAAAATGAATAAATCTAACAATATGTATTGCTATAAGCTTATAACTAAGCTTGTACAGAACAATACATATCAGTACAAAGATTTACATAACAATACACAATAATATACAGTAATACACAACCGTACATAGCAATTCAAAAAAATATACAATAATACACAACAATATAAAGAAAATACACAGTTGATACGGCATCACAAAATTATCTTGATCGGGCACGAATTTTGAGGCAAAAGTTAGTTAGAAACTTCAAAAATTAAATTTGAAAGCTCCCGAACTCTGATTTCAGTGAGCTTATAGTCAAAATGAGCATCTCGGAAATACGAACCAAATGAAACCAAATTCAACCCAATCCGAACCCAAATGAGTTCGAATCAAGGACCCGAAGCCCTGTTGGAAGGTTCAAACCGCAATTTGAGTTACCAAACGGTCTCCGATTTTAATGAGCTTATACTCGAATCGAACGGCTTGACGAGTCAAATCCAACGAGACTAAGATCTCTGAATTCCGACATCAATAAACCCTCCAAATGTCTAATGAACGGTGCATGATCGAAGGGTTCAATATCGGTCATCCATTCAAACCACTCCCTATTTGCCCATGATCTCACACCTATTTATAAGCCATGCCCCACTAGAAAAACTATAAATAGAGCCCTCATTCTTCACAAAGGGGACTCAAGTGAAGAGAGAGAAGAGGAAGAGAAGGAAGAAGCTACTCCTCGACCACCGCCGAAGCTCTTCCAGCCGCCTGAAGACGCCGGAACTCTACCAGATTTTCAGGAAATGCCGGGAATTTGCAGAAATTTGTAAACTTGCTTGAAGAAATGAATTGTAATCTGATTTCCCCAACTTGTGGGATGAATCAGCCATTTGTAATCTGCAAAACACTAGTGAAATTTTTCAACTGGGTGAGGCCCTGTGATTTTTTCCCTTTTTGGGTTTTCCACGTAAATATTCTGGTGTTCATTTTCTCTTTTCTGTTTGTGTGTCAAATACTCGTACATCGCTCAGACACAAATTTATAAACTCTACCGCAGCGTATATTCTAGCACGCAATAGTTTGGCGTCGTATGTGGGAAACTTCTATCTCACAAACTTCAAGTATTGCTGCAATGGTTAACAGACGTAGTAGTCGCATCATTGGAGCTTCTTGCTCCAACTCCCACCAATCCAGAAATCAGTCTGCGAATAACACATGCCCAATGTCAGCCTCTTTTCATCCTGGGGACAGAATGCTGCCGGAGAAGGGACCTCGGGACCTTCTTTAGAAGAAAGAATCAGGAAGATGAAAGAATCTCAAAACAAGATCCTTCAACTTCTGCGATAGAGTCGGCAGCCGGCATTGGAACAACGGGAGGAAATTTTTCTCCCTCAGAATTCACCACGAGTTGAAGATGTCCAATTCGAACATCTACAAGCAGAAGTTCATCTCCCTCCACCTAGAAGATTTCCTCAGTCTCGACAGGATAATGAACTTGCCGATACGGCAAGTTCTACACATCCTCCACCCTCAATTGCGGAGTTCATTCACGTTGCCTTGCATCACGAACTGCGAAGGTTGGTAAGGGAAGATTTCTCCCAAGGGGATGTGAGACAAACCTTTCGTCAGAGAGACTTCCAGGAGTCATCACCTCTAACTAAGGCTATACTACAGCATCCCATTCCAGATAGATTTAAACTACCCAGCATCGAGTCTTATGATGGAACGTCAGACTTGTACGAGCATATCGACCACTACAGAACCATTATGCACATTCATCAAGCCTAAGATGCTCTCCTCTGCCAAGTCTTTCCTGCCACCCTCAAAAGATAGGCTCGCACGTGGTTCTACTCGCTTCCATCAGGAATGATCCCCTCATTTGTAAAATTGGCAAAAGCTTTTATCGAGCAATTCATAACCACCCGAAGAATCGCTAAGGATACTTCTCACCTCTCCGAAATCCGCCAAAATGAAGGAGAAGAACAATCTACCCCCGAGGCCTTCATTGCCACGACGAGAACCTCGACAGGAGAAAGAGTACACTCCTCTCAATACGTCTCGAGAAAATGTGTTAATAGCTGTTTGAGATCAGGATATGGTAAAGTGGCCACATCCCTTAAAGCCAAACACTAGAAATCAGGACCAATACTGCCACTTCCATCATAGTCGTGGCCACACTACCGAAGCCTGTGGACAATTAAAGGAGGAGATTGAAAGACTTATCCGTCAAGACTATCTTCAGAAGTTTATTTGGGATCCACCTACTCGAGAGGAAACTCATCCCGCTGGGGGGCAATATCAACAACAGAAGCCTCCGGTGAATAATCGAATAGTAGTTGGAGAATTTGAGACAATAGCTGGAGGCCCGTTGCTATCCGATAAAATCTTTTTGGCTGTAGACGCAATTCCAACTCCAAAGAAAGCTCGCGTAGATCACACCATCACCTTTGATGATTCCGACTTGGAGGGAGTGAAAACCCCTCACCAAGATCTGCTTGTTGTCAATGCGGACATAGGTGACCCATGCTACAATGTTAAAAGAATTCTTGTGGATAACAGTAGCTCTGTAGATATCCTATTCTACTCTACCTTCCTTAATTTGGGTCTCGCTAGAGAGAAGCTTCAACCAGCGGTAGGTTTTTTATATGGATTTGATAATCGACCTGTATGAGTTGAAGGGATAATCAGTCTCCCAATTGTACTTGGAGAATTCCCCTGGCAATCTACGCACTCTATCCAGTTCGTCGTTGTAAAGTCCGAATCGGCTTACAACGCTATCTTTGGGAGGCCACTATAGTTAATTTTTAGGATTGTCATCTCTATCCCTCACCTCAAGCGAAGTTCCACACTCTGACAGCAGTTAGTGTGGTATGCGGAGATCAACAAACAGCACAAACCTACTATCTCAGGCAGGTTAAAACACGCCCGACTGATACGCTAAACATTGAGGATTTTGATCTCCGGAATGAAGACATACCTCAAAGAGCCTCCCCAGTAGAAGAACTCACCACTGTATCTATCTCTGAAGAACATCCTCTAAAGATGGTGCAAATTGGGGCACTTCTCTCAGAAGATGAGAAGAAAATATTCACAGATTTTCTACGAGAAAATCATGACATTTTAGCATGGAGTCCGGCGGATATGCTCGGGATTAACCCTGAAGTAATTGTACACTCCCTTAAGGTCAATCCGGCGAATAAACCAATCATCCAGAAAAAAATGGAATTTTGCACCAGATCATCAGCAGGCGATCGAACAAGAAGTGGACAAACTCCTGAAAGCTGAATTCATACGAGAAGTGCATTATCCTACTTGGCTGGCAAATGTCGTCTTGATTCGGAAGGGGAGCGGTGCATGGAGAATGTGTATATATTACACAAATCTCAATAAAGCCTACCCAAAAGACAGCTTTCCTCTTCCGCGTATCGACCTGTTAGTCGATACCACTTCTGGGCATCAAATATTGAGTTTCATGGACGCCTACTCTGGTTACAACTAGATCAAGATGAATCCGACTGACGAAGAAGCAACAGCATTCCAAACAGATAAATAGTTGTATTGTTATCGAGTGATACCATTCGAGCTCAAGAATACTAGAGAAACTTACCAACAACTCATGAATAAAGTTTTCAAAACCCTTATTGGACATAATATGGAGGTGTACGTCGATGACATGTTGGTAAAGAGTCTCGAAAATTCTCAACATATCTCCAACTTAGAGCAGTGCTTCCATCTGTTGAGACGTTACAATATGCGACTCAACCATGCCAAATGCACCTTCAGAGTCTCTTCTGGAAAATTTTTAGGTTTTATGGTAACCCACAGAGGAATTGAAGCCAATCCCGAAAAGATCAAGACGTTAAGAGATATGGTGCCTCCGAAGAACATCAAGGAAGTCCAAAGGCTGAATGGGAGAATTGCAGCATTATTTCATTTCTTGGCACGCTCAGGAGAAAAATATCTGCCTTTCTTCAAAGTACTCAGAGGAGCCCGCAACTTTGGGTTCCAATGGACAGACGAATGCCAAGAAGCCTTCGAACAGCTACGAAAGTATTTTGCTTCCCCGCCACTACTTTCTAAACCAACGCTTGGAGAGAAGTTGTATTTATACATAGCTGTTTCAGCCCAAGCCATCAGGTTGATCTTGGAGCGAGAAGAGAATGCTGTACAACGCCCCATCTACTATGCCAGTAAAATCCTATCTGAAACAGAGAGACGTTATCCCTTAGCGGATAAGACAGTATTGACACTAGTCTATTCTGCCAAAAAACTACGCCCCTACTTCCAAGTCCACTCAATTCGGGTTTACACAAATCTGCCGCTGAAAAGTATTCTACAAAAACTAGAAGCATCGGGTAGGCTCGTCAAGTAGTCTGTAGAACTGGGAGAATTTGACATTCATTATTTGTCTAGTCCCGATATCAAATCTCAAGCACTTGTAGATTTTGTGGTTGAATGCACCGTTCTAGTGTCCGATATTCAACCAAGTATTTTACCTTCTTCTCCACGTTGGACATTGTATATTGATGGATCTTCTAGATGTTCTGGCGCGGGGGTTGAAAATTTACTCATATTCTCACAGCAGACTACTCTTGAGTATGGGCTCTGACTCAAGTTCCCGACAACAAACAACATGGCAGAATACGAAGCCCTTATCGCTGGACTAAGACTAACAGTTGATTGTGAGGTGCAGAACCTTGTAGTCCACACTGATTCACAACTAGTCGCATCTCAGATGGAAGGAGAATTTGATATCCACAATTCGCAACTAGCCTAATATTGTAAATTTGTGAAACTACTTTTGGCCCGAATAGGAGAATATCAAATCATACATGTTCTCTGAGAGAAAAATATAAGAGCAGATACTCTTTCAAAACTTGCAACATCAATGACGGGAGACATCTACAAGAGAAATTGTGTTGAGGAGATCCATTTTCCAAGTATCCAGGGTCCATAGGTCATACAATCGATTGATGAAACAAGGGAGGAGTCTTGGATCAATCCCATCTTGTCTTTCTTACAAGATGGGGTACTACCTGAAGAACCTATGGCTGCAACAAGACTTCAAAGACGAGCAGATAATTTCACGGTCATTGGTGATGAGTTGTATAAGCGCGCTTTCACCGGGCCATATCTGAAGTGTCTCCCACCTTCAGAAGCTGATTATACGCTCCGAGAAGTTCATTCTGGAGTATGCGGGGAGAATTTGGGAGGAAGAGCTTTGGCTTATAAAATCATAAGGCAAGGGTTCTATTGGTTCATGATAAAATAGGACGCACTTGATTTTATATGAAAGTGCGAGAACTGCCAATTGCATTCTAATCTCACTCATACTCCAGCTCCGGAACTTGCATCACTTCAAAGCCCCTTGCCTTTCGCCCAGTGGGGAATTGACATAATGGGGCCTTTCCCTATAGCCACAGAACAATGAAAATTTATCATCCTTGCTGTAGATTACTTCACGAAGTGGGTGGAAGCAGAACCCTTAGCAAAAAATTACCGAAGCAAACGCCAAATAATTCTTATGAAAGAATATAATTTGTCGCTTCGGTATTCCAGCAAAGGTCATCACTGACAATGGAACTTAGTTTACTGGAAAAATCTTTACATCTTTCTGTAGAGATTTTCATATTTAACTCGTCCACACAGCTGTCGCCCATCCTCAAGCGAATGGGCAAATGGAGGTTACAAATTGAACAATTCTAAAAGGGCTGAAGACACGCCTAGGGAAGGCTGGGGGGCAATGGGTTAAAAAAACTCCCAAATGTCCTATGGGCTTACCATACCACGGCCAGGACTCCTACAGAAGAGACTCCATTTAATCTCTGTTTCGATACAGAAGCAGTCATATCAGTGGATATTAGAGTCCCAAGCAACAGAGTTCAGACTTTTGACTTCAATAACAACGAGGAGAAACTCAGGACAAATCTAGATCTCCTCCCTGAAGCAAGGGATGAAGCCTCACTCAGGGTCGCTGCATACCATCAACGGATTGCTCGTCACTACAATTAGAGAGTAAAGCCTCAAACTATTTCCATTGGGGATTTAAATTTGTGAAGTATCGAAGCTGTTGGAAAAGGCCCTCAACGCAATAAGCTCTCCCCCGTATGGGAAGGTCCTTACTTGGTGGCGGCTATAGTCAAGCTTGGGACCTTTAAATCGAAAGATACAAACGAAAAGATGCTTCCCCGAACTTGGAATGTGGGCAACCTTCACAAGTACTATCAGTAGAAGTTGATGATGTTATCTATTTAGTGTGATGTCGTTCGTGGTGTTTGTTTTGCTTTGTAGCCATGCATTGTATCTTTAAGTTTATCGTACACTCTTTATATGTTGATTGTAAAAGAACACTCCTTTTTATATCCTTAAGTTTATTAGAAAATTATCGTACTATTTTATATAATACAATAATGTGATGTTTGCTTTGTCATTGTACTATCTCTTTTATTCGAGCTTTTTCCTATGATTCGAGAAATACATAACTAATGTTGTATCTCAATCAATAGGCGACTAATCCCAGGGAGATCTAGTCCGACCTCTTCCACACAGGTTAACATCATCAAGCAAGTGCTTTGATTAACAACCTCAGATAGGTCAGAGTGTCCCAAAGCGGATATCTCTCGCATTCGTGCAAGTCAAAAAGACTACCTTAACATTCGAGTTAACATATATGAAAAAGAAAAATTTCTTTTTTATATATAAAACCCCCACAAACATCAAGTACATCTGTGGACCTCCGAAAGAGCATCGCGCGAACGGGTCAATTGGAAGGGACAGACTGGATCGTGCATACGACTAACCATTGAGGATCGAGGCTGTCACTAACACACCTCAATGGGTAGTAATATATATGACCTAGTCATGGGTTTCCCCCACTCGATACAACAGTTTGAATGGGATTTAGTATATGTGGGACCGAGTTTCCCACGGGCACAAGCCCCCGTGGTTAATTACATCTCAGACAGGAGCCCAAGAAAACTCTCGATTAAGGATCATACATTATCCCCTCCTAAAGTGAGATTGACACAAGGGTGTAGACTAGGAAGTCCTATCCAAAAGGAAGAAAGGTCCGAAGGGCTGAATCAACATGCGTGGTTCATACCAGCATTCAGAGGCTCTAGGGTACTAAGGAGAAAACTGGAAAAAAAAAAATCAAGCACTCAATCACATGATTAAGAGAAAAGGATGGAGGTGGCATCATCTTGTGACGCGAATAAGTAAGATTTATAGTCCCTGAAAGGAAGGGACCTACCTACTATTTAAGGCATACTACGAGATCGAATGTAGTAGCCTCGAATCCTAAATCTAGGTTGGGCTTAGTGCTCTATGAAACACTAAGACCCGTGTCCTATCTAATGCAATGCAAAACCTGGACTTATCCCGCCCTGATTGGGGGAGCCAGCTAACCACCTAATCGCTTTAAAATCATGCTATCAAGTCAATTATAAAAGATGGGTGGGAGGTACAGTTCTTTAGAAAGAGTACCGACATCTAGAGAATTTCCTAAGTGGTCTTGGACTTATGTGGATCAGATGCTTCTAGCTAATGCAATTAAATTTTAATTAAATCGGTTTCTAATGCAATGCATGCTAGTTAAAATGTCAGCTCATGAATGCTATAAAATTTTAAAAACAGGCTTATAGAAAATAATTTTTTGAAAAGACTGGGTCTCCCTAGGTCTGGAACTTCATCCTCATAGGTCAGATTATCCGGACTCTACCCGCAGGCAGGGAGATGTCTTATAATAAGGAAAGAAGAATGCAATAATATGCATGCGACCCCGGACGATTCCGACAGTTCCCTAAGTTCGTTAGATTTCTATGTTATTTAGAACTTAGAATTTTAAAATTTTAGTTGTGAGTAGAAAAGTTTTATTATCCTTAGAGAGCCTAATGAAATCCAGGTGAAAACAAAATCGGCATGCAAGAAAAGAAACCTAAGAAAAGCAGGCAATTTCTACTGCGCAATCAGGTAAACACATCAATATAAATCCAAAAATAATCAACTAAATGGCCATAGGCAAATTGCTATTTTTACAACCCAGATATGCAAAAAATAAAGTGGTCGGACACTACTGCCAACAACCTGGATTTCTAAGCCTATGACAGACGCAAATGACTTTGAGTGGAATATTGGTCTTCAGTCTTTTGGGTGTCTTCTTCTGCTTGGACTCCTTGGAACTCTCCTCCTTGGACTCCTTGGATCTCTCCTCCTTGAACTCCTTGGATTTCTCCTCCTTGGACTCCTTGGATCCGTCATGGCTTGAATATCCAAACGAAGAGACAATTCTCCCTTTTGGGGATGATTGCCTTTTCTCTTTGGATATCTAAAGCCATACAACTTGATCTTCCAAATGGAAGAAGACTCTCCCCTTTAGGGATGCCTTCTTCTTTTGGATTTCGAGTTGGATAAGAATATCCAACTCATAGTGCATTTTCATAACTCTTAACTATATTACAAATTTTACATCCATTTGAAAAGCAGAAATGAAATCTAAAGAACCTGCAGAGTTATCCTAATAAAAATCACAAGCAGTTATATATGGAAATAAAAATGCTCAAACCATTGACCCTGTGCCAAGCCATGCTCTTAATTATGAGGGCTAAGCAGCTCTACATGTGCAGTTATAATTATTTTTATTTAGCCCTCATTTATTTAGGGGGACTGAGCAAGCACCTGCATAAGATAATATTAGAAAATATAATGGTGCCCCCTTTTATTAGCTTGAGCATGGCCACCTGCATGGAAGAATAGTATATATATATATATATATATATATATATATATATAGCGTTCCTAACCTAGGGGTAGATCTAGTGCTCATCACATCATCCATAGTGTGCAGAAAAAGTAAGCAAACACACCAGCAATTTCAAACAGCATGCAATGAAAATCACGGAAAGCTCCGACACACAGCAGAAAAATAAAACCCAGCGGCCTAACCTAAATCTAGAAGTGGTGCCCTAGCAAACCATTCTATTTGTGTATAAGGCTGGTGTGGTTTGGACAGGTCCTAAGCAGGATAGTTAGTTAAAGTTATCTAGAGTTCAGATTTGTTGGAGGTCTGAAAAAGATATTTTAGTTGAAATTCAAATATTAGTGAATTAGGGTGCATTTTAATTATTTCAGTTTGTTGACTAGTTTTAAGAGCTTAGGATACTGATATTTAAAGTTTAAGTGATATTAGTCGATTTTAGAAAGTTACGGGTCCTCCTATGAAATAGACTAAGGATCCAAAAAGTCACTATAAGAAATGAGCTAGGTTTGGGTCTCCTAACACTTTAGCAAAATACTAGACCTTAATACAAACAGTTAGACATGTAGTAGGCTGAAATCGGAGTTTTCTAGGCGAAGTTATGAATTTTCTAAGTTCAGGTATTTAAGGGAATTTCTAAATTTCCTAATAAAGGGCTATTTTTATTGATTTGATCCAAATCAACTAAAAATTGATTGGAATCACCCCCAAAGGCCAGGGATGACCTGAGAGGGTGTTCCCAAGTGTTTGGGGAAAATTTTGGATTTTTAATTATTTTTAATAAATTATTAAGGGCAAAATGGTGAATTTTACCTATGGTCAAATTAGGGGTCAACCTGAAGTCAAACTAGGGAGCCCTATTTATATAAGGTCAAGGATTAGATTCTGATCAATTTGAAGTATTATGGGTAATTTTTTGACCTAAAATGTATTTATTGTAATTTTTGGAAGTTCTTGGGGCCTTATTTAACATGTTAATTATGGTTGGTTAATTAAGGGGTCTAACAAGCCCTAAAAATTCATAGAAAATTCTGGGAGATTTATGATTGTTCTAAGTTCAAGTATTGAGGTTTTCAAATCAATCAGGGATTTATCCTAGCTCCTAGAAAACTTTTAAGTTTGCTAGATGGGTTCTTAATTTTTGTCCTTAAGGTGTCACTACGTTATATGGGTATAAATCGAAGTTCACACTAACCCTTGAGGTAATAATGCATGGTAAACATATAAAAGTAGTAAACACATCATGTCCTTAGATCTAGGAGAGCCTAAACTAAGTGCTCGTGGTCCAACCTACACATGCAAGCTACGAACAACAAGAAAATGAAAACACCTAATGAAGGGGTTAGCGAATGATTGGGACTCAACCATCCACTAATCCACTCTCCCATGATTTGCTCTTCATGCATAGAAGCTATGTTTAAAATTTCATATGGTGAATCTCCCAAAGTTAGGATTTACAAATATAGGTAATTTTAAAATAATCAAAATACCTACATATATATAAATTTTTAGAAAATAATATAATAAAAAATAGGTGAGTTTATAATACATAAGTATAGGGGAGACTCACTGGTCATTCATGCAAGGTTTCAAAATAATTATAGTGGTAATTATATAAATAATATTAAAATAATCCCCTAAGCCAATCCAAACAGGAACCCGCCCAAAGAGCCAGCAAGGGATACTAAAAATAATTTTAAAATAAAGTACGCATTTTTCTGAGAAGAACGAGGTGTTGCACGCCGAAACCTGATTTAAAACTACGGAGTTATGAATTTTACAAATTTAAAAAAATAAATAGGATATTTTTAAAATAGTGACTTTGCTATTTTCAACATAATTATGGATATACCCAAAATTTTAAAACAGAGAAGATCCCAAATCAAACAGAATCCAAATACGATCAAAACAATATGCTGTGCATCGAAATCCGACCTAAAACAAGAAAGATATGCATTTTCGAAGTTTAAGTACGATAAATGGATTTTTGAAATAATCTAAAATAAATAATATTTAAGGATAATTATTAAAATATCATAAAAAATAATAATTTTTTTTTAGGATCTCTGAAAAACTTAAAATAATTATATATATATATATATATATATATATAATAGTAATATCTTAGTTGTTAATACTATTTTTAACATTTAAACTAATCAAAATAATTAAACTAATATTTAATTATTAAAAAAACACTTTTTTTTAATAAATATAATAATAATAACAACAATATAAAACCAATAAAAAGAAAAATTTATTATAATATAATTATTAAAATTATAATTAAAATAATGATATTACAATAAAATAATTAAAAGAATATATAAAAACTAGTATTTTTACTGTTTTGTGAATGACTTAAAGTTTATATTTTTTTTATAAATTTTTTTTTAATGTGTAGAGGATAAAAATACGGTCGAAACGAGGTATTGTGCGTCAAAATCGGACAAAAAATGGATTTTTGGTGAGTTTTTGAATGAAAAATAGGTTTGAAAATAATTTTTATATTAAAATACTCGGCGGTGACACGTGGCGCGCTCTGATTCGCTCCGCTGTTCTGAGACGTGTTTGCCAATGATTATGCCGCCAGCGCAATCATTGCCGCGTGATTAACGGCAACAGTCTCTCACTTAACCACGTCAGCGAAGGCCGGGAGTCGTTCGATCGAGTGCGATTCGAACGGAGGTCCCGGATTGCGCCACGTGGCCACCCAGGCCGCGGAGTCATCCGCGCGGTCAGCGGCAGACCGCGGGCGGTCGAGTTCTGGACCGTTGATCACGGATCCAACGGTCTGGATTCAGCTTGTGCGCGCGAGGGGTCAAACCGAAACCCTAATTCGTTTTTTGGCTCGTTCTCTCTCGATTCTCAACCGAATTTCATGAAATTTTAAACACTAGTCCTAAATATGAACAGAAATCTTGGGGGCTATTTGGTTTGGATTAAAATCAACTTATAAGAAATCTATTTAACTCGAAGTATTGTGAGCTATTCTAAGAGTTTTAAGGGATTTTCACCGTGGGATCTCCAAGATCTTGATACGGTTGAGCTTGTAGACTGTCCTCGTACAAATCTTTAGTTGAAACCGCAACCAATCGAGCCCTGGATCTGTCGGATCAAGGCTTTGAGCGTCCAAGCCTTCGGGTCGTCGGAATCTCGCCGCCGGCGAGCTTTGACCGTCGGGATTCGATGGGGGAAAGTGGAGGAAGGATGTGGGAGTTCTCATAGAAAACCTCAAGGCCTCATGAGGTCTGAAGCAAGAGCAATTAAAAAAAGTTCCCAAATTGGACTTGATTTTTGCTATTTAAGGCTCCTAGACCTAATACCAATGGCTAGGATCGAATCAAAATGAAATTAGAAGGGAAATTAACTCATGAGAGCCGTGGTTTTGATTTCAAAATGAAGGGAATTAATTTAGGCTTTAAATGGGCATTAATAGGTGATTTTGACTTATTTAGGACTTGATTTAACCAAGTCAAAGTTTGACTTGGTCAAATCAGTCAAATAAGTCAAAGGGAATGAGAGATTGAGCCTTGAAAGAGATTGGAAATCGCAACCCCGCTCGCGAACTAAACTCGTACACTGTCACGTATCCCTGGGGAGGAAAGCAAGCACGCTTAGATCTTGTCGGCACCTTCATCACCAAATCATTAGGAAAATGAAACTTTTTCCTAAAAGAGATGAAAGAGTCTTCGATAATGGTGGAGATAACGTCGTCGGATTTTATCGCCTTAGGAGCCTTCTTCGAACCCTTTGAACGGGCAGGAGGACGATCTTCTACAACGGAAACGTCTTTGGTGGAAGTGCGATCACCCATTTTGATTGCCTCACTAAAGGGGGGTGCAATTTTAAGTAGGGAAGATCTCCTATAAAAGATAGCAGAAAGCCCCTAGAACGGGAAAAGAAATAGGTGGAAAGCCGGGAGAAAAATCCCCTAACTTCTGCACGAGAGGAGGGGCGCTAATTCGAGCAGGGGAAATTTCTCACTCACAAATAGTGAAAACCTCAACTGTCAGAAAGCCAGGGGGAGGAGGAGAAATCCCCTAAACTTCTACACGAGAGGAGGGGCACTAATTCGAGCAGGGGAAATTTTCCACTCGCAAATAGCGGAAGCCTCAACTGTTAGAAAGCCGGGGGGAGGAGGAGAAATCCCCTAAACTTCTGCACGAGAGGAGGGGCACTAATTCGAGCAGGGAAAATTTCTCACTCGCAAATAGCGGAAGCCTCAACTGTTAGAGAGCCAGAGGGAGAGAAAGAAGGTGTAATTTTTCTAAAGGCCTAGGCGGCCTATTTATAGGTTTTGAAGAAAATAAGAGGGAGTTATTGCTATTGGAATGCCCTATTTTTCTAATTTTTTTCGAATTTTTTGGACCAAAAAATAGCTATTTTTGCGTTTGTGAGGCCCACATTGGCGGTGCCGCCAACCGGCCGCACCATTTCGCTTGGCCAGCTCACTGATCCGTGGCCAGCACGCGCGGATCGTGGCTGGCGGAGCGTGGCACGCGCATAGCCACAGTAGCCCGCGGCACGCGGGCGCAGCACGCGGCAGCGCAATGCGCTCAAGCGCGAGCCCAGGCGTGGGCGCGGTTCGGCCGCGGCGCGCGCGAGGCCGCAGCGCTCGAGCGCGGCCGCGATTCCTTGCCGCCGGCGGCCGCCACCGGCAGCGGCGGCGGCCGGCCTGTTAGGCTGCCCGGTCTGTTTCGGGTCCAAATCTCGTCCTGAAATTTTCAAATTCGACGATTTTAGGGTCCTCCGATATATTTTTTGACGTTCCGGACTCGATTTCGACACTTTCGGAGCTCAACGAGGCCTCGACAATAAAGTTTGTGCATGTGTTCAACTTTCAGAATGTAATTTTTTGCGATTAGGCGAATATAAGATTTCGGAACAAGTATTTTCGGACTCCTGGAGCTTTGATGTTCAAAAATAGGGGGGCAACTGATACATCATCACAAAATTATCTTGATCGGGCACGAATTTCGAGGCATAAGCTAGTTAGAAACTTCAAAAATTAAATTTGAAAGCTCCCGAACTCCGATTTCAGTGATCGTATAGTCAAACTGAGCGTCTCGAAAATACGAACCCAACGACACCAAATTCAACCCAATCTGAGACCAAATGAGTCTGAATCAAGGACCCGAAGCGCTGTTGGAAGGTTCAAACCACAATTTGAGTTACCAAACGGTCTCCGATTTTAACGAGCTTATACTCGAATCGTACGGCTTGACGAGACGAATCCAACGAGCCCAAGATCGCCGAATTCCGACATCATTAAGGCCTCCAAATATCCAACGAACAGTGCACGATCGAAGGGTTTAATATCGGCCATCCATTCAAACCACTCCCTATTCGCCCATGATCTCACACCTATTTACAAGCCATGCCACTCCAGAAAAATTATAAATAGAGCCCTCATTCTTCACAAAGGGGACTCAAATGAAGAGAGAGAAGAAGAAGAGAAGAAGGAAGAGAAGGAAGAAGCTCCTCCTCGACCACCGCCGGAGCTCTTCCCGCCGCCTGAAGACGCCGGAACTCTGTCGAATTTTTGGGAAACGCTGGGAATTTGCAGAAATTTGTAAACTTGCTTGAAGAAATAAATTGTAATCTGTTTTCCCCAACTTGTGGGATGAATCAGCCATTTGTAATATGCAAAACACTGGTGAAATTTTTCAACTGGGCGAGGCCCCGTGGTTTTTTCCCTTTTTGGGTTTTCCACGTAAAATTTCTGGTGTTCAAATTCTTTTTTCTGTTTGTGTGTCGAATACTCCTACAACGCTCGGACACGAATTTACAAACTCTACCGCCGCGTATATTCTAGCACGCAACAACAGTAATAAGTGCGTAGCAGTATAGTAATACATAGAAATACACATAATTTTTTTGATACACATGTAAACAAGCTAAAAAAAGATTAGGGGAAAAATGACATTTTTTGAAAAATATCCCTCATACACAACTCTATACAAACTAAAAAAGATTTAAAATGATAAAAAATAACACATAAACCATTCAAAATCATTGTATCTTCATCACTTATTTCTCATCTTTCTTTATCAATATGTATTAAAAGTGATGCTCCATCTTCATCACACAGCTTCAACTTTCGATATTTGCAAGGCTTGTGTTCTCTCGCACCAAATTGCTGCCCATTTTGACATCTGCCATTAAAGTTGTTGCTCACCTTTCCTCATGAAAGAAACCCTCACCGATGAACTCTGTAGGCAGCCATAAATCTCTGTATTCTAACTTCTCCCCCATTCACACTCCCTCGATGACCAAGCAAAGTAGACAAGTGCTCAAAATCTCAGTAAGGGTTTCTTGGTTCGAGAAGAACTAATAATTTTTCTGAACTTTTTCTTCCTTTCTTCACCTGAAATATTTGGGTGCTTTGAACTTTTTCTCCACTTTCTTCACCTGAAATATTTGAGAGCTTTCACGGGTTTCGTCAATTTAAAAAAAATGCAAGGCTAGAGCTGGCCGGGTTTTTGGGTCAACAAAAAATAAGAGTCTAAATATCTCAGCATTTAGTTGGTGTACGGACGTAGAGCTATGTCAAGACTTCGAAAGTAATAAATTCTCCTAGACGTGTGCAAACACCCTCAGCATCCCGAATAGATTTGTGTTCTCCTTAAGGACGTCTCGGGTGAGGGCGACACTGCTGTTTTGGTTGATTCTAATGAGGATTGTGGTGGTTTGAATGAAAATTCTGGAATAAATTGTGTGAAAGCTATATAAGCAAGGGATGCTATAGTTTTTGTTGCAGGTGTGCAAATTCCTCTATTCAAGTAGCTCATATACCCCAAGCTACAGGTTTATGCCCACAGGGTGTTTGTGCAAATGCCACAATGGCCAAGGAAAAATAATTTTCAGCAAAAACAACCCGCACAAACTCCCTCTCAGTCAATTGGAGGCTTGTCCAATGGTCCGTTTGCTTGGAGCAAGCTGCAGTATGTATTCGTTGACAAAATGAGCAAAGTTATTTTAGCGGAGAACAGTGTATCCATAGAACCCGAATTATAATTTTTTTAACTAATACTTAAATATTTAAGTTGAAATTAGATAATTATAGATTTGTGTCAAATAAAATTAATTGAATACAAAATTTAATAAATTATTTTTAAAATATTAATACTTTTAAAGATAAAAATATTTATTCACAATGAACAATTAAATAAAAAAGCAAAAAATCACCCGATTGATAATAATTTAAAAAACATCAATTTGTGCCTCCTCTAATAACTATTTATGGCTCCACCCCACACCGTACCGCCGGCCACCACCTATCTCCGCTATCATTACATTCTTTTACTTGAAGCCAAACAATAAAAAAAATACTCAACTATTTTTATTTACACTCATCATAACAATTTCAAAACATTCGAAATACATTACATTTTTCAGATTGAATGTCATTTTACACTATATTTCTTTTTTAACAAATCAGGCCGCATTTTATTGACTCACATGGGATAATACTCATGGTAAAGAAAATGCAAGGAAATTTACCAATAAGTATAATTAACAATAATTTCTAAATATTAAAAATTCCTCCCTCTCTTACATCCAATTCAACTGTAGAGTCAGCATTATGGTGCGCCTTAATGATCATTTATAAATATTAAAACAGGCTAAAATTTACGCATGTTGATTAATCTGCATCAAACACGCAACACTTAACGATACACAATTCCGAATAGAACTTGCATCCCTAAGTTCAGCTTTGACCACCGCACAATGGTAAAAAAAACACAAGATTTTCGTCCAATCATGAATAAATCTCTAAGGAAACCATTAAATAATCATTTGGTGGACTGGTATGAAATTCAATCGGCACATTCACACCAGTCAATGGCATCTAGAACAGTTGAAATTTTAAGCCTTTGCCTGCAATTCTCTCCTATCCATGTGAAATCCTATCAGCGTTTTTCCTGCAATATATATATATATATCTATTAGGTAGAAAGCAGTAGTTTGGTCTGCCTTCTCCTTGAAACGATTCTTACACCTTTTTTTCTTTGCCTGAGAAGAGATAAAGAGGGGGAGAGAAGGAAGATATGGCGCCATCGTTCCAGTCCATCTTATCGACGTCTTCGTCGGCAATGGGGAGGGTGGAGAAGGCGACGAGCTCTCTTCTTATGGGTCCTAATTGGATGATGAACATGGAAATAAGCAACTCAGTAAATTCTAATCCATGGTTAGCATTTTCTCTTTATTATATGTTCTTCCTTTGTTAAATAAGCAACTCAGTATGGCTAATTCATGCTTGTAATCTTAATCATATTAGGAAGGCAAAAGCTTTTGTTAAAGCTGTGAAGAAGCGTTTACAAAATAAGAACTCTAAGGTTCAGTTCCTTGCTTTGACGGTAAGGCTCTAAGCTAATAGATGTTGTCTTGAAAGCATGTTTCTAAGATATCCCAATATAATTTATATTAAAATAGGCTTTAAAAATGTTAAATTTATTTTTAGATTAATATTATATATGATTATTAATTTTAAAATAAAATTAATAATTTTTTAGCTTATTCTGAGATAAATTATATCAAAATATTCTGATTGATTTATATCATTTTAATATTGATGGACATGGAACTGCAATAATCATTTTGCATAATTTAGAATAAGCATGTTAAAGCACATTCCTTTAGTAGTAATCTGTGTTAAATCATTGCAGCTATTGGAAACAATGATAAAGAACTGTGGTGATTTTGTGCATTTTCAAGTTGTTGAACTTGGAATCTTGCAAGAAATGGTTAAGATTGTCAGAAAAACAGTAAGTTTGCAGCTCTTTGTCAATTTCTTCATCATGTTTTCACAAGATGTTGCCTTGTCATGCAGCAGAGATTTATGCTTCGTTTGGAATAGCTTTTTTACTGCTTCTTAAAGCAGCTTTCTACTAAAAAATTTAAAATTTTGTACTAAAACACAGCTTTAAGAAACAGTAAAAAAACTATCCCAAACGAAACCTCAATTTGTCGATGATTGTTATCCATTTTCCCTTCTATGTTCAAATTTATTGCTATTCATGGAGTATCACAAAGCATAAACAAGTTTTCAGTTTCAGCTACTTTCAAAACATTCATCATAACATTATCATCCTTCAATCACCAAGTAGAACAATTGACAGTTTGTTTATTTATGGCTTCTTCCTATATTACGTTGTTTTCTTTCTCTGTATTAGTGTATCTTAACAATAACTTATCACAGAGAAATATGCAAGCGAGAGAGAAAATTTTAGTACTGCTGGAATCTTGGCAAGAGACATTTGGTGGGCCAAATGGAAAGTATCCACAATACTACTACACATACGCTGAACTCAAGGTAAATAATTACACTACCTGCTGCAAGAAAAAATGGCCATTCTAAGCTCCACTCTTCATCTTAGGGCCATTTGGCTGCTTGTAGAAAGAAAATTAGTCTTTAAAAGTAATGATTTTTAGTTCATTTTCAGCTGTCTTTATATGTGAAAAATAAAATTATTATATTTGAGGGGTTTGTAGCATATTGACTTATAATTTCATACAACCAAATGATTCTATCTAGCAACGTTTATAAGAATGGTTTACTAATTGTGCTATTTAAACTGGAGTAGTTTCATGTGTCATGATGTTTCCAAGGAAAACAATCAATAAGCAAAGAGAAAAAAATGGGAACAGAGTAAGCATAAACTAACATATATGATCAATAGAATTTATGAGCACAAATCCTTCTCCAATTCATCCTGTTAAGTTATTCTAGCATATACACCTACAGACATCTATGATATTATCTGGTTTCTGAACAAAATGCTTTGTTTACAATCAGTAACAATATCACTGTATTGAAATAAAATTTTGCTGAGAAATTTAAATAGAATGAGGAATTCTACATTAGGATTTAAAATTGTAAATCTAATGTTCGAGTAAATGATGTATAAATATTTTGAATAAAAATGCAAATTCATCGTTTACAACAATCGAGCATCTTCTGTACAGAGGTCCGGACTCCGGTTCCCACAGAACCAAAGAGATGATGATCTACCAATAACTAATCAACCTCAAGTAGGCTATGGAATGCCCAGCGATTCTGTTGAAAGACTTGATGAAGTAATGGCATCTGAAAGGTATGATTCCAGGTTATTTAACCATTGAGCTTTCTGTATGATTTCCTTTTTTCTTTGTTTTCTAATACACTCTCAGGCATCTACAATTAGATGTTTGTTTGCTATCCAACATTTATTTTTAACTATTCTTATTTCATCATCCATTATTGTGCCTTCAGCTTCTCGGATTTGGCTAATATACAAAATGTTATGGACTTGCTCAATAATATGCTGCAGGCTGTCAACCCAAAAGATCAATCGGTATGTGATTTTTATTGTATTAATTACTTATTCATTTATGCCCTAGAATACAAGGATTATGATATTTGAGGTCTTCCTATTACTTAGTTTCCCTGAAATTAAGAAAACAAGGGATTTTAGACTTCTAAAGCAATAGGAATTTTGTTTTACTTTGACTTTTGCTATCCAATTCATATTAAAGCCTATTTAAGATTGCATCTTAGTCCATGTGTCAATTGCTGGTCAATATCAAAATAATAATATGTTTGCTTTATGCCTGCATTACGTCCACAGTCTTATTTTCCCAACTTTTTTCTTCATTTTATTTGCGTTCCAGCTTCTGAAGCACTCAAAATATTTTTATTGTATCACAGACAATCAAAGATGAAGTTCTCATAGATCTTGCCAACCAGTGTCGTTTAAACCAGAAGAAGCTCATGCGGCTGATTAACACAACTGAGTAAGATCATTTTAATGATAATATTTTTTTGGCCTTAAAAATAGTCCTTGGCTTATTTAGATTAGATTTTTTACTATATGAAATTTATAGGCTTTGACTAGGAAGGTTAGATAAATAGTGGAAACAATGGATAGAAGAATGATTACTGAAAGTTCGGAGAAATTTGAGAGTAAAACGAAAAAAAATCCAAGGACAATGAGAAAGCTTACAAGTTATCCTATCATAGGAAAAGGTTGACTATGGAACTCTACATCAATTATTCTTTTGAAATATGGACAAATGTTGCTGAATCATTGTCTTGGACCAATCACTCCTTTAAAAAATCTGTATCTAACCTTCATTCATTTTGCTAAATATTCTCAGGAATGACAGCCTCTTGGGCGAAGCTCTTGTAATGAATGATAACCTACAAATTTTAATTTCAAAACATGATGCATTGACAAGACCAAGTGCCCCTACTCCTCTACTTGATCCTGAAATGATTGAACAATCTGATGACAGAGAGGATGAAGAAGATGGATTTTCACATTTAGCAAACAGGTCGGTTTGCCTACTCCTGGACAATTTCTACTCAGTTGTAAGGCCTTAATTGTAGATTACAATGATGACAAACATGATTCTATCTATGCAGGAATTCTGTGTTAAAACCAACTGAAGAGCAAGAGGTCTCACCAAACAAGAATGGAATAAAGACTACACTATCACTTACAAGTGCTGCTGAAGGCTCATCATCTATATCTAGCAATGCACTAATTGTATTTGATCCCCCAGGACAAACTGATTCTTCCAAGAATGAAGTAGACATGATTGATCTCTTAAGTCTCACTTTATCAGAAAACCAATCTCCTCAAACAGAACCAGTGCCACCACCACCACCCCCTCAATCTAACCAGAATCAAAATCCATTCTCCAGTTCTCATAGTCATGTAGAGTATCATAACTATCCTCAATCTCTCATGTCAAACAAAGCATATACTACCTCTAACAGTTACATCGCACCATGGGCTCAACCTGATGTAGTGCAACTGACGCAGAAAAGTCCAGTTTTTCCTCAACCATTACCACAGTATCCAACTGATTATCTAGCTACATCATGGACTTCTCCTGAAGCGAGTTTGAATCCCTTTCTATCAACAACATACACTCAGAACCAATATGCAGAATCTCAGTATAGTTTGCCTCTTAGTTCTTATGCATCTAATGTAACTGCGCAGGATTCCAAAGCACCCCAGAATCTCAAGTTATTTAGGTCCAAAGAAACCAACTTAAATGCCAATCTAAAGCTGACAGAACCTTCTACTGCTCCAAAGCCATACATGCCTGACAATCTATTTGAGGATCTGATAAAGTTGAGAAATTCTGATGGGAGTCTGAAATCAAGAAATGCGTCAAGTCTTTGGGGATTTTCTGGGCAAGGCATGGCAAGGGTAAACTGATAAGATCATGACTCTGTGTTACATTATACCAGCCATACAAACGAATTTCCATGGTGTGCGTGTGTGCATAGCATAAGATGTAAATGCTTCTTTCCTTTTCTCAGCAATCACTGATAGTATAGTGTTCTTGCGACTGAGTTTTTAATTTTTTTTATAAAATGATGTAAAAGCTCGTTTGAAACTTGCAACCCTTCCTCCATTTATTGTAAAATGTTCTATTTTTGGAATTGTTCTTTAATTTTTGTAATCGAATGGATGGTCAGAAAGAAGACCCCCTGTTGATCATAATAGTAGAAAGGTGAAGTAGTGCACTATCAACAGAAAATCCACCTATATCCGATACATAATCAATTCAACCTATGAAATGCCACATAAATAACCTTATTATATAATAAAAAACCTTATTTAAAGAAATCTATTATAAAATATCCATTATTCTTTCATTCAAATGTTTTTTACTTTGTTTTTTAACTTCCATTAATTGACCAAAAATCTCTTTAAATTTAGAATGCTTTGTTAAATTATAGAACAAGAAACTCTGGAGTTTCTTACGGCCGCAATTGAAGCTCAAGAATTGAGCTTAAGAATGACACTTTGCGGTTCCAGAAGAAGAATTGAACACCTCACGCTTGGAAATTGAAAGATGGTTTTACTCTTTTTGCTGTGAATGAGGGTTTCTTTCTGATGAATTTTTCTTGTCCGGAAGATTATGAGCTTGTTTGGTTAGGTGGCCCTTAGTTTTTCTTTGGAAAAACCATTTATTATCCAGAAACATTCACCTCTTTTTCGTCCAAAACATGAAGAGTTTACGTCCATTACTTTATGGGTCAAATTTCTTGATATGTCATTAGTTTGCTGGACGCCGGAAGGCATTTCAAAAATTGCTAGTCTGATTGGGGTTCTGATTGCTGTTGATTCTTTAACAACAGAGCAAACTAGACTCACTTTTGCGAGGGTTTGTATTTTAGTTTCTAAGGACTCGAGTCTTCCTAATGAAATTAATATCTCTATTGCTGGAAATATTTTTTCTCTTAAAGTTGTTTATGATTGGAAGCCCACTCCTTGTAAAGGTTGTGGATCAATTGTTCATGCCTCAACGTTGTGCCCTTCCCAGCCGCAAGAGGCTGGTGAAAAGCCAGTTAGTGAAAAGCCGGTTGATTTTAAGAAACCTATTAGGGGGAGAAGTAAAAGCAGGAAGGTTTGGAATGTTGCTTCAGGTTCTGTAAGATCTTCATTTAAACAACCTCAAAATTTATTGGTTCAAAAGAAAGATCAGAATTTATCTGATCCTTCATTACTTTCTGATTCTTTATTAAAATCTAAAGAGGTTTCAATTAATGATATGCATAATACTAATTCGTCTATAGTTTTTTGTAGTCTTCAGAAGAATTTGATTCTTGCTTCTGAAAATATGAAGGTTGTGGATAATTCTGTGGAAAATTCTGAAAGTATGGTAGTCTCTTCTTCTAATGAGACAATACCTAATTTAAATTTTCCTACTAAAGAGATTAATACTAATCTCAATTTAAATAATAATTTAAATGTTTCTACTATTCTTTTTTATGTCAAAATCTTCTTTAAAATTTTCTAATTATCATAATAAGTTTCATGTGTTGGATTCCCTCAATAATGATACTTCTGCGGATGCGAATAATTCTTTATAGGGGGTCTCTTCATTATTATTTCTATTTCGGAGCAGTTTGATTTTAAAATTTCTATTACTACTAGTAAGTCTACTAGATCTAAAGTTGCCATGAAGGCCTCTAATTTGAATATTAAACTAATGTCTTTGCCTAATATTATTTCCTGGAATGTGAGAGGCTTTAACGGTTTAGATAAAGTTAAGGCTTATGTTGATCTTGTTAATAAGTTTAAGGCTGATTTTTGCTGCATTCTTGAAGCTAAAATTAATATTGATCTTCTTGGTAATTTTTGGTTTGATGCTATACACAGAATCTTTCAACAAAAAAGTAGTTGTAATAATTTTAGTTATTCTATGGCCGGTAGAGTTGGGTTAAAGTGGAATACTTCTTGTATTTTTTTTTTTAATTCTATTTTCATTACTAATCAGCTTATTCATCGGGTTATCAAGTTTGGTTTTGATTTCTTTTTTATTACGGCTATCTATGTGTCTAATTCGGATGCATATAAAGTTAATATTTGGATTGATATTCTTCATCTCTTCTAATATTACTGCACTGTGATTTTGCTGGGTAATTTTAATTGATGTCTTTTTGCCAATGAAAAATCTGGTGATAATTCTATTTCTTATAATAATTTGGGAGTCTCAAATCATTGTATTTTTTTTCTGGGATTTTGGAGCTTTTGTATATTGGTAATTTTTATACTTAGTTCAATCAGCAGAGTAATAACCCGATTCATATTAAATTAGATAGGATTTTTGTTAATAATTCTTGCTTGAATGCTTATCCTTCTTATTATGTTATTGATAACCCTTACTGCTCGGATCATTCTCCTCTTATTGTTTGTAACAATAATTGTTCTCTACTAATTAGATTTATGTTCAAAAATTATTGGAGAAAAATAGCTGATTTTTGGGAGTTGCTTATTGAGGTTTTTTCTAAAACATTTGTTTGTAATCCTATCAATAACCTTTATAGTAAGCATCAGTTACTTAAAGATTTAATTAAGTAGCAAGATTGGGCTTCCTCTAAGCATCTTTCCTCTTTTATTAAGAATCTTAAGAAGCAGCAAAATGATTTATGTAGTCTTATTCAGAAGGATCCACTTAATCAGAATCTTAATTTAGCTATTATTAATATGAATTCCCTTTTTAAAGATCATCTTTCTCTTTGGTCTTCTTGGGTATCTCAGAGGGCTAAACAAAAATGGATGACCTATGGAGAAGATTTAGGGTTTCTTTATTCCAAAATCAGATGCATGCATAATTATAATAAGATTCATGATATTTCTTCTTTTCAAGGGATTGTTACGGACCCTATTGATATTGCAAATACTTTTGTAAATCATTTTAAATATATTTTTAATTCTCCTATTCCGGCTAATTCTGCTTCTTTTAATATTCCAGCTGGTAATGTTATTCTGGACTGTTTAAAAGCTGCTTTGATTCTCTCAAATTCGGTTGAAGAAATTAAAAAGGTTGTTTTTAACAACCCAAAAAACTCTGCCCCGGGTCCTGACAACTATACTTTTGAATTTTTCAAGTATACTTGGGAGATAATTGGTCCTAATTTGTGCAAAGCTGTTCTTTATTATTTTAATTCGGGTTTTATGCCGAGAGCTGCTAAAACGTCTGCCATTTCTCTTAATCCCAAAAAGAATAATGCTTCTAATGCCTCAGATTTTAAGCCCATCTCTTTATGCAATATTTTTTATAAAATTGTGGCTAAAATTCTGATTGACATATTGCAGAGTGTGATGCCTTTTATTATTCATAAAAGCCAAACTGATTTTATTAAGAATATGATCTCTACGGATAATATTATTTTTGTTGTTGAACTTCTTAGAGATTTTAATTACTCTCCTAGAGATAAGTTTTTTTGGTGCTAAAATTGTTATTCATAAGGCTTTTGATATGATCTCTAGAGATTTTTTAGTCTATAGGATGATTCAAAAAGGGTTCCCTCAGATTTTCATATCTTGGAGTTAAGGTTGCATAGAAGATGTTCATTTTTCTATTATTCTTAATGGTTCTATGCATGAGCGTTTTAATTCTTCTTTGGGTATTCGACAAGATTGTCCGCTTTCTCCTTATCTTTTCTGTATTATCATGGATGTTTTTTTTCTAATATTTTGGATGATTGTTCTCAAAATAATCAAAATAATGGCTTTGAGGGGATTAAAGTTGGAGATAATATAATTTCTCATCTTCTTTATGCGAATGATATTCTTATTTTTGAGAAAGTTTCTTTGGAGAATGCTAGAAAGCTTAATGATATCTAGGCTTATTTTTCGACTGCCAGAGGTTTATTTTTTAACACTGGTAAAAGCTCTCTTATTATATCAAAAGATTGTCATTTAGAAGCTACTATTAGGTTCATTCTTGGCATCAGTCTCTCAGTATCCTTTTAAATATTTAGGTTTACCCCTTTCTGGTAAGAAGTTGAAAGTTACTGATTTTCAGCCTTTTATTTAGTAGGATTACTATTTTGTTAGCTAGTTGGAAAGTTAAATTACTTTCTTTTATTGGGAGAGTACAATTTTTGAATTTCACTATATCCCATATTATTTCTTATTGGATTAGAAGCATTGCTTTGCCTAATTGTTTTAAACTGATTAGAAAATTTGCTCTAATTTCCTTTTTCATGGTGATCCTACGAGTAGGAAGATCCATATCATTTCTTGGAAGAAAATTTGTGAGCCTAGAGAGTGGGGGGCAAGGTATTTTTGAACCTGAAGCTCTCAGTTTTGCTCATAATTGTTCTCTTATTTGGAGAATCATTAATAGCATTGGTCCTTTGGCTATTTGGGTAAAGTATAAGTATTTTTCTTTTTGGAAGCCTCGGCAGCAGTCGGTTTCTATGTTCTGGAAGAATATCTCTTTGGTTGCTAGAGATATTAAAGAAAATATTTAATTTAATATTTTCCCTAACAGCTCCCTCTCTTTATATTGGAATTCTTAGTGTTTGGGGAGGTCGGTTCAGGAGATTGTTTTATCAAATAGTATTATTTTGAGTTCAGATACTCTTAATTTGAAATTAGGGGACTGGATTTCTAATAATTGTTGGATTTTGGCTTATTCTTTGTGTCCGTCAATTAGCTCTATTTTATCTCAAGTTGTTATTACGGATCCACAAATTTCGAACATTTCTTGGATTGAAGTTTTACTACCATCCTTTAAAATGTTTTATAGAGCTTATTATGATTCTTTTAATAAAGTTGAGGGGTATAAGTTGATTTGGCTTAAGAGATATGCTTTGAGATATTCTTGTTATGCTTGAATGACATTATTAACGGGGCTTCAAACATCTGATGTCCTGGTTCACAGGAATATAAATGTCTCTGGTTCTTGTATCCTTTTTTTAAAAGATAATGAAAGTCACAATCATCTTTTTTTTTTTAAAGTAATTATTCTTTTACTATTATTTCTAACTTTTTGCCACATATTAAATTTTTCCTATACATGCCGAATTTAGTGCAATTAGTAGAAGTATTTCTTCTCTTAACTTTGAATCTCAGGTTAAGAATTTCTTTTTATTGTTTGTTAGTTGTTCTATTTACTTTATTTGGAAAGAAAGAAATTTCATGAGGTTTGAGAATAAATTTTCTAACACTGAAGCTTTGAGTAGACTTATCTATTCTAATCTTATTGCTAAGATTTCTCATTGAAAATCTTTTCATTCTATTATGAAATTTTTATCAGGGTAGAGCTGGCAACCAGGTTTTTCTAAGAACCTTGGATGGTCAGCTTTAGCTACGAAAGGTTTGTCCTTCTTCTTGGAAGTTGGAGTTTTTTCTGTTAAACTCACTTGTTTCTTGTTGGTTGATAGGCTTCTAAAGATATTCTTCGGAGGAGGTTTTTCTGGGCTAGACTAGATAATTTAACTTTCATGCTTCAGGGAGTTCAGATCCTACTACTGAGAGATTCTGGAGTTTTTTCTAGGGTCTTTGTTGCTGATCTTAGGAGTTTTTGCAAGTTTTTGGGCTGAAAGAGATTCTTTTCCTTTCTTCCTGATTCAGAGGAGTATGGATTTTACTCCCAGAGGTTTCTCTTCTTTTTTGGAGAATATTTTAATATGTGACTTAATTGTCGTTGACTCTATGATTTTGCTGATGGTTGTGCTTTACTTTCTGAATGAATGTGCTAGACTGATTATTGGATGTTTGATGGCATTTTGGTGGTGTCTACTCTTAGTTGGCGGCTTGGTTTGGAGGATTGTTGGTTTCCTTTTTTTTGTTTTTTTTCTGATGAGGGTCCCTATTACTGTGGGATGTTTGATTGTATTATTTCTCCTTTTTAAGAGCTTTTTATTTCTTTTTCTAGGTTCTAATTTGATATTGTAAGTTTTTTCTTTATTTTTCTTACATATCATTTGTTTTCTTTTGTAATTTTCATTTTCTAGAATGAAATTAGGCATGATTGCCCCTATTTTTCCCAATCATAAGCAATTATTATGATTGAAAAGTGCAAGTGTCACTCCAAAGTCAAGCTTATTTGATGAGAACATCCGACCTTGGAGAGTCTACCAAAGATGGGGACGACGACCTATGGCCACGATTGCACTGATTTACTTTTGATTAGTATTTTTATTAGGGTTATTTTCATTGTATTGAGTTTATTGTTGCATTTTCCATTTGTACTCTCACTTGAGTGAATAGTCATATGTAAGCCCTAAGGCATGTTGTCTTTTATTTTTCCTTCATTGTATGAGGCTATTTAAAAGCCACCTCCTCTTTTGAGATTAATGAATATTATTACAAGAAATTTTTGCACTTGTGTATTTTGGGAGAGATTGAAAAGCCTAGGTGAGGGCATCACAACACCCACCAATCGCAGGAAGCGTCCGGATTCGTAGTCGATTCCCCTTCTTCTCCCTTCCTCCCCTCTCCTCCCCATAAACCATCAGCCATCACTTGCCCTTCCACTATCTTGGCAGAAAATCCCACCTCCACTAACCCTAAGCCGGCCACCTCTCCCCTCCTCCCTCTCTCTCGGTCGAACACTACCCCTCCCCCCCCCCCCCCCCCCCCCCCAACACACACACACAACTCCAGCCGGCCACTGCTCTTCCACCTCTAAACCGTCGGCCCCAGGCCCCTCCCCTTGCTCGTTGTCGGTCCAAGCCCAAACCCTAACCCTAATCCTAAACCTAGCCGCCGACCTCCTCCTCCTCCCCTTGCCTCCAAAATTCAAATCCCTAGTTAACACTTTCCATTTATTAAACATCTTAAATTAGGAAAGCTATTAATTTCAATTTTCAATCAATTTGAATTTGAAATTATTTCCTAATATACGATAATCTATTTTTGAAAAGTTACTTAAATTAAATCCAATTCAATTTCAAATTGGATATGATTTAAATCAATTATCCCAATTTGAGATTCTTGTTAAGGCAAGCCTTAACTCCCTTTCCCTATGCCCTATCCATCCCATCATGCCGCCAGCCCTCCCTCTTGCCCTCTCTCTTCCATATTAAATCTGTAAAACCCGCAAAACGTCGTTTTAGACCTCGCACGCTTTTCAAAGCTTCGTGACGAGTTTTAAGTGAAAAATTTGAGGTTGTCGGATTTCGATGGAAATAATTTTGAAAAATTCTACGCAAAATTCTAAGAAATTTGATGTATAGAACTTATATTTAATTTTGCTTAATTTAGGAATTAAAATTAAGAGAAGTCTCATAATACCCAAAGTACCCTTAATGTTTATTCAAGTATGGGTTACTTAAGTGAGGGCAAATAGGTAATTAGACCTTTCCCTTAACTCCTAAGCCTTAAGGGGATCGATTCTATTCAGTCCCCTCATTCCTTCGTGCGACCGAACCGAAGGGGGAGGAAAGGGCGGACGGGCAAGGCGGAGGGGAACTCTTCGGGTGGCGGCTCCTGCGAGTTTTCCGGCGAAGAAAGCTAGGGAAATTGTAGGGAAGACTAAGGGAAGGCTAAGGTATGTGTTTTACTAGAGTTTTTCTTCCTTTCCCTTGAGTTTTCCCTAAGTAATGAAAACTAGGGTTTTGAGAAAACTTAAGTTTTCTTTGAGATTCTTTTGAGAAAAGTTTAGGGAAGGTTAGGGGGATGTTTCTAAACCCTAATGTGTATTTTCTTTTATCAAAATATGAATCTTGAAAACTAGGGTTTTACTTAAAATTGATCTTCTTTGGAAATGTCTTCACAAAATATATTTCTAAGGGTATGGGGAAGTTTTTATGGGAAGATATTGTAAGGTTTAAGCAAAATTTTGAGTTTAGGGATTTAGGGTTTTTTCCCCAATCATGATATTTTTGATCCCCATGGTTTTCATAGGTTGTTGGGAGGATTTTAGAAGCAAATACATGGGTTTTGCTTGAAAAAAAAAACTATATTTTCTAATTTTTGATTTATTTAATTCCGAAAATTGAATTTATTTTAATTATGTTTTGATGGTAGGGAAGGGTGTTGTATGCTTAGAATCTAAGGATTTGGCCTAAACTTTTAATGAGAGAAAATGGGTTGAGAGATTTCATGAAATATGGGAAGGGTTTGTTTTGGAACTTAAACAAAACATAGAAAGGTCCCTTTTATTACTTTAGAATTAAGGTTTAGTTTATTGTGTAGGAATTAGTCACTTATGCTTTTCTTTAAATGTTTCTTTTAGATATAAATCGTGTGGAGGGAAAGAGTTGATCGGACAAACGAAAGGGGGGCACGGATTGAGGTAGGTGGAATGAAAGTTTTTATAAATAATAGCTAACCTTTCTTTCATTGCATTTACATAGAAATAGTAAATTCCTTCATGCTTATTATGATATATTTTTATGACTCTTGCTTCTTTGTAAAAGTTCATGGACATTAAAAGCAAAGGCAAAGGTTTTCTTTATGTAAATGTAAAATTCAGGAATGGATCACATGCTCATTTCTCTTTTTATGCTATACATGTCTTTCCTCTTACATGCAAAAGCACACATAAGCATATCAAGCATGCATTTCTTTGAAGAAATATACAAGTGGTTAGTTTAAGAATGATTTACATCAAGCATATCTTATGGTTATATAAGTAATAAATGTATGTGCATGTTGACGCGGGAGTATCACATGGAAAAGAAGGCTCTTATGAGCCATGGAAAAGGAGGCTCTTATGAGCTATGAAAAAGGATGGTTCCTATGAACCAATGGAAAAGGAAATGGCCAAATTATATGTACCTGATCAATACAAGTGATACTCCTGAGACGGGTGTTATAGTTATATATATTAAACTGTTATGAATGTTTCATATACATGTTATATGCATTTGAGATTATCACTTGAGGCATGATGTTTTAAAAAGGAAGAAAGGAAAGGTTATGGAAGGATTAAGCATTTGAAAGTTGAGGTAAAGGTATGTTTTTCTTTAAGCACAACTTGTTATATGATTGATGATTCTTTTGCTAAAATTCCCAAAGCATGTTATAGTTTTTCTCTCTTGATTCTAAGTTTATTTGAATTTCCATTCTTACCTATTGAGTATAAGACTCACCCTCGTTGTGGGAACACTTTTCAGGAGGATCTAGGAAAGGGTAAATGGCCGACCAACCACCGCGTACTTACCGTCGTAGGGAGACGACAGGCGGCAGGTTCTTTTGTGTTTTGATGTTTTGTATAGAAAGATTAGAAATGGAATGTAAGAGAAAAAAGGTTACACTTGTGGATCCCCTTTTGTGTCTTTTTGTAAACTTAATGCTAAATTCATCTATTGGTGATTTTTTTTGAATGAAAGAAAAGAAAAAGTTTATGTTTGGAGATTGTAGTGGCTCTTTCTTTATGTTGATGCTTCATTTTGGAGTTATATTAATTGTTTTGTAAAGTTTCTTTTATCTTCTTTCTGTCCGATCTCTGTTCCCGCCTCGCACTTGCGAGCTAACCGGGCCGGGTCGTGACAAAATCCTTTCCTTCTTGGAGCCTCAATCAACTCTCTCATTAAGGAGTGTATTTCCTTTCTCTCCCCTTACTTGAAATTCAAAATCCAAAACCCTAGTCCCTTCCTACTCAAAATAAGAAATTCAATTTCAATTTTTTTGGAAAAGATTTTCCCTCCTTGTCTTGGCTAGCCATCCAACTCGTCTCTCCACCGTTGGTCCTTGGCTTGATATGAAACCTAAGGAGGAGAAAAGAAGCAACACCACTCCCTCTCCAACACTTTACTAAACTTCTATATCCAAGTATGGCGGACCCCGAGCTTGACCAAGGGTTCGTGTACAATGATCAAGGTCAAGTCTATATCGTCAACTAACCGATCTTCGACATCAATCCGGAGATTGACTAAACCGTGGAGGAATACGAAGAGACGATCGTCTTCACTCTCGTCGAAGCCATCGACGAACAACTCTCCTCCGTGCAGCCCTTCATCAAGGTGAATCTTTCCTCCAAATCTCTTTCCTTTCTAAGTCTGTTGACCTCAACGGTTAAGACAAAATAAAAAGAAGAATAAAAAAATGCCTAAAATCATTACCTGTGCGTGAAGCCCATCCCGAATCCCTGGCAAAAATCCTGCTTACACCCTATCGGCAGTCTGCAACGGCGCCGAAATGTCGCCTCGCATGTCTCGATCGCACGCCTCGAGCCCGCCTCTGCCTCCGCCTTTAAAACACGACCGAACTCGCCCATTTCTCCCGTAACTCTCCCGCTCTCTGTTCGACTCCACACTCGCTGCTCGACACGACCGAACTCCTTCCTCTCCAGCGACTTCTCCCCTCTCCCGACATCTCTGCTTCTCCTCTCCCGCAAACCTCCACGAGCCGACCACAAACCCAAAGCCACGACTCTCATCCCATCTCCGACCCCTCCAGTGCTGTTCGACCTCGCTCCCATCGACGACTTTCCATTCCTGCGGGATTGGAAGTTACGACATTTTGATCGGACGCAAGAATCAGAAGCTCACTGGCTGTGAGATAACTTTCTACCTAACGCGCGCTTCTTCAGCTCCTTCAGGGCTGTTCGACTTAGCCCCTTCGCCGACTTTCTCTTCCAGTCGGACCGGAAGACACGACATTTTGACAAAGCAGGAACGGGAGCTCTCCGTCCAGGAAATCGCACGCGTCGCTCCTTCTCGGCTCCTTCTCGCTGTCCGACTTCGCTCCCTCCGACTTCCCCTTGCTGCTGGACCGAAAGTTACAACATTTTGATCGGGAGAGACCACGGGAGCTCGATAGCTAGGAAGGTAACTTTCTCCCTTAAGCGTGCTGCTTCGGCCGAATCCCATAAATCTGTTAAACCAGAGAGTGAAGAGGGAGAGGTAATTATTTTAATTCTATTTATAATTAATCAATCTTAATTATAATTAATGAAATAATTATTTTAAATTATAATTAATTATTAATTATATTAATTATAATTAATTATGATTAAATATTGTTATTTATTATTAATTACACTTAACTATTAATTAGCATTAATTATTTTTAATTATAATTAGGTATAACTAATTATAATTAGTTATAATTAATAGATTAATTATAATCAAATAGTTAATTGTTATTAATTTTAATTCGTTATTTAATTATCATTTAATTATAATTATTATAATTAAATAATATTAATTATAATTAAAAGTAATTAATGAATTAGTTATAATTAGATGGTTAATTAATTACAAATGCCTGCTCCTCCCGCCTCGGTCTACGAGCCACCGACAAAGCCCGCGAAGGTACAAACTCTCTATACTCAGATTTCTCGCATCGTTGTTTGCAACAGACCGGAAAAACTCCTATACACGCCTTTATTGCGCGTGGTGGGATGGGACGCCGGTCTGATGATTACGACGAAGCGAGCAATCGCCTAAACTCTATTTCGGCGTTCGTGGCGCACCGGAAAACCGCCTATACATGTCTTTATTGCACATGGTGGGAAGGGACCCCGGTGCGGCACCTACGGCGAGGCGGGGTCACTCATAAGTACCCCTAAACGGGGGGAAAGCAAATTGTGTCATTCATAAGTACCCTCGAGCGGGGGGAAAGCAAAATGTGCATTTAAATAGGTACCGTCAAAGACCCCATACACGCCTTTATTGCGCGTGGTGGGAGGAACAAAAATCACGGCCGCGGTGTCCTCGTCAGAGGACACCTACCATACACGCCTTTATTGCGCGTGGTGGGAAAGGCCCAGTTTATCGTAGTTTTCCCCTAAACGGGGGAGACGCCGGGAGGCTGCCGAAATTTCGGGTGAAATCGTACCTGGACTTGATTGAATTCAAAGAACAATGGTGGATTTGTGGGACCGGACTTGAACCAAAACTTGGACTTAAATGAACAATGAAATAAAATTGAACTAAAATTAATCCTGAACTTGCAAGGACTTTAAATGAATATGGAGAACATGAACAAGCCAAAATTACAGCGAACTTTATTTGAACATCCAGAAGGCTTGTTTTGAACTTGAATTCAATCAAATATAAGAGGCTCAAATTTCCAAAGGAGTTTAAAAGACTAAACTAGAACTTTAATTCAACATGATCACTAAGAAGCTTGGGCATAGAACTTGAATTTGCACTTTGAACTCCAAAAGAATGAGAACTTGAGTTGGACATTTGAATTCAAGTACTTGATCATATGCTTTGAACTTGGACCATGTAATATCAAGAAGGGTTTTTGATAACGAATCATGAATTGAATGATCCATAAGAATTTAAGTTGAACCATAGCACAAGGAATCCAAATGAGCCATAAGATGTTTGAACTTGAACGAACAAATCATATAAAATCAAACTCTTAATAGTGTAGAGTTGGAACCAAGTATGAAGGAGCTTGATATCATGCTTAAAGTGAAGTTATGAGTGGTGAGATAGCAATTCCCAAATAAATGCAAGAGGTACACATTGGATATAATGTTAGAGCTTCATAGACAACAACAATTCATATTCAAAGAATGTAGTACCGTACAAACCAATGCAAGAAAGAAGTGGAAAAGGGATTGTCTATACTCTTGATACAAGAAATCTCCAATGGAATGATAAAGAATTATCACTTTAATTTGGATGCAAGTCCTAATTAAGAAAATATTTGAGTTATTCAAATATCATACAAATAAACAATGACTTGCAGTGGACAATGATACTACAAACACAAATTGCTTACAAGCAATACGAAAGTTATAGAAGATGCCTCATGATTTCATAAATAATGAAGCTTACAAATAGAGGACAATAATTGATTCACGATGTTCATCCCAATCATGCAAATCGATGATTTGAAATAATTGTGATAGATGTGGGGTGTTTGTGATGAATGAAAGGCGATCTCTTACGAACTATCGTAGAAAACCTATTACATACACACAATCTACAAGTAAATGCCCAAAGGGCTTCAACAAATACATGCATCTACGATCTACAACTCAACGCCACCGGATCTGCAACATTCGTACAAGCAGACAGAAGGCGTCTATAATTATTTCAAAGTACCCCTGCACGTGCACCTTAGTTTGTATACACATAGGTACATAAGGGGTAAATACAATCTCAACCCGCATGGGCCCTGGCGAGCGTGTTATTGGTACACACGTGACGCCTATGGATGCTGCGCGGGTTGACAAGTGAATTCAAGTTCGAATCCGATCCTTCTATACGGATCAATAGAAGTCGACAAGATTCGAACTACCTAACAAAATACACGGTTGTATCGAACGGTGTATTTGTTTAAATACATTCTTTTTAGGCCTTCAAAGCCTAAAATCAAGAGAATTCACTAAACAAAAGGCACAAAGCCTACGAGAAACCCGATCCCCTATCGATAAGTTGATAGGGTCGACAAGGTTCAAGCCTTAAATGGAAATGACCCCCAAACACCCCGATGATGGCCGTGTTGAGTGTAGATATCAACCGGAGGGGTTCCCAAATACTTTTAATCGTCTCCCAAATATCCATATTCCAAAGCTCCACCCAAATACCTACGAAAATCCAAAACTCCCCAAAATTCCAAAATCCCAAAAATATATTTAAAAATGAAATAAATCCATCAACGCACTTAAAGCAAAAATCATCCGCCCTCCGCAAAAGTTTGTCGAGGCGGACAAATATGAAATATTACTTCAGCTTACAAAGAGCGAAATGCCTAGTCGAAAATATCACTAGGATCCATTCTCAAAATAATCTCTTGCCAGTAAGGACGTGGTACGTGTCCTCTAACCGGCAGTTTCGCCGCCAAATGGCACTGCAGGTAAACGGTTATGATCCGGGGCCCTCTGAACCGAGTGGTTTTGCCGCCAAATGGCACCACAGATAGCGGTTATGGCCAGAGCCAATACGCTCCTTAATGGCGTTAAATCCTTGAGATATGAATCAATAGGATATGATCGATAGGGCATAAAGCCCTCTGTCAGCTAAGGTGGATTTAAATTTGTCCCCTTAGACAAACATCCAACCCCGGTCTACAAGGTCCCCTTGGACGAAGCAACCCATGGCTGCCGACAAGGATCCTTCTGTCAGGTTGGGTCGACTACCTCCTCTGACTAAGTAGACCAGGGACCACGATGGCCCGGGACGACGGAACCATGGGATCTTGATCGGGTCTATCATCCATTCCCCCACCATCCGCTTTAAGTGCAAGATGGTGCCATTTCTGTTTTAAATATCAACTATATCCAAATATCCAATCTTCCAAATTCTCAAATCCAAATCCAAATCCATTGCTGCTACTATATGCCAGATAACACGTATTCTATACGTATCTGATTGACGACTAGCCTTAATCGAAAGTTCTCTCTCGTGATCGAGAGGGGTAATTAACTATAGGGGCTTGCGCCTATAGGAAACCAGAACTCAGATCATAAAGTCCTCACAAAATGAGGGCGAAATCTCTGGGTAGTGTCTTATCTACAAACCCATCTGCCTTCCAAAATTTACCTCGGAACTTAGTTCGTTAAAACTCCCTCGCCGAAAAAGGAAAAGCGATGCGGAGGCCGGGGCCGAATTTTCGGAGCCCACAGATTTCTGGCGACTCCGCTGGGGATTGGTTTCTCTTTCCATCTTTGGCTAGTTGTCTCAGTGTTATAGTAGTAGCAAAAAAAAAAGTATAATGATAATATTGAGCTCTGTACGGTGAACATCAGGATGTTACATTTGGTCCATGTATCCAAAGATCCATCTCTGAAAGGTCCCGATAGAGCTAAAAGCCAACAAATCGGAGTCGCCCCCAGATTTCTGGCGACTCCACTGGGGATTGGTTTCTCTTTCCATCTCTGGCTAGTCGTCTCAGTGCTATAGTAGCAGTTATATCAAATCGTACTCAAAATTTTGAGTCTATCAAAATGATCGTTTAATGATTCAAAACTCTGAATTTTCTAAAATGATCATTCAACGAATTTATATGCATTTGGCAGTTTTTAAATTTATATTATTTTAATTGCTTGCTAATATTATTTTCTCTTATTTTTGTGTTCTGTGTAAGTCTCTGCATTTTGAAAGTGCGGGGTGATGTATCAGAATCTGATTGCTAACCCTTGCCTTTCATTTATGAAGATGGATCTACAGAACACGCCGATGACTGTCCAACTAGGACAAGGAGCCAGGATTCAGCTGGCGAATGCTATTATTGAGACCGGAAACACTGGAGCTACCATCCAATTTGGTAGTGTTGATTTTCCTGCAGTCGTTGCAAGGACTGCCGCCATTCCTGTTAATGGAAGGAATGCTGAAAGGCCTGCCAGGAGGCCCCATTCTACTGAAGCTGTCACCCGTCGTGTGCATCTGCCAGCACAACGACCTGCTGCTGAAAATCCTCGTGGGAGGGTTTCTGTGTTTGAACGACTGTCACAATCAGAAGTCCCAGCCACCAAGAGAATTGTGAATGGTGGGAGAGTTTCCGTGGTGACTGCAAACACCACCACTCTGTCAACCAGGTTATCTGCGCCTGGAGAGTATAATGCTGAAGCCTTCTCATCTAGATGGAGGCCTACGAGAAGACAAAGGAGAAAGATGAATGCTGAACTCCGAGCTCAGCAACAACAACTCCCTGTTCACCCTTCTAATCTGTCAGCCCAAGTGCCTGAAGCCAATGTTCCTACCCGGAATAAATTTTCTGATTTAAAATGGGTGAAAAGGAATAGCTCCACTGGTGAGCTGAAGAAGTCTTTCTGGGAGCAACGACAGGAGGTCCCAGCTCCTCCAAAGAGAAAGGAACCTGAAACTCTCTCAGCCCGGGTCTATCGGGTCCTGAAGACTGTAAAGGAGAGAGGTTTGAAGAAAAAGAAGTTCCAACAGCCTTTAGTGATAGAGGCCAGAAGAACCCCGCCAAGAGAACGTCTATCTGCTGTGGCGGAAAGAAGGGAAAGAAGATATGTCCCACACGGTGAACATCGGGGTGTGACACCTGAACCATATGTTCAGGGATCCACTGCTGAAAGGTCCCGGGGGAAAGGAAAACAAGTCTGGAGGCCAAAGCCTCGAAGAAATGAAAAGGAAGATAGAAGAGAAAGGAGGATTGATCTGGGCGTGACATCCGGTGAGGCTTCCCGGAGATCCGCCCCCATCTACAAACAACATCAGAAGTGGGCCCCAAAAAGGACCCATAATGACACTGTTCCAGACGGTAGGCACCTTAGAGAATCCTCCAGGAGATCCCGTCGCCCTCCATCCCCTCCAAAGGAAGAGACTAATTTTGATCGCAGCCCACTGATCGAAGAAGTCCCTGTGCCTAATCAAGAACCGGAAATCCAATGGCGTCGTCGTTCGGAGATCCGAGTACTGGAGGAAAATATAGATGATCAAAATATGGAGGGAGAAGAATTCCTTGAAGAGGACGAAAACATACAAGAATACCTCGAAGGGGAAGAAAACATTGATGAATTTCTAGATGAAAATTTAGAAGAAGAAATTCAAGAAACAAATAATACTCTGGACATGGAAGTTGTCTATATGGTGAGACACACCAATGTTAATGAGGAAACCTATTATGATGAGGGTGAAGATGAAGACGATCAACAACCCCCGATTAGGCGAGTTTATCACCGTCGTCGTGAAGCTGGGTCCACCACTAGCAGAGGTGGTCACTCCCAAGCAGAAGAAGAAGGAGAAGAAGCCGAGGAGAATCCCTTCGCTGATGAGAATATCACGCTTGCAGACATGCAGAGACATATGAAGCGACAGATGAGAGCCAAAGATAGAGAAATCTCTCAGTTAAATGAGAAAATGACTGAGATGATGGCTCAGATGGGGGCAATGATGCAAATGATGCAGAGAACTGTTGCTGTTGGTGCCATGCCCAATCCTCCTCCGGATCCTCCAAACTTTCAAATACCTCAAGTCTCAGGAGTACGGGGCACTCCTGAAGATGGTCACGAGGCTCATAATGTGATCCGTCAGCCCACTCCACAAAATGTTGCAAGTACTTCTGAACCTGTGACCGCTGCACAATTGGAAGGGATTATCACAGAAAGGATCAAGGCTATCATAGCTGTTGATCAGGCAGAGAAACTAGTGGGCAAAGGTCGTCCGTATCCTGTTGAATACGACCAAGTACCGTACCCAAAAGGGTATTCTGTACCAAAGTTCAATACTTTCAACGGTAATAACAACCCCAGGCAACACCTGGCACAATTTAAAGCCACCTGTGGGAATACAGGAGGAAATGACGCCCTACTCTTCCGACAGTTCGTTAGTAGTTTAACAGCAACTGCTTTCGAATGGTATGCTGAACTGCCGAATGATTCTGTGAAGACTTTCGCAGAATTGGAAAATATGTTCGTGAAGAGGTTTGCTAGTGCAACTGAGAAGATCACGATCGCTGACCTCGCTCTGGATAAGAGAAAAAGAGAAGAATCAGTGACTAAATATATCACTCGCTGGCGAAATTTGAGCATGAAATGTGAGCAGCAGTTAGAAGAAGAGCATGCCGTACAGTTGTTAATGGGCAACATTGATGACAAGATGCAACCCTTCCTGTGCATGGCTACGATAAACACATTTCAAGACTTGCTCGACAGAGTGGCCAAATTCGAGAAACTGAATTTGTCCAGATCAGAAAATCACTCTGATAAGCCCAAGAAGGCTAAGGCCCCAGGTGCTAGAAGGGGTGATGCCGACTCTACATTCTTCTCCAGAGCTGATAGAGAAAAGCAAGTGGTTTACAATGTAGACAAAGGCAAACAGCCGATGCAATATCAAGAAAAGCCTAAGCAAGTCTACAACCCCAACCCCCAACCGAAGCTGATATTAGGGGGAAATGATAAGCCACGAACTTATCAAGGTGGTGGAGAACGTCCGAGACAAGCAATAGGAACTGGTGATAGAACGTTCCAATCCCTCAAAGATAAAATGAATAAAGAATATTCATTCAAAAGGGAGAGTGTCGCCAAATTATTTCGACAAGTGTTAAAATCGGGTCTAGAACTGCCTGAATGCAAGAGACCCGAAGAGTCAAAGCACACTGGTGACCCAAATTATTGTCCATATCATCGGGTACTCAGCCATCCTATTGAAGATTGCTACATCTTCAAGGATTGGCTTGAAAGAAAATATCAGAAGGGAGAGATCACATTGTCTGACAATGTATTGTCACACCCTAGAAAGGAATCAGCTCGGGTGATCACGTCCTCTCCCGTACCCCTGGTTGAAGAAAGAAGAAAAGAAAAGAAGCCAATTCAAGAAGAACAGTGGGAGACTGCGGTCTCTAAGAAAACTGTGAAAATGTTGAAGCAACTTGAAGGAGTTTCAGGTGTAAAATGGAAGTCTCCTATTGAGCCAATGATAGATTTGAAGGCACTGCCGGTGATACGACCTTCTACCTCAAAACAGTTTTCCAACCAAGTTGGTCCTTCAAAAACTGGAAAGAAGAAATCATCCAAGAAGAAGACCAAACTGAAGAAGCCTAAGGAGAAAAAGACTGCGACTCAAAGGATTATCGACAGTTTGGATGAATATTATCAGACTGTGAGACGACCCATCAAGCTCGCTGACTTCATGTCAGAGCTTAAAATTGAGGAAGCCGGAGAAGATGATGAGAATTCTCTTCCAAGAGAAGTATGTCGGGTCATCTCGGTGGCGCCGAGTGCCTGGACAAAAGAAGAATATGCTGAAGAAGTACCCTCTGAATCCTGTATGATGGTGTTGCCAATGGATTACAGTTCAGAGGAGGATTTGTACTTTCCAGAGGAAGATGGGTCGGACCCCGATATAACATCGCAAATGGGACATATAAATCTGGGTGGTGACTCTGAATCAACAGATGAATCCCTGGACGCAACAATGGCCGACTCTGAAGAAAATATCCCAGTAAGAAAACTTAAACCAGAAGAAGTTGACCAAGTGCAACTTAGGAGTGGTAAGATATTGCCGCCTCCACCAAAGAAAGGGGCTCCTAACAAAGATAAGGGAAAAGAGATAATTATCAACGATGACATTATCCTTGAAGATCCCAAGAAAAAGAATAATTCAACCACCGGGGTGGATTATAATGTCTTATCCCATCTGAGAAAAATTCCGGCGCAACTCAGTATATATGATGCCTTAGTAATGTCTAAAGACCTTAGGGAAACTCTGATTCAGGCTCTCAAAGATCCCAAAAGATACGAGGCTTATTTTGCTGAACGTAATTTGACTGAGGTTCTACAAGCTCGTAATGAGCCGTTCATTACTTTCTCCGAAGAAGACATGATGCTTGGGACTGCAGATCATAACCGTCCTTTGTATGTTACTGCAGAAAGTGATGGGATGATGATTAGTCGAATCTTAATCGATCCAGGATCATCTATAAATCTAATGAGCTTGAAAGCACTAAGATCACTATGCCTCGATGTGGAGCATCTTGGATCAGATAAATTAATGGTACATGGCTTCAATGAGAAGGGGCAGAGGACCCTAGGATCATTTACACTCTCCCTCATATTTGGAGAGCTTCATACAGATGCCAAATTCCATGTGATTGATGCAGATACTGCCTTTAAAGCACTCCTTGGCCGCCCTTGGATGCATGAGTACGGCATCGTCCCATCCACACTACACCAATGCATGAAGTACCTCAGGGATGGAGAGGAATTCAGGATCTCTGGTGACATCCAACCCTTCGCAGTTCATGAAGTAAAAATATATGAAGATGCAAAGTACTTCATTCCAAAGAAGTTGAAGCCATCAGACTCTCTCAAGGCCCAGGCATCAGACCCAGAAGTTGCAAGGCAACCTGAACAAGGGAACAAGAAGAAGCAGGTGGGGAGAAAGAAGGCAACGCCGACTCTTCCCAAAGCATCCTCCATCTCAAAAGAAAAGAAATATATACCTCATTTGGGGAGTGACACAGATGAAAGTGATGCCACCCCTACAAAATCCAAGAGGATACGTCAGTTAACGACCAAAGGGAGTATGGAGGTCGAATATTCAAATGATGATTATGACTACGATTCTATCTACATGAACACAGTACAAGATGTGTTCTCCAGAAGAATAGACAGCCTGTCAATCTCAGATAGTATACTCGTAGTCACACGCGTTCCCCTGCAACACTTCAAAGAAGTCACTCCGCGAGAAGTGCATTGTGTTGAAGAGCTCGTGACATTCTACGTACCTCCCCTAAAAGAAAAAGGTGGACCAGCGAGTCTACTTTATTCAATCGGGAAACTCGAAGAGGAGATAAATCGAGATTGGTTTCGTACGCTCGTTGATTCCGGGGAATTAGTACCTACGAGATTTCCCATGTACAATACTAGAAATATTCAAAGAATGTTGAGAAAGCAAGGTAAAACTCGTTCCTCTAAACAGCAAGTTCGTTTCTGCTTGAGCCTCTGGTATCGAAGAAATCCCCACTCAATAAAGAAGAAGGATATTTTTGCAAAGAAGGGGCTAGGATATATTGTACGAAAGTACCCCAGAAATGAGATTTGCCAAGCAATTACATGTGGGGAAATAAAATCTGAGGATGATGGTGATGAGGAGGCGTACGAAGTTGATGATTATGATGATCAACCAGTTGAAGCCAAACCTGCACCAGAAGAGCTTGAAGATGGTGGACAGGCAGCCACTATGGATGAACTAAAAGAAGTCAACTTGGGAACTGAGGAAGACCCTCGCCCAACCTTCATTAGTTCTCTCCTACCCGAAGAACAGATTGAAGAAATAAAAGAACTTCTCTGTGAATTCAGGGACTGCTTTGCCTGGACATATGCTGAGATGCCCGGCTTATCCCCTGATGTAGCAGTTCACAGATTGGCCATCAAATCAGATGCAGCACCTATCAAACAAGCTCCGAGGAGGATGAGATTGGAGATTGAAGAACAGGTGATCGCAGAAACAAAGAAACTCATAGAGGCAGGTTTTATCCGAGAAGAAAAGTATGCCGATTGGATTGCCAATATCGTCCCAGTGAAGAAGAAGAACGGGCAGATTCGTGTCTGTATTGACTTTCGGGACCTTAACAAAGCATGCCCAAAAGACGATTTTCCACTCCCTGTATCCGAACTCCTAGTTGACAACACGTCCAACTACGACATGTTCTCCTTTATGGATGGATCGTCAGGATACAATCAAATCAAAATGGCGCCGGAAGATGAAAAGCATACATCATTTAGGATGCCCATCGGAATTTTCTGCTACACAGTCATGCCCTTTGGCCTGAAGAACGCTGGTGCCACCTACCAGCGGGCGATGACTCATATATTTGATGATTTAATACATCAGAAGGTCGAGTGTTATGTAGATGACCTTGTTGTTAAAAGCCTTGGCCGAAATGATCACTTAAAAGATCTCAGAATTGTATTTGAGAGAATCAGAAAGTTTGATCTGAAGATGAATCCTCTCAAATGTGCTTTTGGGGTCTCCTCCGGCAAATTCTTGGGGTATGTTGTTCGTCATCGAGGAATAGAGATCGACCCTAATAAAATTAAGGCAATCACGGAGATGCCACCACCAAGGAACCTTCGACAGCTTCGCTCGCTGCAAGGACAACTGGCTTTCATTCGGAGATTCATATCAAATCTATCAGGTAGATGTCAGCCCTTTTCAAAGCTAATGAAGAAAGATGTCCGTTTCAAATGGGATGCAGAATGTCAGGAGGCGTTTGATAGCATCAAGAGATACCTGTTGAATCCGCCCATTCTAGCAGCGCCAATTCCAGGGAAGCCTCTTATACTGTATACAGCTGCACTAGAAGAGTCCCTCGGAGCATTATTGGCCCAGAATAATGAAGAAGGAAAAGAAAATGCGCTCTACTACATCAGTCGGAGGTTGATTGGAGCAGAAAGCCGTTATTCCCCAATTGAAAAGCATTGTCTGACGCTGATTTTTGCAGTTCAGAAACTCCGCCACTATATGCTATCCCATAAAATCACACTGATATCAAAGATCGATCCGCTGAAGTTCTTGATGACAAGACCAGCGTTGACAGGTCGTCTAGCCAGGTGGGCAGTACTGTTATTGCAGTTTGAAATCATATACATGCCACAGAAGGCGATGAAAGGACAGGCCTTGGCAGATTTCCTCGCTGCACATCCGATCCCAGCCGATTCTCCACTAAATGATGATTTGCCCGATGAACAAATAATGCAAGTCGAGGAGGATGAAAAGCTACCGTTCTGGGAGATGTACTTTGATGGGGCATCATCTATCAGACCTGTCCGACCTCCAAATATTGCAAGAGCCCGAGCCGGAATTGGCCTCATTTTTGTAGCACCCGAGGGAGGCATAATGAGATTTTCTTTCAGTTTGACTGAACCTCGGACCAATAACGAAGCCGAATACGAAGCTCTATTAGCAGGGTTGGAGATTGCGATCGATGTCAGAATCCAACATCTCCAAATCTTCGGTGATTCTCAGCTCGTGATAAATCAGGTCCTCGACATTTATAAGGTTGGCAAAGTCGAATTGGCCCACTATCACCGGCGAGCCCTCGAGCTTCTGAAGCAAGTACCAAATGTCAAAATGGCGCGAGTTCCTCGAGGACAAAATGCTAAAGCAGATTGTCTGGCCAAATTAGCCAAAGAAATGACGAACATCAATGAGGAGAGGCCTATATTCATCGGGGTTTACACTCGTAGGGTCTTGGAGCCCGCTCTGTTACAATTCCCGAGGGAAGAAGGAATTCCAGATTCAAGTCAGCAGGATGAAACTCGAGTCGACCCTCAACCCCTCCATCAAATTATTATGGAGAATTATCCTGAAGGATATCATACGGCCAAGAGACGTAAAGCTAGTCAAGCTTCAGAATCGTGGTGGCATTGTTTAGATATTGAAGTCGAAAATGATTGGAGACAGCCATTCATTGACTACTTCAAAGAAAACAAACTCCCGACAGAAAAGTCTATGGCCGCACAAATTCGAAAAAGGGCATTGCGATATGCATTTGTCAATGACATGTTGTACAGACGAGCCTTTGATCAAATGTGGCTAAGGTGCCTAGGGACCAGGGAAGCTGATAAAGTGGTAGCAGAAGTCCACGAAGGGCTTTGTGGAGCACATCAGTCAGGTCCTAAGATGGCTGCTAAAATCAAAAGAATGGGTTACTATCGGACAACTATGGTCAGAGATTGTATTGACCACGCTAAGAGGTGCCACGAGTGTCAAATCCACGGTGATGTTATACATCAGCCTCCAAATCCACTGCACCCAACAATAGCATCCTGGCCATTCGAATGCTGGGGCACTGATATAATCGGGCCAATAGATCCACCGTCATCAGCGGGGCACCGTTTCATTCTAGCGGCTACAGACTACTTTTCCAAATGGGCAGAAGCGGCTCCATTCAGAGAGGTCACATCGGAGCATGTGATCAATTTCTTCACCCACAATGTAGTCTACAGATTTGGTGTACCACGCCGTATAATTTCAGACAACGGTACTGCATTTAAGAGTACGAAAATTTACAAGTTCGTTGATCGGCACAAAATCGATTGGCGGTATTCATCCATATACAATCCAAGGGCAAATGGCTTAGCTGAAGCCTTCAACAAGACGCTGGTAAAATTGTTGAAGAAGATCCTCACCAAGAACAAAAGAGAGTGGCATACGAAGATGGCAGAAGCTCTATGGGCCTATCGTACGACCTACAAAACACCAACAAAAGCAACTCCTTACTCTTTGGTATTCGGAGTTGAAGCCGTATTACCGTTGGAGATTGAACTACCGTCACTCCGGGTAGCAATTCAGAATGATCTCACTCAAGAGCAAAATGCCCGCCTCAGAATGGAAGAGCTCGACGCACTTGATGAACTCAGGTTACAAGCTCAACAAAACTTGGAAATCTACCGAGGAAGAATGGCAAAGTCCTTTGATCGAATGGTGCGTCCTCGATCATTTCAAGAAGGGGAATTGGTCCTGGTGCTGAGAAGACCAATCATTCCACACCGAAAAATTGGTGGCAAATTCGTATCCAATTGGGAAGGTCCCTTTGTCATCGAGAAGGTGTACCAAGGAGGAGCATATCAGTTGATCGATCTGAACGGTCAGAGGCCTATGCCACCTATCAACGGACGACATTTAAAGAAGTATCATGCATAAAATATTATGTCTAATGTATTTTGTGATAATCAAAATTTTATATGCATATTTATTAATGCATGTTTGCTCATATTTTGAAATTCTCTTGTATAGCAAGAACGCGTTTCAAAATTTCCCATCAGACTGGGGGCATTTTAAATATTTATTTGGGTCGACATCGTGCTGCATGCCGAGATCCCCGAATAAATATTTAAAATCTCAAAGATACAAAGCCTATCCGAAATGTCCCTACGAGACAGGGGGCATTTTAAATATTCATTTGGGTCGACATCATGCTATACGCCGAGATCCCCAAATGAATATTTAAAATCTTATATTCCAAAGTTAATTCCATTCTAAAATGTCCCTGCGAGACAGGGGGCATTTTAAATATTTATTCGAGTCGACATCGCGCTGCATGCCGAGATCCCCGAATAAATATTTAAAATTATCAATTCAGATATTCTTTTGTGCTAAAGAATACAAATATTTGTTTTCCAAAGTATATGCAGGTGACCTTTCAAAAGTTAGAGACACCTCCTCCAACAAAACCAAGGCTCAAAGTTCAAGAAAGAGACTTTTGTGGCTACACACTCCTACAAATTGAGCCGGAAAAGCTTGAAGTCTTTCAACAGCCTGAAGCTTAAGGTTCGAATGGGTGTAAAAGGTCGGATCCAACACGCCCAAATATGGCCGGATCGCTGGCAGCTCCGTCTACTCAACAAGCCATAAGAAAGGCCGTAGTAGCGGAACCCCCACTTCGTCAACCCGTCAGTAGGGACTGTAGGAAGCACGAAGGCAGATTTAACTCGACCAGTTCAAGTGATCGTAGTCCACTGAATTCTCTCAAATGACTGGAGAATCAAAGTTCTAAGGGAAGATGAGTCTCGAGCAACTACTGAATGTTCGTAGGCTCCAAAATCTAAAACCACGAAGGATGACTCCATGTCTGTCAACTTCAGCAAAAACAGCATTGGGAAGCGCAATCCTCATAGCTCAAGTCTGAAGCCTGAACGGGTGTAAGAGGTCGGATCCAACAAGCCCAAATATGGCCGGATCGCTGGCAGCTCCGTCTACTCAACAAGCCATAAGAAAGGCCGCAGTAGAGGAACCCCCATTTCAGCAACCAGAGGACAAAGAGCTATCAAATTCCAGCCCTCCCGATCTGATAAACTCGAGTGATTCAGATTAAAGTCTTCTCAAGTGGTTAAGGATCAAGATACTACCTACGTTCGGTACTATCAACTGAATCAAGAACCTGCAAATCCTTCAACAAATCCGTAAAGCACAAAGCGAGGATCGAAGGAATTTTTCTTCAATAAGTCCACCAAAGCACAAAGCAAAGGACCGAAGAAATTATCACAAAGTTCACACAAAGCTCAAGGCTGAACTAGGTGAATTCTGTCATCAACAAGTCCGCTATGCACAAAGCTCTGGACCGATGACTTCTTGCCATCGACCTAATACAAATCTAAGGGTTTAGGTCACCGGCATCTATTCCTTCAACAAATCCGCCAAAGCTAGAAGCATAGGGCCGAAGGAACACAAATCTCTTGATAAATCATTAAAGACAAATCAGATTATTCTCCATCAATGTCCACAGCACAAAGCACAGGACGAAAGAAATCAGTATCTGAAACATTTATTGATACATCCAAGAGATCTATGGAGAAATAAAGTTTTAGTGTGACATCCAAGCAAAATTTTGGAGATCCACTAAATGAAAATCGTAGTGTGACATCCAAACGAATTTTTGGATATCCATTAAATGAAAATCTTAGTGTGACATCCAAATGAACTTTTGGAGATCCACTAAATGAAATCCCTTGTGTGACATCTAGAATAAATATCTAGAGATCCACAGGGTCAATCAGCATACAACAAATGTGATTCGTTCTAAACACGTACCACATTTGTTGGGGGGCATTTGTTGACCTCAACGGTTAAGACAAAATAAAAAGAAGAATAAAAAAATGCCTAAAATCATTACCTGTGCGTGAAGCCCATCCCGAATCCCTGGCAAAAATCCTGCTTACACCCTATCGGCAGTCTGCAACGGCGCCGAAATGTCGCCTCGCATGTCTCGATCGCACGCCTCGAGCCCGCCTCTGCCTCCGCCTTTAAAACACGACCGAACTCGCCCATTTCTCCCGTAACTCTCCCGCTCTCTGTTCGACTCCACACTCGCTGCTCGACACGACCGAACTCCTTCCTCTCCAGCGACTTCTCCCCTCTCCCGACATCTCTGCTTCTCCTCTCCCGCAAACCTCCACGAGCCGACCACAAACCCAAAGCCACGACTCTCATCCCATCTCCGACCCCTCCAGTGCTGTTCGACCTCGCTCCCATCGACGACTTTCCATTCCTGCGGGATTGGAAGTTACGACATTTTGATCGGACGCAAGAATCAGAAGCTCGCTGGCTGTGAGATAACTTTCTACCTAACGCGCGCTTCTTCAGCTCCTTCAGGGCTGTTCGACTTAGCCCCTTCGCCGACTTTCTCTTCCAGTCGGACCGGAAGACACGACATTTTGACAGAAGCAGGAACGGGAGCTCTCCGTCCAGGAAATCGCACGCGTCGCTCCTTCTCGGCTCCTTCTCGCTGTCCGACTTCGCTCCCTCCGACTTCCCCTTGCTGCTGGACCGAAAGTTACAACATTTTGATCGGGAGAGACCACGGGAGCTCGATAGCTAGGAAGGTAACTTTCTCCCTTAAGCGTGCTGCTTCGGCCGAATCCCATAAATCTGTTAAACCAGAGAGTGAAGAGGGAGAGGTAATTATTTTAATTCTATTTATAATTAATCAATCTTAATTATAATTAATGAAATAATTATTTTAAATTATAATTAATTATTAATTATATTAATTATAATTAATTATGATTAAATATTGTTATTTATTATTAATTACACTTAACTATTAATTAGCATTAATTATTTTTAATTATAATTAGGTATAACTAATTATAATTAGTTATAATTAATAGATTAATTATAATCAAATAGTTAATTGTTATTAATTTTAATTCGTTATTTAATTATCATTTAATTATAATTATTATAATTAAATAATATTAATTATAATTAAAAGTAATTAATGAATTAGTTATAATTAGATGGTTAATTAATTACAAATGCCTGCTCCTCCCGCCTCGGTCTACGAGCCACCGACAAAGCCCGCGAAGGTACAAACTCTCTATACTCAGATTTCTCGCATCGTTGTTTGCAACAGACCGGAAAAACTCCTATACACGCCTTTATTGCGCGTGGTGGGATGGGACGCCGGTCTGATGATTACGACGAAGCGAGCAATCGCCTAAACTCTATTTCGGCGTTCGTGGCGCACCGGAAAACCGCCTATACATGTCTTTATTGCACATGGTGGGAAGGGACCCCGGTGCGGCACCTACGGCGAGGCGGGGTCACTCATAAGTACCCCTAAACGGGGGGAAAGCAAATTGTGTCATTCATAAGTACCCTCGAGCGGGGGAAAGCAAAATGTGCATTTAAATAGGTACCGTCAAAGACCCCATACACGCCTTTATTGCGCGTGGTGGGAGGAACAAAAATCACGGCCGCGGTGTCCTCGTCAGAGGACACCTACCATACACGCCTTTATTGCGCGTGGTGGGAAAGGCCCAGTTTCTCGTAGTTTTCCCCTAAACGGGGGAGACGCCGGGAGGCTGCCGAAATTTCGGGTGAAATCATACCTGGACTTGATTGAATTCAAAGAACAATGGTGGATTTGTGGGACCGGACTTGAACCAAAACTTGGACTTAAATGAACAATGAAATAAAATTGAACTAAAATTAATCCTGAACTTGCAAGGACTTTAAATGAATATGGAGAACATGAACAAGCCAAAATTACAGCGAACTTTATTTGAACATCCAGAAGGCTTGTTTTGAACTTGAATTCAATCAAATATAAGAGGCTCAAATTTCCAAAGGAGTTTAAAAGACTAAACTAGAACTTTAATTCAACATGATCACTAAGAAGCTTGGGCATAGAACTTGAATTTGCACTTTGAACTCCAAAAGAATGAGAACTTGAGTTGGACATTTGAATTCAAGTACTTGATCATATGCTTTGAACTTGGACCATGTAATATCAAGAAGGGTTTTTGATAACGAATCATGAATTGAATGATCCATAAGAATTTAAGTTGAACCATAGCACAAGGAATCCAAATGAGCCATAAGATGTTTGAACTTGAACGAACAAATCATATAAAATCAAACTCTTAATAGTGTAGAGTTGGAACCAAGTATGAAGGAGCTTGATATCATGCTTAAAGTGAAGTTATGAGTGGTGAGATAGCAATTCCCAAATAAATGCAAGAGGTACACATTGGATATAATGTTAGAGCTTCATAGACAACAACAATTCATATTCAAAGAATGTAGTACCGTACAAACCAATGCAAGAAAGAAGTGGAAAAGGGATTGTCTATACTCTTGATACAAGAAATCTCCAATGGAATGATAAAGAATTATCACTTTAATTTGGATGCAAGTCCTAATTAAGAAAATATTTGAGTTATTCAAATATCATACAAATAAACAATGACTTGCAGTGGACAATGAGACTACAAACACAAATTGCTTACAAGCAATACGAAAGTTATAGAAGATGCCTCATGATTTCATAAATAATGAAGCTTACAAATAGAGGACAATAATTGATTCACGATGTTCATCCCAATCATGCAAATCGATGATTTGAAATAATTGTGATAGATGTGGGGTGTTTGTGATGAATGAAAGGCGATCTCTTACGAACTATCGTAGAAAACCTATTACATACACACAATCTACAAGTAAATGCCCAAAGGGCTTCAACAAATACATGCATCTACGATCTACAACTCAACGCCACCGGATCTGCAACATTCGTACAAGCAGACAGAAGGCGTCTATAATTATTTCAAAGTACCCCTGCACGTGCACCTTAGTTTGTATACACATAGGTACATAAGGGGTAAATACAATCTCAACCCGCATGGGCCCTGGCGAGCGTGTTATTGGTACACACGTGACGCCTATGGATGCTGCGCGGGTTGACAAGTGAATTCAAGTTCGAATCCGATCCTTCTATACGGATCAATAGAAGTCGACAAGATTCGAACTACCTAACAAAATACACGGTTGTATCGAACGGTGTATTTGTTTAAATACATTCTTTTTAGGCCTTCAAAGCCTAAAATCAAGAGAATTCACTAAACAAAAGGCACAAAGCCTACGAGAAACCCGATCCCCTATCGATAAGTTGATAGGGTCGACAAGGTTCAAGCCTTAAATGGAAATGACCCCCAAACACCCCGATGATGGCCGTATTGAGTGTAGATATCAACCGGAGGGGTTCCCAAATACTTTTAATCGTCTCCCAAATATCCATATTCCAAAGCTCCACCCAAATACCTACGAAAATCCAAAACTCCCCAAAATTCCAAAATCCCAAAAATATATTTAAAAATGAAATAAATCCATCAACGCACTTAAAGCAAAAATCATCCGCCCTCCGCAAAAGTTTGTCGAGGCGGACAAATATGAAATATTACTTCAGCTTACAAAGAGCGAAATGCCTAGTCGAAAATATCACTAGGATCCATTCTCAAAATAATCTCTTGCCAGTAAGGACGTGGTACGTGTCCTCTAACCGGCAGTTTCGCCGCCAAATGGCACTGCAGGTAAACGGTTATGACCCGGGGCCCTCTGAACCGAGTGGTTTTGCCGCCAAATGGCACCACAGATAGCGGTTATGGCCAGAGCCAATACGCTCCTTAATGGCGTTAAATCCTTGAGATATGAATCAATAGGATATGATCGATAGGGCATAAAGCCCTCTGTCAGCTAAGGTGGATTTAAATTTGTCCCCTTAGACAAACATCCAACCCCGGTCTACAAGGTCCCCTTGGACGAAGCAACCCATGGCTGCCGACAAGGATCCTTCTGTCAGGTTGGGTCGACTACCTCCTCTGACTAAGTAGACCAGGGACCACGATGGCCCGGGACGACGGAACCATGGGATCTTGATCCGGTCTATCATCCATTCCCCCACCATCCGCTTTAAGTGCAAGATGGTGCCATTTCTGTTTTAAATATCAACTATATCCAAATATCCAATCTTTCCAAATTCTCAAATCCAAATCCAAATCCATTGCTGCTACTATATGCCAGATAACACGTATTCTATACGTATCTGATTGACGACTAGCCTTAATCGAAAGTTCTCTCTCGTGATCGAGAGGGGTAATTAACTATAGGGGCTTGCGCCTATAGGAAACCAGAACTCAGATCATAAAGTCCTCACAAAATGAGGGCGAAATCTCTGGGTAGTGTCTTATCTACAAACCCATCTGCCTTCCAAAATTTACCTCGGAACTTAGTTCGTTAAAACTCCCTCGCCGAAAAAGGAAAAGCGATGCGGAGGCCGGGGCCGAATTTTCGGAGCCCACAAAGTCTTTATCTTAATTTGTGGCCTCACAAAGATCATGCAATGCTTTCTCCGTTTTACCAATCATTAAAAGAGTTGAGTGAGGGATCCAACTAGCGACTATTCTTATTGTTAATTTAGGAATTTCAATTGAAACTCCCCCATGCTTGCTATTCTTGATTAGAATTGATCAATGTTTAAAATTGCGTAATCGGGTATTATTGAGGCGTTTTTTATTCGTGAGGTGAGGCATAAGCCTCAAGGCGTTTTGAGGTGTAAGCCTCAAAATCAAAAGATTGCGTAAACATAAAGTGATAAATTTTTTATATACTAATGAGTAAATAATATATAAAATATAAAAAAGCACAAGATATGAAGTGAAATCAAAATATCCTAATAATAAGACAACATGAAATATAGTTCAACTCAAACTCTATCTTTCCCAAATCATAGTATTCTTTTCATTAACATATAATTTCAAAAATAAATAGCAATGACATATCACATAAAAACTCATAAGTATATCAGCGCTGCCATCACTAAGGGGGTCTTCATTTGAATTGTCATTATAATGAACTGCTCTCTCCCCTTCATCCTCTCATCAGTCCAATGTCTCCAAATCAGCTCCTTTCTCAATATGAGTTCTCTTCATCTTCCCTAAATATTTTTGAACAATATCAAAATGAATAATAGTGTAATACATTAATAAAAGTCTAAGAAAATTATATTATTTATATACCTTTTTTTTATTTGTTTTTGAGTTGTGGTGGATGTAGATGCTTTATGACCATCAAAGAAATCAATATTTAAATCTTCATCTTGTAATTCAGACGACATCACTTCAATTTCATCATCTACAAATCACTCATCATCAGATGTCACATCCACACAAAGCAAAGGATCTTCATCATCCATTAATCATTTTTTCTTCAAGTTCCTGTCTCTGGTCTCCTATTGTACATAATGTACACTAGTGAATTCATCCTCAACGTCGACAAACAATTTCTCCTCTTTGTATGTATTTGGTTGTAGGTATTCCAATTTCTTTTACAGCCAAATGACGAGCATGTCAAACCCACAACTTTCTCAGCAAAACGCTACAATTATGGAGTCCCATCACCAAATTGAATACACCACTCAACTAAGATTTACATAAGTGAGTTTAATTAGTGCTCAAAGAATAATTTTTAAATAAATGTTTAAAATATTAAATGAAATTACTTGGAGATCGTTTGACAGTTGTATCTTTTGTTTGTTGTAATTCAAAAAAGCCTTCTTTGTTCCTAAAAGGTATCAATTGCATGTCAGCATTTGATCTTTCAATTGTATCATTTATCAGCCGATCTATGCAATGATACAATCTCAGCTTTATTTCAGGATTTGTAGACTTGTTCTTTACATATTGATACTAAGGGTTTAAGTAATAGTCTACTGCACGCAAGTATCGGTAAAGCTATTGCTCCCACCTATCATCAATAATATTCTAAATTTTCCTAAAGCTTCTCTCTTTGCCTCCTAAGTTGGAGGCAATAATCTCTTTAGCTTCATTCATAGCATTATAGATGAAACTCATTGCAGGCTCTTCTCTGCATCCACCATCCTTAAAACTTAAACCAAATGATTAGTGTTTGTAATGACGTACAAGATACTTTGTCAAAATCTATCATTTAAACAATCTTCCTAATCTCTTTTCCCTCAGTCTTCTTCGCCCAAGCATAACTAAACTACTTTGTAGATGTGAACATAGACTCTAGAGGTTGTCTAGCATCCAACATACTCTCTAATGTCAAGTAAGCGGTGGAAAATGTATCTATAAAACAAAACAAGATTGCATAAAATAAAAAATAAAAAAAAAATTCGCCAAAAATGAAAGAAAACCAAAGGAAGATGTTGATAAATGCGATGGTATAATAAAAAAATCACAATTGAATGCAAAGAAGAAGAGGAAGTTAAGCTATTTCACCTTTGTCAAAAACCCTAAACTCCAACCACGAAGAAGAAGAGCTTTCAACGGTCGGTCGAAGGAGATTCCATGCCAACTCGTGGTAGAAGAGAACCAAGCAAGAGTCGAAGAGCAACTCTCAGTGGAAGGAAACCAACGTCAATCGAATGGAACGAAGAGGGGAAAATGTAGCTCAAAGAAGGAGAAGAAACCCTCGATTCAGAAATGACGGAAGACGCGAGGGAGGGGGGTTGAACCGAATAGATAAATATTAGGTTAGGTTTTTTTTTTTTTTTTAATTTTAAGAGGTGAACGCCTCTAAAACCTGAGGCGAGGCTTGCCTTGAGGCGTACGCCTCATTCCCTGCTCTCACTGCATAGGCTTTTAGGGTTAAAAGAATGAAATTGTGCTGAGGTGTTCCTCGTATTGCGCAATTTTAAACCATGAAATTGATTACTTGTGTTTCTAAACTCTTACATGTAGTTTGATCTAAAGCTTTAATCATCGATCTAATGTTCTAACTTTTTGTTTAAGTCACGAGAAGCTAATATAATTATTATTGCCCAAATTCAATATGCCTGTGATTTTAAAATTGCATAACTTCCCATGCATTCTACTCCATCATTATTAAAGGAAACTATCACTACATAAAAATATGTTAAAAACAAACATTTTGTGTGGAATTTAATATCCTAGAAGGATAATTAGCATATTTATTGAATAGTGTAATTCTATATCAACATTAAATTATCATGCTCAAAACATGTGATTAACATTTCTGAAATTTATTATAAAATTAAATTATAATAGATGTACCTCTATGGTATATCTTATTGTGATCAGTCAATGCATCGGCATTGGATTATGCACGCAATTTTTGTAATGAGATGCAACTTCTCAACTACAAATACACCGTGAAAAGAGGGTCTTCGTGGGGAGTAAAGGTTTGAACCCCAAATTGTTCAAGCCAATGTCATATTTATGGCACACCTCAGGGGAGAATACTAAGTGAAATGAAACTTTATCCAAATTTCAATATTCTATTTATTATATGAAAGGTGACCCCTTTAGTTTGGTTTATAAAGAATAAGATTTCCAGACTATAATCCAATAATGCATAGCTTATGTGGGTCCAAGTTAACTACCCGAGTATAAATATTAACGCTTATCGAGATAATACTTTACATCATAGCTTTTATTTATTTTTTTTATAATTGACACCATGTGAGAGTATAGAAAATTATGATTTCATGCATATAAAATAATTTATTATTTTTTGAAAAATTAATAGGATATGCATTAAAGAGTGAAAATTTAGTAATGCATGCAAATTCAATGGATGAATCGCAAGTATTATGTCCACTGAGTTACTCTTATGTTGAAGGTACAGGACATGCCTTTTGGAGTTCTAACTTATAGAATTTTTAACCATTATTTATTATTTAAATAAAGGAAAAGTAATTTCTTCAAAACAAAGAAGTCCTTTGCCATGCATTTGAGGCCTATATATATATTCATCAGGCTTACGAGTGAAGAATGAATGCTAGTCTAGCTGAGAAGAGCAAGAAAACCGCTTTGACAATTGAAAAAGAAGTAAAATAAGAGATATTATTTGGGCAAAAATATATCATTCTTACCATACAATTTGTCCTACAATAGATACTTTAGGTGCTAGTGTCTTCTTCATTTCCCATGTATATGATCAAACTGCAATGGTTTAGAATGTGAAACTCATACAAACATGAAACGTCATAGGTTTACCTCATTGTAGCAGTCCACTCTATAATATGTACAATTTAATAGATTTCCTCCAGTTTCAGCTCCCTATTCTCCGTGTTCTTTTTGTAGAGCCAAGCACAAAGCAGGAAGTACACAAAGTTGAGCAAGCAACAAGCAGCCAGAGTTAAGTAGACATTATCCAACCGAGACTCATTAACATCATCTTGAAGCCAGGTAGTGCTACGACGTATCACTGCGATAATTACTGAGCTCATATAAAAACCAGTCCCAGACACAACAGCAAAAGTTCCTGTTGCGGTGCTTCTCAGTGATGCAGGAAAATCCTGGTAATAAAATGCAACACTAGCAGGAAAATGAAACGCTTCTCCAAAACCTATGAGTACGAGGGGTGGCACAAGCCAAAGCACTGAGAAAGTGTTAGTGGCTACAACAGCAAGCCTTCTTGATTCAGTTAAGGCCATTGCAACCATTGCGAACATATTGATAACATGCCCAATGGTGATGCCACTAAGTGGTGATAGCCTGCATCTGGTGCAACCAAGCACTGTGATGGAGGTGGCAGCGGTTGCAAGCACAAAGACATTCATTGAGCCAGCAGGAATAAAGAAATTGTGGGTTAGGCTGCGGTCCATTGCCAAGCCCTGCAGAACTGTCAAGCTTGTCTGTACTGAAATGGTGGCGCTGAGTAATATCCCACTAGAGATTATTGGGAGAAATCTAATGAGAAGCTTTCCTTCTCTGCAGAAGCTCATTAAGTGATTTCTACTGATGTTCGGTTTTAAGTGGAGGTAGTAGGGTCTTCCAAAGAGGTAGAAAAGGAAGGCAATAGCAGTGATGGCGGTGCAAAGGGCAAAGCCCCAGTGCCAGCCAGCTGAGTCTTGGATGTAGACAAGGATGGTGGTGCCAACGATGGAGGAGAGGTAGAGGGAAACAAAGCACCAATTGAAGAAGGCAGTGCGGTCGGAATCAGTAGAAAACTGGTTGGCACCCATGGTCATACCATTATAGCGAGTTCCAGCAACACCGGTGGCAAGAAGGGCTATGGCGGTAAAGAGAACGGTAAGATGGGCAGTCATTGGGGGTTGGCAAGGGGTGGGAGGAGCACAAGGTGGTGGGTGCAAGGAGGGTAGAATAGCCGTTAATGTGAAGAGAAGCATGCCCTGCGTAGAAATGTGTCAGGATTGTTAGGATATAGTTAGAGGAAAACAATGAGTACATAGATCAAAATCTTACTTCAGCTTACACCAAGCGCTTCTTTGAGCATAAGTGGTTAAACAATTTAAAGCTGTGCTAGAAGAAGGCAATGTTGTATATCTGTTGCATGTGGTGAACGATGGTACTAAAAATAGAAAGTGTTTATCAATCAGAACAATAACCATCAAAGAATAGATTATTTGCTAATTGGATTGCTAAATATTTACTGCAAATTGGATAACTCAAAACAATGTAATTCCACCTTTCATACCACGTACAGTAGTCGCTACTAAATTTGTTTATACATTTATTAGCATGATCGTTGAGGATGTTCAACTTAATAAAAGATGGCAAGCATATTATATACAGTAATTAAGCCCGACTAAAACCATCACCGTAGAAATCATAAACAAAATGGATCGCATTGTGTTGTAATCTATGCCTAGCAGAGTGGATGTTAAATATTTCATTCGTATAAATCTATCTGCAATATTGTATGTAGATAAGTCAATTCCCCGTACAAAGTATTTTAAGCTTTACAATATGATTTTGTAATTGCTAATAACTTAGTTAAGAAAAGAGATAAGAATCTCATCGCTTATAAGAATGACTATAGTAAAACTCAGATTGATTATTTTCTTATAAGAAAAAAAATCGTTTAAATTACAAAGATTGTAAAGTTATTCCTAGTGAAAGTTTATGTATCCAACATCGCTTATTAGTTTTGTACTTTAAGATAAAGGGGTAGAATATGAAAAAAAGAGTAAAATGTTGTTTTAAGATTAGATGTGGATATTTAAAGAACACTAACAAAAATACCTTTGAGAGAGATTCGAGATCTTAAAATTTAGTTTGTACGTGAGAAAGCTAATGATACGTGAAAAAAATAGCTAGTAATATTAAAAATATTGTAAAGGATGTGCTTGGAGCTTTGAAAGGAAAAGCTCCTAATAATAAAAATAGTTGGTGATAGAATCAAAATATGCAAGACAAATAAAAAAATAAGAAACTTTGTTATAATAATTAGTTTCTATGTAAAAACTATGAAAATTGGGAAATATATAAAGAGGCTCATAAGATGTCTAAAAAAGCAATCTGTGGTGCAAAGATTTTAGCTTTTAATGATTTATATAATAAATTAGATACTAAAGTGGGCAAAAAATATATGTATAAATTTGCCAAACAAAGAGATAGGAATAGTAAGGATTTAGTTCAAGTGAAGCGCATTAAAGATGAAGATCAAAAAGTGCTTTTTTTAGAAGAGGATATTCAACAAAGGTGGATGAGATATTTTGCTAAGCTTTTCAATGAAAATTATGAGAATACGATTGTCTTTTGTGATAGCATTCTAAATGAAAATAGAGATTTTATTTTTATCAGTGTATTAGTAAAATTGAAGTTAGAGAGGTTTTAAAGAAAATGGAGTGTGAAAAAACTATTGGACCTAATGATATTCCAATAAAGGTGTGGAAATGCTTAGGAGATGAAGCATTTCATGGCTTACTAAACTTTTTAATATTATTTTGAAGACTAAAAAGATGTCAGATGAGTAGATAATGAGTGTGTTGATTCTTATTTTTAAGAATAAAGGTGATGCACAAGATTGTACGAATTATAGAGGAATTAAATTAATCTGTCATACTTTAAAACTTTAGAAGAGAGTTATGTAGTATAGTTTACGATGTAATTATAATGTTTCTCAAAATTAATTTGGATTCATGGCAAGTAGGTCTACTATGGAAGCTATTCATTTATTGAGAGGTCTAATGCAAAAGTTTAGAGAGAATAAAAAAGATCTACATATGATATTTATTGATTTAGAGAAAGAATATGATAAAGTTTCAAAAGAAGTGCTATGGAGAGTTCTAAAAAAGAAAGGGTTAATAATACTTATATTCAAGTCATTAGGGATATATATGCAGGAGCTATTACTTGTGTTCAAACACAAGGTGTTTTGACCAAGTATTTTTTTATTTCAGTTGGATTACATCAATGATCAACGTTAAGCCCTTATCTTTTTGCTTTAGTCTTGGATGTTCTTGCTAGACATTAGAAAGAGGATAAATCCTGGTGTTTGCTTTTTGCTGATAATATTCTTCTTGTTGATATTAAATAATAAAATCGTCTGATTCGTTATATTTAGCCTTTTCGCGAACGAAAAGCCCTATTTTTCTGATCCATGAAAGAAATCTTCTAGGGCTGACCGGGCGAACTCGCAGCCAACGCCAAACGGAGCCCGCTGCCTTCTCCTCCCGTTCCTTCATCATTTCTACTCGAGCTGAGGCCAAGCCGAGCTCGTCTTTCTCATTCCTTCGTTCCTGTATGATTTTTGCGGTCAGCCAAGGCAAAGTTCACAATCAACGTCAAACAGAGCACCTTCTGTGCGCAATATGTGGGATGTTGCTGGAGATGGGTTCGAGTGCCTTGATGATATTGGATTATTGGAGGTTGCAAATTTTTCTCTAAATGAACCAGAGTTGAAAACAATGATATTCAATGATGATGATCAAGGTTTTAAAAGGCAAAATCGGGAATCGATACGTTTTTTCTAAGCGAGGCGAGGCGTAAGTCTCGAGGCGGATCGAGTCGTAAGCCTCAAAATGATTAAAATAAATTAATTTAAAATTATAAATAATGATAAAAAATAATAAAATATTATGTCAACTATGAATTTGAAGATTTGTTTTAAGATAATATTATTGGAATACAAGATTTAAAATAAACTCACTTAAAAATAAAATATCCTCTTAGGATCAAGACCCAAAACAGGCTCATCATCACTTTGATTGTTTTCAGAAGAATCTTCATAATTAATGTCAAAGTCATCCTCCAACTCTTTCTTCATCTATAATATTTTTTCCTTTATCTCCTATATCGGTTAATATTTTATTAGCTCTTAAATGAAGCAATAGTAACATACAAAATAATTCATTATATTTAAGAATACCTTTAAATTTTTTTGAAGCTCCAATCTCACTTTGTTTCTTTCTTTTATATACTTAGGTAATTGCTTCATTATCTTCTTCATTGACATGACTTTCTCCTTCTACTTCAACTTCAGATACATCAGCATTCTTAGGAGTAACCCATTCATCATCAGATTGTAGCTCATCAACAAGCAAAGGGTCAATTTCATTCTCAATATTTCCTTGATTTTGCAATTTGAGATATCTATCTTTCAATTTTTTGTTAAACATAACATAAACTAGTTTGTTCATTCGATCTACCGCCAATCGATTTCTTCTCTTTGTATGAATTTGATTGAAGATACTCTAATTACACTAGCATGCAAAAGCCGAATACGTTAGGCTAAGAACTTTAACTGCAAAAGCTTTTAATTCAGGAACATCATCTCCAAACTGAGCCCACCAACGTTCTACATGAAGACAAATATAGTATTTTATGAATATTTGTTGAAGTAGAATACTTGAATATAAATATTAACATTAAAATTATAAATACTCAAACTATAAACATACCAGGAGATCATGTTTTGTAGCATGCTTATGCTGCTCTAAATCCAAACATTCTCTTATTCAAATGAAAATCCTCAAGTTGATCATTCACTTTGATGTAGTCTTCTTCAAAAATGAGTTTGTCCATACATGCATACAAACAAGTTTTCACCTCTTTGTCAACATGAAAATCCTTATCATAATGAAAATGGAGATTTAAATAGTACGCAGCAGCATGTAAGTGTTGGTGTAATTGTCGATCCCACTTTTCATCTATAATATCCCATATTTTTTATAGGTACTTTCTTGACCTCCCAATTCTTTTGCAATGTCTTCTTTAGCCCTATTCATTGCTTCATAAATAAATCTCATAGCCGGGGCCCTCTCACCATCAACCATTCTAAGCACCTTTACTAATGGTCCTGTTGTCTTCAAAGCATAATTTGTACTGCGCCAAAATGAATCATCTTTTATAACAATCTTTTTAACTTGTTTTCGTTCTTGTTTTTTGGCCCATGAACTTTTATCACACTCTTTAGAAGCAAACATTGCTTCCAAAGGTTGTCTTAACTCCTTGAATCTCTGCAATGTTAAATATGCAGTAACAAATCTTGTAACAGCAGGTCTAATAATTTCCTTGTCAGTGAATTTTCTTATCAAGCTGAGTACCCAAGAATGATTGTATATAAACTTACTAACGAATTTGGCCTTCAATATGGCTGATTTATGTTGAGGCAACTATCTCAACCTCTCAAGCATCAAGTCAATACAATGTGCAGCACAAGGAGTCCAGTAAATGTGAGGCCTCTTCTCCATTAACATTCTTCCTGCAGCTTTGTATGCACTTGCATTATCAGTAACAACTTGTACTACTAAGGCATCTCCCACTTCCTCCATAACTTCATCCAACATTTCAAACAATAATTGTGCATCCTTTACAAAGCTTGAAGCATCTACTGATTTGAGAAAAACTGTTCCATATGGATTGTTGACCAGAAAATTAATAATACTTCTATGTCGAATATTTGACCAACCGTCTAACATTATTGTCACTCATGTCTCAATCCAAGTCTTCTTAACATCATCTACCATTTTTGAAGTTGTCTTAACCTCCTCATTCAGCATCTAAGTCCTCAGCTCATACATGCTGGGAAGTTGTAATCCTCTTCCATAGCTTCCAACAGATCGTAACATATTGATCCACGACGGACTCCTAACAACATTAAATGGAATCCCATTTTCATAAATGAATCTGGCGATATACAAACAAACTCTGTTCCTGAGTTCTTTTGTAGTTGTAGGAGGCTGAATATCCTGAGTATTTATGTTTTCCTCGTTATCAATATTTAGTATAAATCTATCCATGGGCCCCCGACTGCCTCGGTCAGAAGAAACTAGATGGCTTACAGTACTGGAACCTTCATGTTTTGATCCATAGTAAGAAGAGTTTCTTATCATCTCTTCCATATTTCTTTATGTGACATCCTTTGTGGTGGCAATCTTTTAAAATAATTTGTACATTCCTTTTTCACCTTATCAGGAACTTTTGCACATGATCCCACATTGACATGAGTGCAGGCTAGATGATCCTTCAATCTCTTGACACCACCAGTTATGCATTTTTCACAGAAATTACATTTCATGTAAACATATCCCTTCTTTGCACCTTCGTCTGACACTACAACTTGAGTTTCATATTTCCATGCAAGATCTTTCCTTCTTGTACCACTAGTCATTCTAATAATAGGACATATTTTAACAATTATTTGTACTACCAATAATAAAACAACATGAATACAAAAATATACCAATCTGCCGGGGGTCCATGGGGGCGCTGTCCCCTGGCGGGGTTCGACCTGGCCGGTCAGGTCGCGGGGTCAAGGGGCAACGCCCCTGCGGGGGTTTTGAAATTCTGCTTGTTGTATATGCTCAATACCGAGCGTACGGTACATGCTCGGTACCGAGCGTGTACTGGAACAAAATTATATTATAAGAGTAACATGAATCGTCTCATTCCCTCGCGGTTTCGCCTCTAGTTCGTCTTTCAATTCTCACAGGAAGCCCTAATCCTATACGCGAATACACAAACACAAATCGGTTGCGTCGTATTTACATATATACCGAAGAAAAAATTTCGAGGCAGTGCCTCATACTGCCTCGAGGCATTATGCTCTAATGCGTACGCCTCGTGCGAAAAAATCATAGGCTTCACTGGATGGTTCAAGGCGCAAGCCCCGATACGCATGATTTTCTCCTCGACTTGAGGCGCGACTCAATGCGGACGCCTCGTCCGCTTTTTTAATGGTTGATGATGATATTGAAGGCCAAAGACCAACCTCTGAATCTAATTCTATCATTCCCTCTATTGAGTAGTTGGACCTTCATATTATCCTAAATGGTTTTTTGCTTATATTTTGTGGTTGTACTAGACATTTTGTACTAAACATCTTTATGTTATAAGTTAAACAAGTTATCATGAAATTGATTTATTATTACTAGTCATTTTTAATATAATGTCATCTTAATTTCTATATATTATATTAAAAAATTATTATGTTGTGTCCACACCAATGTTTAAAATTGCGTATTCGGGTATTGAGGCGTTTTTCATTCGTGAGGCGAGGCGTAAGCCTCAAGGCGTTTTGAGGTGTAAGCCTCAAAATCAAAAGATTGCGTAAACATAAAATGATAAAAATTTTATATATTAATGAGTGAATAATATAAAACATAAAAAAACATAAGATATGAAGTAAAATCAAAATATCTCAATAATAAGACAACATGAAATATAGTTCAACTCAAAATTCTACCTTTCCCAAATCCCAGTATTATTTTCATTAACATATAATTCCAATTTCCAAAAATAAATAGCAATGACATATCACAGAAGAACTCATAAGTCATCATCATTGTCATCACTAAGGGGTTCTTCATTTGAATCATCATTATGGTGAATTGCTCTCTCCCCTTCCTCCTCTCATATAGAGTTCAATGTCGGGCATTTACTTCAAGATTTATGTAAGTTTTAATATATATAGCGTGAGGCGTAAGCCTTATGCCAGTGAGGCGAGGCGGGCCTCAACCAAGTTGAGGCGCAAGCCTCATAAAAAAAACTCGAGGCGTAAGCATTGAGGCGTTTTTTACTGGAATTGAGCAAAGGCGGGCCTCAAGGCGAGCCTCATATTGCGCAATTTTAAACCATGGTCCACACCGCACCGGTGTCCTATATTTTTAAAAAATGTCGTGTCCCGTATCCGTGTCGCCATGTCCATGTTGGTGCATCATAAGTTATCCATTAAAAGAGAAGCATAATATTAAGTTAAGTGTTGCTGGGATGAGGATGCTCATGCAGATGAGTGGATTTACTTTTAGAGATAGGATACGAAATGAGCATATCCGGGAAAAAGTTGGAGTAGCTCCAGTGAAAGATAAGATTAGAGAGAATCATCTTAGATGATTTGGTCATGTAAAACGGCAGCCTTCCGATGACCCCATTACGAGAGTAGATGTATTAGATTTGGCCTATATTAAGAAAGGTAGAGGTAGATCTAAAAAGACTTGATTAGAAAATATTAGAAATGACATTTCTTTATAAATTAAATGAAAATTTGGCTCTTAACAGGACACAGTGGAGATAAAGGATTCATGTAACTGACCTCACGCAGTGTGATAAAAACTTAATGTTGTTGTTGTGATTCAAATCTAAGGCGGTGCATATAATATATTACAAAACCCAAATTGTGCCCAAAACTCCGTTGAGCTAGAAGTAGTGATCCAGCCCAACCCAATATATGGGATATAAAATGAGACATTGTCGTGCACCAAAAGAAATTCCTACAAAATTAGAGATAGTCAGAAATATTTATAATATTCTTAATTTAAAGATGTCAACCATAGACAATAAGGTAGATAAGGTTTTCCATTTTTTCGTGGAATACTTTTTAGTTATTGAGTATATAAATAAGAAACTTCATGTTCGTGTAAATATTGAGTAAAAAAATGCATTCCCCACCTACTAGTTTGAGGGATATTAAGACATTGATGTTTTGAAGGAAATTAAACTTACAATGGTGATAACAAAGCACCAATTGGTGCTACCAACAGTGAATTTTGTAGACACAATGATAGACATTTATAGGTGATTGAGGCATGTAGTCAGGCTATCAAATCTTGGTACAAAGATCATGGAACTTCTAAAGGCGATAATGATGAAGAGCTTGGGAGAGCTGATAATGATAAAACAAAGGGGTGATCGGAGCAAGCCCATGGTAACAACTATGACTAGCCTAAAGATAATGGTGGGCCTATGGAAACTTAGAACAATGATTACAATATGCCCAAAGGTATTCATCATAGTAGGCACGACCATGGTAAGAGTGGAATAGCTAAACCAAACTTAATGCATATGTTGTAATTGATCAACATGTGGCAGCTATGTCAAGCTCAAAGGGGCAGTAATGGCAAAAGCAACTTGGTAATACCATGGGCAATGATCATGGTGGCCCTGAAGAAAAGGATGAAAGCAAACCTAAAGGTGGCTACATCAATAAACCTAAAAAGCATCAGTGACTTGGGGACGTAGAAGCCTGAAGGTGTTGACAAGGTGGACCTCAAGGCGATGGTTGGGACAACAATGGATTCGAGCGAAACAACAGCAGTAGGCACAAAGGTATAAACAACAACAAATCCATAGGCTGTGATCAATAGACCAATAGATGTTATCAGCATGGATCAGACAGCTAGCTATGAATAGTGGCTCCCCCCTGCGGCATCAACAAGAAACAAAATATTGTTAGATGTAGGTAACTCCAAAAAGCAGCGACTGCGATGGCATATCTTCCGAGTGCAACAATAGCTATCAATGAAATGAGTCATGATGCCTCTAGGTGGCATCAATAAAAATAGTGGTGTATCTAGATAAGATTGGTAAGAAGAACGTCTCCAAGGGATAGCAGCAAGCTAAAACATGTCATCAACAATACCATTGAGAATAAAAAATACATATCAATACGCTATGAATGGCAACCCCAAGAATCCTAGAGTTCATGAACATTCTCTAGAGCTCCAAAGTTATAGAGAAATTAATCTTGGTGAACTAATTCAGAAATAATTTATAGAAATGTAAATCTCTAGTTTGGATGCATTTGTCTCCATATTCATTCTTATCTGAAATGAGCAAAGGAGATTTAATGTAGGGAAAATTGTGGCAAGAATGGATGTCAAAACATGAGGAAGAACAAGAGAAGAAAATGAAGGAAAACTTTGTGTATATAACTTAGAACAAACAACATAACCAACATGAATCAAAAAAGGAAAAAAAAAAAAACATAATTCTAGGCTAGTGCTGATTCGTTGTAAAAAAAAATAAAGAACCATAATTGGCTTCTACGAAGAATTCATTCGTCAATTGCATTAAAAGTCCATATAAGTAATCCTTTTTGTAAATAAAAATAAATGTTTAAATACAATTGAAATTATCCATATCCTTATTACCAAAAATAAGGATTAAATAATTTTTAATCTTTATTATATTTAATATAATAAAAAAATCACATCCTCAAACACACATGAGTCCATGGAATCAGAAATCACTTGACAAATTAAAAGATTTATTAGAGAGCAACACTTGATGCCATGGCCCTTCTAGAAACACTTAAAATAAGTGATCGTTGAAGTGGAGGGTCTATTTGATACCATATCTCATTATGATACAAATTGATGCTTGTGTAGCAAGCCTTGACAACTTCAATGTATAGTAACAGGATTTAGACCTGGGCAAGAACCTAAGATTCTATTATGAATGGAAGTTATTAACTAACTATCATAACTAGATTGAGGGGCTAAGTGCATGAAGAAAACATGTAATGGCACTACAACCAGGTGGGCGTCCTTCACATTTTCACGATTGGATAGATGCACTTTTAACCTTATATTAGGATAAAGAGAAATGATGGAACTATTCATCAATTACTAATCATCCTCAAAAATCTCGCACTACAAAGGCAAACTCTTCAAATTGATTTAGTGGGCAATAACTTACTATGAACTTTACCTAGATATCAACAGAGCATCAGTAGACTTCTCCTATGAGGAAGCAGAAAATACTATCTCAATAGTCTTCATCAAGTAGAAAAGGAAGCAACCCCTTGTAAGTTAATTTCGTGAATAGTGAGATTCTAATATCACTTAAGTGAGTTAAACAGTTGAATTATGGCAAACCTAACAGTCAATCATCTTGAGCAAAAAAAAGAAACCCTTAACATTAAATCCCCTCTATAAAAGCATAAGGGCCATGAATACAACTGATGTGGAAGCATCAACCTTTACCATTCAAGTAAATCATAAAAATTGTCAATGGGATGATCATCCTTGGTAGCATGTGTTCTGAGAAAGGTTGATCTAAGTTGGACCTATTCTATCTAAAGCTCAAAATCAGTCATGTTTGATGATAAATCTGGTCATGGATATCATCACAAACATGATGATGTAAAATTTGGATCATCCTGCTTTCTTGAGCGGGGAGTGTTGCGCAAGTTCTTTTAAACCCTCTAGTACTCGTACAAATGTCTAGGATCAATCTTAATATTATGTGGCCAGCCACTTTCCGGTGTTATTATCACTTATTTACAACTGGATGCCTCATTGGCACCAATTGCTATAATTAAGAGCTCTACTCACATATCAAAATAATAATGTCAACCTCTAACTCAATGGCGCTTGCCTAACTATATTTTCCAATGATGCAACTCTTTTTACCATTGCCAATTAGGCTATTGATTATCTATTCCATAAATTGATTGTCCTAGGTAAAAATATATGTCAAGAGTACATGGACTCTTCTCAAAAAATTAATGGTCCTAGAAGGCTGACCACATTAAGAATTTTTGTAGTTTGTCCTCTAAAACAACAAATGTCCTGATGACGAGGTTGGAGCTCAACATAGGTTAATCCAATATTCATAAGGGCATGGAGGGATTGAATAGTCATTGAACTACTTGTGTTTATTAGAACTTTTATAATGTTGGTAGAAGTGGTACCAATTCCAACCCAAATAATGAGAGAATCTTATTGTTTGAAGTATATCATCTCAAAGTTAGAGTCATCAAAAGTAATTTGATTATTCCCATGCACATCCTCTTGAGCAAGAGAATAAATAGGTTTGGTGGCAATCCTATGATAATATTGATGATCTCGGTTTCTATGTTACCCCAAATCTTGTGATCTCCTTTGTCATTAGATGGAAGATATATATAGTGCTCTTATAAATAACAGCTGTGTTCTTAACAAATAAGACGTTCAATTTCTTCCTTTTGATGAAGATATTTTTCTATAAAATGTCCTTTGAATAGTGAAAATGACAATAAATGAATTGGTCTCCACGGTTCAGTTTTTTTGTGGCTTCAACTGTGTAAGATGTCCAACATTCTAAATTCAAATGAAAACAAAGCACTAAATATATATAGTAAGGTGTAGTTAGGTGACTGATTCTATGTTTTAGACTGATGGATTTGGTGAGAAAAACACCTATAATCTCTTGATTGCTCATGATTTCTTCGATGGAGAGGCCAATTAATTTTTTGTTGTGAGTTCTTATGCTTATGAGGGTTGCTCTAATTATTTTCAATAAGTAATAATTGTTTCATCAGTCGTAATCTAAGCCTCACCAAAATTAATAAGCTTAACATAGAAGTGCATCGTGTCTCGCAATGGAAACAAAAAAAATGGACCAAGACAAGTTTTAGAGGAAGAACCCACCTACCCGCCCACACACATAAGTTCAACATCGACCCCTAGGATTTGCCAATCTTTTGTAGAGAATATTTAAAAATATTCCTTAAGAGATTCTCCTTCATTCTCGGAAGAGGACTACTGGAATCTCAAGGCTAAGGTGAATGAGTATGGCTCGGTTGAATTCTAGGAGGAGACAACGAGCAAAGGTCAAATGGATGGTGGAAGGTGATTGCAATTCCAAATTTTTTCACTCATATGTCAGTGCAAGGAGAAATTCAAATTGCATAGCAAAAATCAAAGATGAGAATGATGTGCTGGTGGAAAATCAAAAACAAATTGAGGACGTGTTGTTTCGATTCTTCAAACTGAAATGGAAACAAAGGAATTGTAATCTGGACGGGCGGCCTATTCCGCTAAATTGTTTGAATGAATAAGACATTTGCTTGTTGAATAGAGATTTTTCCGTGGATGAAGTGGAGCTGGTTTTGAAGCAAACTGGTGGTAACACTGCTCCTGCCATTGATGGTATCTCCTACTCCTTTATTAAAGCTTATTGAAACATAATTAAAACATATATTTTGGAATGCTATTAAGCATTTTCTTTGTTTTGGGGAGTTGAATGAAGTTTGGAAAGATACCTTAATTGTGCTTATTCCTAAGGTGAGCAACTCGCTGTCTCCTTCTAATTATAGACCTATCAGTCTATATAACTCTATTTACAAAGTGGCGGCTAAGGTAATTTTGAATAGATTATTATCTGTTGTCCATAAACTGATCTCTGAGAAGCAAGTGGCATTTCTGAAGGGAAGATCGTTGTCGGATCATGTATTGGTTGCTCAAGAAATGTTCCACAAATTCAGATACTCTAGATCTTCAAAAGGGTTAGTCTCATTCAAAATTGACATTGAACAAGCATATGATTCTACGTGCTGGATCACACTTAAGAAAGTCTTGAAATATTTTGGATTTCCTTTAAAGTTCTCCAGTCTCATATTAGAATGTGTTGAAGATCCAAGGTTTTCCTTGATAATAAATGGCAACTTTTCAGAGAGGATTAAGGCCAGGAGCGGATTCCGTCAAGATTATCCTTTGTCTCCTCTTCTATTTATTCTTTGTTCTCAACTTTTGTCTAGTGCTTTTGTTCAAAGAGGTGATTCATGTGGGATTCACATTAGTTCTATTGGGCCAAGGATTTCACATTTATTATATGCAGATGATATTATTATATTTTCTAAAGCTAATAAGAAGGCTGTGAAGGAGATTAAGGGGATTCTTAATGACTTTTGTGGTTGGATTAGTCAACGTATCTATGTTAACAAATCTGGCATTCTTTTTGGTAAATTTGTTAGTAAAAGAAAAAGGAAAGTTATTTCTTGTATTATGGGTTTTAAATCAATGAAAGAATTCCATTATCTTGGTTTAAAATTTGCTTTGAGGAGATTAGTGGGTGCTGATTTTCAGTTTATCATTGGCAAAGCATTGAGGATGCTAAATATTTGGGGTAGCAAGTTTATTTCTTTGGCGGCAAAATTTGCTTTGGTTAAATCTGTAATGCTTTCTTATCCCACATTTCATTGCACACACTCTCTTGTTCCGAAAGGCGTGCTTGAGGAGCTGGATAAGTTGTATGGAGCTTCATATGGAATAAGTCGAATGGTAGACTGAGTTTACACTATGTTAGCTGGAAGGAATTGTGCAAGCCTTTGAAATGGGGAGGTCGTGGATTACATTCTAATGCATCTAAAGTTTCTGCATTAAGAGCAAGATTGGCTTGGAAATTTGAACAAAATAAAGAATCGCTGCTGCATAGGACTCTTGCTCCAAAGTATGGTACTTGGGCTAATGTTGGAACTACTCATCTTCTTGGAAAATAATAATTGATGGCCAAAGACTGCTCAATCCTATTGCGAGGTGGATTATTACAGATGGTGGCTCTATTGATGTCTATAAAGACAATTGGATTATGGACAAGTGCATCAACCGATGGCCAACATATGTGGTGCCTCCAGGAGATAATGTAGTTTCGATGGACAGGTTTATTGCAGATGGCCCCTGGAATAGATATGAACTATTGAAAGTCATTGGTAAGGATTTGGTGGACTTGATAACTCAAATTAAGATTAAACCTAAATTTGCTGAAGATAAGAGGGAGCTTATTTATCAAAAGTCCGACAAAACTATTTCAGCTTTGGCATTCAAAGCTTCATTGCATAATCGGTATGAATCCCAGTTTTGAAAATGGATCATTAAGGCTAAACTAATCTCTCGGGTGGAGGTATTTTGGTGGAGGTTGTTTAATAATGCTATTCCTATAGGTCAATTTTTATCTTACAGGAGATTGTGGGATAATGCTTCTTGCCCTAGATGTTGTAATGAGATAGAAGATATAGAGCGTGTTGCAATCAGATGTGTCAAGCTAAAAGTACTTTAACATTTAAACAATTGGGGCTTTGGAATTCCTTCGTTTGAAAAGTTTGAAGAATGCTATAAGTGGTTGGATCTTCTTGCGTTGCATAATAGTATACTGGTTAAGTTGTATTGCAATGTTGTGTTCCTCTCATGGAAAGCTATAAATAAATTCATTCATGATGGAATGGAAGAGAACTCTGTTGTGATTGTTTCCAATGTTGTTAGCTTCTCTTCGGTTTCTAAATTTTCTTGTAATTTCAGCTCGGGCTACAGGGATGCTAACAAGTCGATCAGACTGTCCAATCTTTGGCATCCTCCTCCTCCCAATTGGTTAAAGTTTAATGTTGATGCTTCACTTGGCTCTTCATATATAGCGAGTATTGGAGGAGTTTTACGAGATAATAAAGGCAGATTTTTGTTGGCATTTGGAAAACCATGTGTTCATTGGGATGTCTCTCAATTGGAGTTTTTAGCTATTCAATCTTTGAAGGATGTCATTAAAGTTTGGATGTTCAAATATAAAGGAATTATCATTGAAGGCAACAATTCTAACATTATTAAATTTCTTCAAGGTACAATTAATAATGGTGGCCAAGAGTTGAAAGATCTAGCTTTTATCAAAGATTTTAATCATGTCATTTTTAATGTTATAGATAGGAATTTAAATAAGTTAGTGGATTTGTATGCTAATTTTGCTCTCTTTTGTAATTTTATCTGGGAAGACTTTAGTTTGAATAAGATTCATTCTTCTTTTTTTTTAAACTTGTAAAAGGAGGAATCGTCTTTGTAGTTTGTATGTTTTTTTTTTCTTGGTTATTAATGCAATTGTTTGCTTCTTAAAAAAAAAAGAGATGTTAGGAATTTTTTATGAATCCTCAATTTGTAAACAACTAACCTAACAAGTTTGGCGAAAGTATTAATAGCTCCACGGTGGTTGTAGAACTGGTTGCGGTCTTGACATTTTATAGTGGTTAAAAAAACTTGCCAGAGCAGAACATCATAGGTTGTTAAATATGCAAGATAGTCCTATAATGGTTAACATGCTCATACTGATTAAATGACTTATTAAAAGAATCAATAGTAGATAGATTGAACCCATTTAGAATGGGGTTTGGATGATTGCATCAGTCAAAGGAAAAGACTTATTAAAATTGCAGCTGTTAGAAGTTGATTCTATACAAACTAGGCATCACAGCTCATCTTAAAGGCATCATAGGGTATGTCAATAAGGCAAGGTTGGCTCAAATCCACAATGGGTGTTACAAGATTATGGGCCAATTAAGCTGCATGAGAAGTATGGGTAGAACTAACAATGTCAAGAAGGCCATTGTCTGTGGTGGAGAAGAAATTTTAGCTTGTTGATAAGGGTGCCCTGTATAGGTGTCACCAGCCCCAATGTTCATTTGTTTGTAGGGAGGCGGACTCCACCTTGCTACAATGACACTATCTATCGTGCATCATGTAAAAGTTAAAGGATCTTTTTAATATTTTTTCGTCCAACAAATACTTATCCTCCAGCAATGGGTCTAAGATACCTTCACCAACTAGAAAGAGAGGGGTAAATTAAAGAAGTGATTTCCATATTGATGAGTGTTGGATCAAGAGGCTTCATTATTATTAGTATTATGCTTGTTGTCCATTGAATGTGTATTTGTACGAGCCATAATAATTGGATTTTTTCCAACAAACAATGAGATGGTTATGAGTTAAAAGATTTTGTGGTGATAAGGGGTTTAGTTTTCATATTTAAGTAGCTCACAAATTCCAAACACTCATAGATAAAAGGGTTGAAGCTCACATGAGGTGCAAGGATTTTTACATAAAAACCTAGGAAGGAAAAACCACAATGTTTGGCATAGTTAAAATAGTCCACTATATAAGATGAAAATTTACAAAAATCCGCACTTCCCCTAGACCAAAGATGGCAGGACTACAATGTTTGGATTGTTAATTTGATCTCTAGTAGTGAAATGTTGGAGAAATAATAAGGGATAATGAGCATCAATGTTAGTTGATAGCAATCAAGCAACGTCGGATGGTATGTCAGCATCGAAATTGGTTAGGCAACGATAGCTTGACAATGATCGTTGAATAGTAACAAACATCGATGTCCATTAATGTTTTATAAGAACAAAGGGGCAACAACTACTGCTGGTAGTTGTTGGTGTTGGTCGACAACATGCGAGCGATGATGATATGAGGTGATCTTAAGGGTTCTTCAAATCCAAAAATGTTCTTCATCAAAATTCTCCTTTTAAGTGTAGAATGAAGGCCTATTTATAAATATTTGGCTGGAAGTTTTAATTATATTACAAAAATTTTAAACACTCCATTAGATAACCCAAAATAATCCACATTAAATATATAATATTTTTTAAGCATTTGAGTGTCTTAATCACATCAAAATTGAGTGAATTTAGGCTTATTAGATTCATCTTGCCGAGATGCACGTTTTGAATGTATGTTTGCTAAAAACAAAGTTCATGTGTCGTGAAGTCAATTCTTAAAGTTTATGATTAAAATACTATGAATTTTTAAGATCTAAAAATTGAGTTAAGATAAGTGCTTGATTAGATTTGATGAATTTTTTAGTGACATATCAAAATATGTACACACATAGAGCAAGAGAGGATACAATAAATTTTTATTTAAATTTAGAGCTACCAAATAATGAGTTTATAATAGTCCAGAAAAACTGTTTGTTAGGATTTAACTTTAGTCCACCCCGAATTCATCTTAAATCTTTAAACTAGAATTTCTTTATGGGATAAAATTCAGGCTTCAACTCATCACAAATTAATGTGTAATGCTATACTCTCCAAATAAATATGCACTTAAAATGATTTTTTATTTGTTTCTCGTGAATACAAAAATTAAATAAATTCTATTTCAAGCATAAATTTAGTAACGGGGTGAACATTACTCTAAACTTATCCTCCCCCGAAATGCCTAATGAATTCTCCATGATGTTTTATACCAAACCGGGTGAAAAGGGACTTGAACGCGAAAATGCAAGAATTGAAATATTGGAGCATGAGACCATAAGAAAGACCAAGAGGCACAAAAGAGAAAGAACATAAATTGGTTACCAAGAAGCAGGCGACCACAGCGGCGGCAAGAACGGCGGAGCAACCGAGGAAGGAGTCGGCGAGGACGCCGCCGACGACGGGAGCGAAGCTGATGCAGCCGCTGGCAATGCCATTGATCTGCGTGGCATCGATCTGGCCGACGTTGAACCCCTTGATCAGGTACACCTCCAGGTTGGAGGAAACCCCGTACGCCACCATCGCCACTCCCATAATCGCCCCTGCTTCATCACCGTACTCTTTTAGAGAAAGAGAGAGAGATGGGAGAGGGATAGAGAGAGATAACCTATTATAAACGGGAAGGTCCTCCAGCCGCCCCTTTCTTCATCAGTGTGAGGTAAAAGCGCCTCGTCCATGGAATGGTTGAAGGCGAAGTAGGTTTTGGGATTTGTGTGAGGGGAGGAGCAAGTGATGGAGAGCTTGGCCACAGTGCCAGTGTTTGTTTCGTCTTTCTTTCTTAACGCACCGACTCGCGGTCACTGAGTTGGCAGCATATGACCCGCGTGGTGAGCAGTATGACAAAGAAGATTTTGGTGTCACTTTCTCGTTTGTTTAATGTTATTTGATTTATTTGTTTATATTATGATATTAAATAAAAAAAAAATCTTTAATATTTTAAGTATAAGCTTTTTAATTAAATATTGAATAGTCAAATTATGTATCAATCCTAGCATTTTTTACATTGGAATATTGGTGGCAGTGGTGGCTAGTGATGATAGGGAGTAGCAGTGGCAATGGCGTAATTGATGACAAATCACAGTTTATTGCAATGGTGTTGACCTACGAACAATGATGGTGATTAGCAGCAGTGCTAATAATACTTGATGATCGTGATATCAATAGCTGAATCACGACTGTGATGGGTGACTTGTAAGTGTGGTTTCATTTTCAAAATACTGAAAATACCTAAAATTTATTGTGATTATTTTTAAAAATAATTTGATTTGATTTTAAAAACAAAAAATAGTAAAAAAAAGCAAACCAAATATTCTTTCTAAAGTACAAATGAAAATTTGATCCTAAAAAGGATTTATGGTATGTGATGTTTTTATTTTAGTTTTATTTTTCTCAAAAGTTATTTTTTAAAAGTTTATGTCTTGCAAGATTACTTTTTACAATCAAATATGCTAGAGTATGGTTGTTATTAAAATAAATCATTTGATTTTTAAAAATAAAAAATTTATAGTACATACTTGATCATATTAAAAATATATTTTATCATAATGGCTTCACAATTATCTTTATAAATAGTCACAATCATCTCAAAATAAGTCATTATGGTCCAATGTAATTTTCTATAAAAGTTATTATTGATTTATTATTTAAAAAATACTAACTTTTTTAAAAGCTATTGTGAATATTAAAATTTTTTTTCTTTTTTAAAAAAGTTTGATGATAATTTTTGTATAGTTAACACACTTAAATAAATGTTGTTATAAACAATTATCTCTCATTGTTGCCTATAATGGTCTATAATGAGGTGCAAGATGAGTCACAATCATAAAACATCATAGCCCATTGCACAACATCGATGCTTGACTTTCAACAACATTGCCTTCTCCTCTCTTTATGTTGCAACTCGACCCATTGTAACCCATATACAGAATGGGTCAATGGAGAGAATTGCAAAACATTCAAATAATTTACAAATGGCATAGACACTGAAATTTTAATTAAAATAGACGAACACTCATCATCAAAAACTTTTCCATTCATCTCAGAAATATTTACAAACAAAATAGTTATATACAAATAGTATATGGCTCAGACAACATATAACATAACAAAAAATTCATGAATATCAAAAACTTAGAAATGAATATCATATAACATCATATAGACTCGGATCTTAAGATCTACAAGTTGCCCTCTACTTAGCCTATCCCTTCATTTTATCCTTACATGAAATAGATGCATAAAATAAGCATGAGTGACCACACCTCAACAGACATATTACATTCAATATACTCAAGTTTTTAATACATTTTCTACCAATAATAAAATAGAGATATTAGAGTAATTTCATTTGTACAGATATTCAACCAGATTGTTAAACTTATAAATGAAATCACTTCTTTTAATTAGTTAGAAGGATAATTAATTTATGAGAGTTGAGAGATATTTAAGGAAATGCCCTCACCAAGCTTTAACTAGTTGGTTGGTTATTCAAATATTTTATAATGGATTAGTAGGATATCTTAGAGCAATGATAGATGTTGCAATTGAGGATCCTTAATGTTTAAGCCATTTGAGGAAGCATATAAATTAAAAGAAGAGATGACTTCTAATAATTTTCAGTGGTCTGTTGAAAGGGTAAACCCTAAGAGAGTAGCAGGAGAATATGAATATAATTCATTGTTAATTTTGACTACACAAGTAGCAATAATTTCTAAATACTTGAGCACAATATGAGAAATTGCAAAATTTGGTACTAAATTACTTATGTAATTAGAGGATCAAAAGTTAATTGAAAATAATAATGTACAAGGTATTGAAAATATTAATTTGATTGGAAGACAAAGCATTCTCTACTCCAATACATATAATTCAAGTTCGAGGAACCATCCAAATTTTAATTGGTATAATCAATGCTTTAAAAATCGGACCGGACCGGCCGGTCCGACCGGTTCAATCGTGAACCGGTCCAAAGGCCAGTTCGGTTTAACCTGAAAACCGGCTTATCTTCAAACCGGCCGGTTTTGTCCAAAACCGCCGGTTCAACCGGTGAACCGGCGAACCGGTCACGGTTCTCTTGAACCGGCCGGTTCAAGTTTTATATTTTTTAATATTTAGATTTTAAATAACTTATTTTGAAATATTAATTAAAAAATATTTGTAATTAAATTTCAAATTTGAAATTCTTTATTTTAAATTAAAAAAGTTCAAACAAGCATTTCATGAAGAGAAAGTCTAGTACTACTACTTTCTAGCTCAAAAATCAATATATAGTAAAAGCTTCACCAAGGGAAGGTCTCTCAAGTGATGTGGGACTAAAAAAATCTAAAGCTCCTCTGTCTTTCTTCTCAACTTTTAAGTTTGCAACATACACTATTCATTTTAAAATAAATTTTTTAAATAATATTTTTATGATGAAATAATATTTATTTTTAATTAATAATATTAAATAAATTATATTCATCATTTATTTTTTTATGTACCATAAATATTAATTAATTTATTTATTATTTATAATAAATGATTTAATTTAACCTCAATAATTTATAAATGTAAAATAATAATATGAATCTAATATATAAATTATAAATATATAACACAAATTAAGGATTATTTATATTAAACTTATTAATTCATTTGTAAGTTAATTTTTTGTTAAATTAAAATTAAATTTAAAAATTGAATATGTTTAAATTTAAAATTATATAAGATATTAGTAATGTGTGAATTAAATTTATTTTTTAATTAAAAAGTTATATTATTATATGATTTTTATATCATCTAAATTGTATTTATTACGTCATCCGGTTCGACGGGTTGAACCGGTCGAACCGTGAACCGCTCTCTCTACCGGTTCGTTGCCCGGTCCGGTTTTCACAACCTTGGGTATAATAATATTGCTAGGAATAGTAAATGGAATTCTAGTAAAAATAAGGAGTAATTTTGAAAAATGCTTAGCAATCTGCGGTTATTCTAAACCTACATATAATCTAAGATTTAATCAAAGCAATCGATTTGGAAGTTTAAATTCACCATTGAATGATATAGTGATGCCATTAGGAACTCAATTGCAAAATCAAGCTGCTTCTATTAAAAATTTGGAAACCTAATTAAGTCAGATTATAACTTCAGTCAATTGTAGACCTCTTGGATCATTGCCTAGAAAGTTAACCCTAAGGACAACGAAAAATATCAAATTTCTAATCTCCTGCTTTTTTGTTGTAAAGTTGTTATGGCAGAGGATGACTGCCGGCGTTCACCATGTATCTTCCCTCCTCTTCATCAATCGTCAGCTAAGAACCTAGGGTTCTCAAGATGAGTTTATAACAATAAGGGAGGTGCATCTCTCTCAGAAGGAAGATCACGGAATTCGTCTCTGAGGAATTTTACATTAGTGATCAGAGAAGGCTATCGACCACCAATTCAGCTAACAACTTTGGTTGAAGGAAAAGGGAAGATGATTGTTAATAATCAGATTCCTCCTAAAGATATGTTGCCAAGAATGAAGAGTCCAAATTCAGGAAAAAATAATTTTGAAGCTTCGTCGTCCGAGTTGAAGTTAAAGGTTAATATATTTATTACACCTACTGCTTCCAATCATGTGATACTTGGATATTCATTGAATAAGGAAAATCTTTCAACTGATGTATCTAATCTTGTCGTAAGGGGTATTATCGTAGAACCTAATAATTTTATGAATAATTTTGTGCTGGTTGAAGAATATGTGTATATCAATTCATGGATTGTTAATCCCCATATTAAAAAAAAAAATCTAAATCTTCTTTCTACTGAAGATGGAATTGCTGTGAAGCTTAATTCAGATCAAGAGAATATTATTGCTCAAGTGTTGAAGAATTCATTTGTTGTGAAAGTCTTAGGGATGAATACTCCTTTTCCTTTTGGTAGTGTGGAATTGAGAAAGCAATGGAGCAAATTTGGAGGATTACATTTAACATCCTTGTGGTTAGATTGGATTTTATGTTCTTTCCACTCTTTTGAAGCTTTGGAGGGAGTTATGAGTGGAGGTCCTTGGTATGTGGGTGGTTATATCGTTGGTATTGATAGATGGACAACTACTTTCTCTCCTCTTTTCTTGAAGGGATTATCTTTTCATGTTTGGATAAGAAAGCCCCATATCCATCTGCATTGTTGGGATGAGGATAATATAACTAAGATTGCTTTTAAGGTGGGTGTCCCTATGCTTCATGATGGAATCATGTTCAACTGGGGAAGAAAGGAATTCACAAGAGTTTGTGTGCGAATCAATCTGGATGTTAAATTGCCAGGAGTTATTTAGGAGGACGGTTTGGGTGGAAGATTTTTCAAAAAATAGAGTATGATAAAATTTCTTCTTTTTTCTTTAAATGTGGAAAGAGTGGGCATAAGGCTCCTGAAGAACATGTTGTTGTTGACGAGAATAAATCTCATAATAAAGATGCCCCAATTCCCTGTTCGAATGAAGGAAATAAGGGTGGTTTGAATAAAAAGCAATATGTTGAATCCGAATATGGACCTTGGATCCATGTAAAATTGCAGAATAAGAAGAGAAGCTTTCTGAGAAACAAGTATCTAAATAAAAAAGTGTCGAATATGAGTGATCTGGAGGTTCCTTCTCAGGTTGGACTTAAAGATAACATAATGGGAATTTCCATTTCCATCCAGACTTCGGAAGCTTGTGATTTCCTGCCAAATAACAATATGGAAGATTGTTTGAACTTGCTAAATAAAAACAAATTTAGTGTTCGTGTGGAGCCAACAATTGATAAAGATGGACTAAATGATGATAAGTAAAAGTCTAAAAAGCTAGAGGTACAGGTTACTAATGTCCCTTCTGAGGTTACTAATGTTGATTGCATCAGGAATTCTATAGGAGATCACACCTTGTAGCTTAACGTAAATGGAAGTGTGGAATGTGATGCAAAGAAAGCATTAAAAAGGTTTGATGCTAATATGTCTAGTTATGATGAAATTTAGAATTTTCAAACGTCTTTGGATATCAAGTGTGTTAATAGTGAATCATCTCTTCTTAAAGATACTTTATTTGCTTGTAGTAATGATGGTTGTTCATCAGAAAAGTTGGATGGAATTGGTGAAGTGCTTATAACGAGGAATGCGTCTGTTCAAATAGATAAAAATTTATATCCTACTAGTGTTATTAATAATGAACATTTGTTTAGTAATAAATAGAAGCTTGCTAAAGAACTTAAATCATTAGTGTCTATTGAGGATATTCCTAGAAAGAGGAAAGGAGGAGGTGGTTGGCATGGTGCTGGGGACCATTCCAATTTGGTTGTTTGATGTCTTCTTTCTTATTTTGGAATTGTAGAGGAGCCAAAAAAGGAGGCTTCTCTTTATCTTAGAGAGATATTAAGGGATAATGAGGTGTTTTTTATTGGGTTGGGGGATATGAAGTTGTCTTGTATTGATATAAAGGAAGTAAATAGGATTATTGGGGAGGATTGGGATTTTTACACCATCCTACTAATGGTACTTCTTGAGGTATTCTTGTTCTTTGGAAAAAGGTCAGAGGGTAGTTTTGATGTTGTATTTGATTCGTTCATGATGGTGTTTGGGTGTTTCCAAATTTCAGATAAGAGGTTGTTAGAATATTGCAACGGTGTATGGGAGTAAGGTTATGTGGGTTAAAAGAAGTTTATAGGAGAGTCTTGAGAAGGAATTGGTGACCTGGACCGAAGAAGGAGATACAAACTCCAAATTTTTACATGACTATGCCTCGGCCAGGAAAAATGGGAAGCTTATTAGACAAATTAAGGATGGCGATAATTTGATTGAGGACATGGAGCAAATCGAAACTGTCTTTGTGCAGTTTTTCGGGAATAAGTGGAAAACAAGAAAGTGTTTGAGTACTAATTGGCCTAAGGCTACCCATGATCAGATGATTGAAGATGATAAAGAAATCTCTGCTTAATGCAAAATTCAGTGAGGCTGAGTTTATTTCTGCGGTTTTTCAACAAAAATCCAACAGATCTCCCAGTCTTGAAGGAAGTACCTCATCTTTCTTCAAATTTTATTGGAAAATTGGCAAAATGCAACCTGGAATGCTGTTAATGATTTGTTTTAAAACATGTCATATGAATGAAGATTGGAAAGACACCCTTGTTGTTCTTATTCCCAAAATTAAAAATTCGGTAACGCCATCGAATTTTTGTTCCATTAGCCTTTGCCAAACAATCTATAAGTTTACCTCAACCATGATTGTGAAGACTGAAATGCTATATTTCTAAAATCATCTCCGAGGAGCAAGTTGCCTTTATTCCAGGTAGATCATTGTCTGACCATTATTTACTTGCACAGGAAATCTTTAATAAATTCAGAATTTCCAAGAATAAGAAGGGACTCATAGCTGTAAAGCTTGATATGGCACAAGCATTTGAAAGTATGTCTTGGGACTCCTTGGCTCTCGTCCTTAATTGGTTTGGGTTTCCAGACAAAATCTTTGATCTTATTATGGAATGCGTGACCAAGGTAAGCTTCTCTATTCTTTTAAATGGCAAAAATACAAGTTGCATTGATGCTAATAGTGGATTTTGGCAAGGCTGTCCTATGTCTCCTTATCTTTTTATTATGTGCTCTCAACTTTTAGCAAATGCCATTAATCAAAAAGGACATTATCTGGGTATCCAAACTTCAGCTGGAGCTCCAAGAATTACTCATCTTATGTACGCAGATGATGTGCTTTTATTTGGAACTGCTTCCCCTCGCAAGCTTCATTCTATGATGAAACTAATTGGTGAATATTGTAACTGGACTGGACAATCCATTAATAGTTCAAAATCATAGATCCTTTTCTAGAAATCTGTTAATAATTCTTTGAAGAGGAGAATTGGCAAGAAGTATGGCTTTAAAATTGTAAATGAATTGCACTATTTGGGTATTAAAATTGTATTGAGAAGAATGGTTAAAAATGACTTTCAACCCATCATTGACTCTGCCTTAGAGAAAATAAATGCTTGGGGTGCTAGATTTATTTCACTTGCTGGTAAGATGATTCTTACTAAATCATCTTTATTTGCTTTATCTACCTTCATTTCTACCCATTCATTAGTTCCAAAAGCAGTTCTTCAAGAGTTTGACAAAATTTGTAGAGATTTTATTTGGCATAAAGACCATGGCAGAAAAGGTCTTCATTACGTTGCTTGGGCTGATTTATGCAAACCTAGAAGCATGGGCAGAATGGGTTTATTCTCAGCTGTTAAAAAAATTGGTCTGCTTAGAGCCAGATTATCCTAGAGATTTTTACGTAATCCTTCTTCATTATTGCATAGATACCTTGCAGCTAGATACGGCACTGATATTTAGCAGGGTGGTTCCAAATACGGCCATTCGGCTGCTTGGTCCATTCTTTTGGATGGGGCTTCCTGTTAAGACCAATTGTAAAATGGCGAATTTGCAATGGTAAGAACATCAACGTCATGAAGGATATTTGGTTAATGGATAAGTGTTTTAACAAATGGCCTGTGCTGGCTGACTGCATTGGCTTGGACAGGTTAACATTACAGCATTTTATTCAGCCAGATGGCCATTGGGATTTGAATGAATTAAATTGGTTCTTCAATCAGAAAATTATGGATCTAATCTTACAGAATTGTGTCATCAATATGAACACGAAGACCAGATTGAACCTCTTTTTCAACTCTCTGGAAAGTCTATTTCTGCTTTGGCTTATGTCGAAGCTATCAAACACAATGCTCAGAATGAAGATTTCAGGTTCTCTAATTGGTTAAGGAAGCTAAAACTTAAACAAAAAATCAAACTTTTCTGGTGGAGAATGAGCATATTCGCTTTACCCACGAATGAATTCTTGAAGTATAGAAGACTTCAGCAATTTGATTTTGTCCTAGAGGCTGTCTATAAATTGAAGACTGCTCACACATTGCAGTTCGTTGTAAACACCTCATTGACATTATCTATAAATTGCGAAGTTGGGGCTTTTCTATTCCTATCTTCCATTCCTTAGAGGACTTCTTATCACAACATAGAGAACTTTCCATTGACCACGTGAATTCGGTTAAAATCTACTGCACTGCTGTCTATTACTCCTGGAAATGTCGAAACGATAGCCTTCATGGTAATCCTGTCTTACCGTTATCTGTTGTTGATGCCAATATTCTTTCTACCGCCACTACCATATTCCCAATGCTAGTTAACTGGGGTGCTCCTCTCCGTTTGGAGTCTAACTCTTTTTGGTACCCCCACCACTAGATTGGATCAAAATCAATGTGGATGCTTCACTCCTTGACTCTAATATTACAAGTATTGGAGGCATTGTTCGGAGACCATAAAGGCAGACTGTTACTTGCCTTTGGTAGACAAAAGATGCATTGGGACATCAATCAACTTGAATGGGAGGCCATTGTGACTTTGAAAGATTTTCTTCAAGAAGGGATGTTTGAATACAAAGGAGTAATAATCGAAGGTGACAATTTCAATGTGATCAAATACCTTCAAGATTCGATGATGAAATAAAAAATGAAGTGCTTGATTTTGGAGAAACTATCATTCCTCAAGGATTTCAATAACGTACTCTTCCACCATATTAATAGAAATGGTAATAAAGTTGCCGATCTGTGTGCAACTTTAGCTTTGGATAGAAATTTTTGTTTTGATGATTCTTCTTTCTTTGATATTCCTTCTTCATTGTTTTGTATTTTGAAGAAGGAATATGAGAGTTGAATTGATTGATTAGTTTGTAATAGTTTTCCTTCTCTTTTCTTTAATGCAAATTTGCAATTTTCAGAGAGAGAGAGAGAGAGAGAGAGAGAGAGAGAGAGAGAGAGAGAGAGAGAGAGAGAGAGAGAGAGAGAGAGAGAGAGAGAGAGAGAGAGAGAGAGAGAGAGAGAGAGAGAGAGAGAGAGAGAGAGAGAGAGAGAGAGAGAGAGAGAGAGAGAGAGAGAGAGAGAGAAGGAATTGGTGTGTGATATTCCTACTATATTGGGATGGGACTTTAATTATATCTTGTCCAAGGAAGACAAAAGAGGGGGGGAAAAGGTTTATCTTCTCCCAAGGTCCTCAAGAAATGAAGCCTTTTTTTAGCTAACAATGATTTTCATGATGTAGATATTATTGGACCAAGGTAGACTTGGTGTAATAATAAGGATGGTAATTCAAAGATTTGGGAAAGCTTGGATAGATGCTTATTGAATTCTACAGCTCTTTAACAGGTCCCTTATGTTGTGGTGTGGCATCTAGCGAGACTGGCATCGGATCACTCTCCTATTTTTTTCAAGCTGAATGATATGTCAAGGCCTATACATAATTTTATAAGATTTTAAGATGTTTGGAGATCCTACCCTGTAGCTTGGAATGTGGTGCTTACAGCTTTGAGAAGATCTGATTTTGGTAATAATGCTGAAATTTTGCATAAGTTGAATAGAGTTTTGAAAGCATTGTATTATTGGAATAAAAATAAATTGAAGGACTTATTACATTTGAAGGAGGCTTTACAGAAGAAAATTATAGAATTGCAACTTAAAGAAAGAGTATAAGATGGTCTTAATCAGCAAGACCTACTACTGTTAAGAAGTAAAGTGTGTGAGCTGAATGTTACTTTGGTACGGTTAGCCACATGGTGGAATCAAAAAGCTAAAACAAGATGGATCCAAGAAGGTGATACAAATTCTAAGTTCTTCTATGAGTATGCTTCAGATAGAATGAATGGGAAGCAAATTAATCAGATAAAAATTGGTAGTGAGGTCCTTGTGAAAGATCAAGATAAATTTGAAGTTGCATTCCTTAATTTCTTTAGTCAGAAATGGAAGCCGAGGGATTGCAAGCTCTCAGATTGGCCTTAAGTTTTTAATAATCAAGGAATAGATAATGCTAAATGGGAGTTATTGAATGCAGATTTTACTCAAGAAGAAATGCTAGAAGCTGTCAAGAACTTGGGTAACAACAAATCTCCAGGTTTGGATGATATTACCTCCTTATTCATCAAGTTATTTTGGAATATTATTAAAGATGATTTATGGAGGGCAGTGGATGGAATTTTTAAAAAAGGAGAAATGTATCCTAAATGGAAGGATTCGTTTATTTTTCAAATTCTTGAAGTGAAGAACTCGATGGAGCCTTCACAATTTAGACCTATTAGCTTGTGCCAATCGATTTATAAGGTGGTGGCTAGAATGATAATGAACCGTGTGAAATGGTGTTTGCCTAAGATCATTACTAAAGATTAAATTGCTTTTATACCTGGTAAATCTATGTCAGATCATTATTTATTGGCTCAAGAAATCTTCAATAAATTCAATTTTTCTAGTTCAAAGAAAGGACTTAATGGCGGTTAAAGTTGACATGGAGAAAGCATATGACAATATGTGTTGGCTAACTTTAACTAAGTCTTTAAGTTGGTTTGGTTTTCCTCTAAAACTCATTAATCTTATTATGGAATGTGTTCAAAATGTTTGATTTTCTATCCTTATTAATGGTAGAAGGTTGGGTTAGATTGAAGCCAAAAGTGGGTTTAGGCAAGGATGAATGTTGTCCCCTTATTTGCACATAATGTGCTCCCAGCTGCTTTCTAACTCTATACATCAAAGGGGTTCTAAATTGGGAGTTAAGTTATCACCAAAATTTGAGAAAATTACACATTTATTATATGCTGATGATGTATTATTATTCTCTATTGCTTTTACTATAGCAACACAAAATATGAAGAAATTTTGAGTGATTTTTGTGGGTGGAACTACCAGAAGATGAATAATATGAAATCTCTAATTTTATTTAAGAATTTAGTAAAGAAAATGAGCAAGAATAGAATTTCTAGGAAGTTGGGGTTCATTATTGTGAAATAAATGCAATACTTGGGTGTGAAGATGGTAATGAGAAGGATTGTAAGATCTGATTTCCAAAATATTTTAAACCATGCGTTGGAGAGGTTAAATGCATGGGGGAATAGGTGTCTTTCTTTGGTGGGAAGAGTTCTTCTGATAAAGAGCATTTTTTTTCTCTACCTATTTTTTTATCAACACATTCGTTGGTTCCAAAGCGACTACTAAAAGATGTGGATAAGTTATGTAGAGACTTTTTGTGGCATAAACACAAAGGAAGTAAAGGTTTACACTATATATCATGGGAATAACTTTGCAAACCCAAGTTTCTTAGAGAATTGGGCCTTTATTTGTCAGTTAATAAAGTTGGACCTTTGAGGTCTAGAATTACTTGGAGATTGATTCAGAATCCTCATTCTTTATGTAATTGATCAATCCTTTCAAAATATAGGGGTGATGTGTGGAGTGCTAGAGTTAAAAGAGGTAATTCCTCATCTTGGAAAATTCTGGTTGATGGAGCCAAGTATTTGAAAAGTATTGTTAGATGGAAATTGGTGAATGGATTATCATGAATGATACATGGATCTTTGATAAGCCTCTCAATAAGTGGCCAACTTATGTTAACTATGATGAATTACATAGTGACTTGGTTCATAATTATATTTCAAAAAAAGTAGCAGGAAGTGTTCGGAGTTGCAAAATGCATTTAATGAGGATTTGGTTTCAGCTATCAAATAGATTCCTTTATTTCAAGATTTGGAGGAAGATTTCATTGAGCTCATTAAGCAACATTCGAGTAGATCAAATACTACCTTATCATTTGAAACTTGGATGGAATATGATGTGGATCAGAGGATGGCGGAACAGGCCAATACCGAGATGTTGAATTGGATCAGGAAATTCATGCTTATTCCTAAGTTTGAATTGTTCTGGTGGAGGTTATATAAGAATGCTCTTCCTACCAATTCTTTTCTACATTAGAGGAATTTATTTCAATCAAATAGTTGTGCTAGAGGGTGTCTTGAGGTGGAGAATCAAGAGCATATTGTTGTTCACTTCAAAGATTTGCTTCAGATTTTGCATAAGCTTCGTGAATGGGGTTTTCATATTCCTATCCTTAAATCCTTTTAAAATTGTTTAAAATAGCTGAAAAGGATGTCTAGATTTAATTTGAACATAGTTAAATTATATTGTACATCAGTTTTTTATTCTTATAAAGGCTAGAATAAAATAAAGCTAAGCTACATCATCTATTAATTTTTTGGCTTAAAAATTTTTAATGTCAATTATGCAGACATTTAAGTATCTGATGCTAGATGATTGGGATGCTGATCTCCAATTAGAGTCTACTGATGTTTGGCATCATATGCCTCTAGATTATATCATGATCAATATGGATGCATCTCTTATGGAATCTTATAGTGCGGGTATTGGAGTTATTATTAAAAATCATAAGGGACATTTTCTTTGGGCATTTGAAAAGCAGGTGAAGCATTAGGATGTAGCTTTCTTGAGCTACAGGCGATTTTCTTAATTAGAGAGCATATGCAAAGTTGGATGCTACAATACAAAGGGGTAATAATTGAAGGAGACAATTCTAATGTGAATAAGTGGCTTCAAGATTCTTTGAAGAAGGCGAAATGCCAGCAAGATGGAGATTGCAATAAAGAGCTTATCTTCCTTAATGATATCAATAACGTTATTTTTCATCCTTTTTCAGTAAAGTATAAAAAAGTGACCGATTTTTGTGACACTTTAGCTTTAATTAGTAGCTTTGTTTTTTATTGTTTCTCTTTAGATTGCATTCATTCTTCTTTGTTTTATTTGCTAAAGAAGGAGTGTGAAAACTTTCATTAGTTGCTTGTAAGTTTTTCATTTTTCAATGCAAATTGCAACTTAAAAAAAAAAAAGTAAAAAGAAAAAAGAACCAAGTGATAATCATTTGAGGATTGGTAATAATGTACCCCAACCAAATTAAAAAAACTAGGCAAGTTTGGCTAGAGACAATTAAACTCAGCGTTATGTGATAGGCAACCCAAATTTATGTTTAGAGTGATATGTTATTATTTGAATTTACTTTAGTCATATTATGTATGTTGTTTTTATCATATGTTACTTTCATTTTATTTTAATAATATAAGTTATAATAAAAATTTACTAAATAAAAATGAGCAAAAATTTAATTGAGGGCCATAACGTTAAGTGATTAAATGCCGCAGTGCTACTCTCCCAAGCACTGCAACTTTGAAAACAAGTGTTGTAGCATTAAACATCTGAAAATGCTCATTTTGAACCATCATTTGCCTTGTTAATTAAGCATCACAGCGCCTAATCATTCAATTCAAAATCATGGTTCTGCTAAGTCAAAAAGAAGATGTATGATATTAACTTTAACTATGAAACTTTGGTCAGTGTCGTAGCACTAGTAATTGACGTCGCAACGACACTTCCACTTTCATTTTTATTTCATTAATTGCACAACGTTGATTACTGACACAAATACCACTGTGCTTATACATGTCAAACACTAAAGCGCTAGCCAGTTCCAAAGCAATGCTTCAATATTTTAAAACTAATGACATTGTGCCATATGGCCTAGACTACTGCAGCATTGTCAGCTTAAAAATTATCTTTTTGTTCATAGAATGGGCATCACAGTGCCATTTCCCTTAGTGTCGTAGTGCTCAATGAAGTTATAAAATGGGGGGGGGGGGGGGGGGGTAATTTTTGTTCATTTTTCATTTCATTCATAACATAATTATCCCTTCAAACTCTTCTCCTTTTTAATTTACTCTAACTTAGTGGCCCCAATGATGTTTGGAATAAAAAGGGTTTCTTCCTATGGTAAGAGTAGATTCATATATGCTGATCCTTAATCCATATTTGTCAATTTAGTAGTGACCAAGTAGCTAATTCTAGCAGTGGGGTTCCAAAATCCTGGCCACCAAATCATATGAATCATTGCCAGTGGAGGTTGGGAGCATTTTGGTTAAGAGCCTTTTGTTGTAATTGCTAATGTGGTTAGGGTTTTTTTGTAAATGGAAAGGAGACTGTGGAGAATATATGTTATGTAAGGGGTAAGTTGGTCCCTTTTAATTCTATGGCTATAAACAAAATTTACAAAATTAGGGAATTTAAATTTGATGAATATACAACTTTTATTGGGAATCCTATAGATCATCAAGGTATTCTAAATATGTTGCGTGGACCTAATATTGGAGTAAGTTGGAAAAAGAGAGAAAAATAAAATTATCAATTTCCCTACCACATGCCTGAACCAAACCTTCAAGTCCTGGAACTATTTCTTCTTAGTCCATTTACTGTCGAGTAGAAACATTAGTGAAGGTACTCATGACTGTGCCCTTTTAAACTATGCAATTCAAACGGGGTATTCTACTGATGTAGAGAAACTTATTTACTCCTCTCTCATGTACATCATTAGGGGAACCACTTCTACTATATTAAGGTACCCTTCTCTAGTTTATGTTTTACGCATAGTCATTGGTGTAAGGGGGAACATATTGAAGAATAATTATTCCTCATTATAACCCTTGCTAAAAGAAAAATTTTAGGGCTTCAAGCAAGATAAAAAGAGAAGAGGAGGAAGGAGACCTTAGTGAACCTAGGTTGTCTGAGAGGCATAGCAGCACCATCAAGAGTACTGGGACTCCTACGACTCTAAGTGGGGGATGGGGGGGATCAGGAAGTAGAACTTAGAGGGGAGATGGAAAAGGTAACACAGTTTTATGAGAATTCTAAAGACTGGCAGCTTGAGATGAGAATGAGGATGGCTCAAAGTATGGATCATCAAGAAAAGAATTATATATACACTACCTACATTTTTTTTACACTACCTACTTTAATGATGCTCTTATAGGAATGTTTAGAAGTATTCCTTTTGTTGAGCATGTTGATCAGATTCAATTTCCATCTACCCCATCTTATGATCCTTTTGTGTGGCAGCGTTCTGAGAGAGGCAATGATGATGATGATAAAGAGAAAAAAGACAGACTCGGCTAGTTAGGAGTTATTCTTGGCTTGAGGAGAGAGATAGAAAGTATGTTACTTTTATTTTGTAACATGTTTTTTTTTCTTTTTCATTTCTTTGCTGGGGAAGGGGGGTTCCAAAAAATATGTTGTGATAGTGTTGTTTTAGTCTGATGATTAGTTGTGGCTTTGATAACCACTGAAGGCGTGATGGTGCATGTAGCACTAGTTATCTTTGTGTTATAGTAGATTATTTTACATAACATATTTTATGCTTTTCTAACATTCCTATGAAAGTATGTGCTTGTTATTAATGTTTATGTGCTTTATTATTTATATTTTATTAAATTACCTTTATGCTTACATTTTTTTCCTTGTCTTCCATTCATTTATATGCATTATGATTACGTAATTAACCCTAATAAAAATGATAATTAAAAATTATATAAAATTAGGATAACAATAAAATCCTATATCATAATTCAAATGAACATTACTTTGTACTTCATAGATTGGAAAAATTAATAACTTCTTAATTTAGATAATTTAAGTTATTGACTTAAATTGAATTTATAAGTTATACCTTTATATATTGACCTTTGAAGTAAAATATGAATAATTAGGTTAGAGAATATGCATAGGTAGATTAAAATTTGAACTCATAAGCAAACCAATTTTGGGATTAGTGAACATATTAAATCCTTACATTAAACTCTTTAAGATTGTTAGAAGATTTTAAACAAAACTAATATTCAAAATTATTAACTATGTACTCACAAAAGTTAAAAAAAAAAAAAAAAAAGATTTTGAAAAGTATTCTAAAAAGAAAATAAAATAAAAGAAGAAAGAGAAAGAGTACATTAAAAAATTATATCAATTAAAAGTTTAGAATCTGAATGTAATCTTATACAAAAATTCTCAAAGGACAAGATGGAGAACAATTACAAATGATGGTAAACTTATGAAAATTCAGTTTTAACTACAAACAAATCTAATATTTAAGCTAAATTATTCACTTAAAAAATTCAAAAGTTAAAAATTAACTCTATAACCTATAAATTCAAATTAAGCAATAATAAGAATGGCTGGTTAGAATAATTATTAGAATTTTTTTCAAACTAGAATTATTATTTTATTCATTTCTACAACTTATAGACTTTGATGTACAATCCTATATTTTTGTAATTTTAAATTATCAATTTTTATATTGGTTATTTGATTAATTATAATTGCAAATTTCTTTATTTATTAGATGACAAGCAAGAATTTAATTTAGGAAAACTTGATAAGTGTAAATTACATAATGTATAATGTATTTTATGTCCGATGGATGAAAATGTGTTATTTTAGTTATTTTTGTGTAGAAAAAAATTAAAAATTGGTTGAATTCTAAGGAGCTCTTAACGTCAAAGCATCTAACGATACAACGCTGCAGCACTACCTTCAATACCATCGGGGCGCTCAGATTTTGACATGGTAGTGTCGAGTTCTCTATTTGCAAGCGCTGAGATTAAAGACATGCAACACCACAGGGCTGATATACCACAACATTATCAATCTTGTGGTGTCAAAAAGTCATCTTGGTAGCACCTTCTCTATTTTCAAATGTTGTGGTGCCATAATTTCTCACGCCTTGGCACCATTTTTGCACTTTAGGCATCGTTGTGCTCCAATGTCCACAACATCATAGCATTGTAAATATAACTTCTAAGGGACACATTTTATCAGTGAAGAGATACGACTACTCACTAAGAAACTGATCCACATCAGCAAGCATCACGGGGTGCAAAAGCTTCAATGCCGAGGCACTAGTTCACTTTAGGGGTGCCACGATGCCATTATTTCAACCGCCGTTATGTGAGTTGCCATTTTTATATTTTTTTTTTATAAATAGATGTTGTGCTATGTTTGTAAGGAAATTTAATCACTTTTATAATTCCAGTACTTTTTAGAGTATTTCACTAGTTCCCTTTTAGAGTAAAATAAAAAGGGAGGTTATGAAGTACATAATACAATCATTTTGAGTGTTTAGCCTCTGTTTCTTGACACAACTCTATAAGTTAAAGGGAGAAGTATAGAGGTTATAATTTGATCATTCCTAGTGATATCACTCTCTTATATTTTTCATTCATCCATGAGCTTAATGAAAATGATTTTGCTTGTTATTCATTCCATGTATGGCTAATTCTATTATTTCTAATTGATGATATAAAATGGATGTTGAGTACTAATGAAAACTCTCATTCTATAAGTTATTCAAGGATATTTTCAAAATGTTCCAAGTATTTTTTTAATGCACATAGTGGCCATATATATATAGTTAAAATTTAGTGTGATTTATGGCCTTGACTGAAGAATACAAGAACAAACAAGGGTATTGGGATATGATGTTTTGCATGCCTAGACATATACTATAAAATATTATAGGTTCTTAAGGAGATATTATAATTGTAGGAGGTCGGCAGATATCCTTTTCCCTCTTACAAGCTTGACAGAGATCTATGGATGTATATGCTATGAATTAAATTACCTAAAAGAATTTAATTAGGAAAGATATGCAATTTATAATCATCAATCCAAAACACTTTAATTAAATATTCTATCAAATATTCTTACTATTTTATTCATTGATAGAATTTCCAAAGTATTATTTTTATTTCACTAGAATAATTATTACAATTAGAGTAAACAATACTAGTTTGTTATAAGTAAAGTATACTTCCTCGTAGGTTTGACACTTTACTTTATCACTTTATTATTTGATTCATCATATATACTTGTATATATTAAGCGGGGTTTGTTATTATTTATATCAAAGAAAATCTACGCATTATTTAGGGGTGATAAAGCCCTAGATTTTTATACAATTAGAAAGTTCACTCCATAGTGAAAGTTTGATGTAGGATGTTAAGCCTATGTGAACTGTCCCTAAGCACACCATGAGGAGGCGAGTGAATTGGTTTAAAACCTATTACTAACTTTAAGACAAACTTATATTTTTTTTTATTTTTTAGTAATTAAAAAGGAAGTAAAAAATTATCACTTGATGCGAAAGAAAATAGACTTATCAAAGGTTACAAAGATGATGATGATAGTTTAATCAACACAACAAAATAACAATCACAAAAATTTCCACAAAGTAATTTTCACAGAAATTAAATACAAAAAAGTAAAGTGTAAAAAATAAGAAATTAAAATACGCACACAAAAATTTTATAGTGGTTCAGTGAAATAATGATCTATGTCTAGTCCTTGGAGTCCTCCACACTGAGTCTTGCACCAAGCCTTTAGTGTATCTCCTCTAGCCCCCACAACTAGGTGGAGAAGCCCTTATAACCCGGTATGGTAGAGAGCCTTGCCATCATTTTTCACCCACCTCGTGATGGAAGAGACCCATGACCACCTTTTTCATCCTCCTAGTGATGGCAGAGAACGACAACTTCCTTTTTCACCCTCCTGGTGATGGCAAAGAACCACGACGGTCTTTAAGTTGAAAAACGTTTTCCTAGAGCCACCCAAGAAACCTTGACAAACACTTGGAGGAAATAAGGCAAAACACTTACTTGGAGCAACCATGTGAACCCTTCACACTACATCTCCCTCACAAACAAGTTCTCTCTTTCTTATTCCCAAAGCTCTTATAGATCCCCTTTTTAAGCTCTCTCTATAGAACACACAACAGCCAAAGGCTTAAAATAAGTCTATTAAGAGAGATTAAATACAACGCTCCATAAAAAGCCCTAAAATTTAATTCTATCTACACGGATCGTATAGTACAATTAGTTCAAATAGCCTTGTTGGTATTGTACGAAGGGTAAGGTACTGTATGATTAGTTCAAAGAATTGACTTGAACATTTAGTCTGATTTGAATCATCGTAAAGTATGACTTGTTCAAATGACTTGGATTATCATCCCATATAATTAACGATAAATAAATATCATCCCATGTTGAAATCAGGTTGTAGAGTACGATCAATCAAATGTTCCTATATGATTTGATTGAATCAATTAATCCAAAATTATTACTTAATTGTGATATTAATTTAGGAAATATTTATTTATATTGTACAGTACGATACCGATCGTACAGTATGATTAATACAAATTTTAAATTTTAAAATATTACCTAAATTATTAATGGCAGTTGTGATCATAATTTCAAATGATCATCCTATACGATGGAGACCGTCCAATATGATTAGTTTAAATAGCTTAAATTATATAATGAATCATTTTAATGATTCTCTGAATAGCTAATTGTGAAGTTTGATATGAATCATACATGATAAATAGTTCAAAAAATTAAATTTCTAATTTTCTTTCGATCTCATCCCCTAAATGTGTGTGTGCATGGTCACAAAGTTTAGTATCCACCAAATACATGACTTCACTCAAGAGATATATAAATAAATAAAAGAAAAATTATAGACTCTTCAAGACACTTTACAACCCAATCTTGAGCTGATCAATTTGAATAGTATATAGTGGATCTAAAATGTTAGTGCACAAGAAACAAATATGCAATAATAACAATAACAGGTTATATCGTAGTAGAGAATCCAATAATATTTGTTATTAACAAAATCACAAGACTTCGATCCATATTTGTAATAATATCTCTCTTTTTTAAGATGACCAACATTATTGGTTTTTATTTCAAGGTAAATTTTTACTATGTCCTAAGCTACCCCTAACTAGTTGAATTTTTGAAAATAGGGCGAGATTTTTTTTTTTTTTGAATGAGGAATAAAAGGAACATATAAATGAGTAAGAAAAATAAATGCAAAATAGTGAACTATTTATAACAAAGTAGGAAGTATGAATAAAAAATAATAGGCTACTCCCCCTTTTGACATCACAAAAAGGAAGATCAACTAAATAAAAATACCAAAATAAAATAGTCATCACATGCTAAAGAAAAAATAATATAGACACAAGAGCTAAAATAAGATGCACCAAAAATATGAAGGTCCCTGATCAGGTGGAGGTGGTGGTTGGAAGTATTGGTGAATAAAATTAAATTGCTCTCCAAACCAAGCCATATTATTTTCATGCTAGTGGTGCTACTCTGCTACATAGTTATCAAATTGAGTCTCCCATTGATCGAATCTCTGAAGCAATGTACAATACAGAAAGGGCTATTGAATAGGTGCTAGTGCTAGAGCTGGTGCTGGTGCTTCTTTCGTTGCCACTTGCTCGGGGTCAACATAGTGAACATTATAGTGTTAAGCATTGTAAAGGACATGACAGGAGTTGTTTGAATAAAAAATTGGGAGATTACCTGATGGTGCAGGTAATTGGATGTTATATTTAGATATAAGGATGAAGGAAATGATGTGATGTATGGAAAGATGTGGTTTTCATTTGTTCTTAGAATCTCATATAGAGGTAAGATGTTCAATGTATCTAATAAGTAGATCAGCGACATCAAAATCAATTTCCTCTATTATAAAATAGGTATTAAGAGATAGAAGGAGTGTGATATTGATTTGATCCCCATCTTTTGAAATTACCGAGTTGCAAAGAATGAGTTGGATAATTCTTGAATCTTGCACTAAAGTGTTAGCATGAGGAATGAGGTAGTTAACTGTTGAGACCTTAAGGGTAGTGTCGATAGGGCACCAATCATAAACAAGGAGAAAAACTTAAGAGTGAACTTTTTCACTAGTGGTAGAGAGGTGAAAGAATTGGTCAAAGTCTTGGTAGGTGATTTCAACTGGCCTTCTATTAACATGGGATTAGAAGGTAGTGACCTCAATGTTGATTTGAAGGCTTTTAAATAATTTGAAAAGGAGTTCGAATTTGAAAGGGTAGGCAAGAGTGAGAATAAACTGAAGGGTGTTCCGAGTAAAGAGAGTAACTACTTGGAAGTATAGAACTTCTTGATTTATGATTTTTTAGGGTGTGATTCTGACAGCCTTGTAATGATTGTATGCCTTTTAGTTAACTACTTCACCAAAGCGAGGATCTACGGGATGTCTGGATAAGCTTTTGATAAGAGCTCTTGATCGTTTTCCACCTGTCATTTGTAAGGAGTAAGATCTTAGTGAGGAAGAAAGAATATTTGAAAAATTTTGAGTGATGAAAAAACTTTAATTTTCCTCCCTTTAAATAGAAATAAGCCATATCATATAATACGATATGGTATCATATAGTATGATCTAGTGCATTTCATTCAACCCAATCAATCAAAAGGGGGTCTTATTGTATAGTATAATCAAAATTATACTAAACAATCAATATAAAGATGGTCATTCTGAAGAGTTAACCAAGATGACCAATGACTAGTCAAATCATCCTATGCAAATAGGTGTTTGTACAATATGATACGATATTTAATATCGCACAAAATAATTCAATTCATCCAACATTTAGTGCTACATGTTTTGTACATTACATATTAGGTGTTCATACAATACGATCACCAATATTTGTTCAATCAGAGCCTTTGGATATATTATGAGCAGTGTTGTGAGATTTTATTGAAGATCATATAGTACAATGTATGGTTATACAGTACGATGTGAGTAATTTTGAATTGGTGTGTAATGATAAGGAAAACTTCTTAAAAGAAATAAAACAGAGAAAATCACACAAAAAATAGATACAATCATACATGATAAAACACGAACAATCACAAAACAAATTATAGAAAAACTTACATAAAATAGTGAAATTTTTAACTTCTAATTTATCCTGATTAAAGAATTAATATCTATAATGCCTAATCTAGTCCTCAAGGTGATAAAGGTTTTAAAAGCAAGGGATTTTGTAAAAATATCTACTAGTTAATTTTTCGTTAGCCATATGATGCAACTATATATCCACTAAGTTATATAATCCCTAATAAAATAATGCCTAATGTCTATGTGTTTGGTCCAAGAGTGTTGAATTGGATTTTTGAAAATGTAAATGGCACTAGTGTTATCATATATAATAGGAATTGTGCGTACAGGTAGTCTAAGATCTAAGATTTGTTGTTTTGGCCATAGGACTTGTGCAACATAGCTCCCTATAACTATGTTTTCTGATTTAGTGGTCGATAATGCTATAGACTTTTATTTTCTACTAGACTAACAGAATGATGATGTTCTAATGAATTTACAACTTTCAAAGTTGCTTTTTCTATCAACCCCACATCTTGCGAAGTCTGAATCAGAATATCCTATAATTTAGAAGGATGAACTATGTCTAGGATGCCAGATTGTTAGGTTTTGGGTGCCTAATAGATATCTAAGGATTCTCTTAACAGCACTCATATGAGATTCTTTGGGATCAGCCTAAAATTTAGAACAGAGACACACACTAAATATTATATCATTTCTATTTATAGTTAAATAAAAAAGTGATCCAATTATCCCTTTATACTTCTTCTGGTCAACTAATTTTCTATTTGGGTCCTTATCTCATTGAATGGTTGAGCTCATGGAAGAATTAAAATCCTTATCATTCTCTATCTTTCTTAAGGATATATTTTATACTTTGTTTAGCTAAGGAAAGTTCCATCATTCCTTTGTTTCACACCAAATCCAAGGAAATAGGTAATCTCTTCCATCATGCTCATTTTAAATTCCCCACTCATTATTTTTGAGAATTTATTATAAAGATTTTTATTTGTAGATCCAAATAGTATATCTTCAATATAAATCTGAACAATGAGTAGACATTCTCCTTCTTTCTTTAGGAATAGGTTGTTGTCTATGCTACTCTTAATAAAAGCTCTATCTAGGAGGAAAGTGCTAAGCCTTTCATAATAAGCTCTAGGTGCATTCTTCAAACAATATAACACCTATTTAGTTTGAATACATGATTGAGAAATTTAAAGATCTCAAAGCATGGGGTTGCTTAATATATGCATATTCTTTTATTACCCCATTTAGAAAAGCATTTTTACCATCTATCTAATACAACTTGAATCATATAAAGCAAGCAAATGCTAATATCAATCTAATCAAGTCTATCTACAGGGGAAAGGTCTCTTCAAAGTCAGTTTCTTCAACTTGATTATGTCTCTTAGCTACTAATATAGCCTTATTTCTAATTACTATGCTAGAGTCATTCATCTTATTCTTGAAAACCCATTTGGTTCCTACAACAATCTGGTCTTTGGGTATACTAACCAACTTCCAAACATCATTCATAACAAATTGATTGAACTCTTCTTATATAACTAGGATCCAAAATTCATTAGATAAAGCTTGATTTATGTTTGAGGGTTTTACCATAGAGATAGAAGCATAGTGGCTAACCTCCTTTTTAAGTCCATGCTAGTTTTAACTCCTACTGATGAATCTCTTAGGATAAGATCCTTAAGATGATTAGATGAATATATCCAATCTTTAGGTAATGGTTTTTGAGGTTCTACTCTATCTTCTAGGTTAATAGATTCTACTCCTTCGGTGACATCAACTACTTCTTCTTCTTCTAACTTAGGCTCAACCAATCTAACAGATTCATTAAACACTACATGGGTGGTCTCCTCTATAACTCATGCCCTCTTATTAAAAGCTATATAGGATTTACTTACAGTTGAATATCCAAGGAAAGCTCTTTCATTAGATTTAGGATCTAATAGAGATTTACCATTAATGAACACCTTACAACCAAAAACATGAAGGTGAGAGAGATTGGTGTATGTCATTTGATCAACTCATAGGGTGTCTAGTTAAGTTTGGATCTAATTTTAACCCTATTGAAATCCTAGTATAAAATATTTTCTACTTTTGGTCAGAAATACTTAATAAATGAGTGCTAAATTATTATGGCTTTAACAACTTTTACTAGGGTTCTATTTTTCCGTTCAACAACCACATTCTGTTGAGGGGTTATAGGAGCTAAAAAATTATGTTCTATGCCTAGATTCTGACAAACAATTTCAAACTTATCATTTTCAAACTCTTCACCATGATCGTTATGAATGGCTAATATCTCATTTCCTAATTTCCTCTGTACCGAGGAAGAAAAGATTCTATATTTCTCAAATGATTCACTCTTTTTTTCTAGGAATCTAACCCATGTAAATCTAGAATAATCATCAACAATCACAAAACCATATGAATTACCTCCTAGGCTAGCTAAACTAACGGGTCTATATAAATCCATATGAAGAATTTCTAGTGACCTAGAGATGATGATGTCCTTGATTGAATGAAAGTAAGTTTTGATTTACTTTCCTAGTTAACAGGCAGCATAAAAGGGTTCCTTAAAAAATTCAAATTTAGGAATGCCTCTAACTAGATTCTTTTGGGTTATCTTCCTAATAGTTTTCTTGCTTGTATGACATAGTCTCCTATTCCATAGCTATAATTCATCAGCAATTATTTTTAAACATAAGAAATTAGTAGACTCGATACAACTGAAATTAAGCATGTTGACATTCTTTATCTTTTTTCCTTCTAAAACAAAAATTCCATTTAAACTAATCATGCAATTAGTATATAATAATTTAATATTAAAGCCTTTTCAACATAGTTGACTAATGCTAAGCAAGTTATATTTGAGGCCATGTACTAGCGAAATATTTTCAATAATAAAAATATTGGAATTACTAATCATACATATACCTACAACTTTCTTAGTGGTATTGTCTCTAATTGTAACTTTGCCTCCTACCTTGGCCTCCAACATGATGAATTACTTAATGTCTCAAGTCATATGCCTTGAGCATTCGTTGTCCAGGTACTACAATCTCTCACTAAGCCTTTTGTGAGAGCACTCCTACAAAGTTAATCAAACATCATATTTGGGAACCCAAGTGAGTTTGGGTTCCACCTTTAGCTTTGATGAATGACTTGCATGCATGTAATACTTTATGCAAGCGATTTTGGTCTCCACACTAGATGTGTTCTACGATGAATTGTACAAGTACGAGCTATATGACCTAACATGCCACGTGAATAAAACTTAACACGTAGAAAGTGTTCTTTAATCTTTGTGGGTTATGGTTCCTCTTCATAGGGGTATATGATGCATGTAGTGATGTGGGATTATGTCATTGCACTAATGCAAGTGGTGTTCTATTTGTTGCAATGCATGAACTTTTTCTTTTAGGAATTCAATTTCACTTTTAAAGCTTGTTATTTTTAATTTCAATGCATGATCATTACTATCTAATTCACTTGCAAGTTCTTCTAATTATTTTAATGAAGATTCTTAGAATTTAATGATTCATATACATTGTAATTCAATATGCTTCTTATTTAATGTATCAAATTAGTCAAGCAAAGACATGCGATCACTATCTAAAGTAGAATACTTAGCTAACAGACTATCTTGCTCTTTTTGTAGATTAAAAAAGTTAGTGTTTGAGCTAGCATACATCTTTTTTAAGCTTTTTATATGAATCATGAAGTTTTTTTGATATAATGAAAAGTTCATCATAGGATAGTCGACATATCTCATGTTGATCTAACTGATCAAGATTATCATTAGTCGTAAGACACAAATTTATTACCTCCTCATTTGCTTTTTGTTTAGATGATATTGAGGTGGTTTTAGCCTAAATTGCTTTATGTATTTGTTGCTTCCCCTTTTTAAATTTTCCCTTCTCTTTACCCTTCTCTTTGAATGGGTGAGTCTTTCGGTTGGGGCTATTAATTCGTAGATGGCCTAGTTTATTGCATTAAAAATAGATCATGTGAGATTATGCTTTAAAATTTCTTGTATTCTTACCTTTGCTCCATTGTTGTTGATGACAATTTTGCTTCCTTTTTAGGAAACTTTTGAACTAGAGGGTCATCAAAGTAATTTCATCATCCTCCTCAACTACATAACTATCACATTCTAAGTCATTCACTTTCAAGGCCACCACTTTGTCCTTTCTCTTTTCTCATCCTGCAATCTCTAACTCACACCTTTCTCATGGGAAATAAGTGAGCCCAACAAGTTATTAATAAAATAAATATTGAGATCTTTTGATTCACAAATTGCAGTAAATTTAACCTCATAATTAATGGGTAAACATTAAAAAAAAATTATTCACTTTCTTAGAATTCTAAAGATCTTTACATTAAGCGTGCAGAGATATCACGACTTGTGTAAACCTATTATACATGTCTAAAATGGTTTCATTAGGTATCATGCGAAAGAGTTCATAATAATGCAAAAAAATATTTAATCTAGATTATTTGACCTCATTATTTCCTTTATATATAATACACTGTTCATACTAGATATCCTTCCTAGGGGTACAGATAGACTCTCATGTAATCTTCAGCCTTAAGAGCATAAAAGAAAAGTTTAAACACTTTGTATTCTATTGAGCTAAGTCCCTATCCTCATTGCTCCATTCATTAAATGGTACCTCAATTTTGATGTTACTAATAAAATGAGTGAAAGTTCATTAGAGTTGTTAAGCCCATATGAACTAGCTTTAGGCTAACCAAGAGGGGGGTGAATTGGTAGTTTTAAAAATTCTTAAACAAAAAGCAAAAACCTTTTTAAAAACTTTTCGAATATTTTAAAACAAATACAATAAACCTTTGATGCGAAAGTGATTAACAAAACAAATTGGAGATTTTAACCATACAATTAATCATATAAATTAAAATGCATAAAATAAAGTGCAGAAATAAAACAGAAAGAACAAACCAGATTTTATAGTGGTTAGATCAACTTGACCTACATTTTGTCCCTAGAGCCTCAACTCCAAGTATTGCCTTAAAACGCAATGACTCTCTTTTTGCTCCCACAGCAAGGTGGAGAAACCTTTATAAAATACTTTTCGCCGACCCCGATGAGTCGAAGAACCTAGACTCCTTTTGCTTCATCCTGAAGTAGGCAGGGACCCTAACCCCTTTTGCTTCCCCCTAAAGTAGGAAGAGAACCTTGATCTAGTGTTTATGAAGTCCTTCCAAGATCCACCAAGGAACCAAGGATGATGAAATGAGAAGATGACTTGAATCCTTGCTTGGAGCAACCTTTGTGAACACCTCACAAACTCCCCCTCATAAGATTCTCTCTCTCTCTCTCTCTCTCTCTCTCTCTCTCTCTCTCTCTCTCTCTCTCTCTCTCTCTCTCTCTCTCTCAAGCTCTCCCTCTCCTTCTCTAAGCTATCTTAGGCCAGGACAATAGTAAAAGATACTCTCATTAACAAAATAAGAGATCTTATAAAGAAGGCCTTAAAAATTGCCCTAATTTTCAACTTGCCTTCAAAGATTGTCCAAGACGATCAACAGATCATCTTATACGAATAGTGTAATTCAACCCATTCAGCCATGATGATTTAGTTTTGCTATACGATTAGAACATAATGTTTGTTATGATCGTCGAGGATGATGTGGACATCATCCAGTATGATTAGTTCAAAATCATATATAATCATCCAGCAAATAGTTTAAGACATCCAGGAGATACATCTGGATGATGAAGAAATAGAACTGATCGTCCCGGACAATTCTTTGATCGTCCTATACAATTAGTTCAAAATCAGTGATTATCGTCCAATAGATAGTTCATGATGTCTAGGAGATACATTTGGATGATGAAGAAATAAAACTAATCGTCCATCAGATAATTCAGGACGTCCAGGATATTTAGAAGAAGACTAAGGTTTTTCTTACTGATTATCAAGGACAATCTTGCGATCATCCAGGATGATATGATCAATTAATATAACCTTAAATACTTTTCTTAATCACCTGACTAATTTAGGCATGATTATAATGAATCATCCAAGACGATATGGGATCATACTATACGATTAGAACAAAATTCTAAAAATGCAATCTTGCCTAAATGAGTTTGGCGGTTGAGCTTCTTTGATTTGAGCATATCATCCAGGATAATATGAATATCATTTAGGAAGATTTACTTAAGCAAGTTTACATGACCCAAATTCCTTAATTAGGGTTTCTATTTTTTGACTGATCATCCAAGATAATATAAAATTATCCTATACGATATGATCAAAAATAGAGAAGTTATAAGTCACTAAATTTCTCCCCCTGAGTGTGAGTATGCAAGGTTACTTAGCTTTAGGATCCACCAAGGTACATTGGACTCAAGAAAAGGTAAAAAAATGCATTGAAATAGAAATTACAGACTTACTTAATCCTAGTCTACCTGATCTTGAGTTGATTGACATTCCAAGCAAACTTTTGGACCTAAAAGGTTAGTGAGCTTGGCACATAAAATAGATATGCATGAATGGAAGTAGTAAATGAACAATAATATTTTCTATCATCAAAATCACAATACTTAGGTCCAGATTTGCAACAATGAGAGGGTACAATATAACCTTCTTGTAATAAGAATCACATGAGAAAATCAATAGATTGAAGAAAGTAGACATGCAAATATTCCAGAAATTAAATGGTATGTTAACAAATAAATATAAATGAGTTATATAATAGCCTTCCGCGGTGTTTTTATTTTCAAAATGTGTCATGGATCATTTTTCTCAAGGTTTTCTAAAAGTTTACTTTTGAGAACCACTATGATACCAATTGAAAGTTTGATGTAGGATGTTAAGTTTAAGTGAACTATATCTTTTTTTTTTACCTATTAAAACCTATTGCTTACTTTAAGACAAAACTTATATTATTTATTTTTTAGTAAGTAAAAAGTAAAAAAAAAAATATCACTTGAAGCGAAAGCAACTAGATATATCAAAAGTTACAAAGATTATGATGATAGTTTAATCAATACAACAAAATAATAATTACAAATTTCCACCCAGTAATTATCAAAAAAACTAAATGTAGAAAATTAAAGTATAGAGAATAAGAAATAAGAATAAGCATACCAAAATTTTATAGCGGTTCAGTTAAAGAACGACATGCATTCAGTCCTCCTCTCTAAGTATAACACTAAACCTTTAGTGCGTCTCTTTTAGCCCTGATAGCTAGGCAAAGAAGCCCTTACAATATTTTTACCAACCCGATGTGGCAGAGAACATTGACATCCTTTTCTCACCCTATTGGTGATGGCAGAGATCAATGACATCCTTTTTCACCCTTTTGGTAGTGGTAGAGAACCACGATATCTTTTTTCACCCTTTTGATGATGGTAGAGAACCGCAATGATCTTTGAGATGAAGAACTTATTCTCATAGCCACCCAAGAAACCTAGGCAAACACTTAGATTAAAAAAGGTAAGACACTTGCTTAGAGTAATTTTATGAACTCCTCATACTACTTATCCCTCACACACAAGCTATCCCTTTCTTCTTCCAAAAGTTCTTCTAGATCTCTTCCCTAAGCTCTCTCTATAGAACACTCAGTATCCAAAGACTTGAAACAAGTCTATTAAAAAAGATTAAATACAAGGCTCTATAAAAAAGCCCAAAATTTTTATTATGTTGATACTGATCGTACAATACGATTAGTTCAAATAAACTTGTTAGTATCATATGAAGGGTAAGCTCATGTATGATCATTTTCAGAAATTGACTTAATTATCCAATTCGATTTGATTTATTATCTGGTACAATTAATTTAAATGACATTGAATTTTTTCATGTACGATTGGCAACGAATAAATATCATCCCATGTAGAAATCAAGTCATAAAGTACGATCAGTCAGATAGTCTGTATAATCTGACTATATCAATTAGTCCAAAATTATTTCTTAATTATAGGATTAAATTAGGTAAGATTTAATTATATCGTATCATATGATACTTATTGTGTGCTATAATTAATATAAATTTTGAATTTTAAAATATTTTTTAAATTGTGATTGGCGACTAGGATCTTAATTTCAACTCATCGTCCTGTACAATCGAGATCATCTAATGATTAGTTCAAATAGCTTTAATTACATATTTAGCCATTTTAATGATCCTCTGAATAGCTGATCGTACTGTACGATATGAATCATACAGTACGATTAGTTCAAAAAATTACATTCTAATTTTCTCTTTATCTCACTCCCCTGAGAGTGTGTGTGCATGATCACCAAGTTATCCATCAAATATATCACTTGACTCAAGAAATATAGAAATAAATAAAGAAAAATTACAAAATTTCAAGACACTTTATGCCTATTCTACCTAGTCTTGAGCTAATCAATTTGCATAGTATATGGCGGACCTAAATTGTTAGTACTCAAGAAATAATTATGCAATAATAAAAGTAACAGGAGATAGCATAGTAGAGAATCCAATAATATTTGTTATCATCAAAATCACAAGACTTGGGCTGAGATTTGTAACATACATTAGCCATCATAATGCAGCATCACTGAAGCTTAGGTGTTAAGTTGTTGGGTACTGAAATAATTTTTTTAATATTTTAATCTAAATATCCCTCACCACCCAAGCTACCTCCCTCATTTCATCTACCTTGGTTGGGAAGGAAAGAAAGGAGAATGAGAATAGAAGAGAGAGAAGGCTTATGATCTTTTCAATACATTATTCTTATCTCAAAAGTTATTTTCCTTGTAGTAAGTAATATCCACTCTATATATTTTCAATGATTCTAATGTTAGAATATTTCTCTCTCCTAAATCATATAAAATATGATATCTCTTAATTTAGTAAACTTGCACCAAGTAACTTTTATAAGTGATAGATATCATTATTATGAATATTTTCATTGGTTTATATTGAAGTTTCCCCAGGTGAATTGAATGATATAGAATTTAACTAAAATAAGTTGGGAAAATATTAACTATAAAATGGTCAAGTGCTAATTATTGAATCTAGATATGAATTATGTAATATGCATATGGCAAAGATTCATTTGGCATGACATACATTTTGTATATCCACATATTTTTATAATTATATATGATATATATCAGATGTGTATATGAATAATGTTGTATATGTAAGAATATGTAGAAGGAATTAATTTATATGCTAGAGGGGGTAAATAAGAGTGATACTGATATGTTTAATTGATATTGATATTAATAAGTCTGATTGCATTTTATTTTGGATAATAGTATGCTCTGCTATCTGTGTTGGTAAGTTTATTCTACATAATACTCTTCTGTGTTATTTGTTTTTGTACACTACTATGGATAATACTCTACTCTGTTATATGTGTTAGTAACTCTATTCTGGAAAATTATATTCTCTACCATTTATATTGTAATTTCAATTTTTGGATAATACTCTGTCTGTTATCTGTGTTGGCAACTCTATTCTAATTAATATTATGCTATACTATTTGTTTTGGTAGGTCTATTTTCGATAATACTTTCCTCTGTTATCTGTCTTAGTAACTCTATTTTGGATAATATTTTATTATTTATGTTGGTAACTCTGTGTTGAATAATATTATGCTCTAAATAAATTTGTACCATATATTGCTCAATTCTAACTCAACATCTTTCTCTGTTTTACAAATGATTAACTAATTGATTGAAGGATAATAGATACCTTACTGATAAGACTAATAACTAATAAGATGGAAAACATGTAAGATGCATTATACAATGATTAATAGATTTACATGTAGTTAGACTGAAAGATATATGGAAGTAAAATACTTCTCCTTCGACATAGGCTTTCCCACTGGTTACTTCAATCAAATTAATCTTGATAATTACTTAACCAATCTATACCTATTATCACATCAATTTCTTTCTAAGGTAGAACAATCAACTCTACTTCCAACTTTTTATTTATAATATCATTCTTACATCAACAGAGATGACTAGAAACTAGAAAATTTCTAGTAGGCAATATAACATTTAAACTACAAGCTAGAAATTCTAGAAGTAAGGCAGATTCATTCAACACATGCTCATACATAAAAGAATGGTTTTCCCTATAAATAAATTAAACCGATGGGATAATGCAAAAATAAATGTGGTACCTATCACTACATCTAGAGACTATTTTTCCTCTTACTATATATGCTTGTACACACTGGGTTGTCTCAGGGCTACACTGACCACTAGGATAGACTATCTTTAGGCTCCTTCTGTTGGTCCACTTGCTATCTTCCTCCAAAGCAATCTCCACTATAGGTCGATGAATCCTCTCTTACTACTCAAGATGGGGTTGGTGACTTCCTCTAACTCTGTCTACCTCCGACTTTAAGTTCTCCATCTGTAACTCTTTATGGATACTGAGCTACCTTATGATTATACTTGTCACACCTGAAGCATCACCCTACATACAAAAAACATCAACAAGTATGCCTTCTTTTATGGAATCCATATATAGGAGCATTACTAATAAACACATATCCTCCCATTCTCTCAAATAATGCCCTATATACAAAAAATTTTATCTAAATTAATCTTGAGATTTAATTAATTGAATCTAGCTTAATTAATTATTAAGATCATACAGTACAATCCATATCATACTGAATGATAGATAGAGATGATTTCAAATCATCTAGGAATTCATCCTATATGAACTATGATTTAATGAAATTAGTTATATTATGCGACACTAAGATCATGCTCAATAATTTTAATTAATCATAGAGGGAAACATTCATCATATAAAACTAAATGGTGAATTAAACTAATAGAACTGTGCGATCTCTTGATCATACAGTATAAACATAGATGGACAAATTAAAAATTAAGATTTTTTTAATGTATGCTATTTTAAAGATCTCTTATTTCATTTTGATGAGTTTTTGGTAGTTAAGGTGGCTTGAGTCTTCCGATAAAGAGAGAAAGTTTAGAAGTTCAGCTTTGGGCTTGGGAGAGAAAAGTGTGTTGAGAGGGAAAGGGATAGAGAGAGAGAGAGAGAGAGAGAGAGAGAGAGAGAGAGAGAGAGAGAGAGAGAGAGAGAGAGAGAGAGAGAGAGAGAGAGAGAGAGAGAGAGAGAGAGAGAGAGAGAGAGAGAGAGAATAGCCTTATGGGATTAAGGGAGTGTGATAGAGGGAGTCTTCTCATAGTTTCTCCAACCATCATCTATCTTGTTCCTCTATGAGTCAAAGCTTTACTTGAGGGAAATCTAGAAAGAACCTCTTGGAGTCAAAGGGTAATGGAAAAATCTGTTGTATTATTTTTGAAAGGGATTTAGGTTGTTGCCTCACCAAAAGGGTGAAAAATATTTTAGTTCCTGTGTCACCAAGAGGGTGAAAAGTATTTGGTTCTCCTCCTCATAGTTTTTCCAACCATCATCGTACCAAATGAAATCCTTGATTTTTGTTCTAATCATATCGTATGATGTCCACAGTGTTGGATGATCATCCGTATACAAAGTTGGACATCCTAAGGATCATCCCAAAAAAACAGAAGGATTTTTTGCATATCATATACTATGATTTTGGATTGTACTATCAATGTATTATAAAAGTTGAACAATTCATCTGAACGATCTTGCTGGATGACTCTAAATTAAACTTATTGTACCGTATGATTTATCTATCGTACTGTACGAACATAAGACGGATGGCTTGGAAATTAGGGTTTTTGAAGTCATCTATTTAAGGATCTCTAATACTCTTGTTAGATATCTTTGAATGCTTAGTGTTCTTGAGAGGGAGCTTGAGGGAGAGAAGAAGGAGAGCTTGGTGAGAGAAGAGGGAGATTTCGTGAGGGAGAAGTTATGAGGTGATTCACAAGGTTGCTCCAAGCAAGAATCTTATTGAGTACCTACTAGTGTCTGCTTGGAATCTCTGTGGCTCTGAACAAGAAGTTCTTCAACAAAGATCGTGGTTCTCTAACCATCACCTCGAGGGTGAAATAGATTTGTGGTTCTCTGACCATCACTAGGAGGGTGAAAATATAGTTAAGGTTCTCTGCATGTAAAAGAGTCATGGTTCTCTGCCGCAGCGGGGAGGTCAAATAATATTTGCACAGGCTTCTCCACCTTATTTTGGGAGAAAAAGGAGAGTCACTTCTGTTTAGTGCAATATTTTGAGAGAGAGTCTCTAATAAGTTAACGTAGGTCAGATTTGGTCGAACCACTATACAATTTGGTTTGTTCTTTCTTATTACGTTTATCATATTTTATTTCTTAACTTTTCTGTGATTTGATCTATGGTAAAAATATCTATTTTTTGTTATTGTAAAATTAGTTCTATTTTTTACATCAAGAGGTTTTAAACTCTTGTTTGATTAAGAACTTTTTTAAACTACCAATTCACCCCCTTCTTGATTAGCCTCAGGCTAGTTCTTTAGGGTTTAACCAACTACACGAACTTTAACATTATACATCATAGAAATTAATCATACCTTGATTTGACATTAATTGACCTTACAATAAAAATTTAAATAATATCTTAATTAAGGGCTAAATCTTCCAAAATTTGATTATAATTCAAATAAAATTCCTAAAAATATAAAAGTAATTTTAATCAATTATAATTAACCTCTATAATCAAAGAACTAAAATACATAAACCAAATTAATTAAAATTTATATAGTAATTGATTAATCCTTACCTAAAAAATAATTAAATAGATTCATTAAAAATAAAATACAAATAAAATTAAGCCCAAAATTTTCACGAATAATCCTTTGGTTATCCTTAATCAATGTTATCAATTTCATAAATTTTGGAGTTTATTTGATATCAAAACTAAATAGCCTAAGTTTATGTATATAATTAGGCTATTAAAATAAGTTAACAAATTACCAATTTCACATATAATTAAATAAAAATAGTAAGTACAACATAAATATACATAATTAATCCAAATAAAATAAAATAAATCTTTAATAATTAATAATTGAATTTAAATAAAATATAGTAATAATTCATTAATAATTAATTAAATTTAAATAAAAATTTGATAATTAAAAAATTTCAAATAAATCAATAATAATAAAAAAAATTCAACATAAATTTAAAATATAAAAAGATTAATTTAATAATTTGTTTGATAAAAATTTATTTTTTTAATAAAATAAATTTTATAATTAATATTAATTAAGTAATGAGGACCATTTATGCTTAATGCTTGCTTCCTTTCGCAGGGTATTTTGAATTAATTTTCAATGTCTTTAATAAACTTTAAATCACCCAATAATCATTTTATGTGGTGTTTAATTCCTTTTAGCGGAGCACACACATATTTGATTAAGAGATTTTAAAAAACTTTTATAACAAATCAAGGGTTTTATACAATATTCTAGCCTCCATTTGTGGAAGGCATTATTGTATGAGATTCATAGCCCTTAATCAATCATTGATCCTATACATCATGCTTGATTCCACTTGGAGAGTGTGTATATTGGATTAAAGGGTACATTCTCTATCCCTTATTAAATCATCAACCAACCTTAAAGGCTTCATGTAGTCATATATCCTATATGGAGGATGATTATATTTTGATTATAAGCCTTAGGAATTGTAGGTTAGTAGCTCCCACATTTGGAATTATCAACTTATAAATTCTTTAAAATTAAATAATCAACTCAACCATTTAAAATTCAAATAATAAAATCCAAATTCATACAAGATAAACTTAGATTAAATATTTCCTTTTGGCCCTTCATAAACAAACACTTTAAACTCATGCAACATAAACATTAAACTCCTCTAGTACCTATCAAAGCCACACAGCCTCCTTCACACACTTAGATGGTTTACTATGATAACTAACATTAACCTAGGTTAGGCTGGTGGTTTGAATTGCTTGTCAGATGCTTTGCTTGGAGAGCACCCTTTGTTTATTTATTTAAATTATGTGACTCTGAATGTCTTACATATTAATTCATGTTGGGACACTTAGGCTCTTTATGGATTGCATTAGAAGCATTAGGTTATTACACAAATACTCATATATTATATTTTAATATACTAATGATTTTCTATTGCTTTACATTTCCTACAGGAGTCAAAGTCGAATGTACCTAGGAATGACGTACATGTATGAGTCTCCATAAATTATAAATTGTATATAGATTGTGTTGTACAACATATTGAGCTATAAAAGTGATAATTATACTTTCTTATATATACAAGCAAAAGGGGCTCCAAAACATGATACCCTCTTCCTTGGAGAATACTCTCTTTTGGAATTACATAGAAGACTTGGAGCTAGAAGATCATAAGTAAGTATATCTAAATCTATATATATGGTAGGTTTAGAAATCCAGGTTTATTGTGGTGAATCTTGGTCACCTTTCTTTTCTGCAAAGTTTGAGTTTGTTGTTTATTTTCAAATCAACAAATAAATAAATTTCTTTTATTCATGTATTTTCTTTTTTATAGTATTGCATTATGCATTGCATTTATATGGGTGGTGATCTGCATCAGTGGGTAGAAATTTTTCTAAGCTTTCCTTGGTGTACATGTTTCAGGCTACGTAGAAGCATGTATACTTGATCTAGGATGATATATTACTGGGTACTATATACATGAACACCTTAACCCTTGCATGCATGCATACATGCATTTTATTTTTTACTATTGAGGATATATGGTTTATGATTTTGATGATAGCAAACATTCTTTATTTCTCTACGATTGCCTTTTGTGCTAACGTTTCAGGTCCACACGATCAGACTGCAATTTGGAACCAGCTCAAGATTGGGTAGACTAGGTCTGTGTTAGTTTGTAATATTTTTCCTCTCTTGAGTCTGTTGTATTTGGTGTGGGATCTGTTGATTTGTAACTTAGAAGATTTGTTGTTGTTCCCTATAAGATTTCTATTTTTGGTAATATCGGCCGGGACGATATTTATATCGTCCTGGACGATATGTCCAAAATCAGAAACCCTAATTAGGGCATCCTTATTAAGGCAGCCGTCATTGAGATCGGCCTGGACGATACATGTATCGGCCAGGACGATCGTCTTAATTCAGAAATAATCAACCGCCATAATCAGTTTAGGAGTTCTTTATTTTAGGAAATTGTCCAAGATGATATTTATATAATCCAGGATGATCTAACTCAATTATGCCTAAATTAATCTAGTATCTTTGGAAAGCATTAATGGTTGATTGATACGATCACATCAGCCAGGACAATCGCCTGATCGGCCAGGATGATCGCCTGATCGGTCGGGACGATCGCCTGATCAGCCGGGATGATGTCCTGGACGATCTACATCGGACAGCTCGAATTCAGGGCGATGATCAGGACGATTGAAATCAGTTTTAAACTAATCGTCCTGGATGATCGTGATATTGGCTAGGACGATGTAACAAATTTTCTTCTGATTATCCCAAATCATCCCAGGCTGATGAGCTGAATTTGTACTGATCGTCCAGGATGATATACCTATCATCCTAGACGATAATGTCGACAACTTGCATTAATGAGCTCGTTTTGAGAGCTTCTATTTAAGCTTGACAAGGCACTTTATAAGAGTCTTTGGCAGCCATTGTAGCTTAATTCTTGTGGGGGAAACTTGAAGAGAGAGCTTGAAAGGGAGAGAGGAAAGGGTGGAATTTAAGAGGGAGAAGATCCTGTGAGGGGGAGGAACTCAATTGAGTGTGGAGGGGGATCCACACGGTTGCTCCAGCAAACTCGTACCTTAGTACCATCGTATTCAAGGCTTGTCTTGAGGTAAGTTCACCAAAGAAGAAGATCTCCTTACTGTCAAAGGACCCGGCGACTCCTCCGCACCGGGGAAGGTGGAAGTGATTTTGTAAGGGCTTCTTCGCCTAGCTGTGGGGGCTAAAGGAGAGACACTTATTTTAGTGCAATACTTGGAGGGTGCCTCCAAAGAGTGGACGTAGGACAATGTTTGACCGAACCACTATAAATCTGATGTGTTCTTTTCTTATTATCGCTTCCGCATTTTGGTTTTCTTTGTGGTGATTTGGTTTGTGTTTTAATTTAAAGATTCTTAAAATACCAATTCAACCCCCCTCTTGGTTAGCTTGGGACTAAGTTCATAGAGCTTAACATCCCTAACGAACTTTCTAGTGCCATCAGAGCACTTTCATTTACAATGTACACAAGTTCTCTTATGGTTAGGGTCATTATACTACTAAAATATCTAAGAATTTTGGGAGTCCAAAAATTTAGTTAGGTAAAATAATTAAGATAAAATATAAAGTTCTTAATAAGTTTTATTGTTAGCGTCATGTGAATGTAAAGTTAAAATAACTCATCTTGAATCATTGATTCAGAGTCCGATTTATCCTTTAACGTCTTAGGATAGAGTTGAGCTTATTATACACTACATTTATGATGATTTCTTATGTTTTGGGTTATTAGTTTCAACTCATTCCAAGAAAGCATAAGCCTTGGAGTATTTTCACACCTCGAACTCCAATTAAGAAAAGGCATAAAGAATTCAATGTTATTTTTGTAAAATTTAAACATATTTTTTAATGAGGGAATGATATTTTCAAAATATGTAAAGCAACTATCACATATTTTAAATAAATAATGTCTAGTCTCCACTTTAATTGAAAGTTTTATCTTTGGATATGTAATTGGATATAGGGGCTTGCCTCTATAGGAACCCAAGATCTCAATATAAAATAAACCCTATCTTAGTTTGCTAACATATGGGAAAAATCTTCTAGGAATTGATGAAAGCTAATCCTAGGTTAGTTTCACATTTGAAATGATAGGTGCATGTGAATACTTTCCTTTGGAATGAATTTCATATCCCATATTCCAAATTTGAATACAAAAATAAATTATTTCGTTTCTCAAGTTAATAATATGTTACTTTTTCTTTTGATATAATTAATACTAATTATGTATATTTATTTAAGGAAATACTAAATCCCAAATTAGTGATCAATCATTTAATTCTTCCACACCTTGTTATAGCGAGAAAAGGAGAGTTACTTAGAGTTTAATGTAATACTCAGAGCGGAGGACTCTTGGGAGTGGATGTAGGTCAAGTTTTTACCAAACCATTATAAATCTTTAGTGTGTTTGTTTTTTATTTTTACTACACATTAATTTCTTACAATTTTACTTTCATGGAAGTTTATTTTCTTGTAAATCCAAGTTGAGAATGTTGAGATTCAATTGGATTCAATTGTTTGTTAGAAAAAAAATGAAAATAAAAAAATAAATTATTTTTCTACAAAATAAAATAAAGTATTTGATTTTTCTTATCCTTTAGTTTCCGCATTGCAAGATCTCAATTTTGAATTAAGTTTTGAATTTGATTATAATTTTAAAAAATATTTTTGAAAAAAGATAAGTTTTTTAAAACAACAAATCACCCCCTCTTGGTGTATTATTATAGTTCAAGTGGTCTAATACCCATAAATTGAACTGTCAATTGGTATGAGAGTGGGTTATCCAAATTATTAGTTTAAAAACCTTGAGAAAAGATCCATGTCATACTTTGGGAATAAAAATAACATGGAGGGTATTCAGAAACCCATTCACTATTGTTTTATAACATTTTGTTTGATTTCTGAAAAATTCGCATGTCCACATTTTTATAAATATTGGACTGTCACATGTGGCATTTTAAACAAGTAGGATATTTTGTAACTTCCCAAATCGTTAATGGTGTGAAAACTAAATTCCCTTTAATGAATGGAGTATGAAAGAAAGGAATTATGCATAACTTAATGCTTTGGCTTTTTTTGTGTATTAAATTCTTAGGATTGCATGCATGATTCTACTTGCATTACCGGCAGGGAAATATATGATAGGATTTGTGTTTCTTATAAAGATAGAAATGAAATAAAGTAATCTTGTTTGAATTTAATATTACATGAGTATGAATTATTTCATATGAAACCTAATGAGACCATTTCTGATATGTACACTAGGTTTACTAAGATTGTAACATTATTGCATATTGTAGGTAGATAACTATCAAATTCTAAATAGTAAATAAAATTTTATATTTGTTTCATAGATTGAATGCTAAAGTCGCTATAATTTCTAAGTTTAAGGGTTTAAATATATACTCTATTGATAATTTATTAGACTCTCTTATTGCTTATATGTAAAATGTGAGCCAGTGACTTTTGGATGTAGGTGACAAAAGGAAGGAGAAGAGTATGGCATTAAAGTCTAATGATATGAATAGTGATAGCTCAGGAGCTCATGAAAAAGATGAGATATCCTTGATTTCTCAGTATTTTAAGAGTTTTCTAAGGATAAAATAAAAGCGCTCCATAACAAGAAAAAGAAAGACATGTAAATTTAATAAAGTTTCCTCTGACACTATTTTCTTTAAACACATGAAACTAAGACATCCAAGGTCTGATTGCCCTAAAAACCCACTCTATGAAGGATAAAGATGAGGAGACGTAAATTGCAAAAATAGAGAAAAAGGACTTAAAGGCTTTTCAAGCAGACTCAACATCGAATTCATCTGAACAGGAACCCGAGGAGGAGGTAACTAATTTGTGTTTAATAGTAAATGATATATTTATTAACTCTGATTAGGAAGAGGTATGTGAGATGTCTTATGATGAGTTACTTTCAATTTTAAAAAAATTATGATTCGAATAGGAAGCTTAAAAAATAGCATGAATTTTTAAAGAAATAATTTTTTGTTTTGAAATTTGAGCATGACACATAAGTTAGAGAGTATGGTAAATTCAAATCTAAATATATTTCCTTTAATAAAGAGAATGCTTCAAAGCCTGATGAATTAGATGAATTAAATAAGAAACATATTAAATTAATTGATTAACATAACTCCTTGAAAAATAAGCATACTGAATTAGAAAAAACATTCAAGGAACTAGAGACAGTTACAATGGAACTAGACACTAGTGAGCATAAATTAAAATTTAAAGTTGAAAGTTACATAAATTCTAATGAATTTTTAGAAAATAAAGTGCTTGACACATAGAATGTATATTCAAATGTTAGATTTAGTAAATTTACAAGAGTTATTTATAGTCATAAGTGCTACTCTTGTGGCATGCTATGACACATAGAATGTATATGCACTTTGTGCCATATAACACACCTTATTTGGAGGCACATGGTCTCATCATAGCATAATAGTAATTCCATCCATTCATTCAAGTATAAGGTAGAACCTAAACTTACTTTATTTACTAAATCTAACATTTGATTGACCTTTGTAGGGATGCTCTCATAAGAAGTCAAGTGAAAGCAAGTGGTACATATATAATGATTACTCAATACACATGACTAAAGATATGAAATAATTCATAATGTTAGAGGCTAAGAGAAGAGGCAAGGTAACCTTGGGTGATAACACCACTAAAAAAGTAGTTGTCAAAGGTATAATTGGTAAACCCACTAATTTTATTATAAAAACGTATTCTTTTAGTTGAAGGTTTAAAGAATAATTTGATTAGCATTAGCCAACTTTGTGATAAGGGTTTTGACATTAAGTTTCTTTCTAACAAATGCATGATTACTTTAAATGGAAAAATTGCATTATAAGGAAAAAAAGAATAAATAATATTTATATGCTCGATTTTTCATGTGTTGATGATTCATATAATCTTTAATTTAAAAATATTTTAGATGAATCGTTGCTATGACATAGGAGACTATGTCATGCCACTATGAAAACTCTTAGAAAGATTACCCAGAAAAACCTAGTTGGAGGCATTCCTAAGTTAAACTTCTCTAAGCATCATCTATGTGATGCTTACCAATTAGGAAAGCAAATGAGGTTATCCTTTCTTTTAGTTAAGGATATCACTACCACTAGACCAATAGAGATCCTTCACATGGACTTTTTTGGATCCATTAGTACAGATAGTCTTTGCGGTATAAGTTTTGGATTTATGATAGTAGATAATTTTTCTAGGTTCACTTGGGTTAGATTCTTAGCACATAAGAGTGAGTCTTTTTGTGAATTTAAGAGTTTATCCACTAAGATTCAGAGGAAGTTAGGGTGTTTAATTTCTATAATTCATAATGATCATGGTGGAGAATTTGAGAATTAGAGATTTGAATTATTTTGTAAGGAGTCTGGAATTGATCATAATTTTTCTGCCCTTAGAACCCCGCAACAAAATGGTATAGATGAAAGGGAACATAGGATACTAATGGAGGCTGCGTATACAGGATGAGTATTCCCTACCTACATATTTTTTTGGCAAAAGCAGTAAATATAGCTTAACATGCGCTAAATAGGGTGAACATTAGATCCAAATTGAATAAGGCACCTTATGAGCTACTTAAAGGCAGTACACTTAATCTTTCATATTTGTATATCTTTGGGTGTAAGTTCTTTATGCTTATCAATGATAAATCTCCTCTAAGAAAGTTTGATTCTAACTCAGATGAATAAGTCTTCTTAGGTTATTCTTTAGTAGGTAAAGCTATAGTGTCTTCAACTAAAAAACTTTAGTTGTAGAGGAATCTAATGATGATATGTATGATGAATCAGATAGATTAGCTAATCTTAGGTTATAAGATGATGATGAAATAAAAATTACTTGTAAAGCAAAGGTTATTGACCTTGGAGATAGATAAGTACCTTAGGACCATTTTCTTAAAGAATGGAGATATTCATCTAGTCATCCTATGGAGCTTATCTTAGGAGATCCATCAATTGGGGTTAGGACTAAGCAAGGCATTAGAAAAGATGTTAGCCATACCACATTCATCTCCTTGATAGAACCAACTCACATAGATTAATCCCTCAATGATGAATTCTAGATCTTAGCCATACAAGAGGATTTTAACCATTTTTTTAGGAATGGTATATGTGAGTTGGTTAGTAGACCTTTTGATTATAGTCTAGTTGGCCCTAAATTGGTATTTAAAAATAAGTTTAGTGACTCTAGATTGATGATTATAAATAAGGATACATTAGTAACTAAGGGATACATTTAAATAGATAATTGATTTTGAGGAGACCTTTGCCCATGTAGCTAAATTATAAGCCATTAGAGTTCACCTAACATTTGCATGTTTTAGAGGTTTCAAAATATATCAAATGAATGTGAAGAGTGCATTTATCAATAGGGTGATTAAAGAAGATATTTATGTTGAACAACACTTAGGTTTTGAAAATACATCATTTCTCAACCTAGTCTACAAGTTAAAGAAAGATTTATATGGATTGAAACAAGCACCTATGGCATGGTATGAGAGACTTAGCACCGTTCTCTTGGATAGATCATTTGTTTAGGGTAGCATATATGCCACCCTATTCCATATGAAAATAAGAGATGATATTCCTATAATTCAAATCTATATTGATTACATATTATTTAGTTCTATAAATAAAATTTGATGTAATAAATTTTTAAATAGTATGAGTAAGAAATTTGAGAAGAGTATGATGGGAGAATTGAGTTATTTTCTTATATTTAACATAAAGTAAAGAGAGGATGGTACCTTCCTCAGTACGTCAAAAGATATTAAAGAGGTTTTGAACAAAATTGATATGGAAGCTTCAAAAAGTATAAATACACTACTGAGCTCAACCATCCAGCTTAATAAGGATGGAGATGGAAAATTGGTGGATTAAAAAATAATATGAGAATAATATGATCACTTCTTTATTTGATTGCTAGTATACCATATATATATATATTGAAGAAATTCAAATTGTAATAAAAATAAGAAATTAAACTATAACAATCAAAAAAGAAAATAAAGCTAATAAGCATCCTTTTCCTAACATTTGGAAAGGAAACATTATTGAAAAGAAAACAAAGCATAAGAAAAATATATGTGCAAAATAGAAAATATCATAATTGAAACTAATAAGCATCATTCTCCTCACTTTGAATCAATTGAGGTATTGGGGATACTAAATTTTTTAAAACCAATAAGGTAAAAAATGCAAACTAGGAAGATTCTCAAGTTACATTACTCTAATTTCATAATGCAGATAAAAAAAACATTTCTAATAACCTCAATACCTAGCAGCCATATTGCCACCTCTTCCCTACTATGAACAAAACTTTTGATACTCATCATTAAAGTAAACAATATGATGGACAGGATATTTTTTTATGTCACCACTTTACTTGTTATCTTAGAAAATTCTTCAATATCCTCCTAAGAGCTTGAGCTCCAAGTTTATTAAACCAGCCTTCCCCTTAGCTGAAATATCAATGCCCTTCAAGCAAACTAAAAACAAGCCTTGCAATTCAAAGAATAAAACACTAACATCCATTAGCTTTGATGGGATAGGATCCCACTTCAAACCAAAACTAGAACATCTAGTTAGTCCCAAACTATCTTCATTAGATTATCCAAACAAAGGCAGCCAAATAACTACAAAAATGCCAGCATTCAGAACAAAATTTGTTTGAAACATAATCTCTAATTCCTTAAAACTATATGAATATCCATCTTTTGTTTATTGTTAAACTTCTCAGATTTGCTAGACAAAATATAATCTGAAGAAAATAACAGCCCGTTATCTTAGTCGTCTACTGATATAAGAGCTCCATAAAGGAGACATAAAAAACTTCTACATGATTATCAAATATAACCCCAAGGCAAGCAAAATTATTCACCATACAAACACCTCCAACAGGAGAAACATCAATACAATGATCCTTACTCCCTATAACAAAGATGCCAATCCTCCTGATAAAGAAAACATTATGAAATTGAAATGTAGAAATGACATTTACAAAACCTCCACCGAACTTCCCTTGAAAACTCAACACCTGATTAAATCCTATCAATCCCAACTCCATTGAGGCATTTAATAAAATACAATTGTATATTCTAACACAAGAACAATAGAACGAGGCTCAAACCAAGTGGTTATGATTTTGACCATGACGACAACATAAGTTTCTCTAATCTCATTCAAGAAACCCAACATAATGTGCCAAAAAATTCCATCCATGAATTTTCACGATAGCCTTAAAAAAACTCTATTTGCATGAATTGCTTCTCATATAAGCTGCCCCCAAAACCACTCTAGTTACCATAGAAAACATGCAGGATAAAGAAAAAATGGATCAGAGAAGACTTCCAGAAAGAAAATCTTGAAATAAAATCTTCAATTGAAGCATTACAGACTTCAAATGAAGACAGAGGATCAACAAAACCTTCACAACAAAGTCTTCTAAATAGAATGATCTGCATCTACAAGCCAAAAACCCACCAAAAAATTCTTGAATAATAAGAGATCCCTCACCAATAACAACTCCTTTCCAAATCTCAATGCAAGAAAACTATCAAACCAAAACCAATCCATAAATGCCTTTCCAAACATAGTAAAAAAAGTTAACTCAGCACGACATCTTCAAAATAAACCTCCATCAGCCACACTGGGTTGACGGCTAACCTTCGCCAAAATCACCTTACTATTAAGAACCCATAAGAAAGAATTTCAAATTCTCTGCTCACTTCGCTCACTTAGTAAGAAAGAATTTAGTATTTATCTTTATGCTAGATTTCAGGCTAATCATAAAGAATCCCATATGACTAGTGCTAAGAAAATTCTTAGGTATCTCATAGGCACCCATAACTTAAGTATCATGTATCCTAAATATATCACCACCCTAAAAATTATAGAATATTCAGATTCAAACTTTCCAGGATGTACAGTGGATAGCAAAAGCACCTCTAGCACTTATTAATTCATAGGAAAACCCTTAGTTTCCTCATCTAGTAAAAAGCATAATTCAGTTGCCCTATCCACCGCTGAAGTGGAATATATAGTTGTAGAAAGTTATGTTACCCAAGTCTTATGGTTAAAATAACACATCCTTAACCTTGGAATTTGTGTAAGCATTACCTCTATCATCTGTGATAAGAATTTCAAAGAATCTAATTCAACTTTCCTGGACAAAGCATATTGACATTAGACATCATTTTATTAAGGATCATGTAATTAAGGGAGATATAGAACTGTATCATGTAGCTACAAAAAAAAATTAGCAGACATCTTTATAAAACCCCTAAGTTATGATGCCTTCAATACACTTAGGATAAGATTAAGTGTCATTGATATCACATTATGAGTGTTTGTATCTATTTATTCTTTCTTGTGTCATGTTGTATCTATTATTAATAGTGAAATTTGCTCATAGATTTTCCCTGATCATCACACAAAGAATTTTTTTTTCACATTGTACTATAAGATCCACGTAGATCTTCGCATCAGCACCTACAATTTATATTCACTCAATTATTGATCATATGAACACACTATTCATACTATATAATCCATGTGTCAGTAAGTATTACCATTTTTAATTGGGCCAGTATGATATTTAATTAATCATCATACTATATGAGCACCTATTTGTATTATATGAATAGTTTAGTCTAAGATCGTACATCCTAACACCTTATAGAGAACGAATTAATGAATATCATCTAGTATGATTCTAATCATATTGTATAATTTGGCCATCTTTATTAACGGTTTGTTAGGAACAAATTATATTCCTATGATTGTACGATGTGATTTGAATTGTATTGTATGATTTGCTGAAGGCTATAAAAGGAAGGGAAATCCTAAGGTTCTATACACTCAATCTTCTAATCTTTTTTTTTTTCATTTTACTCCTTATAATCCTTCCTTAACATTATCATTGTTGGTGGAAACCCTAAGCTTCCATTTTACTCCTAGAATTTGATGGCGCCAACATGATCGTTGGATACCTTCATAACCTAACTTCAATTAGAAGCCCAGGAATCTGACACAGATTGAACCTAGCTCTAGGATACATCATCGCCTATATCCTAGACTCAAAATATCAACTCATATATCCTCTGCAAGATAAAAATTTCCCTCTTTTGACTTTCTTTCTAGTGATAGACACCATAAGGCACAGCCCACAATAGAGGAGTAGGAATTTAATGAGGAATGGAGTGGCCATCCAATACTAATACCAGTAACAGCTCCAGCACTGATACTAGCACCTATGTACCTATCACAGTTTTATAAGATGATGATAAGGATATTTGATCACTTGGAGATGCGATGAGTAGTTTGCATCATTTCACTATTATTTTCCACCACTTCCACCGCCATTAGATAAAGGATCTTCTTTAGAGTTGCGAGTTATGTAGCTTATTTGATTATTGTAGTTAGTATATACTTTTTTGTGTATGCATTGTACTATTTATTAGTTCCAATTGTCAGTCATAGTTCTCCTTTTTGATTATGTCAAAAGGAGGAGTTGTTAGTTTGTATTTCTTTTCATCATTAGTGTAGTTTTTTTCCTATTATTATGTGTTCGTTGTGTATTTTCATGGTCCTAAAAAATGTAATTAAATTATATATATATATATATATATATATATATATATATATATATATATATATATATATATATATTCTGAAAGAAATCACTTAGTAAGGAAGAGAACATAGGAGAAAAATAAAATTAATTTTTAATATAACAAAAAATATTTGCCATCATAAAAAAAGGGAGATTGTTGCTACCTGGGAGCCTAAGCTTATGTTTTGGAGAAAGCAAATATTATTGGAGTTTATTTAGCTTCTCCTACATATTATTATTGCATATCCTTTTTATGAATACTAACACTTAAGGTATAATATACACCAAGAAAAACTAAAGGATCAAGGCTCATGATTTGTAGCATAGAAATTATTTTTATAAGAGTCTTCAATCAATATATTATAAAAGGTGTATGTTACCGTAGTGACCATGCACACACACAGAGGGGGAGTAAAAACTAAATGTGTTAATTTTTCTGAAGTTCATACTGTATAATATAGTTAAACAAAAAATTAAAAAAAATGTTTAATTAAGTTAATTTTCTATGAGCTAATTATATTATATGATTGAAATTATACATAACGATTAGTTCTAATCAGGAAACCCACTGCCAATAAAATTTAGCCAATATTTCAAAATTTGCATTTTATTCTTATCATATTGTTTTAACATGTTCATGCTTTACAATATTTAAAAATCTTGCCTAATTAAATCTCTAGATTTAATCAATTGAATCAGGCTTGATTAACCATTAAGATATCATGTGGTACAATCCATCCGTACTCAACAATAGATAGAGATGATCTCAAATCATCCAAGAGTTTGTCCTATACGAACTATGGTTTGATTAAACTAATCATACCATATGACACTGTGATTGTGCTGGATGATTAGTTGAAACTTTTCAACTGATCATATAGAAATATTCATCTTACAATACTAAATGGAGAATTACACAAATCATACAGTATGATCCCTAGATCGTACTGTATGAACAGAGACTAGAAAATTGAAAATTGTGAATTTTTTTTTATCTTGATATAACCACTACAAATCTCTAGTGTGCTTGTTCATAATTTTACTGCACCTTAATTTCTTGTAATTATACTTTCATGAAAGTTTATTTTCCTACAAATCTAAGTTAAGATTATTGAGTTTAGTTTTTATTCAATTGTTTATTAGAAAAGAAAAATAAAAATCTAAATAATAAAATGAAGAAAAAATATTTTTATATTTAATTTCTACAAAATAAAAAATAAAAAATATTAGTATTTGAATTTACTTATCATTTAGCTTCCACATTGCAAGATCTCAATTTTGTCTTAAGTATTAAATTTGGTTATAATATTCAAAAATAATTTTTTAAAAAGAAGATAATTTTCTTAAATCACTTATTCACCCCCCTCTTGGTGTGCTATTATAGTTCAAGTGGTATAATACCCATAAATTAAACATTCATATCCATCCAATAGAAATAGAGAAAATGGTACCTTCCTACCTTCATAATATTCTATATTATTAAATAATTTCTCCAGCCTTATTAGCTAGCCTTCAACTTCCTAAGGATCTTTTGTACCCTAGAAACAAGCTAGATTTAGTCTTAAAAATAATTGTAAATGCTTATACCTAATCTTCCTTCACTCCAACCATTAAATCTTGAGCCTCACTCATCAACTAGGTTATTAAACTATCAAACATCATCATTAAATCTTAAGCCATAATCCCCACAGTACTCTCAACTATAGCAACCTGCCCAAAACTCTTCCCATTAGGTGTTTCTTGCTCTTGGTGGTCCACGTACTACAACATTTTTATATGTATTAAGAATAAAAGAGTTCAATTATATGTTCACTTATTATAACTAATAGAAAAATTTTATACTAAACCTCAAATTTGTTATCTTACTACTACTATTCATTTTATAAAGCTCTAGTTATGATCCCATTCTTCCAAATAGCTGCTCTGATAAAACTCAGTGATGCCATAGGATCTAAAAGAAGGATTGAATACCTAATCCTAAATTTGTATTCAAGCACAATGCATAATAAACTAGAGTATATATTAATAATAGAAGCCTCATTTAATTTTATTCTTCAAAATTCATATATAATAATCTATATCAAAGAACTTATATATATTAAAAGAAATTAAAACTAGATTACAAAATAATCTCACTAGCTAACTTAGATAACCTTATCCTTATCCTTCTCTACTTCACCATACCTTTCACTTTTCCTAAAACATCTAAGAATATCATGGAGTGAGAACAAGAAGCTCAATATACTTTTTATCAAGCCCATTATATATATAATTAAAGCATGATAAATTATTTGAAAATTCAATAAATCATTAAAGCATAAATATAGTACTAGTATAACATGATACATTTGATCGATCAATATATACTTAGTTTTAGGGTCATCACTTGTACTTTTATAGTTCATATTCACATAAATTTCATAGATGTTAGAGGACACGAGTTGTCAAAGTTTCACATGCACTTAACTTTATCATTTCATCAGAATTCATGCAAAAGTTTGGAGTTTATTGGAACAACTCAAAATATCATTTATATTCAATTTTTTGGGTTATCAAAATATGTAATGCTTGAGTACAATGCACATTCATGGTGTATGTTTATAACTCTCTTTAACCAGCCACACTCACATATAGCAAGTACGGCCATAATAGAGTAGTAACCTCCCTCCCCTACATTAAGCAAGTTGAGCAAGAACACCTCCCACATCTACATAGGGAAAAGTTGGCTAAAATAGAACCTATAGAGCCCTTGTATTATTTCAATGGGTGCACTTATCAAATTCCAAAAATTTGGGTTCCTCCAATTTCATGCTATGACATATGCAAAATGAATACAATAGTCATTTTCATGACATCAATTATTACTTTAACACATAATTTGGGTGATGTAGAATTATCAGAATTGCCAACTTTAAGTCATATTGCATGTATAAAAACCTACCCATTAAACATTTTCCATTTTATTAGAATTTTAGAGGGACATGAAAAATGACATTTTAAAACTTTTAGAACTATTATGAAGACCATAAATACCTCATATGGTTAGTAAACACAAAAAATTGTATAGAAAAAACAAACATGTTAAAATCAAACTTTTATAATATAATTATTGAAGATAAAGAATAAAGTAATGTACTAAGAGTTATATGATGAAAACATCATAATACCTAAGAAAAAAATTTAATAATATCTTTTTAAAAGACTTCTGGAATTGAAATCAGGTATCGGAGTTAAGAAGTCTACCTCTTGCTCTATAAAATCCTTAACTTGTGTGATGGACAAATCTCGAGCAACGGCCTCTAGGCATACTCTTTTACTTTCTCTCTCCTTCTTCTCTTCTCTGCCTTTTTATCTTCTCTGGTGAAAGGATTGGTGAGGGGATGATAAAATGGATAAAAATTTCATTTATTAAAAGGAAGAGATTTTGGTGACTAAAGCTAAAGCAGAGTTCATTGGGCCAATTAGGAAAAATTTATATCATAAGTTTATATTCTAAATCTTTGTCTCTGATTTCAATTCTAGTATGTTTAAAAAAATTTATGAATGAAAATGTGATTTTTTTAATTTATAAAGTTTTTACTGCGTAATTGTTTATATATTATTGCATGCTCTACTCAAAATATGTTAATTATATGAAATTTAATTTTCATAGGTTGGTTTTCCTACTTAAATTATTTTATTATATAATATTATTGAAAATTTTCTAGCAATTACAGTAGTTATATAATGGTCTTACAATATTTATTTGAATTTCCTCTGAAGTTAGAAATTGATTAGGAAAAGTTTAGTGAGTATTGTGTTTTACAATTAAAATGGCTTTTATTTGCAATGTAAGCATCACACAAGTTTTGTATTAAAAAGTATAATCATGTTATTATTACATTTGTATTGACCATATTTTTGTCATGACATTAAAGGTGTTCTAATATTTGGAAAAGTTCACTCAAAGATATGTGATAAGTGTCCTAAATGTTATATTCTGGCCCCATTACCCTAGTACATATATGGAAGGGATTTTGGCATCGCTTATTGAAAGCTGGTGTGGGAGGTTATATAACACCATGTACTATTTTGGCACTATATCAATTTACCTCATTTTTATCTAAGTTTAGAATCATAGATCAAAGCTTTAGTCTTGATTTTAAATAAGTTAAACTCCACTTCAGAGATTCAATCTAGCTCCCAACCATGCTCTAGCATGGTTCTTCAATCATTGAACCCTAAATCACTTATTTGATAATCACCCTTGATGATCATTTGATCAACCACATCATCACTATCAATCACCAAATGATTATTAATGATCTGGGCATTTTAAAATCTTAAACTCCTCAATCAACCATAAACCTCAATCCTAAATAATATTTAAATCCAAATTCAACTTAAAACTCCAAACCCTAAAATATAGTGTTTAAACTCAAAGTCTAAAGCCTATAGACTTTCCTTATTTTAGGGAAATTTTTAACTGATTTGAAACCCTAGATGAAGGCTTTAGAATGGTGTTTGATTATTTGCATATAGATTAGGCATGTCTTTATAGTTTACCTAACCTTTTTGGAGTCCTCCATATTCTTCTAAACTCTAAAATACAAGGCATATTCCAAGCATATAAAACCTTTAAATCTTTAAAGCCCACACAACTGAACATGACATCTTGTTGGAAATTACCTTGGGAAGCTTTGTAACTCATCAAACATGTTCATAATAATTTTCATATTGATTTAAACTTCCTTAAACCCTTGGTGGACTATGGTTGACCTTTGTTAACCAAGAAACCCATAAACCTTAAAAACCCTAAAACTAACCTTTTGAGTAAACCCTTCATGGCTCAGTCATGCCCTGATACAAGACCACTTACAACAAAATATAAATCACATTTGGAGTGGATTGAACCTAAACCCATACCTTAGTCATGTTTGGTTGGCTAAGTCAACCTAGGTTAACCAGAAGATCCCTTTAACCCTAGAAATTATACTTCATACATCTTGGCCTCAGCATGGCATAAAATATCCTCCAATAAGTTCAAACTATCATTTGGAATAAGTTAGACCCAACCCCAACCCCTAGTCAAACTTAGCTAACCAAGTCAAACATGGTTGATAAAACTAGCCCTAGAGCCTCTAAAAATTGAATTCATTTATTTAGACCAAACCAAGGTTCACAAACTCATGGGTGTTGTTCATCGGGTCCTCAAAGGTCAATAAAAAAAATTCAACTTATGGGCCCACTTAAGCTAGCCACTTGGCTTGACCCAAGGTAACCCAAAGGGGTTTTCTTGAGCCAAATTACAACCATTATATAACTAAATTTCATAATCACTTGCATCAGGTGTTTATGGATCATTTGCTCTAAATCTGGTTAGCCCAGCATATAGGTTGACCTCAGTTGACCAAAATAATTAAAAACCTAAATTCATTAGCCTATTCCCAATCAATACCTAGCCCATATTAAAACTCATAAACTATTAAAATGCATTATATAGTGTTTATGATACTTATCCAAGTAAGCTCTAGCCATGTGGATGGTTAATGTGACGACATTCCTCAAAATAACCCATATAAAATTATTGACTCAATTATAAGTTCCTTAAAAAACTAACTATATGGCCTCAAACTCTCCATAATATTCCCTTGCCTCCTATTTAATAGTCATATAAATGGTGGTTCAGCATGTGATGTGGTGGAAAGGAATTTAAATTATTCTTTTATTTTCTCTCCCTATAAATACCCCCTTATTTTATTAAGGGTTAGATTTTTTTATTACATTTCCTCGCTGAAGCTTCTTTCAATCTCCTTAAACCTTTTGATGTTCTAAAATTCATTGGGTGGCTAGTTACATTGGAGAAATTTTTTCATCCTTAATGGATTGGGATATTTTGTGATTGAGCATGAAATAGAAAATAATATATTATTCCGAATGACAAAAATATTATTTTTTTATGGACTCAATAATAGAGCATATAATTTGTAATGTTTAACAGATATTTTCCCCTATTCAATATTTGGTTGAATAAAATTTATTTTATTCTGAGGTACAGATGCCTCATAAGGGCAACCCTCTATGGTTAATTACATCTCAAGCACTTATTACTTAAAAATACCTTTGATTAAACTAATAATTTCTTTAGAGTCATTAAAATATTAGCTAATATTTTTATTTTGAAGTTTGTGAGATTCTTGTTCAAAGATTTTATCTTTGAAAATTTTAGAGAGATGTGACCAGCTTTAAAGTAAATTTTAGAAATTAAAGTCAAAGGAGGAGAATGTAGGAGTACTTGATTATAAGAAAACTAAGAGGTACTCAAACTATCATATGTTAGGATTAATATTTTAAAATTAGATTTTATTCAAGTTAACCTATTCAAGTTAAAAGGTTGGGGCTTATATTCCAACACCATATATTAAAAAAAATGCTAGCAATATGAGGGCATATAAAGTGGCTAGAGTCAACAATAACATCAAATCCAAGACCTAAGGTTAGGACTACTGAGGGGTAGTGCCTCGAACCTATGTCTAACAAAAAATAAGGGACTTACAAACATACATCTCATATATAGTACAAGATAACTCGACCTCTACATTTACAGCCATGCCTAGAAAGGGCTACCAGTTAAACCTACCTAACCACTTATAAAATCATGTAGTCCGATCTCAATATATATGAAGAGTAGGAAAAATTGTTTTGATTTAGAAGATAAGACTTACAAATTAGCTTTTAGGTCAAGATGTTTGGCTATGTGAGTATGCATATGCTGGCTCATACAATGCAAACTTTTGTTATCTAATCCTTAAGTGAAGGCTTTCTATATGTGACATATTGGCCATGAATGATCATTTTATTTTTGAGAACTTGGCTCATTAGAGTGAGTCTTATAATTTTCTTTTTATTTAGAAAATTTAATTATCCTATGATTGATTAGATTGTTTATATATTAATTAGTAGAAAAAATAAATTTTTCTTCTAAGTGCTTACTACATAATAAAGTCCAAGCCACTCCCAAGCAAAAATAAGTGAAGAAACCTAAAAAAGAAATATGCATTTCTAATAAACACCTAATAAATAATCAAAACATGCATATATGTATGAAAATAATCCAACAAAAAGTAAATTATAGAGTCTAATTATTATAATTATAATTATTGCCGAGTTACTATCCATTATACAACTTAGGCAAATTTTTATAGACTCAGCCTATGGGGTCTTCAAGCTTTTGCTTCAAGATTCATCCAGGTCTTTACTTAGGAGGGTTCATCCTTTTGGTTCATCTCTCCTATCATAGTATCCCACTACTTATAATACTTCCCAAGTTTAACAAATATATTTTTAAAATGAAAATATTAAAATATTAAAATAGAAAGGGATTAAGAAGCAGTTTATATAACAAAAAGAAATATCTTAGAATCGACTATCCCATGAAGTACCAAGCCTTTATTTCTATTCTATTTATTATAATTTAGGATCTTGATCTTGTGATTTTGATGATAACAAATATTACTGATTTAATTTTCATTTCATCTACTATACTATATTACGTACAAGTTTTTATGTGTACGAATATTTCAGGTACATCACATACAATGCAAGAATATTCATGGCTGATGTTTGGGTAGAATAGGATGACAAAGAGTCTGTAATATTTATTTCTTTTATTTTTAAATTTCTTGAGTCTACATAATGTAAAAGAAGTATGTTTTGTTGGTGACTGTATATACACACACAGATAAGTGAGAAAATAATTTTTAAAATTTTAAACTTATCATATTATGCAATCCAAATCATCCACTATGATTAGATGCTTTCGAAATGACTTAAAATGGCTATTTTTAATTATTTTTTAAACTAATTATATTGTATAATCCAAATCATATAATGGGATATGTTCAAATAAGAAACACTAGCTGCCAATCAAAATTAAGTAAAGTTTTTAAAAAATTGATCTTTAAACGGATCATATTGTAAGATCCCATTCATATAGTACAATATTTGAAAAGTTGCTTAATAAAATCCCTATAATTATTCAATTAATCAAGGGTTAATTAATATAACATATAATATTATATAATTTTTAGATTATATTGTTTGAAGAACGTTCATCCCTATAATCATCTAGGATGAAATCTTAATTTTGAACTAATCATATTATACGATGTTAATCTTCCAGATGATAGGCAGAGATGATTTTCAATCATCCGAGCAATGGCCTTATATAATCACATAGAAATTGAACTAATTGTATTGTATGATCTTTAGATCATATCGTACTATTGACCTCAATTTTTCCCAGACCCTTGATCGAAGGGTTGACTTGGTCAAATTGACCAAGTCAGACCCCAAGACCCTCTCCAATAGGCTCGTGGGGTCGAGTCGAGTCTGTTGAGCCCGAGTTTGGACCCTGAGTCAACCCAGTTGACCAAGTCAACCAGGGTTGACCAATTTGTCCCCTTTAAGCCTAAAATCAATTCTAAATCCATTTCATGGCTTCATGGCTTGATCACTCTGCTCCTTGGCCTAATTGACTGGTTTGACCAAGTCAAAACGTGGACTTGGTCAAATCAAGCCTTTATTAGGTTGAAATAACCTATTAAAGCTCAATTAGAGCCCATTCATTGCTCGAATCAAAGCCAAATTAATCCCCTTCATTTTGAATTCAAAACCACGGCCCCAAGCTGTGGGTTTCCCTCCTAATTGACCCTTGATGCAATCTAGGTCGTCCACCTATGGTTTAGACATTTAAATAGGGAGGAAATTAGGTTTGGAAGGATCTTTTTTTTTCTTGCTCATGCTCTAGGCCTCGTCTTGCTCTGAGATTTCTTGTGAGGGCTCCTAGAGACTTCCACTTTCATCCCCGATCAGATCCCGGCCGCCCCAAGCCGCCGCCGGCGAGTTCTTCGGCGACCTGAGAGCGTGAAACTTCCAAGGAGTTTTTTCGTTGATCTAGACATCGAGAGCTCGTGGTTTCTTCTACAACTAGGAGCGTGGACAGTCTACAAGTGCAACAAGCCAGAGATTTCTCGATTTCATCGAGTATTTGCGATAAAATTGCAAACCCTAGTTAGAACACACAAAGCTATTTAACTTTTTATGGGGTAAATATTATTCTATAAAATCTATCCCCATGATTTCTGCACACATCTAGATCCTAGGTTTAAAATTTCATGAAATTTGGTTGAGAGTCGAGGGAGAACGAGCCAAAAATCCATCCTACGGTTTTGGTTCAATAGATTTGAACTGAGCAGGATCTCGGCCGTCGATCTCCAGGCGGACGGCTCCGATCCCGTCGGTCTGCGGTCAGGATTGACCGCGGGAGGTCTTCCGCGGTTGCCGCGTGCCACGTGGCACGATCTGCGCCCTCCATCCGAACCGCGCAGATCCAACGGTCCGCATGAGCCGCTGACGTGGCTAAGTGCTTGACCGCCGCCGCCAATCATGCGGCAATGATTACGCCGACGACGCAATCATTGGAAACCGCGTGCGCCGCCTCCGCGGTTTTGGGACCCAACCGGATCACGCCACGTGGCGCACCGACAGCCGCCGCCATCCAATTTGACTAAAATTGACTTTAAAATTATTTTAAAACCTTAATAACTTCAAAAATTCGTAGAAAATTTATTTTTTGTCCGATTTTGACGTGCAATAATGTATATATTTTTTTAATTATTAATAAAACAATAAGATGTATTATTTTAAAAAATACTATTTTAATCATTTTATTATTATTATATTATAATATTATTATTTTTAATTATAATGATGATAATTAGATTATGATTAAGCTTTTTCTTACTGTTTTGTTTATTACTAGTATTATTATTATTATTTTTCTTTAAATATTTTAAATATTTTAAATACAATCTATTTTGTTAAGTTATTTTAACTATCTTGAAATTGTTATTTATTTTATTTTATTATTATTATTATATTTTAAACTACTTTTAAATATCACTAATCTTAAACTTACATTTTATTTTATTATAATAATTATTTTTAAATACTTAATATTTTGAATTATTTTAAAGACCTTTAATTATCTTAAACTTTGAAAAATCATAACTTTCCTGTTTTAAGTCCGTTTTTGATGCACAGCACCTTATTTTGATCGTATTGGAATTTGGCATAGCTTAGTATCATCCTTGTTTCAGAATGTAAGGTATATCTGTAACTATTTTGAAAACAGCAAAGTCACCATTTTAAAATATATTCTATTATTATACTTAAACTTTGAAAAATCATATCTTTTCCGTTTTAAATCGAATTTTGGCGTGCGACCCCTCGTTCTTCTCAGAAAAATTAGGGATTTATTTTAAAATTATTTTAAATATACATTGCTGGCTGTTTGAACAGATTTCTGTTTGGATTGGCTTAGGGGATTATTTTAATATTATTTATATAATTACCACTATAATTATTTTGAAACCTTGCATGAATGATCAGTGGGTCTCCCTATTTTTATGTATTATAAATTGACTTATCTTTAATTACTTTATTTTTTAAAAATATATTTATACTTATAAGTACTTTTAAACTATTTTAAAACTACTTATAATTAAATCCCCTAATCTTGGGAGATCTGCTATTTCTTGAAATTTTAGGCATGGATTCTAAATGTGAAGAGAAATCATGGGGAGTGGATTAGTGGATGGTTGAGTTCCAATCATTCACTAATCCCCATCATTAGTTTTATTTACTTTTGTGTCTGTCGTAGCTTGCATGTGTAGGTTGCACCACGAGCACTTAGCTTAGGCTCTCCTAGATTTAAGGACATGGCGTGTTTACTGCTTTTATATGTTTCCCATGCATTTATTACCTTGAGGGTTAGTGTAAAACTCTATTTAAACAGATATAACGTAGTGACACCTTAAGGATAAAAATTAAGGACTCGTCTAGCGAACTTAGAAATTTTCTAGGGCTTAGGGTAGATCACTGATTGACATTTAAACCTCAACACTTAAACTTAGTGACATCATAAACCTCTCAGAATTTTCTAAGATTTTTTAGGCTTGTTAGACCCCTTAATTAACTAACCCTAATTAACTTGCTAAATAAGGCCCGAGACCTTCCGAAAATTACAATAAATACATTTTAAGTCAAAAAATTATCCATTATACCTCAAACTAACCATAATTTGATCCTTGACCTTATATAAATAGGGCTCCCTAGTTTGACTTCAGATCAACCCCTAATTTAACCATAGGTGGAAATTACCATTTTGCCCCTAATAATTCATTAAAAATTATTAAAAATTCCAAATTTTCCTCAAATACTTGGGAACACCTCCTCAGGCCATCCCTAACTTTTGGGGGTGATTCCAATAGGTTTGGAGCTGATTTGGATCAAAATAATAAAAACAACCCTTTATTAGGAAATTTAGAAAATTCCCTTAATTACCCGATCTTTAGAAACCCATAACTAATTGTAGAAAATTCCAAATTAGGCAAACTCACTTGCATTAAACTCCAATTAGGTTCTAGTATTTATTAAAAAATCTTAGGTTTCCAGAAAATGGCCTACATTAGAAAGTCAACTTTTTGGTCAACCATATTTCATTTAGGGCCCGAAACTTAAAAAATTCATAACTTTGCCTAGAAAACCCCAATTTTAGTGTACTACCTATCTAAATACTCATGTTAAGGTCTAATATTTTTTTAAGATGTTAGGAATCCCAGACTTAGCCTTTTTCCCATAGCAACTTTTTAGACCCTTAGCTTAGTTCCTAGGAGGACCTAGAACTTTCTAAAATTGGCTAATATCACTTGAACTTTAAATATCAGTATTCTAAGCTCTTAAAACTGATCAACAAACTAAAATAATTAAAATGGACTCTAATCCACTAATATTGAATTTCAACTAAAATGTCCTTTTCAGACCCCCAACAAACGTGAATCATAGATAACTTTAACTAACCATCCTGCTTAGGACCTATCCAAACCACACCAGCCATACACACACATAGGATTGTTTGCTAGGGAACCACTTCTAGATCTAGGTTAGGCTATTGGGTTTTATTTTTCTATTGTGTGCCGGAGCTTTCCGTGGTTTTCATTGCATGCTGTTTGAAATTGCTGGTGTGTTTGCTTACTTTTTCTGCACCCTGTGGATGATGTGATGAGCGCTAGATTTACCCCTAGGTTATATATATATATATATATATATATATATATATATATATATATATATATATATATATATATATATATATTGTTCTTTCGTGCAGGTGGTCATGCTCAAGCTAATAAAAGGGGGAGCATTATCATGATTTCTAATAATGTTTTATGCAGGTGCTTGCTCAGCTCCCCCTAAATAAAATGAGGGCTAAATTAATAATTATAACTGCACAGATGGAGCTGCTTAGCCCTCATAATTAAGATCATAGCTTGGCACAGGGTCAATGGTTTGAGTTATTTTCATTTTCATATATAACTGCTTGGGATTTTATTAGGATAATCATGCAGGGAGTCTAGAATTTTCTATTTCTAATGGATGTAAAAATTTGTAATAATAAGTTAAGAGTTGTGAAAATGATCTTTGAGTGCTTGAATCCCAAAAGAAGAAGGCATCCTCATAGGGGAGAGTCTTCTTCCATTTGGAAAATCGAGTGGGATGGCTTTAGATATCCATAGAGAAAAGGCAATCATCCCCAAAGGGGAGAATTGTCTCTTCTTTTGGATATTCAAGCCATGATGGATCCAAGGAGCCCAAGGAGGAGATTTCCAAGGAGTCCAAGGAGGAGAGATCTGAGGAGTCCAAGGAGGAGAGTTCCAAGGAGAAGAAGACACCTAAAAGACTGAAGACCAATATCCCACTCAAAGTCATTTGCGTCTGTCATAGGCTTAGAAATTCAGGTTGTTGGCAGTGGTGCCTGGCCCCTTTATTTTATGCATATCTGGGTTGTAATAAGGGCAATTTGCCTATGGCCATTTAGTTGATTTTTTTTGGATTTATATTGATGTGCTTTCCTGATGTGCGTAGTAGAAATTCCTGCTTTTTCTAGGTTTGTTTCTTGCATGCCATTTTTTTTTGCCTGGGTCGTATTAGGCTCATTAAGGACTATAAAATTCTTCTACTCGAATTAATCTCTAAAAATTTAAGTTTTAAACAACATAGAAATTTAATGAACTTAGGAAACTACCGAAATCGTCCGGGGTCGCATGCATATTATTGCATTCTTCTTTCCTTGCTATAAGACATCTCCCTGCCTGCGGGTAGAGTCTGGATAATCTAGCCTATGAGGATGAAGTGATCTAGGGAGACCCAATATTTTCAAAAAATTATTTTTTATAAGCCTATTTTTAAAATTCTATAGCATTCATGAGCTGACATTTCAACTAGCATGCATTACATTAGTAACCAACTAAATAAAATTTAATTGCATTAGCTAAGAGCATCTGACCCACATAAGTCCAGGACCACTTAGGAAATCCTCTAGATGTCGATCCTATTTCCAAAGAATTGTACCACCCACCCATCTATCATAAATGACAACTACTTAAGATGAATTTTCTACCAAATGTTTTCCATTATAAAAAAAGGGGAGATTATTACGAATTTGGATTCAGGGGTTATAATTTTGATGATAGCAAACATTTCAGATATTTCTATTTTTCTATTATTAAAAAAAAATATTATCTTGCCTACTATCATTTAAAGTCCACAAGGTCAATTGCAAATCAAGCTAGCTCAAGATTGGATAGATTAGAACTGACTCAGTTTGTAAGTGTAAATTGATTATTTTTACATTTTCTTCTAGGAGAGAGCAAAGAGAGATCTTAGAGAGTGAATATGGAGAAGGCGAGGTTTATGAAAGGGAGAAGTAGAATGGGGGTTTCATACAGTGACCCCAATCAAGCTTGTACCTTGATTTATCCACAGGGCTCTATGGATCTGCTTGAGCTTCTTTAGGAAGAAAGGCTTCAAGATTAAAGTTCAAGGTTCTCTTCCTTCACCAAGGGAGTGAAAAAAGAATGCAAGGTAATCTTCCTTAAACGGGAGGGTGAAAAAGCTTCCAGTTTTGCTGCCTTCACCAAGAGAGTGAAAAGAACTTCCAAGGTTCTCTACCTCACCAAGAGGGTGAAAAGGATTTTTATTCTCTGTCGCACCAGGTTGGTAGAAGTGATTCTTATAAGAGATTCTCTTCCGTGTTTTGGGGGCTAAATGAGAGACATTAAGCCTAGAGTGGAGAGTTTTTGGGGAGTGGATGTAGGTCATCATTTCACCAAACCAATATAAAATTCTAGTGTGCTCTTTCAAATTTTTATTTTGTGCATTTTACTTTTTTACAATTTATTTTCTTGAAAATTACATGTAGAAAAAATTATGGTTGATGTTATCTTGATTTTTTTAAATTATCATCATTGTTTTTGTAATTGCTTTTAAATTAACTTGTTTCCATACCGGGTGATAAAGTTGTTTATTTTAAGATATTGAAAATTTTCATAAAGAATTTATTTTTATTAAAGTTATTTCAAATAACCAATTCACCCCCCTCTTGATGTGCCTAGTGAAAGTTTGACGAGGCTTAACACCCTCCATTAAACTTTCAATTAGTATTAGGACTGGTATCACAAGTAGCACTTTATAAAACCATGAGAAAAATAATCAATGGTACACTTTGGAAATAAAAACATCGTGGAGGTTTATTAAATAACTCATATGCCACTTTTTAATAATATTCTATTTGATTTTTGGAAAATCTGCAAGTTAACTTTCTTGCAATTTATAGCTTTTTGCATTTGGCAAATGATTCAAGAAGGATACTCTGCACCTTTTAGATTCATTAATGGAGTTAAAGTAGGGACACCTTTCACTATATGGAGTAATGAGGATTGGAGCTTAGCTCAATTGAATGCAAAATGTCTAAACTGCTTTTCTTGTGCCCTTCAGTCTAAAGATTACCTAAGAGTTTCTACCTATTTCACTAACAAGAATATTTGGGATATACTATGCATTACATATGAGGGCACTAGTGAAGTAAAACAATATAGGTTAAACATTTTATTAAATAATTATAAACTTTTTTGCATTAAACCTACTGAAACCATCTCAGATATATACACTAGGTTTACTCAAATAGTGAAATCCTAACCTGTTCTTGGTAGAGAACATTCAAGCTCTGAGAATGTTAACAAAATTCTGCATTGTCAACCTACTAATTATGATGCCAAATTAATTACAATATTTAAATCTAAGGATTTTAATGTTTATTCAATTGATAGCCTACTTAGCTCACTCATTGTTTACGAGCAAAGTGTGAGTAAAAGACTCTTGGATTCAAGTGACAAAAAGAAGAAGAAAATTGTGGCATTAAATGCCAATAACTCTAAAAGTTATAGCTCTTTAGCTGATGAGGATGATGACATATCGTTGATGACCTGATAATTTAAGAGCTTACTAAAAAGAAAGTAAAGACAACATCAACACTATAGTAAAAGTAAAAATAATAAATATACAAAGGTTTCATCTTATGTTATCTATTTTGAATGCAGGTAACCAATTCACCAAAAGTTAGCCTGCCCTAACTTAAAAGTTCAATTAATAAAGGAGAAGTGTGAGGAGAAGATAAAGATAAAAAGGGAAATAAAGGTTATAAAAGGCATTTTGGGCAGACTGCTTCAGACTCATTAGAAACGGAAGTAGAGGAAGAGGTAACAAATATATGCCTTATGAAAAACAATACTCTTAATCATTCTGATCAAGATGAGCTATGTGAGATTTCATATAATGAATTATTTGAAGTTTCTAAGAAAATTCATGATGCATATAGAAAACTAAAGAAAATGTATGCTATATTAAATGTTAAATTTTCTAAGTTACAAAAAATCATGACATTCTTAGGATTGATCATTTTAGTTTTGATAAATAACATGCTTCCTTTATGATTTTGATGATTTAAACAAGAAGCCTATTGAGTTAAATAAAGCACATAATTCCTTGAAATATGAGTATACTGGGCTAGAAGAGTTATCAAAATAACTTGAAGCCCTTACATTTGAACTAGATCATAATGAGCAAGCATTTAAACTTGAAGTTAAAATTTTGAAAAGTGTCAATGAGTTCATGAGGGAAAATTTTCATGCACTTCAAAATAATAGACCTTGATCGACACTAGTAAAATGGCATAAACCTAAAACACAACTTTCATCACAAATTCCTAGGAAGAGGCACGACCCTTAAAATAGATTAGTAAATCCTTTTCCTAAGCTTAAGTATTATTTTTGTTGGATAATAGGTCACATGGCCCACACGTGCACATTACACTATAGAACACATCTAGTGTAGAGGTCAAAATCATTTGCATCACATCATAACATGTATACAACTCATTCATTAAAGTATAAGGTGGAACCCAAACTCACCTTGGTTTTCAAAACTAACCCTTGAATGATTTATAGGGGTGTTCTCATAAAATGCCTAGTGAGATCTTGTGATACTTGGATATCTGACGCTCATAACACATGACTAGAGATATGAAACAATTCATCATGTTGGAGGCTAGGGCAGGAGGCAAGGTAATATTGGAAGATAACACCACCAAGAAAGTGATGGTTTCAGGTATGATTGGCAACTTAAAAATTTTATTATTGAAAATATCTTGTTAGTAGATAGATTAAAACATAACCTGCTTAATATTAGTCAATTGTGTGATAAAGTTTTGATATTAAATTTATAACTATTAAGTGTTCGATAAGCTTAAATGGTAAAGTCATTTTTAAAGGAAAATGAATTAATAATGTTTATATACTTGATTTGAACTGTGTTGGATATACAAATTATGTGTGTTTAAAATTGTTGTTGATGAATCATGGATATGGTAAAGGCTACTATGTTATGCAAACATGAAAACCCTTAGGAAGATTACCCAACAAGTCCTAGTTAGAGGCATACCCAATTAGACTTTTCAAAAGACAGTCTATGTGATTCCTGTCAATTTCAAAAATAAATCAAAAACTTCTTTCATTTTGTTAAGCATGTCATCACTTCGAGACCTCTAGAAATTCTTCGCATGGATTTGTTTGAACATGTTAGTATAGTTAGCTTAGGTGGGAAGACTTTTGGATATATGATTGTAGATTATTTTTTCTAGATTCACCTAGGTTATATTCCTAGCTCATAAAAGTAAATCATTTGAGGAATTTAGAAATATAATCACTTGGATACAAAGGAAATTAGAATGTGAAATATCGATTATCCATAGTGATCTTGGTAGAGAATTTGAAAATGATTGGTTTAAATAATTATATAAAAGGGTTTAAATAATTCTATAAAAGCAAGGTATATAACATAATTTTTTTGACCCTATAACCCCTTAATAGAACATAGTAGCTGAAAGAAAGAATAGAACCCTAGTAGAAGCTGCTAAAGCCATATTAGTAGAATATTCACTTCCTATGTATTTTTTGGCAGAAATAGTTAACACTGCTTGTTATGTTTGAATAGGGTAAATCTTAGATCCAAACTTAATAAGACTCCCTATGAACTACTTATGGGTAGAATACCCAATCTATCTCACCTTCATGTATTTGGATGTAAATGTTTCATTCTGATAAATAGAAAATCTCCACTAGGAAAATTTAACCCTAAGTTTGATGAAGGAGTTTTACTAGTTTATTCTTCTATAGGTAAAGGTTGTAGAGTTTTCAATAAGAGGACCTTAGTGATAGAAAAGGCCACCCATATGATGCTTGATGAATCTGATAAATCTGGTGAGCCTATATTTGAAGATGAAGAGGATGTATAGTTCACCCAAGGAAAAGAATATATTAACCTTAGAAAATAAAGAAGATCCTCATGAGGCCTTTCCTAGAGATTGGAGTTATACATCTAGTCATCCTAGAGAAATCATCTTAGGAGATCTCTCTGTAGGTGTTAGGACTAGGCCTGGATTTAGGTAGGAGGTTGTTTAGTCATTCTTCTTTTATCTCTATGAAAGAACCCATTAGTGTAAATTAAGCCCTATTTGATGAATTTTGGATCCTAGCTATGTAAGAAGTATCAAACCAATTTATTAGAAATGATGGTTGGGAATTAGTTAGTAGATGAAATGGATTTTAAAGAACAAGATGAATGATTCTAGAGTAGTAATTAGAAATAAAGCCAGATTAGTAGATATGGGATATAATCAAATAGAATGAATTAATTTTGAGGAGACATTTATCCCTATAGCTATGTTAGAAGCTATTAGAGTGTTATTAGCCTTTACTTTCTTTAGAGGCTTTAAGCTATACTAAATGGAAGTAAAGAGTGCTTTTATGAATAAGGTGATTGAGGAAGATGTCTATGTTGCAACCCCCTAGATTTGCAAATTCATCCTTTCCCAATCATGTCTACAAGATGAAGAAGGCATTGTATGGATTGAAGTAAGCACCAAGGTTTTGGTATGTAAGGCTTAACTCTTTTCTTTTAGATAAATTCTTTGGTAAGAGTAGTGTAGATACCACCAAGTTCATTAAGAAAGTAATAGAAGATCTACTCATTATTTAAATATATGTAGACAATATCTTATTTCCATATACAAATGAAAATCTTTGTAATGAATTTTCAAGCACCATGAGTAGAGAATTTAAAATGAGTATGATGGGTGACTTGAATTATTTCTTTAGATTTAGTGTAAAGAAAAAGCATGATGGAACTATTCTAAGCCAAGGTAAATATATCAAGGATATTTTAAGGAAATATGAGATGGAAAATTTGAGTCTAATCAACACAGTACAGGAAATTTACCAATTACTAGCAATTTTTTTTGGCAGTTAGTATTAAATTTTTGGGGTTATAAAAACTACCAACAGTTTTCTGGCGGTTTACAAATCGCTAGTATAAAGCATGTAGGAAATGAATTGAGGTGGTCAATTTAGGGTGGTTAATTTTATCAGCGACTTTTTGACAGCATAAACATCCAGTAATTTTCAATGGTCATAGTCCATGTAACCACCAATTAATTACCAGCAGCTTACCGGCGATCTCAAACATCGATTTTATCGATGGTCCAACTACCGATTAGCCGTCGGTTGATCGGCAGTTTCGTGCCGGTTGATCGGCGATTTACCGCTGATAAATCATCGGTATTTATCGGCAGCTATATTAAAATTCTAGTGGTTAAAATAAGAGTCCGGTATCAAAGTTTTTGATGGTCAAACCACTTGTCAGAAACATATAGCATTTTCAAAAAAATATTGACTCCCCCCCCCCCTATTTATTCCAATTTTCACAATACCTACATAGAATTTAAAACATATATAACACATAAAGGCAACACACACTATAATAAACCCATAAATGGAGTCTAAAATCAACATATATAACATTCAATACCAAAACACAATTAACAAATCAAAATCCACATTAAGCAGAACCAAATGTTTAAACAAAGAGAAGTGCATACATTCTACAATAAACATAACATATGAAATCCATAATAAGATGTCCAGAATACACCAAAAAGTTCATCAAACAAATAACATTAGTAATCATCCTTCATGTCTTTGCTTCCTTGTGATTCATGTGTCAGCTCTTGCTCTTTCTTCTTTTGATTTTCATATCTATATGAAAGCAGCTCTGCCTGCATCTCATTTTGAATCTTTCTCGTCTCTTCTATCTCTCTCATCAAGGCAGCAACCCTCTAGTTAATAGTTTCTTTAGCTCCACTAGCATCATAAAATGCTGATGTAGATGAACTGCTCTCATAAGCATAGCCTTACGATGTAAGTTTCTATGTGTGGCTCGTACTCACCATGTGAGGTCCAAATCCAGTAGTCTGGAATAAATCTCTTATGATATAAATCAACCTTTACATCATTGGCTTGAGGAATACTTGATTTTTGAGCTTCAAACATGAGCATCTAAACATTCCATCAAACTTAAAGAAAGGTAGTTGAGATGCAACTTGAATAAAAGTCTCAACTTCTTGTATAAATTCATCTGTCAATCCTCTTTGACCTGATAACAATCTGTTATACATTTAATATCTCTCTTATTGGATAGTCATTTGGATGTTAAAGCAAATGTTCCCTACATAGTTGTGAAATCAATTATTAAAAGATATGCAACCTAAAATCTCATTTAAATCTAAGAAAGAAATATCATTTACTTTCCTAACCGGGTTATAGGAAAGCAACCATTTTATGTGTTCAAACATAGGTATTGAACCTCTCTTTCCTTTTCCTTATTGTATAACCTATGAGGGATACTATTGTTGGATGGTTGGAGAAGGCATTCCAATTTAAGTAAAGCACACTTGTTCAAACGTAGGTATCAAGCCTTGTCCCACTACGTGGGGTCGGCTACATGAATCAAATAAGGAAATATCATTTCTAATACTTTCTAACCAAGTCAAAATCAGTGTAAAAACAACCCATAACAACAAATCAACTTCTAACTAAGCATGATATAATGAAAATCGAATGAAAAGAAATCAACATCTAACAAAAACATGAGTTCTCCAAATCTATTAAGCATGATACAAATCAACATCTAACAAAAACATCCCAGAATTTGATTATCACACTTGTACGATGCTCAAAGGAATCGACATCTAACTAAGCACGCCCAAAGTAAAAAAAAAACTAAAATTTTATTAAACAAAGAACTAATTCCAAAATACATATCCCATATTCTATATTTATAAACATCTCATTTATTATTTCTCTAAGTCAAACATGAGTTCTCAAAGCATTCAATTTCAATGAGCATAATGAATTCTTACTATAATGTGGATAAATGCTAAAGCCAAAATATGGAACAACCCATAACAACAAATCCAAAAATTTTCACATGCTAATTTTATTGAATTATAAGAGGTTAATGATTTTCATTAAAGAAAACATGAGTAAAATTATATTTTAATAGGACTTTTATGCCATTCAATCATCATTAAATTTTTTATGCTAGATAAATGATTAAATCATAAAGAAATTTATAAAACTCAATCCCCATATAATTCTTACATAAGAATATCTTCAACAAAAAGCATACACCAGACTACAACCTCTTGCAAATTTCTAGTGAGAATATCGATGACTAAAGCAAAAACGATATGGACTTAAGGCCAATCCTTGACATAATCTAACAAGTAATAACTCTTGCATACATATCCTTAATGACTTGAATATAAGCATTAGTAACCTCTTTCTTTTTTATAACTCTCTATAGTGCTTCTCTTGAAACTTTATCATATACTTTCATTCAATCATTAAATATCATGTGTAGATCCTCCTTATTCTCTATGTACTTCTCCATCAAACATAATAAAAAAAATGCATAGCTTTGATAGTTGACCTACCTTTCATGAATCCAAATTATTTTTGCCAAACATTAGCATCACGCCGCAATCTATGCTCCATAACTCTCTCCCACACTTTTAAAGTATGACACATTAGTAAAAAAAAAATGCAAACCTTAAGTTTGGAGGGTTGCCAGAGTACTCGATTGACAGCTTTCGACGACAGAATGAGGGCGTGATCGGCGGTCAGAGTGAGGGCAAGATCATCGGCCGGAGATAGGGTGTCGGCACTCGGATTCCTGCGGAGGTATTCGGAGGCGCGATTGAGAGAGTGAGCATCTGGAGAGAAGTATATGTGAATAAATGAAGAGGAAGGCTCAATTTGGCAAATATTAGGGCAATTTCTGATAGTATTTTGATAGTTTCGATCGTAAAAAAAATACTTAACATCGACGGCTTGCTCCGGTAAAGGCGTCGTGAAAACAAAAAAAACCGGCGGCCTAGCCGGGGGTTATTATACCATCGATAATTCCATCATTTTATTATAAAAAATTGCTAGATAAACTACCTGATAATACCAGTGGTCAGACAGCAGGCTTAACCGTCGATAATTCTAACGGTTATATGATCACCGATAAATGCTGATTTTCTTGTAGTGATACACCCACGAGCTCTGCCATTCAATTAGACAAAGATGCAAGTGGAAAGTCAGTAAACCAAAATAAGTATAGGGGTACAATAGGATCACTAATGTATTTGACATCTAGCAGACTTTACATTATATTTAGCATTTATCTTTGTGCCAGATTTTAAGTAAATCCTCATGAATCACCTATGATAGCTATTAAGATAATCCTCATATACGTTCTAGGAGGCCAAAATCTTTGTATATGGTACCTTTGACTAGCCCATCAATTGAAATCATAGGATATTTGGACTTTGAGTTTGCATGATGTAGGATTGATAGAAAAGAACCACTGGAACTTATCAATTTATAGGTCAATCCTTAGTTTCCTAGTTTAGTAAAAAAATAAAACCCTATAGCCTATCCACCGTTAAGGTAGAATATATTGCTATCGTAAGTTATGTTGCTCAAGTCTTATGGCTAAAGAAACAAATCCTTAACCTTGTACTCTTAATTTGTTGGCACAATTTAATTATGTGTGACAATACTAGTGCCATATGCATATTTAAGAATCCTATTCAACACTCTCATAATAAGTATATATATATATATATATATATATATATATATATATATATATATATATATATATATATATCAAGCACCACCTCATTAGATACCAGATTGTTAAGGGAGATAATATTGAGTTAAGTCATGTAGAACCTAAGGATCAACTAACAGACATCTTCCCCAAACCCTTAAGCTATAACACCTTTAGCAAATTGATGATTAAACTAGGTGTCATTGAAATTCATGCTTGATTCAGGGCAAGATAAAATCAATAACTTGAAATTTTATTTGTTTTTAATGTTTCTATTTTTTATGTTTGTTGAATGTTTAGTGTTGTTTGCTTATTATTAGATATTCCATGATCACCACACACCTCATATTAAAACAAATATTCACATCGTACCTACAATCCATATTCATATTATATAATCTACACAAATCAACACATCTTAGCCATATGTAATCTTAATGGTTTTAATTTGACTAATTATTGATAATCATATTGTACGATCCACCTATTCGTACTATATGATCCATGTGTCACTAACAGTTTTACATACTAAATCTTCTGACATGATAATTGAAACATCTTTATATTATATGAACACTTGTTTGTACTGTTTGAATATTTTAGTCAAAGGTCAAACATCACTTTTAACAAAGATCATCTAGTACGATGTTGATCGTACTGTACGATTTGATGACCACTTTTTCTGACAATTTATTCAAACAAATTGAATTCTTTTCATCATACTTCACTAACTTTGATCGTACCAGACTATTTGCTAAAAAATCTATAAGTATGGAGGGATTTCTAAAGTTTCATTCACTTCATTTCTCTATTCATATTTTCAACTTATTTCATACCTTCAATCCTCCTAATGGCCGATGGAAAAAGAGCTTGTCAATAGCTCCAAGGTAGTTCTTCTTGTCATCCTAATAACAATTGTTTCCTGATAGCGAATGATGAAGTAGCCTATCATAGATACAAGGAAGCCCAAATAACCCCATCTTGCATTCTTGACCAGTCAAGTCTTAGTTTTCAGGTAATGGATCTCTTTGTTACTTGCACTCTCCACTTTCTACTCACCCTAGCCTTCCATTTTAATTTTGAGCTGCTTTATAAACATTTTGCTAGTCTATGAGTATCTACAAATTTCTCCTCCATGACTTCATATGTATACAAATGACCCGTATAAATTGCTACAAAAGATCTGACTGAATACATCCACATATCCACTAAAGGGGTTCAACCCCATACTTTATCATCTAGGTGAGACTATGAATAACCACTATCAATTTAGTTATTAGGAATACTCCTCTAAACCAAAATCAACCACTTGTCCAATTCCTAAATCAAAATGTTCTTATAATCCAACATATTCTTTGAACTTCTATTCTTCATAAAGTTGGAGATAAGGTAAATATCACTCCTCTCTTGTCTGTAGTCACCTACCTAATAATTTTTTACACTATTTTTGATGAATCCCAAATGATCATTTCTTATATACACAACCTCACTTCCCTTTGCTCATGCTTAACCCGTCGTAAGCACAACCTTGCTCTAGGTCACCTGATTGCCTATGTGTTGGACAAAAAATATCACCTTATGTATCTCGCACCAGCAGATTAATTTCCTATTTTTTAGTCTGATGGATCTTTCCATGCCTTATTTTATCGTCACCAAGGGGATTAGCCCTAAGAATAGCACCGACACCAACAATAGCACCGACAATAGCAACAATAGCACCGACACCAGTTTTAGCACCAGCACCAGTACCAACACCATAATACCACCATATTCCTATAAGGGGTTGCTACAAAACTTTGATCGATTAGAGGCTCAACTTGATTGCCATATTCAGCTGTAGTAGCACCAACAACATGAAATCGACACGGCGTGGTTTGGTAAGCAATTTTATATGATTCACTGCTATTTCCAGCCACTACCACCTCCACCACCACTTGATTAAGGTTCCTACTTCTAGGATTATTTATTTTTTTTTGGAGTTTTTGTTGTGTTTGTTGTTTTTGTCTTTCTATCTTTTTTGGTAATGTTGAAAGGGAAAGTAGTTGGATGGTCGTATTTTGTGTTTTTCTATGTAATCCATTTTTTAAATAAAAAATATATATTTGTGTGCTCATATGTGTTTTCAACTTATAAAAAAATAAAAAATACATAAAACAAATCTTACTTTCCCCTATTTTTCAAAAATATCTCATCTAGTGAGGGAGAGGTTAAGAGAAAATACAACTCTTACATTTTCAACCAAAAATATTTTCCATCATAAAAAATATGAGATTATTGCAATTTGTGATCCCGAGCTTATGATTTTAATGATAACAAACAATATTGATTGAATTTTCATTTCACCTACTATTATATTTGGATTATAAAATTAACTTTTCAAACTCAACAAGCATGCATAAACAAAAAGACTAGAATTCTAGAAATTAAACTTTTCCAAATAAAATTAACTTTTCAAACTCAACAACTTTTTAACAACAAGCATGCCTAAACAATGGTTTTCATCATTTACCGACCATCTCCTAAATTGGGGTTTTCATTCAAGTGCTGCTGATCCATCCCTCTTTATTTACACACAATAGGACATATGCATTTACCTAATTATATGTATTGATGATATTCTTATTGCTAGAAATCATTCAGGTAAAATTTTTACACTCTTTAAAGACATTCAAAGTAGATTTCAGCTAAAATAGATTGGCCAACCTTCCTAATTTCTTGGCATTTCACTGCAAAAGCTCTCTACTGGTTGTATTATTCATCAAACAAGTCATGTTGAAGCAATTTTTCTCAAGGCAGGCATGGATGAATGCAAACATATAGCAACACAAATTACTTGTAAACTACCAACTCTACTGAATGCATTATATCAATTTACCAATCTTAACTCTATTGCACGTTAGTTGGATCACTACAATACATGACTATAACATGACATGATCTCTCATTTGCTATGAATAAATCATGAAAGTTTATGTATTCATCTCAACAAGTCCATTTTCATATGCTCAAGTGCACTCTTTGCTATATTCAAGGTATAATGGCATTCAATTTACCTATTCAGCCAACCAACATTCAGCTCATTGTGTTTCCTAACTCGAATTGGGAAGGGGATTCTAGTGATTGCAAGTCTACATTAGGGTACTGTATTTTTTCTTGGCAACACGCTTGTTTCATGGTCTACTAAAAAGCAAGCAACAATTGCGCGATCATCTTCCATAGTTGAATATAGGGCGCTCTAATCGGATGCTATGGAGATCATTTGTCTTCGTCATTTGTTGCAAGACTTTAATGTCCATGTTTCTATAGCCACACTTCTCTATTTTGATAACATTTTAGCTATTTCACTTTCCCATAATTTGATTTTTCATACTAGAACCAAACATATTGAAATTGACCACCATTTTATACATGAATGTATCAAGTCACATATTATTATAATTCATCATATCTCCACTCATGATCAACTAGCTGATATATTTCTAAAGTCATTGTTTTCATCCAAATTCCATAATTTACATACCAAATTAACAATTTGAGATTGAACCATTAACTTGAGGGGGTATGTTAAGGATGCATAACCTGTGTCGGCTTAATAGAGATTATTCCATGTTGTCACTACCGTGCATGTTTCACTATGTCTGCTAATGCTATTAGAAACAACTTTATTACTATTTGATCTCAGCCCTTCATGTAATCTCATCTTCATTGTTAAGATGATGTATATGGTATATAAAATAGTAACTGATGCACTATTGAGGGATGAAAGAGATGAGGGATAAATAAAGAAGTTGAATACTAATTTTAAGCTTTTCCTATTCTTTAGAAATAATTTATATTGGTATACTTTTATACATTTTGCCACATAGATGGTACCATTCTACCACTTTCATGAAATCTAAAACTTACCCAATTCAATTCGTAGAAAAGAGAACTTACGAAGTTTGATTGATTTTCTTTTTTCTTTTTAGCAAGTGGGTGATAAGTTAGTGCTTCTATCTCTAGAAATAATTTCTAATGGATCTTCATTCTTCATGCAATATATATTGTCACCGGTTTTATCAAAACTAAATCTTTCTTTGTATATGTTATTTGTAATTGCATGTGAGGCCATTGTTAATTCATCCAATAATATAGACTATTATATGCATGCTGGCTGATGGATTTTGTAAAGCTTCAGTGCCTAGCAAGTACTTTCCAATTCGCCTATACAAAACATTTTTTTCTCTCTCTAATGAGAGTTAATAATAAACCTCGTTGATTACTTAAATAATGTTAGAAGCCCGTAAGCTGAGATTCCCATATCAATCATGTGACTGTGACTACTATTTTTTATATTTGTAATTGCATTGAAAGACACGAAGAGAATACTCAAAACCGCAAAACAACCAAATAACAACCATTTACAATTAGATATATTGGTTTTAATTATGACAAAAAAGAAATATTAGGATTTCAAAGTTATTATGCTTATGTGGAACAACATTAAAGATGCTCATTATATACAAAATATTCATATTGATTTTTCATGAGATTAAATGAATGCGATGTCTCTATAATTTTTTTCACACGAAAATTGTAGTTTAGATAAATAGAAATAATTTATTTCATGATATGTAATTCCATACTTATTTAATTTATATTTTAATTAAACATTACAAATTTATCAGAGTTATATTATTATTATTATTAGAAAAAGTATATTTATTATGAATTAATAGAAGATATTATAATTTTTTTTATTTTTTTAAAGTATGATTGTACATATTATTATAAATTTTTTTTACACCTTAATTTTTTTTTTTCATTTCATTATAAAATAGTATTAAAGTAATTTGTTCTCATAAAGCTGCAACACAACAATTGGACAGTTATTCTTCTCAAATAAAATATACTATTTTATGTACAATAACTTAAGAATTCAGCTTTATGTACAACAATTTCATAATATGCTTAATAATAGTTATAGTCATCCCAAATGAAACATAATTACTCTTTATTTTTTTTTTGGGAATATTTGGGGCATCGGCCCATCTCATTAATCAAGAAAAAGATTACAAGTAAAAAGATCATTTGCTAAATACAAAAATTAAGAAGCAAATGACAAAACTTATCGGCACATGCTGCTGAACAAAAAAACCTATAAAGAAAGGAAAAACAAATACCGCTAAGGACTTAGAGCAATCCAAAGAAATAACGCCCAGCTAGCCAAAATCATCGAGTTGGATGTAAAAATCCCCTGGTTGTCGAAGAGAAGCCGCTCCCAGGCTGTCCAAGGGGAGAAGAGTAGGATTGCCATCATAATTGTCCTTCAAAAAGCCAGCCTCAGGTTGCCAAAGATGGCCATCCAGAGACACCAAAAAATCGTAACTTGGAACGAGCATAATCTAGTAAGCCTTCTAGACCAAAAGGCAAATATCAGGAGAACAGTAGCTGTTGAGAATTGAAGCATTTTCTCTTATAAATCTTGAGATAAACAACCCTTTTAATCTTCAAAGTAGTGGTAGTATGGCTCTCAAAAATATTACCAAATATTCTGTCATTCCTAGCTCTAAATGTGTTGTAAACAATAGCAGAAAGTAAAAGAAAACAGAAGTTCTTCCTGTTATTATCAGTTTCCCTTTCATCAATGTCATTGAAAACTTGCCAAAGATTCGGGCGTAGCAGCATGTAGTTCATCCTTGGCATGAAACTCTTGAGAATTTTAAAAGAGAAGTCAGATTCAAACAACAAATGGTTTTGAGTTTCCTTTTCAGTTTTACAGAAAGTGCAAAGAGGATTAGCAGAAATTCCTCTAGCCAATAGTGCATCAGCTGTTTTAAGCCCCTTTTTGAAAACAAACCAGGAATATATCGAAAAGCGAAGGGCAAAAAACTTATGACAAACATACTTATACCAGTTAACAACCTCAGACCCAACATAAAAATTTTTGAGAAAATTTCTGAAACACGGCTTATCAGACTTAGCCCAGCTACATTCAAGTAGATGGGAACATAATGAATAACAGCAGCTGGGATGGAATATACGAAGGTAACTTCCAGGAGCCATTAGAAATGAAGCTGCTAATAGTAAATAAAGAGAGATTAATAGGAAATTCCAAGTTCATATGATTTAAGCGTTCCGCAATAGACTGGCCAGAACACCATGGATCCCAAAAGAAAGAAAGAATATTGCAGGGGATAATTTTGAAATTAAGGGAATGCCAGAGGCAATTAGCCACATCACAAAGAGCTTTCCAGTAAAATGATCTTTTGGAAATGCTGGAATTCCAAAAAGATCCATATTTTTCTTTCCACCACCCAAAAAGATAACTTTTAAAGTTATAGAACCTCCAAACCGTATTGCATCCAAAAGTATGGTACATTGAATCCACCGATGGAATACCAAGCCCACCATGAATTTTGGGCTTACAAGTTTCCTTCCAAGATATCATGTGCAAACCTTTCTTATGAACATCCCCAAAAAATAAGAATTTAGAGCAAAGGTTGTTGATAATTTTAACACATGATTTTGGGATAATAGTGCCTCTCACCCAATAAGCCAAAATGTTACTGATGGTGAACTTAAGGAATTGCAATCTACCAGCTAAAGAGAGAGTTCTGGCCTTCCAGCCCTCCAAAGAAGCCGTAATGTTTATAAAAGTGGTTGAAAATCAGCATTCTTGAGCCTTTTATGAAAGATTGGGATGCCAAGATATTTAATGGGGGTGGTAGAGGTTGGGATGTTCAGAGTGCTGCATATAGCATGCTCTTCAATAACATTTTTAGAGAAAAGGATTGTGCTTTTGTTACTATTAACAAATAAATTAGAGATACTGGCAAAAGCTTTTAAAAGGTTGTTCAGAGCAATAGCATTTTCCTGAGAGGCCTTTCCAAAAACCAGAAGATCGTCATCATAAAGAAGATGTGAAATAGTAGTGTTACCAACCACCATACCCTGTATAGAATTATCTAGGATATCATCCTCAAAGCAAGAGGAGAGACAGCCCATGACAATGCAAAATAGGTAAGGGGAAAGAGGGTAGCCTTGTCTAAGGCCAGAGGAAGAATTAAAGTAACCTTCAAGAGCCCCGTTAATAGAGATAGAGAAATGAACATCAGAAATGCATCCCTGAATCCAAGAAACAAACAAACCAGGGAATCCTTTAGCAAGCATCCGATTAAGCAAGAAGTCCCTAGAGACAATATCAAAGGCCTTATGAATATCAAACTTTGCACAAAAAAGTTGATGCCTAGTATTATAATTGAAATCTTTGAGTAGTTCAGCCACTAGCAAAATATTATCTGAAATAATTTTGTATTTAACAAACCCTGATTGGCTAGGGTGAATGATATAAGGCATAACATCTTTCATTATATTAGCCAGGATCTTGGCAATGATCTTGTAGAAAGTGTTGCAAAGGGAGATGGGCCTAAAAATAGAAATTTCCTGAGCATGAGGCCGTTTAGGAACTAAGGCAAGAGCAGTGGCTTTTGCATGCTTAGGCATAGAGCCAGTGGAGAAGAAAGTCCAAACCGCATCACAGATTTGCTTGCCAATAATATTCCACGTGGATTTATAGAATTCAAAGGTGTAACCATCAGGTCCAGGAGCAGAACAGTTGGGGGAAGAGAAAATAACATTCTTGATTTCATCCACATTAATAGGGGAGACCAGCTATTGAGAAAGGTCAGTGGGAAGCTTCAGATGAATGGGTGCCTCCCAAGAGGAAGGGGTGGATGGGTTTGAAGTGTTGAAAAGCTTTTGAAAGTGGTTGATGACTACATAATTGATCTAAATAGGGTTGTAGAAAGTCCCTTCCACGGTGGTAATGCATTTGATGTGATTAGAGTTGTGCCTAGCATTAATCTTGGAATATTGAAACTTGAGGTCATCTTCACCATTGGACAACCAGTTGACCTTTGCTTTTTGTAAAATCCAACCAGACCAATCCAAATTTTTCTATCTAGATTGAGGCCGGGATCCAAAGGTGAATCCTGAATCTGACATAAAAGAGAATTTTGAAGGTTGACAAGCTCAGAAATATCCCTATGAAGGGAGTTAGAAGAGCCCCAATTCTTACCTTTAATGCAGAGTTTGAGAGTTTTTAGCTTTTGGAGAAAAGCATTAATGGGGCTACTGTGAAACCTTTGAGAGAAAACATCAATAAGAGCATCCCAAAATTCAGATTTAGACAACCAGTAATTCTTGAAAAGGATCGAAACGGTGCTTATGATGTTGGTTGTGATCATAATGAAGAATGAAAGGGGAATGGTTCAAAATCTGTGGATCATCCACTAAATAGTAAGATTGTGGGTAAGTATGAAACCAAATGTCATTCACCAGCATCCTATCAAGCTTAATATGGATTGGATTATCTATCCTTTGGTTAAACCGGGTGAAGAAATGACCCACAGAGCTAAGGTAATGTACACCATTGTTGAAAATAAGATTATTAAAGTCCTCCACGTTGTTATTAGTAAGAAATGAACCACCAGCTTTCTCGTTAGGAGACCTACAACAGTTGAAGTCTCCTAAAATAATCGAGGGGATGGAAATGCCAACAGTAATATCACTAAGATCCTTCCAAAGGGTCTGTCTTTCAACCATAGATTTCGAAGCATAAATCACAGATACACAGTAAACCACAGTATTACCAGAAGAAATAGTGCCGTGAATCAATTGACTGGACTTAAAAAGCGGCTTAAAACTCACACACAGTGAGTTCCATTTAATCCATATTCTCCCAGGAGCAAAGCAATCAAAATTGTCATAAGAGCCTTCATGAGAAAAAATAGACTGGGTGGAAATGAACCAAGGATCAGGAGGGATGAGTTTGGTGATTATGGATTCCAAAATAAAAAGAAGATCAATGTTGAATTTCTTGATAAGTTTTTTGCAGCAGATAGCTTTGTCAGGGTTGCTAAACCCATGAGTATTCCAGGCTGCCAGGAGAGGAAGACTGGTCATTAGAGCTTGGAAGAGGGGGTGGTGGCCGTTTTGGCCGTTTTAGCTCTTGTGGATTTGGTAGAAGAGTTGGTTTACACAGACTGCGAAGAGGTCTGTTGCTTATCGTTAGTGGGGTTAACAATCATTTTTTGGTTTGAATCAGGAGGTTTTCCAACAGGATCACACTCACCTGAGGAATTGGGTTGTTGGCTTAGGGTCTCACTTTCAGAAGCAAAGGCTTGGTCTGAAAGTGCTGCGAATTTGTTAGTGGTAGTGACTGATGGTGGTTTCAGGGCCTGGTCAATGAGGGAATTTTTGGGATGTGGGGGATTGGGGGAGGAGACAGGCTCCTCAGAAGGGGAGTTTAAATTAGGCAATTGTGGTGTTGGTGAAGTATCTGAGACTCTAGCAGGTTCAGTGGTGGGCGTTGGCTGTGACAGTGGGGTAAAAACTGGAGGTTTTGGAATATTCAGCCTTGGAGGAAATTTCCTAGGCTTACAGCTTGTACTCCTGCCGCGATTTTGTGGGATTTCGGGTTGCTGAGGATTGGGATTTTGTGGGTAGGAGTTGGAGGAGTGCATAATAGAATTACAGAATGAGCAGTGAGAAGGCTTCCAGTCGTACATCACAACAAGCGAAAAAACTTTTCCATCCACAGAATAGTAAATCTCATCCGGCAAGGGGGAAGAGCTACTCACATGAACACACACTCTAGCGAAGGTGAGTCTCGTTTTAGCAGTAGTGAGGGCGTCAACTGCTAGAGGGACTCCAACACAACTAGCAATCTTGGAGATCCCCTCCGGTGTTCAGCACGAGAGCGGGAAATTTTTGATCTTGATCCAAAGAGGAATAGGGGGGAACACTTCTCGCTTATGAACGAAATCAGGAGTCCATTTATGGAGAATGAAAGGTTTACCGAAGCAAAATCATGGTCCCCCCGACCATGCCATGTCATAGTCCTCATGGTTATTGAACTTGAGAAGGAAGAAGCCTTCATCCAAGGTGAGAAGGGTGAGGGAACCTTTCAACGACCAAGTCTTTTTGATCGTTGCAAGAAGAGCTTCGTAGTATGGCCGTCAGCCAATCGAGTAACCAACCAAAGAAAGAGCCCATTCGGGGGAACCAGCGTTAAACTGAGCAGAAGTGAAGTGTGCTGTGGCGTTTTGGGTAGGAAAATGAGAAATCAAAGAGGTGAGCTCATTCAAAACCAGCGGTTGGGATGCGATGAGACTCTTCCAGTCACTGGGAAGAAGAGTGGAGGAGGAAGAAGGGAGGTTGGATGAGGGGTTGAGAGGGGGAAAGATGGAGGAGGACATCCCAGAGGAGATTCCCCTCGGGGAAGAGGCGGTGGTGGTGGCAGCCAGAGGATCGCAAAAATTAGCAAAATCTTAGCAGAGCATTCTCACTTGCACTTTTTCCAACAGACTTTTAATTTTTTCAAAAAAATAAAAAATAAAAAGTCAGGCTGGCAACGCCGAACCAGTCCGCCGCCAGTTATTACTTTCGTTCAGCCGTCCACTGTTTTCTTTATTTTATTCCTTTTTTTTTTTTTAATTTTAAGACTTGAAACATAAATTTTAAAAAAAAAAACAACGAATTCCGAAGTCTTTACATTTTTACTAACTGAATTATTATTATTTGTTTAGTTCTTAATTCTTAGTTCCCGTAATTCTTATTATATTCCCGTAAAAGCTTCTCCAGTTCTCTGATCAGAGATCTGGTTTGAGGAGGATCTTGTAGGATTTTTGGAGGGTCAAGCAGCTAAGGTAACAAAACCGAAACCCTAGTATTTATTCCCTCATATTTGGTCAAAGGATTACTTGCCAGAAATTAATGACTATGATATCGAAAGATCCCATTTCTTCTAAACCCGTCGGCAGTTTCGGCCATCGACATGTTTGAGCATCTAGAAGGTTGATTATGGTTGATTTTGTTTAGCGGTTCCATCTTGTTGTTTGATCTCGTTCGGTCGTAAAACCCGCAACTTTTATACGTAGAGGCGAGAAAATATCTGAGCCGACGATGTTTAGGGCTCAATTGGTTGCTTGTAGATTTAATTTGCTAGTTTTTTTGGTATGAAATTACAATGCTTTTCTCTTGCAAGCAAGCATGCTTTCTTCAATGGTTTGAATGCATTTATACCTCCAATCATATTAATGCAGTTTCAGTGGGAATTAATAAAAACTGATCTAGCCTCTTCCCACAACTATTATTATTATTATTATTATTATTTTTGATATCATACTTCTCCAAAGAGTTTATGCTGACGATTTTAGGCACAACGCAAGGGCTGCTCAGACCAAATTTTACCAAAATATGACTGAGAGAATGAGGCTAAGGAGAGAGTTACTCGTACAGATGAATTCCCTTAAGAGGGAGAGATGAACACACAGGGTTCAACTGCAAAGAAGATTTTATTGATTAAATAAGAATGATTACAAGATTTCCATTGAGGAATTGAGCGTTGGGCCCCTAGTTCATCATATTTGATGGATTTTATAGTCGTGCTGGGGATTGATGAGTGATTTTAATCCCTGAACACCCATTTTGATCCATTACTATATATGAAAGCTTACACAATTCAATGAATAATCATGTGTTTTTTGAAGAGTTATGCAGTTTGGTGTTGTGTTGTGCATGAGTGTCCTTTTAGTTTTTGATGCCCATTCATTCTCACTAAGGCTTGGACAAATTTTTAAGAGTTGGGGAGAACGGTATGGATGAACACTGATATGTGAGACTCCTTACTTCAAATTGATAGAATGCTTGCATTTTCGCGGAGGTGGAAACCCCTGAATTTGCTAGAACACCTTTTGATACTATTCTAGGAGTGGCTTACCATTTCTATCTTCTTCTCATCTTCTTCTCCTTCCAAACTCTGCAGCTCCACAAAAAAGTCTCACTCTTTCACCCTTTCCCCCTCCTTGGAAGTGGCTTCAAAGGTGATATCTCCTTTTCTTCCCCCAACATTTCCACATTTTTTTAGGGGGAAACCCACAGAGGGGCCTATGCGTTAATTAAGAAAAATATTACACAGTTCTTAAGGGGACCTCAAGCTCAGTAATGTTCATAAGAGCTAAAAAAAGAAAGCAAAAAAATCCTAAGAGCTCGAGTTCCCTACTAAGTAAAAATACAGTATAACCTAGGTACTATCTACGGTGCACAATAAAGAGCACCCAAAAAAAGGGGAACAAACCAAAAAACAACAACAAGCTCCACCTTCCCTTCCAAAGTGACACCACTTCGAACACCTGCACTAAGGAAATCCTACAAAAAATGTGATAATGAAGATGGAAATTGCACAAATAAAACCATAAGCTGGCAAGGTGATAGTCCCAACAATTATTTACAAAACAAGTAGTATAAATACAAGACAATATATTCAGCCTCCAACCCACAACTTTATAACACTTAGCAGCATCATCCACAAAGAAATGAACAAGCATCATTCAACTATCAGTGAAGTAGCCATGAAACCCAATAGCAATCCCATAATCCACAATGACATAGACACAGAAAACCAAGATAAACGGGATATATAACCCGTTAACATCCAACTTAGAGTAGATAGCCATAGCTTCAGGAAAAAAGCTACAAAAAAAATCCCTAACTGATCTTTGAAATACCAGTTCCAAACAAACCAAGCCAACCAACATTGAGTCCACAGCAGCCAAGCACGATAACAATTAAAAAGGCCAACCAAGTAAAAATAATTAGAAACAAAAATGCCAGCTAAATCATAACCCAAATGGCACTCCAAACTAATCCCATCCCCAAGTAAGCACAAAGGAACCATGCCCAGGTAAAGGAAACATATAAGAAGAAATGTATAGCAAAGCCAATCAACAAAACACAAAATCATGAAATAAGCTAAACCCCACAAAAACGAAGAGGATAACTGAAGAAAAAAAGCAATAAGAGAGTGGCTCCAAGGAACACCCACCAGCAAAACCCCAACAAAACCAAGCGAAAGCATACAGGAAACCAACCCACAAAGAGCAAAACCAACAACATTTCCACCTCCCCATCCTCCCTCATTGTCCCTATATTAGGGTTTCCCCCGCTTCCTTGTCCGATCAACAGTGCACTTGCCTCCGATATTGTCAGTTGAGTGTGAAGCTCCAATATTTTTTCATCATGTCATTTAGGTTAGAAAGTCTTTCTTCCAAGGATGAAAGCCTTCTTTCGATGGTTGAGAACTTCACGAACTGGGATTTGATTTGCTCAACTTTTTCATACAACACTTCCATCTTTTTGCTGCCATAGGTCCAAAAAGTGCTCTGATACCAGTTTGATACGCTTTGGTATAAAAAATAGCCAACGAATTAATACAAATTCAATGAACAATAGATTTTTATCTATAAGAAAAGAAATACGAACAAAGAAGATACAATGATCCTCTTTCAAGAGGAGGACCGTCTCTCCCAAACCCTAGACGCCGTTAGGATCCCTCACAGAAACTGTGGACAACAAACACATACAAAATTTTCCCTCCTAGGGCTCCAATAAGGGACATAATAAGGTTTTCGAATGTGGGGACAACAATAAGGGAGTTTTGTGGTGAAGGTGGTGGGGTGGCCGACGACAATGGGGGGTCTTTTGGGCAAGGGGAGTGGAAAATCAGAGGAGGAGGGGGACAGGCTGAACCACGGGAATCGGGTTATGTGAGGTGGAGAAAAGAAATTTGGGATTCCCACCCTCGATACATGAGGAAAACATGGAGGGATTATAACAACCGCTGTACTAGAGGAGGAGAAAGCTATTCGAGCATTAGCGATTCTAGGGTGAGAAAGTTGAAGATGAGAATGATTGATGACAAGGAAAATGAGCAACTCATAAGTTTCAACAAACAAATCGAAGAGGATAAAAAAATAGTCATATCAAGGAATGATCTTATTGAGCTACCAATTCGTTCTTAGCATCCTGACCTTATTGTTTAGGAGGCACTTATCAGGTGGAAGGATTTTTCATAGTGCGAAGCCACATGAGCGCCATATTAGATGACACTCATCTTCCACTTTGAGGACAAGGTGCATTGATACGCCAGAGGGTCCACCTTGTGGGGCCCAAGGGAGTTAATATTCACTATGTAAGGAGGAGAAATCATGGGAGAAATAATTAAGAAAGTTTATTTTGGAAACGATGGCTAATTTGAATTAGATTTGAGAGGAAATTAGGAAGGAGGGGGTCAAGAGCGACCTCTTAGTGCTCCAATAAGGAACATCGTAGGGTTTTTGGATGGTGGACAACAGGAAGGGAGTTTCGTGGTGAAGGTCGGTGAGGTGGCCAATCACAATGGGAGGTCTTTTGAGCAAGGGTAGTGGGCGGTCGGAGAAGGCAGGGGGCGGGCCGAACCATGGGGATCGATTCATGTGAGACGGAGGGAAGAAATGTTGGATTTCCACCCTAGATACATGGGAGAAATATAAAAGGATTACGACAACCGCTACATTAGAGGAGGAAGAAGCTATTGGGGTAATAGTGATTCTAGGGTGAGAAAGTTGAAGATACAAATGATTAATGACAAGGAGAAGGAGCAACTCATAACTTTCAACAACCAAATTGAAGAGGATAAAAAAATAATCATCTCAAGAAATGATCTTATTGAGCTACCAATTCTTTCTCAGCATATTGGGTTTATTGTTCTAGAGGTAATTATCAGGTGGAAGGATTTGCTTGAGCACGAAGCCACATGGAAGCCATATGAGATGATCAGGAGACTGTTCCCATCTTTCACCTTGAGGACAAGGTGTTTTTTGGAGGGAAAGTATTAATATGCTAGGGGGCCCACCTTGTGGGGCTCAGGGGAGTTAATACTCACTATGTAAGGAGGAGAAATCATTGGAGAAATAATTAAAAAAGTTTATTTAGGGAAAGATGAAATTATATTTGGGAGGAAATTATGAAGATTTTATTAAGAGAAAGAGGCTGATTTAGATGGAATTAATTAGGAGATATTTTCTAATTGAAGATGGTATATTTGGGGGTTGTTTTGGATGAGGTTAATTAGAAAATGTTTCCTAATTGAAGAGGGATGATTTGGAGGGGATTCATTAGAAATTGTTTCTTAATTGATGAAGAGGGAGGGTTGTTTTGGTATTTTAATATTTATTGTTTACTTTAAATAGTTGATTTACCCTAGGGTTAGGATAGTTTGTGTTGTTTGCTGAATTTAGATTGTTCTTAGGTGTTTAGGCTCTAGCTGGCGGCTAGTGATTTAGGAGAGCCGGATCTTCCTCTCCAATTGAAGATCCACTTGTATCTTATCTTTTCTTTCATAAAACTTTCAATAAAAAGTGTTCTTGTGTGTTCTATTCCTTGTTTTCTAGTTGTTTGTTTTCTGAAATTGTTGAAATCAGATTTCAGCCAAGACTTTTCCTAAATTTCTACAAGCACTTTCTATCATGCTCAGTATTACGTATGAGCTTCCTAGGGTCAAACATCCAAAGAACATGCCAACACCAATGAGCTAAATATTATTTGATTGGTGACCCCTTTGATGCTCTTCGTTCTTTAAACCTAGCTTCAAATAAATTCAGTGTTCTTATGATTGTGTCCTTACCTGTAGAATAAATGCTAGGTTACAAAGTAAAAATGAGGCAAATATTTAGCCTCATTAAGTTTTTTTTTTTTCTTTGAGAAATAAGAAACAAATGAACTCATTGTTTAAGTCGTTCTTCAGTAAATATTATACTGCCCAAAAACCCATACGGGCCACCATCCAATTTCCCTCCATCCCACCTTCCACAGTCTTCAACCTTCTCAACTATGCTGATTTGGTTCTTAGTAACAATTTGAAGATATCAAAGAGATAATCAAAGGAGACCTGGAGAAGTTGAAGGACATGAACTTGGATCAGTTGGAAAGGAAACTAACTTGATTATATTCCTAAAAAATTTCAAGCCAGTCTAAATTTAAAAGGTGGTTGAATATGCGATGCAAATCTTTCTTTCTGTGACTTTTTCTTTAGGAAATTTATATTCAATCATGTGCTAAAAGTTTTAATTTGGATGAAGCCTTTGGTTAGTCTATTGATTCTTCCTGACCAATGTGTCCAACCAGGTTGCGGAGATCTACGAGTTTTTAATTGTTGAAAATGGCAAGCAAAATAATATTCTGAACACATGCATAATCTGAGTAATTTTCTCATTATTTTGTAGTTTTTTTTTTTAATTTTCAATTTCAGTTAAATAAGGGCATGCCTATGATGATGTGGCTATGTGAATGGGTATGAGTTCTATTTATTTATGATGCCTCTAGTCTAGGTAATCTATCGTCTGGTTCAATTTAAATATGCTCAAGCTATTGAAGAGTCATATAGATTAATTGGCTTTGGAGTTATCCTATAACAAGTTTTTCAATTCCTGCTGTTGATGACTGTTACATGCCTGAATTTCATAGTTATTATGCTTTGGTTCTTGTAGCTGCTTGGCAGTGCTATAGCCTGCGGATTCTTGTAGCTGACAAATATGAATTTTTTTATTTTTTGTTATTCAGGTGGGCATTTTGTCATGTAGTGGGATAAAGGCTTGATGTTATTGTTGTTGTTGGGTGGCATTTTTGTTTTGGTTTCCTTGGATATATCCTTTATGTGAATTGCAACATGATATGAGTTTCGGATTTGAATTGAACTAAAAAAGAGGCAGCCAACCTACGGATTTTGATGATGATTATAAATAGCGTTATTGGACATATGTTTAGAGAAACTTTTTGGTTAAGAAAAAATTCATATTCTTTTTCAATCTTGTTCATGTGCTTGGTTGGATGTTGACTCACTTGACGGCAATGTAAGTGCGAGTGCCAATTTTCAAGAGAACTCATCTTTTCTTATACTAATGTATTATTTAATTAGTAGATGGCTTTTTGAACTGTGAATTTTTAATATGAATTGTGTTTTCATACATCACATCATTTTGTCGCCTTAGAATCTTAGGCCCTAAGACATCCAATATCACTAGGATTCATACGTTTCATGTTTGCTCCACTTTAAGAAGTGCTTGAATTTTAGAAATTTGTTAGTTTTTAGGAAAGTTATGAGAACCCTAAACCTTAAATAGATACCAGTAAATATGCACATGATTAGCAGTTTCTTTTAAGTTATTTATTTTTAATTATTTTGAATTTTGTGTTATGTTATATTTTTTAATTCTGAAACGCATCAATTTAATTGATATTGAATGAAAAATGTTTATTTAGTTGATATTGACATTAATTTAATATCGAAGAATTGTTTGGAAACAAATGATTGATTATATTAGAAATGACAATTAAATTAAGATATTGAACCATAAAAATGACATCTATATTATTGCTGGTTATTTGTTGTTAGAATAATATTACAAGATGGACAAGTTAATAAACCGTAGAGGATTCCATGCATTTTTGTTTCTTCTTCTTCTTCTTCTTCTTCTTTTTCTTATTATTAATAGTATTATTATTGTAAATTAGAATTTAAGGTAACAAATTGAGCTTTCATTTTTGTAAATTTATTTGTGAATAATATAAAAATTAAAATATTTCTCTAAAATATAAAAATTGTAAAACAAGAAGAAAAGAATTCTAAATCATTGAAATTAATTATATCTTAAAAAGTAAAATATATTCCTCTATTTTCAAATTGTTATTAATTTCAAAATATCAAATTGCTTATAATTTTTAGATACTCAAGCCATTTATTTATTATAAATGTTAGATTGATGAATAAGATTTCATAATATCTAAATAAATGAATAATGATGATCTCTTTTTGGAATGTCAAGTACTTTTTTAATAGTATTCAATTTTTTTTAAAGGTCTTAAGTTTACTTGGAAGCTTTCTACTGTAAACAACAGGGCAGATTGCAATGATGATTAAAATATTGGTCTTTAGCTTTTATGTGCATAGATTTAAATAATTTACATTATATATATCAACCAAAGACAACTTATGGCAATGTTAAATTTTGCAGAGTGGTTTTTTATGATGTTTCCTGGCAACTTCTATGATAATTCATAAATTTAGATAACATAGTATCACTAATTTAATGGCTTTTATACAGAATATTACTAAATTGGTTAGCTTTTAAATGCAGTTTCTCAATTATTTCATTATTTTGATATATAAGATTTCATTTGTGGAAAATAAATATGTGTGAAAGGGAGTGAACACCATATTCAGCTGTCCTGAGGAAGGAAGAGAGAAGAAAGTTTCATAAAGCTGACCCAAAATGGTTGGGCTAAGGGCATTATTTTTAGATTTTATTGCTTTGAATGTTTTGTAATTTATGCTAGTAGACTTCCACATAATGCATTATTATTAAAACTTTTCGTAAAGCTTCCTTGTAGCGAGTGCACATCAATAATTTCTCATCTGACTTGTCTTCAGAGAGGTATTCTGAAAGCCTCTGTAGTATTCTATTTGTTTTGCTGATTCTTATTTTTTTTTTTCTTCTGGTCAGGTTGTGTTCATCTGAAGAGGTGTCAAATTGAAAATCAGAATTATGACTTGCGCAGCAGTGTCAAATTATGGTTTAGAACAACCTCGGTTGTTTCTTGATGTATAACAGATGGATTTGGTTGTTGGTGTTCATAAATTTGCGCTCTGGATTGCATTAAACTTGGATTGCAATTATCACTTTTCTTGTCTTTTCCTGGTTTGATAGCCTATGTCTACTTATAGCAAAAAAAATTATTCACCAAGAAGCCCTACTTGTGAGAAGATGCACAAAGGTAGTCTAGTTGCTTCTTTCCAAGAAGCTAATCCTCAGATGACTTTGAAACACATGGTACCTTTGAAGTCTCTTCAATTGAGTCCAAATCACTCTGGAAAAATATTGTCTTTTGTAATAAAACTTGCAGCTCTAGAGACAGTAAGGAGGTTCTCTAAAGCAAAATGTCCAATTTTATGGCGGTTTGTTCAAGCATTTCAAGTTCTTGGTTATCCACCACTTAAATGGCTACAGAGGTGGGGTCCGCTTAGGCTAATAATTAGAGGCACACAGGTAGGTTAAAGCATATGAGCTGTGGAAAAAGAATTACGCAATTTATGTCTTGTGTTGCATATTGTCTTAAAATGGTTAATATAGTTTAGTTATGCACTAGAACATGTTTTGTATATGTGAAACGCTCTTGGCTTTATTAATGTTGACATGCACAGTGCAGTAATCTTTTGTGTGAAGGCCTACACGAATGGTATTCCTTCTTTAAAGTTTCGTCTGCTTTGAGATATTTTGGTTTTCATCTTTATTTTGTGAAGAATTTAGGAGTAGAAAATTTTAAGTTTAATCAGTATAGTTGCACTTCTTGGAAATCCCTCCTTTTATCTTTATCATCTTTTGAGTCACAATTTCTTTAATTGCTTAAAAGTTATATTGCTTTAAGATTTTGTTCAGATGATTTGGTCTTTCTTGCTGTCGTATCTTGAAATTATGGCAAAGAGATTGCAGCAGATTTATTTTGTTTTTTTCCTTAGCCAAATATCCTGGACACTTTCCTTTCACTTTTTCTATTGTATTCTTTTGCCTTTTGCTCTATGTAAGAAGATATCTTCAACAAGTTTTGCATATACTGTTTTAGCAAATATATTGAATGGAGAGAGAGAGAGAGAGAGAGAGAGAGAGAGAGAGAGAGAGAGAGAGAGAGAGAGAGAGAGAGAGAGAGAGAGAGAGAGAGAGAGAGAGAGAGAGAGACCTTAGGTACGACAAAATTGTCTAAATTTCAAAATTAAAAAAGATGTATTCTGAAATTTACTTCAAATTTAGAAAATAGGTGGGTTGAGGTGCCACACCTCATTTTGTCAACCTGAGATGGAACATAAATGGATAATATTGTCAGATACCTTTTCTACTCAATCTTGATGAATTTAGTTTAGGATGAGTGTTAATGAGAAATTAATCTGTCCAAACTATTACAGTTCATGTACTATACTGTAACTATTGGATTATACCTCATAATTAAATATTCAAAAGTATGCACAGTATTCATCAACACAAAATACAGACTTTTACTTGAAATTTCAAATAAAATTACACAAACTTAAAATCTTTAATTTACACCTTACTGATCAACCTTCTATCTACACCACGACTATACACCTATAAGGACTGTATAAGGTGTTGCCGATGATTTGCCTAAAGCCCTGTTGATTTCTTTTCTATTCTTGCAATATATTAACTGGTGAGCTAAATATTTAGTGGGATAAATAGTTCTAGTATAGGATTTAACATACAAGAATAATAAACAATCAGCATGCATGCTATTTTTTTTGAACTAGTGCAAGTCATAAGAGGAACTAAATTATGTTTTAGTTTTAAAATAGAGAAGCTTTAAAATAAAAGTTCATAAGTAGTATATATATGTAACTCTGAAGGATTAATAACTTGTTTCTCATTTTAGTAAACAATCAATGTATAATAGGGTACAATTACTACATTAAATTTTTTAGGTTTTCTCTCATATGATTTTTATTTTATTCATGGACACTATTTTAGAAACATTATATGATGATTATAAGTTTTTGCACATTCGTAATACATCGTTACCTTGCCCATAAGTTAACCATTTACTAATTTTGCCTCCCTTCAAAATTGTATCTCAAAAAACCTACATTTTAGAAAAGAGAGTAGGGCACTTTCTACATGGTTTTTACTTAGGCTTACCTTATTAGATCTTTCATCTTTCTCTCCGCAAGTTATTATTTGCTGGCCTATCTCTCAAAACATTACTTCATGAACTTTTAAAATAGAGAAAATTTAAAATAAAAGTTCGTAAGTAGTATACATATTGTTGACCCTTCCCGTAACCAAAAAAAGAAAAAAAAGAAAAAAAAAAAGGAATAACATCCTACCTGCTCTGCCTCTCCCACGTCGTCGCACGTCGCTCGCACGACCAGTGTCGTGTCTCGCACGACCTCACGTCGCTTCATCACACGACGATCTCGCGTCGTTAAATGGCCAAAGGGATGAGGCCTTCGGCCTCTCGCTCGCACTGGCTCCTCTCCGATCCCTGTCTCCCGCCAAATCTCCCTCTCGCTGCTTCCTCCACTCCTTGGTCGCTGTTCGACTCTGCTCTCCTGACGGCATTCCCTTCCTATCTAGAGCGGAAGTTACCTGCTTTGATCGGAAGCAACATATGGAGCTCGCTTGCTGTGGAAATAACTTTCTCCCTTTCACGGCTTCTTCTGCCGAGCCCTCGCTCGATCTCCCCATTCCTTCCGTCCACTGAGAGAGAGAGAGAGAGAGAGAGAGAGAGAGAGAGAGAGAGAGAGAGAGAGAGAGAGAGAGAGAGAGAGGAAATAGCCCTTTTACCTGAGCCGAACTCCCCAAATCGTTGCTCAGCTCCCGATCTCCTCTCGTCCGACCCGAGCTCCTCTCTGCACCTCACGGCCTCCTCTTAGGTCCGACCCGAGCTCCTCTTGCTCCCGCTCCTTGCCAATGAGAGGGTAATCCCTCTCCTAATTAGTATTGATGTTATTTAGTATTAGTATTAATACTAATATTAATCTTATATTCCTATTATAATACTACTATTATTATCATTATTTATTAATGGTAATAATAGTAATAAGATAATAGTAATATGATAATATTATTAGTGTTAATATTAATATTTATAATATTATTATTATTATTATTATTATTTAAAAAAAAAAAGTGTTGCTTTGACATCCGAGCCTCCATTGCCGACGACCGCCGGTCCGCCGGTCCCGAAGGTATAATCCCTGAACTCAGGCTTCCGTCCTCGACATGTACGACGGACCGAAAAACCGCCTATACACGCCTTTATTGCGCGTGGTGGGATGGGACCCCGGTCCGACGCCTACGACGAGGCGGACGGTCGCCTCCCATGCTTTCTTACCTCGTCATGCATGGCGAGTCAGTGGTCTACCCATGCACGCCTTTATTGAGCGTGGTGGGAGGGGCAACTGACGCGACACCTACGATAAGGTAAGCGAGCAACCTTCGTCCTTTTATCTCGACTAACATGTCGGGTCGGCGGTCTACCTATGCACGCCTTTATTGAGCGTGGTAGGAGGGGCAACCGGCACGACACCTATGTTGGGGTTAAGAGAGCGACCCACGCCTTCCTGTCTCGACATGCGTGTTGGACCGGCAAACCACCTAAGCACGCCTTTAGTGGCCGTGGTAGAAGGAAAACCAGTTCGACGCACACGGCGAGGCCAGGCGAGCCTGGTGTTCCCTTTTCTTTGCGCGGCCGGAATGATTTATAAGTACCCCCGGGCGGGGGGAAAGCAACTGCTTTTCTTCTTGTAACAGGTACCGTCAAAGACCCCATGCACGCCTTTATTGGCCGTGGTGGGAAGAAAAGTCACGGCCGAGGTGTCCTCGAAAGAGGGCACCTACCATGCACGCCTTTATTGGCCGTGGTGGGAAGGCCCAGTTTTCTCGTTGTTTTCCCCTAAACGGGGGAGACGTCGGAAGGCTGCCGAAATTTCGGGTGAAATATTACTACACTCGGACCTGTTTTGAACTCAAAAGAACAAAATATTCGGACCAAATGAGAAAGAGCAGTGAGCTTTGAACATGAACATGAACTGTGGACCTGTGGATCAGAATCAAAATTCAAAAGAATTCTAAAGACTAAACTCAAATAAATGAAATCAAACTGAAGCCTAATTCAAGTCAATTCAAACATGAAATTACACTTGTTAAGAACTTCAGAAAATCCTGAACATGTATTTGAACACGATTCAGTTTTTGAACTCAAAACAAAAGCTTGAGTTGGACTGCAGGGGACTTAGACATGAACGATTCAGTCTTGCATTTGATCCGGACAAAGAACTTAAACTCGCACTTGAACTCGTGCTATGCAACATCAGGTGGGAGTTGTAGACTCGATGAACCTGAGTCTAAATGAAACTTAACTCGGATTCAAACACATGCAACGAACAAAACTCGTATCATACACGAGAAAATTCAAACTACAAGAACATCTGTATGAACTCCTACGACAATCTCACAACGCTTGTTGATTGAGATGGCAATACGGGAAAACCAATGACGGAATTTTCATCCCCTACAAACAAGTGCAATCATCAAACCCACCTAAGATTGGTGAAAGGTGGATTTGATACTGGTGCCAATGGCTCTCCTACGAACATTCCTAGGAACTCGTAGCAAACACGACGGATCCTTACAAACAAATACGAGCTACATGTGGATAACAACAGTGGGCATATCTAAGCACCATCGAACCACTGTGGACACAAGTATAAGTATCTCCTACGGCGATCCCTATGAGGTCAAACAAGTACAATCAAACCACCCGAGATTGGTGAAAGGGTGGATATGATGCAGAAAGGATGAATCTCCTGCAAACATTTTCTAGAAGCTCGTAGTGGATAGAGCGGGTTCATGCAAATGGCTACAAACAACTTGTGGATAACATCAGTGGATATATCGTAGTCACGACGAACCACTGTGGGCACAAGTATGAATATCACTTACGACAGTGGTGATCAAGAGCTCCAAGTATGTCGAGTACAAAGGCGGCCCGATGTACGAAAAGGATACCCACTGGCAGAAAGGAGGGAGATGTTTGAACAAATCAGAACCAAACTTCCTGGTGTTCCAAAGTCTCTTCTTAGTTACATACTCGAGAAGAAAACAGTTTAGATGTCTGCAAATACCGAAAATGACGGTCCACTACACCAAAGATTCTGAAGGGAGTTCTCTCCAAATCAGTAGTCCTTGACTCCCAAATCTAGAAAATCCTTCCCCGGTGAATGAGAAATGGGGAGGGAGTCAATATCAAAATTGATCGCCACCGGATCTGCAACACACATACAAGCAGACAGAAGGCGTCTACGATCCACAACTCAACGCCACTGGATATGCAACACATATACAAGCAGACAGAAGGCGTCCAAAACTACAACGTCATGCCACCGGATCTGCAACATCTATGAAAGCAGACAGAAGGCGTCTACAACCTACAACGCTACGCCACCGGATCTGCAACACTGATATAAGCAGACAGAAGGCGTCTACGATCTACAACTCAACGCCACCGGATCTGCAACACACATACAAGCAGACAGAAGGCGTCTACGATCCACAACTCAATGCCACTGGATCTGCAACACATATACAAGCAGACAGAAGGCGTCCAAAACTACAACGTCACGCCACCGGATCTGCAACATCTATGAAAGCAGACAGAAGGCGCCTTCAATCTACAACGCAACGCCACCGGATATGCAACACTGTTACAAGCAGACAGAAGGCGTCTACAACCTACAATGCTACGCCACCGGATCTGCAACACTGATATAAGCAGACAGAAGGCGTCTACGATCTACAACTCAACGCCACCGGATCTGCAACACATATACGAGCAGACAGAAGGCGTCTACGATCTACGACTCAACGCCACCGGATCTGCAACACTGTTACAAGCAGACAGAAGGCGTCTACAAATATGTCTAAATCAATATAAAAATCACCCGCATGGGCCCCGACGAGCGTGTTATTGGTACACATGTGACGTCTAGGGATGCTGCGCGGGTTATTAAATTTAAACCCGATCCTCCTTAGCAAGTAAAAGGAGTCGACAGGGTTTAATTACAAAACGCTCCCAATCACCCGCATGGGCCCCGGCGAGCGTGTTATTGGTACACACGTGACGCTTAGGAATGCTGCGCGGGTTGACAAGTGAATTCAAGTTCGAATCTGATCCTTCTATACGGATCAATAGAAGTCGACAAGATTCGAACTACCTAACAAAATACACGGTTGTAGCGACCGGTGTATTTGTCTAAATACATTCTTTTTAGGCCTTCAATGCCTAAAATCAAGAAAATTCATGAACAAAGGCACGAAGCCTACGAGAAACCCGATCCTCGAGCAAAAGCTTGATCGAGTTGACAAGGTTCAATCAACAAATGGAAATGACCCCAAAACACCCCGATGATGGCCGTGTTGATTGCTTATTTCAACCGGAGGGGTCCACAAAATATTTCAAAATGCCCTCAAACTTCTACAAAATCCAAATATTTTTCAAGTGACCTGGAGGTCACCCCGATGATGGCCGTGTTGAATGATGATCTCAACCGGAGGGGTTAATTTCAGGCATTCTCAAATGCCTCCCAAAAAGTCCAATCAAAATCCAAAGCTCCACAAATCCCAAAGCTCCAAAAATCCCAAAAGTCCAAAAATATTTAAAAATTGAAATAAATCCATCAAAAACTCAAAGCAAAATCCATCCACCCTTCGCAACAGTTTGCCGAGGTGGACAAATTCAAATTTACTTCAGCTCACAAAAGAGCTAAAATGCCTAGTCGAAAATATCACTAGGATCCATTCTCAAACAATCTCCTGCCAGTAAGGACGTGGTACGTGTCCTCTAACCGGCGGTCTGCCGCTAAATGGTCACCGCAGGATAAACGGTTACGACGACCCGGGGCCCTCTGAACCGCGTGGTTTCGCCGCCAAATGGCACCACGATATCTCGGTTATGGCCAGAGCCAATACGCTCCTTATTGGCATCAAATCCTTGAGATATGAATCAATAGGATATGATCGACAGGGCACAAAGCCCTCTGTAAGCTAAGGTGGATTCAAATTTGTCCCCTTAGACAAACATTCAACCCCGGTCTACAAGGTTCCCTTGGACGAAGCAACCCATGGCTGCCGACAAGGATCCTTCTGTCAGGTTGGGTCGACTACCTCCTCTGACTAAGTAGACCAGGGACCACGATGGCCCGGGACGACGGAACCATGGGATCTTGATCGGGTCTATCATCCATTCCCCCACCATCCGCTTTAAGTGCACGATGGTGAAATTTCTATTTTAAATATCAAACTTTCCAAACATTTCCCAAATTCCTAAATCCAAACCCAATTTTCAAATCCAAATTCTACCAATATCCAATCTTTCCAATCCAAACCCTATGCTGCTACTATATGCCAGATAACACGTATACTCTACGTATCTGATTGACGACTAGCCTTAATCGAAAGTTCTCTCTCGTGATCGGGAGGGGTAATTAACTATAGGGGCTTGCGCCTATAGGAAACCAGAACTCAGATCATAAAGTCCTCACAAAATGAGGGCGAAATCTCTGGGTAGTGTCTTATCTACAAACCCATCTGCCTTCCAAAATTTACCTCGGAACTTAGTTCGTTAAAACTCCCTCGCCGAAAAAAGGAAAAGAAGCAGCGAAGCGGAGGCCGGGGCCGAATTATCGGAGCCCACACATATGTAACTCTGAAGGATGAATAACCTGTTTCTCATTTTAGTAAGCAATCAATGTATAATAGGGTACAATTACTACATGAAATTTTTTAGGTTCTCTCATATGATTTTTATTTTATTCATGGACATTATTTTAGAAAAATTATATGATGACTATAAGTTTTTGCCCATTAGTTAACCATTTACTAATTTTGCCTCCCTTCAAAATTGTATCTCAAAGTACCAACTGATGTGAAACTACTAGGAGTTAGCGAGAAATTAATAAGAGCAATTGTTGAAAGCTTTTCAATAGAAAGTTATCGTTCACAACAAAGAAAAATTCTAGGAATTCATAGTTTTCAACTTGCTTAGGCAAAGAAGTGCACGTTAGATTAACAAGAAAATTCAATCAAACTCCAAAGACGAGCAACTTTTATGAGATCATAACAAAAATCCACAATTTAATAATGAGAGGTTTCACCTTGAGGACCTTTTCACTCATTCACTCGTAGGGTTAGGTTAGCCGAAGAAGATACTCCACACTAGAAAAGAGATCACCACCAGGAAGAAGAAGCCTAAGATCTTCGTTGATGGAAAGGTTGCAGGCGACAGATGGATTGTTGGGCGTCCCGCAATCGACCACGATCCGATTGGGAGGTGCTCCTCAATTGTCGGTGCCAACGTGAAGGTGATGCAGTCAATGTAGCCTTCCACGGAGTCGTTGATATTCAAGTTCAAATCGAAGGTAGATCGAGGAATGTCCGTCCTTCCATGGTTATCATATGTGAACCCGAGATCAACGTCGGGATTCGCCATCCATGGACTAAGAGGAGCTTCTTCGTTTTTCGTGGCCTTGAAGGGGAATCAGCGGTGGGAAAGGAGAAGGAGAACAATGGGGGAGGGGGGTTGGAGAATTGGGGTAGAAAAGGGAAAGGAGGGGCCAGGTATAGTGAGGTGGAAGGAGGGGTTCAGAAAATCTGAAGTTAAATTCAGATTTTACTATGAGAGGGGAGGGATTAATTTGAATTTCAAAATTATCCCAATTTGGGCAATAATTGGGCTGATGGTTAGGAGGGGATTAAGGGGAATATTTAATGTGAATTAAGTGAGAATTGGGGGGAGGATTTAATGAGGGATTGCTAAATCTGAAATTAATTTCAGATTTAATGTAATTGAGAGGTTTCCTAATTTAAGTTGGTTAATAGGAAAAGTTTTGAAATGTAAATATAATTTGAATTCAAATAAGGCAACTTTCTAAATTAATAGAGGGATAAATTAGGAAAGTAATTAAGCATGATTTGAATTTTGAAATTCAAAATTCAAGGGTCATGGTAGGGAGGGATTGGCGGCTAGTGGAGGCTAGGGATGGCCGGCTGTGAAATTGGAGGCGGGCGGATGAGGGGAGGCCGGCGGCTTAGGTAGGTGGTGAGGGTGGCGGGTTAGGGAGAGAAAGGGGCGGGGTTTGGAGGCTTCAAGGCGGCGGCCAAGGGCTTGGGCTAGGTAACTTAGATCAACGAATTGAGCACTTTCCTAATATGGATTATGTCAATTCAGGAAAGAATTCAAAATCTGAATTTGAAATCTGAGTTTCCTCCTAATCTTCATGCTCCACTTTTGGAAAGAGGCAAGACAATCAATTTTGGATACATGGGAGGGGAAGGCCGGCGGTTAGGGTTTGGGGTTCGGGTGGCGTTTGGCTAAGGAGGAAGAGGTGTGGGTTAAGTGGAAGGGATCTTGTTGAGGTTGACTTGGGGTTTAGGGACTTGAAGTGGCCGGCGGGTGTTTGGGGAAGAAGAGGTGGCAAGATGTAGGGGAAAGGAAGAAACGATGAGAAAATAATACGAGTACTAACCGTGTGTCCCGGAATTCACCGGCGGCTGACGGGTGATTCATGTCCCTCTCCTAGGGTTTCTCCTCTCAAGAACTCACAAAGAGATCAAAACAAGAAAGCTGAATTTTCATTAGTAATCATTGATCATCCCATTACAATAGAAGAAGCCACAATATATAGGCCTAGAAAATAAAAATAACAATGACTCAAATGTCTCATTGGGCTACAACTCAAGCAAACTCAAAAGAAATGGTACAATTGTAAATAACAAATAAATAAATTACAATACATAAATGCATCAAAAATAAAGACTGTGAATCATAGCCATTGATCTACGATTCCTATGCTGATAGACTCGTCGATATCGTCCGATGTCCTCATCACCAATATTTTAGAAAAGAGAGTTAGGTACCTTCTACCTGGTTTTTACTAAGGCTTACCTTATTAGATCTTTCATCTTTCCCTCCGCAAGTTATTATTTGCTGGCCTATCTCTTGTAACATGACTTCATGAACTTTTATTATCAATGGTATTTTCTTTATCTATATTGGCTCATTTAGTAAGAATGTATTACTTATAACAATCAGACTATCAAAACAAACATCAAGAATATAAAGTGGCAGGAAATAATTGTCATAAAATCTGAGACATCAGACATATAAGATAAATCTTTTATGAACAGATAATTATAAGCATGCAGTTTTTATTATTACTATTTTTTTTCATGTGTTCAAGATGAAGAAATTCTATGTAAATTAGACCACGAATTTCTTGCTTCCTATACCAGAGATTGAGTATGTTACCAAAACAATTGGGTTCTCTCTTCAACACGCTTCCATATCTTCGCTCCTGGGAAGTCTCGACCTTACATAAACTATCTTACAATGATGATTTCATTGATTTAAAATGTTTTCCGAATATCACATTTTTAATTAAACACAAAATAATCTTAAATAATTTATTTCCTCAAAATATTTCTCCCATTCAAGTCTCTTATCATAGTTGAACACGATTGAAACTTCCTTATCTTGCCTCTCCTTCTCTGCTTCCTTCCTTTGCTTTCTTGTCTTCTTCTTTTCCTTTCCTGTTTCCCCCTTTTTTCTTCTCTTTTTTCAGCTGATGCAGCCTCCTACCCGTCCAAATTATGTTGTCTGCTACAATAATAGCTGAGGCTGCTAAAGTAGGTCCAGCAGCCCTTCAGTCGCAGTCTGTTGCTTCCGCCTTCTTCTGCTCATGTAAGGGAGAAATAAATATATATATGGAATTTTATGAAGGCTTAAGTGTTTTATGTATTTAAATATAAAATTTAGTTAATTTTCCTAATAAGTCCACCGCCTCAAGTAATGTACAAGTCCACCGCCTTAAGTAATGTATAGTAAAATTGAAAGTATAAATTTAAGAAAATGTAATTATATGTATAAATTGATTTGTGTTGATCATTTCTATATGCTCTTATGTATCAACATGATTGAAATAAAGTGAAGAATGAAATAAAAATGACTTTATTGAATTTTGGGATGCGTGAAAAGTGAGGGATAATTTTCGAAGAAATTTAATTTTATCTTTTTTTTTTTTTTTTTTTTTTTTTAATTTAGAGTATTATATGATGAGGGGTTTAGGGTACTTGTATTTTCTTTCATGCAAGTGTGTGGGCTGCTTCTACTATTGTGTTTCAAATGTCTTATTTGACCTTTGAAAATGCTAATTGATCACCGTTAAATGTATTTTCAGCTTCTTTTCTGGTAGTTTTTGTTCTTTTGATTATTGATAGCACTCAATTGGCAGAGCATTTCAAGACCGCTGCTGCTTCTTTCAATTGCAACAGTTTTCTCGAATGATTCAGAAAATTGTAGGGTAACAGACGATAGGGGGCATGAGTCACAGTCATTGCCTGAATCACTTTGCAGATCTCCAACTTCTGATAGCTTGTACGTGAATGCAGTCTTTTAGTATAATTTTCAGTTTACTGACTAGTTCCTGTTTGAAGAATTCATAACAATTCATTTGATTGTGGATATATTATTTTGCATGAATTTATCATTAGAAAAGGTAAATAAGATGTTTTTGCTTGTGTTTGTGGGGCGAGGATGGGGAGTTTACATCGGGTTGGCATGCGGATTATACTCTTTTATCACCAATATAGAAAATTAACCATGATGTATTACTTACTTCCAAGATGGTATAAACTTGAACTATGCATTTTATAACGAGTTTCCCTTTGCACATAATAGATTGGCTTTAAGGGTTGTTAGAGAGAGAAAGGAGGAAATAAATGCTAGTGTTGCCTATAACGTGAAGTAGAACTTCAAGGCTTTTGCTTTGATCATAAAGATTTCTTCAATGAAAACCTATGGAAATGCAAGCTTTTTCAAGCCTTTGTTAAGATTGTTTAAGAACATTCTGATAAGATTATTTTTTTAGCCTGCATGGAAACTGTAAGAAACAACTTTCCTTGCAAAATAAATTTTTTTTATGACAATATGATGTGACAACAATAGATGGTCTTTTTATGGGTGAAAAACACCTGCAATAGTGCATTATTTTGGCGTGTTGAAATGGGAAAAGAAGCTCTAGTTATTTGTGGTATTCAATGTGATTTGGAGACCAAACTTTATTCTATACCACAATTTATTGGATTGTGATGTTAAAATGATTAGGGAGTGATGATGCATAAGATAATGAAATCGATAGGATTTGTATGCAACTTAAGGGTTTCCACGTAAGAATTCAAAGAATTTTTTTCTAAGGTTTCTTGATATTTAACATTTTAATGATTCCTCCCATTTGAATGTTTCTTCTGCATGCATGCATGAGAACCATGCAAAATTCAAGAGACTAGGGTTTCCTTATGGAATATGGATGAAGCATGTAAAATTTATGCTAGATGTTTTAAAAGAGATCAGACGGACAAGAAAAGTGAATTATCGTCCATAAGTAAATCCTAAGTAAAGTTTCTGCCGAAATTCTAGTTGTCCTCCTTACCCAATGAGAGAAACCTAGAGCAATAAGGTAAAATTAAGAGAGATAAAGAGATAGAGAGGGAGGGGATAGTTTTCTTCTAGGGAGCCTAGCTGAAAACTAAATGTGGATGTCCATCACACCTTGTTATTCATGTCTACGGCGTCGAAGTGAGAATTGGTTTGAGAGGAATTAGGTAGCCATCGGTTGTGAGTCTTGTTGAAAATAGGGGGAAAGATGATATGTTGTGTGAGAGAGAATACGCATAATGACCAAATTCAAAATATTTGAATGGAATTGTATGAAATTGAATGAAATCAAAAGCTTTATTAATTACAAACTACATTGAATCTAAGATTATGATAAGTTATCTAATTAAACTTACTCTTTGTCATGATAGCTTATTTACATTATTGATAATCCAGAAAAAAATTAGATATTTCCTAGCTTAAATTCATGATAAGCCATGACTTTTGAATTCAAAATTCTTTCAAATGAAGTGGGACCGAAATTCTTCATGCTTGCATTGAATTTAACACTTGGGGGTTGACTCATTCGAGCCTTCATGCATTCAGTTGATTCATTGGAATCATTCTTTTGAATTTGAATTTTTTTGAAAGGTTTCTCTTGCATTTGGCGGCTCCCCTCTTCAGAAATTTGAGTTTTGCAAATTTGCATCCAAGGCTTCCAAAACCTGACAATTTGTTTGGCCTGATTTGGGCTTGAAATTGAGCTGGTCGAAGCCAACCCTAGGGCTAGCCTTCAGTGGAAGCTAACCCTAGGGCTAGCCTACAGTGCAAGGGCCTCCTGCATCATGATATGATTTGCTATTTATGTTTATTGATTATATTATCTTTTAACAACAACCTAATTAGTTGGGATTGATCTATTATGATGATGATTGTGTTTGGTTTTCAGGAAATCTGAGGAATCCATTAAGGATATTGTTCCTGACAATTGGCTACGACAGCTTTTTGCAGAGCTAGAGAAGCAAGGAATTTCTTTACCTGAAAGGTGATTCATACTAGTTCTTTTTTTGATTAAGTTGACTTGTATGCTTGAAATACTGTTCCTAAATAGCTTTAAAAAAATGGAGAGGTACCGTTAATGAAGGTTAATAGATGTAATTTCTTTATTAGTGATTAGGTTCTTGCTCTACTGTAATTTAATTTGATAATTTTTTTTGAGCATGCTATATTATTCCAATAGATATTGCAGCTTTTGAACCATAAGTGACATTTTAATTTTCGGTGATTAGCAGTAGAGAATTTTTATAGCGACAAGAACATGGTGCTAATTGAAATGCTAGGAATGAAAATGCAAACCTTGTCTAGCTTGTTGGAGGTTGCTGGAGAAGAATTAGGTAGGCAAAATATAAAAAATTATAAAGCCCAAGCCAAATAGTTAATTATGACATGTAATTATTTTAGTGTCATGATTTGGCTCAAAAGCTCAAAGCATCAACGCAGAAACGAATGACCATAATAGAAGGGGGTTAATTGTTCATGCATGCTCAATCTACCATTGCTAATATTTTCATGTTTAATGGTAGAACGATCATATATGAACATTTCACAAATATACCTTGCAATGTGTATATTTCAAGTAACTGTTTATACTTTATAGCAATGTACGTAACTAATAAAAAGTTAAAAACATCATACAAAGTTTATAAAAAGCTACTGAACCTCAATATTTTATTTCAGATAACTGTAAGATGCAACATAGTGCATATGTAGACACAAACGACAGTTACGTATATACTTATCAAGAGGAGTCTTGTATCATCATTATTTTCATTAGTATTTTAATTTTGTTTTTAATCTTACTTGAATGAAGCGGCGGTCTTCTGACGACTCGGTTTTCTGATGACTCGGTTATGAAAGTATATGCATTAGATTGGACTTATGTTAAAAAAAGATAAGGTAGACCTAAAAAAAATTGGTTAGAAGATATTAGAAATGATCTTTCTTTATTAGATTTAGATGAGAATTTGACTCTTAATATGACACAATGGAGAAAAAGGATTCATGTACCCTACATCGTGGGATAAAGGCTTGTTGTTGTTGAAATAATTTATTCTTAATGTTTTACTGGCAGCCACCTGGAGCATCACTTTTTTCTAGAAATAAATGTTAATAAACGTGAACTTTTGTCTTTTTCTTTAAGTTTATGTATTATCCCTCCTTTTATTCATCTTCTTCTTCTCATTACCCATATGACTGAAAAAAGCTCTAACTTGTGCATCCTTTGTCCATAAGTGTCGTTTCTTCTCCATTGAAAGGCTGAAAATCTTAATTGCTACCCGATCCATGGTAGTGAACTTTCTCTTTGTGTTCGTTTTGCTTTCATTTTGTGAAGACCTTAGGCACTCAAGTCCATACCCACTTTTCTCTCCTGCATCTTCTTTTCCATTTAAATTACTTATTTTCTTTCTCCTTTCTTCATCACCCCATCCTCTTGATGGAGAACACTTCATTACACTGGTGATCTTCGGATTTTTATCACCTTCCTAATGAAAAACAATGTTTTACAATGAAAATTTTAGGGTTTTATTGCTTTTTTTTTTTAAAAAAACAAGGCTACAATGTTTATGTTCATTGGCTAGCAGCAGGGTTTTATATCAATATTTCAGTATTGGAATTGCAATATTAATCTCCAATACTAGTATGGTGTATTTTGGTTTATTTAGATTTTGTTCTTATCATAATCTCCATTTTTTTCCGAAGGTATATATTAAGTAGAATGGAAGTTAACAACAAACAACGAAACAACAACATCAAGCCTTTGACCTACTACGTGGGGTCGGCTACATGTATCCTTTTTCTCTATTGTGTCATGTTAAAAGTCAATTCTTGTTTAAATCTAATAAAGAAAGATCATTTCTAATTTTTTCTAACCAAGTCTTTTTAGGTCTACATCTACCTTTCTTAATATAAATCAAATCTAATACATCTACTTTTCTAACTAGGCCATCGGAAGGTCGTCGTTTTATGTGACCAAACCATCTTAGGCGACTCTCTAATCTTATCTTCCACTGGAGCTACTCCAACCTTTTCATGTATGTGCTCATTTCGTATCTTGTCTCTAAGGGTAAATCCACTCATCCACCTGAGCATCCTCATTTCTGCAACACTTAACTTAATATTATGCCTCTCTTTTAAAGGCCAACATTCAACACCATAAAGCATTGCAGGTCTCACCACCATCTTATAGAATTTTCCCTTAAGTTTGAGGGTGACTTTTCTATCACACAACAAGCCCGATGCATTCCTCCACTTCAACCATTCAACTAGAATTCTATTGATAATATCCCCATCAATTTTACCATCACTCTGAACAATAGATCTAAGATATCTAAAATGTGTACTTTTATTAATGACTTGATAACCCAAAGTCACAATCCCCCAACTAGTTCTATTACTACTAAAATTACACTCCATATATTTAGTTTTAGATCTAGTCAAGCGAAAACCTTTAGACTTTAAGGTTGACCTCCATAATTCAAGTTCACCTTCAACTCCTTCTCTAGTCTTATCAACAAAAAAAATATCATCAGCAAAAAGCATACACCAAGGTACATCCTTTTGCAAATGTCTAGTGAGAGAATCCATGACTAAAGCTAAAAAATATGGGCTTAAGGCTGATCCTTGATGTAATCTAACCGAAATAAGAAAATACTTGGTCAAACCACCTTGTGTTTGAACACAAGTAATAGCTCCTGCATACATATCGTTAATGATTTGAATATAAGCATTATTAACTCCTTTCTTTTAAAGAACTCTCTATTGCACTTCTCTTAGAACTTGATCATATGCTTTCTCTAAATCAATAAATATTATATGTAGATCCTTCTTATTCTCTCTATATTTCTCCATCAAACCTCTTAATAAATATATGGATTCCATAGTAGACATACCCGGTATGAATCCAAATTGAGTTTGAGAAACATTAGTATCACGCCGCAACTTACGCTCCATAACTCACTCCCATAGTTTTAAAGTATGATGCATTAACTTAATTCCTCTATAATACACACAATCTTGTGCATCACCTTTATTCTTAAAAATAGAAATCAACACACTCATTCTCCACTCATCTGACATCTTTTTAGTCTTCAAAATAGTATTAAAAAGTTTAGTAAGCCAAGAAATTCCTTCATCTCCTAAACATTTCCACACCTCTATTGGAATATCATCAGGTCCAACAACTTTTCCATGCTTCATTTTCTTTAAAGCATCTTTAACTTTGATATTACTAATACACCGATAAAAATAAAAATCTTTATTTTCATTTAGGGTGCTAAAGTCACTAAAGTCAATCATATTCTCACAATCATCATTAAAAAGTTTAGCAAAATATCTCATCCACATTTGTTGAATGTCATATTCTAAGAAAAGTACTTTTTGATCTTTATCTTTAATACATTTCACTCAAACTAAATCCTTACTACTCTTATCTCTACGTTTGGCTAACTTATACATATATCTTTCCCTCCTTAGTATATAACCTATTATATAAATCATTAAAAATTAAAATCTTTGCATCATATATTACTTTTTTAGATTCCTTACATATCTCTTTATATCTTATCCAATTATTAAAAAAATTACATCTAAATCAATTTTTATAATAAATCTTTTTATTATTGTATTTTTTCTTGCATATTTGGATTCCACCACCAACTAATTTTACTATTAAGAGTTTTTCCCTTTGATACTCCAAGCACATCTTTTGCAATATTTTTAATATCATTAGCTACGTTTTCTCACATAAAATTTGCATCCTCATACACAGACAAAATTTTAAATCTAAAATCTTACTCTCAAAAATATTTTTGTTAATATTCTTTAAATGCATCCATCTAATCCTAAAATATTGTTTTACTTTATTTTTTTATTTTTTCCAACTCATCTTAAAGTCTAAACCTAATAAACGATGTTGGGTACATAAATTTTTACTCAGAATAATTTTATAATCTTTTTAATCTAAACAAGTAATTTTCTTATAAGAAAATAATCAATCTGAGATTTGTTATATCCATTCTTAGACATGATGAGATGCTCATCTCTTTTCTTAAATAAGGTATTAACAATTAAAAAATCATAAGCTAAAGAAAAATCTAATATAGTCTTGTCACCTTCATTAGTCGTTCCAAACCCATGACCACCATGAATGCTTTTAAAATCATATCTCTCTACAAACATGTCCATTTAATTCTCCACCAATAAAAACTCTTTCTTCAGCTTTATTTTATATTTTTTTCTTTTCATCTTAAAGTCCAAAACTAATAAGCGATGTTGGGTACATAAACTTTTACTCGGAATAATTTTATAATTTTTTTAATCTAAACGATTTAATTTCTTATAAAAAAATAATCAATATGAGTTTTTTTATATCCATTCTTAGGCATGATGAGATGTTCATCTCTTTTCTTAAATAAGGTATATTAACAATTAAAAAATCCTAAGCTAAAGAAAAACCTAATATGGTCTTATCACTTTCATTAGTCGTTCCAAACCCATGACCACCATGAATGCTTTTAAAATCATCTACCTCTCTACAAACATGTACATTTAAATCTACTCTAATAAAAATTCTTTCTTCAAGAGGTATCTTTTGCATTAATTCTTCTATGTCATTCTAAAATTTTAATATTAAATACATATCCAAACCTACTTGAGGAGTATAAGCACTTATAATATTAATAATCTTAGCATCTACAACAATCTTTAAAGTTATAATTATATCTTCAATTCTATTAATTTTTATAACACTATCCTTCAAACTCTTATCTATAATCACACCTATACCATTTCTATTATGACTATTATCCGAATACCGTAGTTTAAATTCTAAACTATCAATCTCCTTAGCCTTTCTCCAACCTATTTAGTTTCCTGAATGCACAGAATATTTATCTTCCTATGAACCATAATATATATTAATCTTATTAATTTTCTTGTAAGGAAACTTATATTCCAAAATCCTATCCTAATTTTAGTTTCATGGACTAGCTTCTTTGCCCACATTCGTCTTTGATGTGGGAACCCTTACCTATTTAACACTGCATCTGGGCGCCAGTGCATCGGCCCTTGCATACTTGTTGTATTCAGGTCATACATTGTATTGCTTTAAGGGAACACCCTAGCATTAACACAATGTATTAAATGATTCATGTCATGATGATTAGACAAGTTTTACGCTGGTTGTCGACTACCTAACGCAACCCTCCACTTTTTTAATCCAGGACTTGGGACTTGACAACAACAACAAAAACAACAACAACAACATCAAGCCTTTATCCCACTACGTCGGGTCGGCTACATGAATCTTTTTTCTCCATTGTGTCATATTAAAAGTCAAATTCTCGTTTAAATCTAATAAAGAAAGGTCATTCCTAATATTTTATAACCAAGTCTTTTTAGGTCTACCCCTACCTTTCTTAACATAAGTCAAATCTAATACCTCTACTCTCCTAACCGGGTCATCGGAAGGCCGTCGTTTTATGTGACCAAACCATCTAAGGCGACTCTCTCTAATCTTATCTTCTATTGGAGCTACTCCAACCTTTTTACGTATATGCTCATTTCGTATCCTATCTATAAGGGTAAAGCCACTCATCCACCTGAGCATCCTCATCTCTGCCACACTTAACTTAGTATTATGCTTCTCTTTTAATGGCCAACTTTCGGCACCATAAAGAATTGCAGGCCTCACTACCATCTTATAGAATTTTCCCTTAAGTTTGAGGGGTACATTTCTGTCACAGAACAAGCCCGATGCATTTCTCCACTTCAACCATCCAACTTGAATTCTACTGATAATATCCCCATCTATTTCACCATCACTCTGAACAATAGATCCAAGATATCTAAAACGTGTACTCTTATTAATGACTTGATCGCCCAAAGTCACAATCCCCTCACTAGGTCTATTACTACTAAAATTACACTCCATATATACCGTTTTAGATCTACTCAAGCGAAAACCTTTAGACTCTAAGGTTGACCTCCATAATTCAAGTTTACTTTCAACTCCCTCTCTAGTCTTTTCAACAAGAAGAATATCATCAGCAAAAAGCATACACCAAGGTACATCCTCTTGCAAATGTCTAGTGAGAACATCCATGATTAAAGCAAAAAGATATGGGTTTAAGGCTGATCCTTGATGTAACCCAACCGAAATAGGAAAATACTTGGTCAATCCACCTTGTGTTTGAACACAAGTAATAGCTCCTCCATACATATATTTAATGATTTGAATTTAAGCATTATTGACTCCTTTATTTTCAAGAACTCTCCAAAGCACTTTTCTTGGAACTTTATCATATGCTTTTTCTAAATCAATAAATATCATATGTAGTTCCTCACTTCCTCCTTATTTTCTCTATATTTCTCCATCAAACCTCTTAAATAGGACTTGAGACTTGACAACGACAGTGTTAAATTCCATAAAAAGTTTTTTCTCAAATTTTTCAGTTTTAAAATATAAGGAATTGAATGTTCTTGTTTGAATTGTAGCCTTTGAAGTAGAACCTTAAAATCCCTAAAATTTTCTTCTTTGTTGAGTGATTTCAAGAAAACTGACCCCTTGAGTCCAAGTTCTTCTTTCCCTACGACATCGAATGGTGGAGTGTTGGGTGGAATCTTGCTTTTTAATGCAGAAAGATGCATGGGTGAATATATTTTAATTATTGAGAGGCTGTAATTTTTATAATTTTTTAGCTTTGGATTACAGTAAAGCATAGATATAGAAATGAAAGAATTGCTCTCCGTGAAGTTGTTTATATCCGAGTCTCTGAGAATTAGGAGATCAGCTATCAAAAGCATGAAAAGAAGACGGTGTGACAAAGGTCCAACATCAATGAGAGGTATCAATGTAGTAAATTAGACCTTTTGCTGAAGAAATAAGCAAAGATGCAAGAAAAAAGGAGAAGCACGTTTTATGGAAATTGAAGAACTAGAGTGAGAAATAACTTTCAGAGAGAGAGAGAGAGTACATATCTTTGAAGGATCCCTGGCCAATTAATTAAAGGAGAATGTTGTATTTCCAAGATTACTGATTCAACCGCATACTTTGTGATTTATCAATCATTAATTTTAAAAAAAAGGAAGTAAATAGCAACTTGAATAGGAGATTTAGATCAATCATCATCAACAGAATCCACAATCAATCAAGTACCAAAAATATCATTAGAATCTGATATTCAGGATAGTTTTAGATAGTAATCACAAGCCAAAGTTGATGATCCTTGGTGAATCTTGTTATCATTATTAAATGGGGATATTGCTTGCGATATTTAGAAAAATTATTGCAGTGCTGAATAGTGTCAGGAAGATCAGGACAATGATGGTCTTAATTTGTTGAAGACTAAGGATCTACGGGTGGGTGCTCACGTGTTTTACTTAGAAGTTAGAAATTAAGATCATGTTTAATTAAGCTTTGTTGGAGTAATGGAGAACAAGACTTGATAAATTTTCTATCTTTTTTTTTTAATTTCTTAAAGTCATTGCTTAGATGCCACTCAATAATGTTGTTCATGTTATTTTGGATTTCACAATTCACTTGGACAAGGTTGATGATAATGATTTGCATGGTTATATGAAATGGAGATTAGCAAAGCCAATGTTTAATAGGTATTTGAAAATGTGAAAGGGTATGTAGTAAGGGTTAGGAAAGTGATTGATTATTTCAAAATGGATTTCAGTCTAGATGTTGATGCCAAGAAACATGAATGTATAATAATTCCGATTGCACACCAAATTGTTCGGATAAGCTTAATGATGAGGTTGGTTTTTGTTTTTCTTCTTGAAAGACTGTGCACCATGTTTTTTTTATCAATATTCTATTTAGCTATTAATTTATCTTGCTATGGGCCAAGTGATTAGGATTAATATCTCTAAGCTATTTGTAACCTAACAGGCTTGATTCATACATCAACAGAGAATTCAAATGACAGTCGGACATGACAAAGGTTTTAAAATAACTGGTCTATGTCAACATACCCTAAACTTTATTTTAATTAGATAACTCCAAAATAATACTTATCATGATGAATTTTCTTTTCCATTCATGCCAATGGAAACAAATGAAATGAAAAAGAAAAAGAAACAATGAAGGTTGCTTGCTATGGTGTTTAATTCAGCTATTTATGTTCCAACTGAAAATTCTTAAACTCCAGGAAAAAAATGAGTAAGTGTTGATCTTTCCAGGTTTAATGAGGATGAACTCCATAGGTTCTATACTGCTGCAAATGGTGACCTTGCATGCTTGGTATCATCACTAAAGAAGACCATTCGATGGAGGGAGTCTTACAATATACTCTCATCACAAGAACTTGAAGTATGGTCACATTTGGTTTTTTGGCATGGATTTGATGTGATGATGCGGCCCTGCCTAGTCATTCGCCTTGGACTTGCATGCTCTACTTTGGCTCCTCATGATAGACCACGCTTTGCTCAAGCTGTTGGTATGCATCTCTTTTTGCTGATCAATGCTATTAGCTTTTCCTGTGTAGAAAGCCTGTTTGGATTTGATGGTATTCTGTGTAATAGTGCACTCCTTTTTCTTTAACTACTTCTAACAGGGAAGTGTATTTTTAATTGTAATGCAGTTTTAAATTTGAATGCATGGTTTCCATTTATGTGCGATAAACTAGTATCATTGCCTTCTAATTTATATTTTTTTAGTATTTAATATGTTCAATGCCCACTTGTTGGCGAACCATATAATAGAGTACTTCTATCCTAGTTAGGCAATAGGAATATGATCATTTGTCTATGTCAGGTATCTAAAATCAAACAATCACCACAAAAAAATTAAAGTGCGGAAAAGCAGTAAGAAAGTACACACATAATTTTATAGTGGTTCGGTCAACTTAATCTACGTCCACTCCCCAGAGCCTCTCATCCGGGTATTGCACTAAACTTTGTGACTCTCCTTTTGTTGCCACAACAAGGCGGAGAAGGCTGTACAAACCTCTTTTCCACCGACTCTGGTGAGGCAGAGAACCCAACTCCTTTTGCTTCCTGCTTAAGCAGGTAGAGAACCCAAGTCCTTCGCTTCCTCCTGAAGTAGGAAGAGAACCTTGATCAGTTGTTGAAGTAGACCTCTCTCGAACCTCCAAGGAACTAGGGACGATGACCGGAGAAGATGACTCAAATCCTTGCTTGAAACAACCTTTGTGAAACCCATCATAAACTCTCCCTCACAAGATCCTCTTTCTTTCTCTCCCTTGCTCTCCCTCTTCTCTTGGCTCTCTCAGGTCAATACAGCAGCAAAAGATACAATCTTGGGTAAACAAGAGGTCTTATATAGAAGAGCTTCAAATTTGCTCTTAATTGCAACAAACCGACAATATCGTCCAGGATGATCGACGAATCGTCTTGTACGATTAGTTCAAATTATTGAGTATCATCCAGAACATCGTCCTGAATGCATGTCTGGACGATGAAAAACTAAACTGATCGTCCAAGATGATTTTACGATCAGCCCGGACGATTAGTTCAAAACGTCAAATATCGTCCAGAACATCGCCCCAATTGCATGTCTGGATGATGGAAAAATAACTGATCGTCCAGGACAATTTGGTATCGTCCCGGACGATTAGCGCAAAATAATACACATCGTCCAGAACATCATTCTGGTTGTCCAGGAAGGATCTAAGGTTGTTTAACTGATCGTCCTGGACGATCCTGCAATCGTCTAGGATGATATGATCGAGCAATCAAACATTAATTGCTTTCCTTAATTACCCGACTTAATTAGGCATAATTGCACTATACGTCCGGACGATATCCTGGACGATGTCAAAAAATAAAACATGCCTAACAAGATCTGGCGGCTGATCCTATCTGATTTGTGCCTATTGTCCAAGACAATGATATATCGTTCAGGACAATTTGCTTAATTGCGGCTGCCTTAATCAGGATGTCTTAATTAGGGTTTCTATTTTTAATAGATCGTCCCGGACGATGTGATCAAAAACAGAAAATTCTAAATACAAACAGAATTTTTCCCTGAGTGTGTGTGTGCAAGGTACTCAGCATCAGGATCCACTTTGTTACAATTGACTTAAGAAAAGGTAAAAACCCTTGACGTGCACTTACAGACTGACTCACTCCTAGTCTACCCTTTCTTGAGCTGGCTTGATTTGCAATTAACCTTCTGGTCCTGAAACGTTAGTTGGTAAGATAGTCGTATAAAAACATAAGTGTTAGAAAATGTTTGCTATTATCAAAATTATAATTCTGAATCCAGATTCGCAACAATTTCCCTTTTTTTGATAATAACAAACAAAAACAATTTAAGCAGTTTAATTGAAACATCACAAGGAAAAACAATATGAATCAAGAAGTTCAAATTTAATAAACAAACTAATGGTACAAATACTAAATAGAAAATAGTACAACAAAACAACATAAAATACTACCTCTACTCCCCCTTTTGACATCACAAAAATGAGAAAACTACAAAAGAAAATCAGAACAGAAATTACCAAAAAGCAACAAATCACATTATAGAAAAAGCGACACAAGGAAAACAAACTACAAGTAGAACGGGCCCTGATCATCAGAAGGTGGTGGTGGTGGTTGAAAGAAACTTGAGATAGCTGCAAACTGCTCCCCAAATCAGGCCATGTCCTGGTCGTGCTGTTGCTGCTGGTGAGTCACGTACAAGTCAAATCGAGCAACATCCTCCACATGTTGCTGCTCCTATGCAGCAACGTAATTATCAAACTGAGCCTCTCATTGGTCGAATCGCTCCACCAGCTGATCTAGCTATGAGTGCTGGTGGAGCGGAGCAGGTGCAAGAACAGGTGCAGGAGCAAGAACAGGTGCAGGAGCAGCCTTCTTAGCTCCCTCAGCTTTCTCGTGCTCCGGGTGGAGACGATTACTATGAAGAATGTGGAAAGAGCTGTTGGTGTAGAAGGCAGGCTGAAAGTTTTCTGCTTTTGGAAAGAGCTGTTAGTCCTCACCTTAGTTCTAGGGTCTGAGGCCGTTGTTGACTTCAGTCACGTCATAAACCCTTAACTTCTAGGCATTTCCTTCAACATTTGTTTCTTGGAATGTAAGCAGCAACATTCTAAGTTAAGATGATCAACTTAAACAAAAATATGATTTAAAATGGAAAGCCTAATATAGGATAGTCCGAGCATCACTGAGCTTCCTCGGAATCAAGTGCTCCTATATTTTTCTTCTTTGGCTTCCATTCCAAATCCGATTTCAAGTTGATTCCTTCATTCTTGAAATTCCTAAAGAGCAAAATCTTTAAATAATAATTTTATGAATTTCAAAATGAAAATCTTAGCTAATATTTTGATGATCTTCAAAAGAAAGGAAATCACTAGTTTAATCAAAAAATTTTTTGAATACCAAACACTTGAAATATAATTAATCATAGAGGCCCCTTATGGGATATCTGTATCTCAGAATAAAATAAACCTCAATCAACCAAATATTAGATGAGGAAAAATCTCAGTTAAAATTTTAAATTGTAAATTGTAAATTTTGTTATTAAGTCCATTAAGGAAATAGTATTTTTGTCCTTCAGAATAATATAATATTTTCTATGCTGTGCTCGTTCACAAAGTATGCAATCTGTTGAGGATAACAAAATTTTTCTAACAATTTTATATGTTGTTATGTGCAATTATTTTAAATTGGACATGTGAATTATCCAGTTAATTTCATTTATATACTAATATATTGTATAGTCATACTAATTCATTTGAATATTTATATTTATACCTGGAAAATGGACACATAACATATGTAAGCAAAAGCAAGGATCATATAAGCCTAAGAAAATGTCATGTTAGGTGATAGGAGGATGGGGGCGGTGCGCCCGATAAGCAGTGCGACCCAATGAAGGCTATATATGGGAAAGCCTATGGGCTATGATTTGAGGCCTACATGCTATGGAGCATATGGGCTATAGAGATAGTGCGACCTTAGGAGCCTATGAGCTATAGACCTAGACATTATAACATGGCATGTCCTGAGGTTGATAGAATAAAGTTATAAAATGAACAAAAATTATAACTATGATTTCAGTTTGTGACTGTATGATTTACTTATCATGTACCATTGAATTTTGCGTATAATGATGCTATCGATATTATATAAACATGAAATTTGATGAGTATTTCATGTGAACCTAGTGTTGTCATGTTGTAGTTTATATATTACATATCCTCCTACACACACACACACACATATATATATATAATATCTTGCATATTTCTTATTACAGTTATTATAGCCTCCAGTTGTTTAGATATGTTTTTTATGCACACATAGAATTACATACCGATGCATATAGTTATTTCTTATACTTGATTATTGTATTAGAATTGCATATCTTTTTGGGTATTGTAGCTCACCAGATTATCTTTCTGGTTGTTTTTACGGGAAAGGGGAAGGATAAGGTTGAACCAGATTAGTGCTTGGTTTAATTGTTATATTAAGTTTACTTTTTGTCTTTATAAGGAAGGTTTGGAATGAGGTTAGTGGTTTGTTAATAGTTGCACGTTTTGGTTTTTATCTGTAGCTGCTCTGTACATTAAAATTTTCTGGGAATGAAATTTTGGACCGCTTTCACCTTTAATTGATGTTTTAGGTTATAATATCTTTTATTATGGTTCTCTTTGAAGGACATGAATTATGTTGAAGTGTGGTGATATAGCGTAAATGTTTTTAGTATCTCCTCTGTTGCATCCTACGTCGCTTCTTAGGAATGAGGTTGGTGTGACTATTGCTGAGGACATCAACGAATTTTAACATAAGGGCATATCTTATTATTCGATTGCAAAATTAGCTGTTATACACTGGTGTTGTAGGGTTCCCTCTCGTGGTTTTATTTTTTTGTAATGAGATAAAAGCTAATTGGGGGAGGAAATTTGGTCTATCTGGGATAATCATATTAGATATAAATGCAAGTTGGGATGGGTTGCTTTTGACCTATTCGATTGCTATAACCCAACCTGGTTCCAAGAGATTCAAGGAAATATGCCTAAATTGAGATAATCATGACAATCAATTGGAATAAGCTAGTTTTATTTTTTCAAGTCAGTTCTTTGGTCTAGTTTGATTTTTCATGTTAGTTCTTTGGTCTTGGATGAACGCTTATATGAAAAAGTGTATAGAACTCATAATTTTTGTTCATATGCATAAGTTGAGTAAACATGCAAAACCATCATCCAAAGGAGCATGTGACAAATTAGTCATGCAATTTTTTTTTCTTATCTGATTGTCCTTCCTATTAGCAATGGTGCTAGCACTACCTCATCACCTTTATCTTGCACTGCTAAACATATATTGAACCACATATGATGAAGCAAATGAAATGCATGATTTTTTTAAATATTTAGAAGTTTACTTTAGAAATCAAATTAATCATGTGACACATCAAAGGGCATAAGAATAGCTTATTAGCCATGTATCTTTTATTTGCCTGTTGACTTCCATATATGTGCCATGGTCAATGCAAGCAAAGGTGTATGCGACTGACTACCGTTGGCAGACAAGACGTTGTTCAAAACGAAAATCGAAGTATCTCGATTGTGCATGAAACCACTTGAATGTCATTCAATTATAAAACGGATTGCATCGACACTATCAAGATGTCGAACATACCAAAGAAACATCTCTCACACAGAAGTCGACCCAATCAAGTGATGAAAAATGATCATTGGCTGGCGTGATGTTGCACGAAACCACATAAACGACTTTCTATTTTCAAATAGACTACGCTGATGTATTCGTGACATTGAATTTACTTAAGGGAGAATCTCTCACTATAAATTCGAGCGAAGGAGGTTGAAGATGATAGTTTATGGACATAATGCTTCGTGACATTGCCTGTTCATGAAATATACTTCGCCAATGCGATCAGAACATCAACAAACTCAAACCAAACCTAGACCTCGCAACCCCACACGACTTGCAACTTCTCCCCATACTAATTGAGCTACACAAACCTTCTCTCCAGCTCACAAGGCCGATAACTAACTTTTAATTACTGTTTCCTACCTCCACTCTCTCTCTCTCTCTCAAATTTATTTCTAAGAGAAGTTTTCTCTCTCTCTCTCTCTCTCTTTATATATATATATACAATAATAATAATAAAAGAGAAAATTAAAAGAAGGAAAGATAAAAATACTGTGCTTTTACCACTCACCAAAACCCTGATCTCCCTCAACATCATTGTAATTGCTTTGCCTTGCTTGCTAAGGTATAACACTCGCTAAACTCAACAAAGTCTCAATATCCTATTGGGGACTCTTACGACACAATGAACTGTTAACCTTTAAGTGCTTTTCTTAGCACGTTGGGAGGAAGCTTGTACGTGACACTCATGACGAAGTAGGTAGGCCCTATATGCACTTTTCGTAGTATGGCTATGACACTCCTAAGTAATCGTACGCTCTATTCGTAGCACGATAGATAAAATTGTGAGCTCTCGTGTAGGTGCCCCAGACCTATGCATGCTTTTTGTAGCATGATGTGATTAAATATATCAATCATGACTTTCTTGATGGGGTGGGCAGGCCTAGATTCCAAAATAATTGCCCTATGCGGGGGAAGACATCAAAAGGCTTTTGAAATTCAGACTGGTTATGCTTACATTGAATCAAACCTAAATAAAAAAAATTAAGTTAAAATTACAACTAAATATATTCTATGATATTTTAAAGTCGTGATGAAAATGGCAGCTTGCCTACGAACAGTGACAAGGGGCTTCTAATGAAAAATGATAGTCCGCTTACGGGCAACAACAAGGGACTCATAACGAGCATAATAGCCCTGCCTACTGGCTTTAATAGAGAATTTGTGGCGGATAGAATAGCCCATTTGTGGTCAACAACAAGCAATTTGTAATAAACATAGCTCACCTACGGGCAATATCAGTAGGCCTTTGCCCATGGGCACGAATTGGGATTCTTAAAGCATACAATAGTGTGCTTAATGATAAAAGTAAGTCTTGTAATAAGCACTGCTTTCCATAGGTCAAGAACAGAAAGCATATGATGCAAACTACAACTCGCCTACAAATAAAAGTAGGGGACTTATGAAGAATCTGACAATTCAGCTATAAACAGTTATAAGACCTCCTAACTTCAACTGAACACATATATCTGCAAATTATGTTGAATGAGAATTTAAATGAGAACAAATGAACTAAATATGTCTCCTATATAAAATGAACGAAAAGTCTAATTCGCCTTCAAACTCTATTAGATTTGCAATATTAACATACAAGCAGACATAATACATGCCTAAGGCCTCAAAATGAAGCGTTGTGTGCATTTCAACAATATATACTCTTGCAAACGTTGACAATTGAATGCTTTAAAAGCCCTACACTCATTAAAAATGTTCAAATCTAAACACTGCCTTGCGAAGCATGCAACAGCCTTGACAATCATGTGAAAGCCCTGAGAAGTGTGCTACCACCTCAAGAAACATGTCACTGCATCACGAAGTGTCAAACAAGTTGGCAAGGGACGTCTTCTCAACAAATATACTAAGACATTGAAAAGCGTTCAAATAATTTAAAAATGTGTGAACACACTATCTCAATGCATTGAAGTGTGTGCAAGTGCATTGCGTGAGCACATCAAGAAGCGTACCAATATGTTGAAAGCATGTATATGCATCATGTAAGTTCTTCAAAATCGTGCAAATGCGTAATGATGATGCATTAAAAATGTTCACTCTACTTAAAAAAAATTCAATTTTCTTGCATATGCTACAACAAATGTGCTAAATTTGCAAACACCAATATTTAAGAATGTTGTGCGGGGTTAAAATCATTCCAATTTTCAAACTAATCAATCGTATGTGATCCGACCGTCATACTAAAATCCTAAATTATAGGTCCAAGAGAACCGCACAGGTTAAATATTCTAATCCAATCCTCCTTTTTGAAAGGACTGGGAGTCGACACGATTTGGATTAACAAATAAATGCCTAATCACAAATTCACCTGAATTTTTAATTTTAAAGTTCACATTAGGCATGCAAAGGCTATTTAAAAGAAACTTATCATAAAAATATAATCTCTTGATTCTCAGCATTCTTACGATAACTCTAACAATCAATCGTTGAACCTGATCATCTAAAAACGGGACTACAAAGTTGAGAAGGTTCAAATAATAACATGTGAATTATTTACATCCTAAATGGTGTCGTGTTGAAAGTGAATGCCAAGCAGAGGGGAAACTATCATCAAAATATATTGTGCACTTAGATCAAGCACGATCCTCTACTAGCAAGCGGGCATAGTTGACAATGTTCAAATAACTAAAATACAAGTTATTTGAATTCTTGATGATGGCCGTATTGAAAGTTGATCTCAATTGTAAGAAATTTTGTCTCTTTAAAATTTTTCCAAACTCCAAAATTAATTTGAAATGTATTATTATTTAAGAAATTTAAAATATTTTAAAAGTGAAATTTAATCATCTAAACTTAGAGTAAAACTCATCTATCCTTTTCAATCATTTAGTGAGGGTTATATACTCAAGAATAACTTCAGCTTACAAAGAGCAAATGTCAAATCAAGAATATTATTAAGATTCATTCTTAAGTAATTTACTACCAATAAGAAGGTGACATTTGTTCTCTAATCGAGCTTAGCTCAACGACTCCACATAAATCATAGCTACATGATAAATAGTAATGACTGGTCCTCTAACTGGTGGCTTGGCCTAATGGCTCCATAAAGAATCTGTGGCTTGGACGAACTGCTCCTCGTGATAAATAATTATGACCAAGGCCTTTAACCCGGTGGCTTGATCAAACAAACCCACTATATTATTGCCATGGTTGAAGCCTGTATGTTCTCTAATTGCTAAATTCCCTTGAGTAATGATTCATATGGTATAATCAATAGGGCAGAAAGTCCTCTGTTAGTTAATGTTGACTTAAATTCATCCCTTAGGCAAACATTCACCTCATGTCTATAAATGAACTTGTATGAATTAACCTATGACTTTCGACAAGAATCCTTCAGTCATGTTGGGTTGACTACCTCCTTTGACCAAGTAGACTATGGATCATAATGACATAGGATGAAACTATGAGATTTTGATCAGGTTCATAATCATTCTCCCACCATCCACTTTAAGTGAAAGGATGGTAAATTTCTATCTCTAATATCTAAATATTTAAATATGTTGCTACTATATGTTAAGTACTTAGTGTCTATCTAACGACTAACCTTAATTAAAATCTCTCTCACATTTTCAAGAGAGGTAATTAACTATAGAGGTTTGTGCCTATAGGAAATTCGAACTCGGATCTTAAAGTCTTCATATATGAGGGCAAAATATTTGGGTATTGTCTTATCTTTAACTAATATGTCTTTTGTAATTTCCCCCATAGCAGAATCATTAAAACTCTCCTAAAATATATATGGAGACGCCGGGGCCTCAAAAGCTAAAATTTTTAGAGCCCGCATTAGCTTTCCTTTCTATTAGCCATGGTTCGAAAGCTTCCTATTCACCTTTATTTTGTACTAGTATCGGTGGCCATGCATCTCATTGTAACATTGACTCATGTGACTTGACAAAGATGATGCTGGAATAGCTTGTTAGACATGCATATCCTTTCTATTGGCAGTGGTGCAAACGCTGCCTAATCACCTTTAGCTTTTACTATATCATTCTCATGCATCATTTTATAACAATGAGTCTGAACAATTTTGTATAATCGAGTAGACAATGCTTAGTATTCTTCCTTTTATTTTTTATGTAATCCTTCTTTTGAAAATTCCCAATTTTGGATCTTTTTGGAACTATTTTTCCTATACTACACTATTTTTAATACTTCTGATAAGATCTTATTGATCTTGATATGTATGAATTTAGCTATTTAGATGGGATGGATTTTTCACTTCCTAAGAGAACAGGAGAAAAACCATTTTCAAAATCTTGTGATGCATTGGATGGTTCAATACGATGGATGGTCCCCATTGCATGGTATGCAGCTTGCAATTGTGATAGGTAGAGTATTTCAAATGATATAAAATTTAGCACATTGGTTGCTTGTGATAGGTAGGTGTATATTTGATATTTTTTAAAGTAAATTTTTAACTAGACTTGTCTCTTTTTCGGTGCAAGACAGATGGATGTTTGAATCACTATGCAAGCTCTAAAAATTTGATCCTGAAGTATTTTTCATGTTGTAGATAAAAGTGAATTATGTGTTCTGATAGAAAGTGGTAAACTGAAGTTGAGAGTAGAATGAATTACACCCTTATGAGGGGAAACGTCCATCTATGTTGACAGAAGCTTTTCATGTATTTAGCAACAAAATTTTTCTAAATTATGTATTTTTTTAGAACTTCAAAATTACTTGCATAGCTTTTCATTAATTTCTTTGTTGCAAATATATTTATTAATCACCTGTTTTTAACTATGGATTAACCATTATTAATGTAACCTAGCACAACTTCGGTCTTCTATTAATCTTGGAAAGAGCATTGCTTCTATGTGCTCTTATATAATTGAGTGGTGCTAGGTGCTTAGCCCTGAAGAACGGCAACCCTAAAGACTTGTCACCAAAACGGATGTGGTTTTCTTTGGCAAGGGTGACCAAAATCTGGTTAAGAAGAGTAGTGGTTTTTTAATATGTATAGCGTTTTTCTTAATATTTACGTGATACTTCTGGTATCTTATAAATTTTGGAACTAATGCGCTTGAAGGAACTGGGTATAATTAGCATAATTTTGTGTGCTATGAAATGGGAATGCCATATTTTTCTGGGTTTTCTGATGTCGCAAAACTGTTCCTAAAAGTTTTCTTCTTTTGGTTACTCTACCTTCATGAGCCAGTTACTAACAGTGGCAGTGACAAAGGAAACTAACAAAGTCTTAAAATCAGTTATAAGTGGTTGAATTGCGCCAATCAAAATGGTAGAACCTGTTCTTCTTCTTCTTCTTTTTTTCTTAATTATTGACGAATGCTTAATGCTGTCTTATTTCCTTCACTTGAAACTGGTTGTCTCCTAGGAAGACTTCTTTATCTACAGTTTTGGGCATTGTATGTGATACCTACATTCTTAAACTAATTTCTCTGATCTGAATATTTTTAAGAATCTGTTGAAGGCTTGTGAAGGAAAATATTACACTTGCCTGATATAAATTTTTTATGATGCAGTTTCTCAGATTAACCTTGGTGTATTGAATTTGACTGATGAAAAAGATTCACAAATTACAGTCTTGATGGATTGTGATGGTTTATCTCCATTTAGATTTCCCATGAATATGATGAGATCATGCGCTATTCTTGTACAAGATCACTATCCTAATCGATTAGGAACTTTATTTATATTAAGACTACCTCCACTTGTCCGAGTTCTCACCCAGACTTTTATTCAGGCAAGATACTCCTTTTCTTAACTAATGCTTTATTTATTTATTTATTTTGTTAATATACAACTTTCCTTTTTTAATTATTTTTTTTTATTACTTATCATGAACGAATGAACTATTGAGTTGACATTTTGCATGTGTAATTTTCATACCTAGATTGGTTCCAAATTGACCACCTTTTGAATTATAGATGGCCTAACCAATCCACCGTATCCGTACCTCTATTGTTTTATTTGGTTCAGTTTAATTCTCTTAAATTGGTTTTATTAGTTTGGTTGAGAACTATGCAGCCTTTATGGATATTAGAACTAGGCAGCCTTGGACCATTGCAATAACCGTACTGCAATTGATCTAAGCTAACCGATTTTTTAATAAATGATATTTTGACAAAACTAACATGTTTGCAAAAAGCCTTCTATTTTGACACACCCTTGCCTCATTTTTTGCTCTTGAATTAAACTCTTAAACCCCTTAAGCATGGTAAAATGGGAAATATGTGTCGATAAAATGTGATTTGAAGAGAATATAAAATATAAAGTTGGGTTATGTTTAGGCAAGTGTTACTATAGGACTACTTGATTTGACCTCTATTTCTAGATCTATATGGTACAAAGTTTTGGTATTAATCAGTTGGGTAAATTAAAGATTGTTTAGATGCATCATATATCATATATTAATTTCTTCTGTTTTTTTCAATTTTCTTTGAACCCGAACCTATTAATTACTCATTTTGTAATTAATGAGACAGTTAAATGAATGTTGGGTTGGTCTGTAAAGTTCAGTTTGGACTTCAAAAATGCTTATTTTTTGTATTTTTTATGGTGTCTATAATATGATAAATATGCTAAATAATTAATATTAGGAATATTAATAATAAAAAATATAACATATTTACAAATATTCAGATTAAATAAAACTAATGAATAAGAAAAATTCTCAAAAACTAAATTTTACTGCGATATACATTGAAATTACGAATAATAAATATCAAATTCAGGAGTTTTAAAAAGTAAGAAGCTTATACAAATTAAAAAAATATATCATGGTACATGATACTTTATTCATTCTCCAATTCTATTCTTTTAAGTGATATTTAAATTTTGCTACATGTCAATGCAATTGAGCTAAATATCAGTTTAACATTTGTCAGATATGCCTCTTTAACAAATATTTTGAATGAATGTTTGTTATTTTTTAATTGTTAATCTTAAATAATAAACATGAAATAAGGATAAGGATGGTATAGTTATGCGATTTCTTGCTTGATTGAATGTTTTAGCTGGGAATTATCATGCATTTGTAAGATATCCATTCTTACATTATTTTGTCCAGGGATATATACAAGTCGAAGCCTAACTAGGCTCATGTGTTACTCAGTTCGGCTTGTTAAGCAAGCAAATCAAAATTTTATGTTTGTGTAAAGCTTGTTAGCATGTCAAGGCCGAATATGAGTTATTTATGAATAGATAGTCTACTTGAAAGCCTTATATAAGCTATTACCAAGCTGAATACAATTGAGCTTTTTTTTTGTTTGGCTCATTAAATATAGGAGCTATGGCGGCCTTTCGATGACCCGGTTAGGAAAGTAGAGGTATTAGATTTGACTTATATTAAGAAAGGTAGAGGCAGATCTAAAAAGACTTGTTTAGAAAATTTTAGAAATGATCTTTCTCTATTAGATTTAAACGAGAATTTGACTTTTAATAGGACACAATGGAGAAAAAGGATTGGTGTAGCCGACCCCACGTAGTGGGATAAATGTTTGATTTTGTTGTTGTTGTTGTCGTCGTCATTAAATATAGGAGCTAATTATCGAACCGAACATGGTTGAATATGAGCAAGCTTTTGTTGACAGCCTTAATTTTTTCTTGGTTTATTATTTATTTAGATTCTGAGGCCTGCAACACGAGAAAAATTGCGGATTCTTGGAAAAAAGAACCAGAAGTTTCTTTCTGAATTTCTTAGAACAGTGCCAGCATTTCTTGGAAGTGATTGTGAATGCTCAAGGTGCAGAATGCTATCAGCAAATAATTCATCTGGTCTTACTCAGGAGATCAGCGAAGGCGAATCCAGTGGAAATGTGGATAATGATGCTTTCGATACAAATGATTTACCATCCACCGAACTTCCATTCATCAGTGGCTGTGATCATATTTTAAGAACTGCCATCTTAGCCATCCTTATGATGTGGGTTGTCATCGCCTTTTTCTCAGCGATGCATAATACAGATTCTCTCTCATCTTTCTTATGATAACTACCATATCTGCTAAAGCCTTTTTGAATCTTTATTAGCATTTTCAGTGGAAAAAATCATTAATTATTACATCGAAGTATAAGCTTAAAGTAATAAATTTTAATAATATGAGCACAGTTTGTGACTGTCTGCTGACTTGTGGAGAAATTCTCTCTCGATGATTGCTATTATTGTGAAGATTATGTTGGTACAGACTATCATTTTATGTTCTATGGAATGAAGGTGGTCATGTGTTAAACTTGTGTAGAATATGCTCGTTTTGTGGCAACATATATTGCATCAACAAGTTTATAGGTATTTAATAATTTTAAGGAACTTTTTTATTCTATGATCTCTTGAAATACCTTTATTATATATTTATTAAGTTTATGTAATATTTATATAATATTCATAAGTTAAGATATAATATTATAATATTATATTGAATGCATTTTTGTTTTTAATATTTTTAATTAGGATTGTTTGATTTGGGTTTAAAAAATCTATTTGATTTGATTTTATTGTTTTGTTTGGTTTATTTGCATTTGGTTAATATTTGTAATGTTGACTTTTTCTTAAATTTTTTTTATTTTATTTTTATAAACGGTATCAAATTAAAAGAAATGGAATTATATTATTTTTTAAATATTAAATTAGTATTCCTTTGAAGCGTGAGTAAATAGTAAGAGCTATCTATATGAATTTTTACATGTACATAAATTTTTTTAATTGAATCAAATTGGTCTAAACAAATTTTGGGTTTGTTTAAGGGCTTGCTTTAGGTTGTTGCAGTGTTTTGTAAAATTAGTTATGAAATTATTGTGAGAAAAATAACTTAGATATTATAGTTGCATGAAATTATTTTTTATAATAGGGATTTTTATAAAGTAAGAAGAAGGCAATAAAAAATAACAATCATTGTGATTATTTTTTTTAGAAGCAAAACAATAAAAAAATTATATCAAACAATCCTTATTTTAATTTGAAAAACTTTTTTAACGGTTTAAGCTTTAAAATTTTATAGCATAATATAAGAGGTTTAGTTAATTCTTAAATCTGCAACCATATGCACACTAGTATTTTTTTTTTTTTATGGGAAGATTTACATACATACCACCTTATATTATTGTATTTATATATTTGACACTTAAAACTTTAATATTGCATACATACCACTCATAGTTCATTTTCATATCAAATATGAGTGGTACAAATAAAATATATGATTGGTAGGAAAGAAATATAAGTGGTATATTTGATATTATAATAATATAGGGTGATATGTATGTAATATTAAATTTTTGGGTGTTAAATATATAAATAAGATGTTATAAAGTGGTATGTATGTAAATTTTCCTTTTTTTATTTGTTGTGTCAGGTGGTCATGTCATAGCGTGTTATATATATATATATATATATATACACACACACACACACACACACACACACACACACACCTAATTTTCAGTCAACTCTCTCTAACGTCTAAAATCTCGTGAGGTTGTGAGTCCAAAAAAAGCCTTAAATGTCATCATCAAAAGGCTATTAGAATCTGGCTCTATCTTGCTATCCCTCTTCCTCTCTACTAGGAGAAATTATTACGTGAGGTCACCAGATGTCATCTGGAGGTTAATAAGGATGTATCACATCACAATTTTATCGTGTATCGATGTTGTGTACTTGGGGATGTAGTGCATCCTAATTCACCTCCAGACGGTTGGTTGATTGCACGTAAATAATTTCTCCTCTAGTAGATACCACTCTACCTCAACATCAATGATGATAGCCTGCAGACGTTGTCGTTGATGCCCGATTGTATTTGAAAAGTTTGACATAATCGATATATTATTTTTTGGCTTGTTAATTAAATATCTCTTGATATCATTGTTATGCAATGCTTATTTCATTGAATTTGGTTGCCATATGGTCCATTTTTGTGAACCAAATCAGATCACAATATTTATTTTGTCTTTTAGATAAGCCAAATTGACAACTTGATAAGTAAAAAATTGAGTGGAAGGAAACATTTTCAGAATAGTTTCATTAAAATCAAATAAAATAGCAAGAAAAACAAACAAAACCCTCCATAATTTTATCCTCGCTGTCCAAATGGTTAAAAACCTTCATTATGATATTAAAAAAGAGTTTGATTTTTACTAAAAAAAAAAATGATAAATGAAAATATAATATGAACTTTATTTTTTAAAAATAAAAGATACTTGATTCATGATTGTTGGATAATCGAACATTTTATAGTTGTGAAAGTTGCGTACATTGCCGTGAGGAGGATCACAGTCTTATATTCAAGTTTAAATAGTCCTATTTCAATTGATTAGTGCATAAATATTATTTATGATTTTACAATTTTAATAATCATATAGTATTCATGACTCCATTATATTATATATATATATGAAGAGATACTTCAAAAGAAATGCTCAAGAATATGAATGTGACGCAATTTGTGTTGATGTATAGAAATATCTTCATGATGAAACTAATGTTGATGATCTACCTGTTGAACCTGAAATAAGAAAAAAAAATGATTATCATCAAAATGATAGGGACATAATACAAAGATCTTACTTACTAAAAGAACCTTATTAGTCTCAAGATCATGAATTCCCGCGTATACAAATAGAAAATAAATTGCGTATATTTAACTATGTTTAGTTTGATGATTACAAATCATGTTTGGAGTACAACATCACAAAAGATATAACATATAGCTTATTTTGTTATTTTTGTAGACTGAAAAAGGAGAAAAAGTAAGTGAAGATAATTTTGACATAAAGGGATTTCAAAATTTTAAAAGAAAGATAGAATTCAGTTTATATAGAACAATTTAATAGTGCTCTTAATATTGCTTGAAAATATGTAAAGATTTAAAAAATCAACAACAAGATATTAGATTTACATATAAGACCTAATCAAAATCAAAGATCCGATTAATTGCTAGAACTGATTGTGTCTGGTTTCTAAGGATTATCTTTTGGTGAATCAGAAATCATGGAAATTTTCTGAAATTTATGCAATTGCATCTCATAATGAAAGCATAAAAATGTGGTCGTAGATAATACTCCTAGAAATAATAAACTTATTACTTCAGACAATGGGAAGGAAATCACACATGTCGTTATTATCAAAACTTCGAATGTTCTCATAAACAAACTAATAAATGATTTATTTGAAATATTATTGGACGAATTTCATGATGTATTAGTAAAATAACAAGTGGCAGCAACACTATGTTATGTTCATATATAAAAGGGGTTTGTAATCAAGCACTTTATTGGACTCATACATGTGGAAGAAATATATGCTATAATACTAAAAAAAAAGGCTATTGAAGTACTTCTCAAGAGATACGATTTGAGTATAGCACAATTACGTGGGCAAGATTATGATGGCTCTAGAAACATATATGATGAGTTCAATGAGCTAAAAACTTTGATTATTAAAGAAAATAATTCATCTTATTATGTATATTATTTTGTTCATCAGCTCCAACTAGCATTAATCATTATTGCTAAAAATAATAGTCATTTTATTTAGTTTTTTAATTCAATTATTAATTTAAAAATTGTCGGGAGCTCATATAAAAGAAGATATCTACTACAAGAGAAATAATTTAATAAAATAATTGAATAACTAAAAAGTGGTGAAGTTTTCAAAGGTAGATGTTTGAATCATAAAATTGGCCCTACTTAATGGTGTACAATGCTTTGAATTTTTTTTTATTTTTTATATGATGAAGTCTGTATTTTGGGTGCCAAATAAGTTATCTCGATTGTTGCAAACAAAGGATAGAGATAACATAAATGCCATGACTTAGTGAAAATGTCAAAATAAAGGCTACATAATATAAGAGACGATTGATGGAATAATTTGTTTATAGAAGTCAATGTATTTTATAAGAAGAATAATTTAATCATTGAAAATATGACAAATACTTTATAACCCAAGGAAGAGCTCAATAACAAATTTCATTAACATTGAGTTGTTTATGTGCGTGTAATGCTTGAATCATTGTGATTCATTTTCAATGTTTGACAAACAATGAATGATATGCCTAGCCAAACTTTATTAAACAACTTTTTAGATATAAACCTTATTATATTAAATATCCAACTTGAGACTTTATCATTAATATGTCGACAAAAATCACCTTGTTCAGACATTAATCTCGAGTCATATCTTAATTAAAAACTTTTAAAATTAAATTTGGGACCATTCTAACTCCAATCTCAATAAACTTATAGTTATACTAAACATCTTTGCAAGATGAATCCAACGACACTAAAATTGGTAAAAAATGAGCCCAAATAAGTATATTTGGAAGCTTCAGAGCATTATTTATGATATTCAAATTTGGCATGTTGATAGTCGAATTGAGCGGCTTGATGATACAAATCCAAAGAGCCTAAGATCACTAAATTATGACATCATTAATGCACTTAAACACTAAATAAATGTTTTTTGATCAAAAGAATCAATATGAGTCGTATGTTGGAGTATTTTGGATTCTGCTTCAAATTACCAAAATGCACATCCATAAAAACCTATAAATAGAGCCCAATTCTTCACATGAGGGGGATGACGAATAGAGAGAACTAGAGAGAGCTCTCTTGCATTTTCAGCTATCATCGTTGACAACCACCACTAGTTATAGTCACTAACAACCACCATCGCCACTAATGATCATCATCAGAAATCGCCACCATCTCTACAATACTGACAAGATTCATGCCCTGTTATTGAGTGTAGATTGTCCCTCCATGGATATTTGATTTATGTAATCTTCATATGGGAAAGTCAAACATGTATTTAATTCTCTTCTTCTTCTAGTGAAGAAATTATGATTCTTGTATCACTTAATATTTTGTTTTTAAGGTTTTCCTTAAAAAAAATTTCCATTCATACTACTTTTATCTATGCATGTTGAATTTTTAGAAAACGTTGGGAGGTAAAACATATACTCTACTAGCACAAATTTTCTAGCATATAACAGTTTGGTATCATTTGTGGGAACATTACTAATATACTTCTTCAATAACTAACAATCAATCCCTCAATCAACTACAATAAAATGCAGGTGATGAAGTTCACTTAGGCCACACTTTAGAGGACCATATGTGTAGGATGGCAAAAATTCAAAGTCAAATCCTATATTTTTTAGGAGACTGGACTATGAAGGACACCATCACAACATAATAGAGTTCTTCCTCCACAAAATTAACAATAGTTTAGAGATAATGCTGATTATGGAGCACCTCCTTCCCCACAAGATCTTGAAGTTCTCTTAAATATAACTAGTCCAACAAATCCTCTTTGCATTATTTGACCAAACTATAATCCTTCACCAATCATAGAGGACATAGATCAACATCATTTTATGGATGCCCCTCATTAGGTTATAAGATATATGTTGCGATTTCTTAGTTAGGAGGAATTCTATTAAAGGGAATTAAATCAATTTACTCATTGACGTAGCTTCCAGGAATCATCACTCTAAATAAAGGAAATTTTCTCGCATCCAATTCTAGAAGGATTCAAACTACCAATTATTAATCCATATGATAAATCTCTTGATCCCTATGAACATATTTATCATTATAGGATTATCATGTATATCCAACAAGATTTTGATGTTCTTCTTTGTCAGGTATTTCCTACTATTCTCAATGGTCAAGCTCACGCTTTATTCCACTCACTCTCCAAAAATAAAATCCATAATTTAACCCATTTTATCAATCTTTTTGTTGAACAGTTCATCATCAGTCAAGGAATTATCAAGGACTACTCCTATCTTTATGGGATTCATCAAAATAAGGGAAAAAATATTACAAGGACACTTGAAATTTTTTTCTTCTGAAGCACTTCAAATTCCAGAAGTACATCCAAAATTATTAAAAGGTATTTTTCTAGGATTTATAAAACCTGGACCATTCTACTTCTCATTAATGCGAGAGATTGTTTGCTCATTTGTTGACTTGATCATCGAATAGAAGCTCAAATAGCTACAGATGAGGCCATCAATGCTTCTTAAAACTAGTTTAAGGCATTCTCCTCCAAACGTAAAAAAATCACAAGAATTTGATCAACCTATATAATGAAGAAAGAATGAGAAGTCAAAAAATAATTATGACAAAATTCATTTAAAGTCACATAACTATACCCTTTTAAGTACATCCAGGACTAATATTCTAATGGAGATTCAAAATTTTGAACATCTCAAGTGGCCAAAGCCACTAAGAAATCTAAATAATTAAGATCAATTTCAATATTGTAACTTCCACCATTCAAAAGGACATACAATTGAAAAATATTTTAAATTAAATGATAAAATTGAATGTCTAATTCAACATAGATATTTTAGTTATTATTTATAAAAATAACTTTCAAATCATCAGCCTCAAAATAAAGGAGATTAGAATAAATCAAAGTTGATTTGACTTGGTCAAATTCAATAAGATTGGATTCATCCATGGTTGAGAAATGTTTAAGGCATGGGATGAAACAAATTTGAACCTTGAGGGGGTTTGATAAGGTTTAAATAGGTTAAGTTGACTAGGTGGATTGATTTAGGTCATGAGGGCTAACTTTTACTAACTATAGGCCTAGTTGACCAAGTCAACTATTAACTATGTCAAGGGTTCAATCATGTTTAAACCCATAATAAAGATGTTTAGAGGAGTTTGAGTAGGTTTGATATTAATCTAGAGTTTGATTTATCATAAAAGGGCTTAAGGATTGGTCTGGTCAACCTATGACTTGGTCAACTAATTCGACTTAAGGCTAGAGTTTGAGCTCAACAGATTTGGTTTGATATTTGAATTCTGGTAGTGGTGGTTTCATAGGTCAGAGTGATCAAAATGATGAATTAGACCCTTAAAGGACTATTGGGTCAACCCTGGATGGTTGAATTGGTCAACCAAGTTGACCAAAGGTTATGGTTTAGGTCCAACAAGTTTGAAGTGAAATTTGGAGAATAATGGAGGTGGTCCCATGGTATGGATTGGTCATTTCAATAAAAATGACCTATTGGTCCCTTAAGGGGTCCAGGTTGACCCAGGATCCTATACACTCCTAATAGATTTTAGGATGCATTGGAGGAGGTTGCAGGGTTTGATTTGACTAGGCCATATTGTAGCTTAGACATAACTTCAAAATTATCCTTAAGGGGTATTTTGGTCATTTTGATCCCTAGTCAACTAGGGGTCAAAGTGGGTCCAACAAACTACAATTTACTAGTCAACATATCATGATCAAGGGTGTGGATGTGGTTAGAGGCTTTGGAGAATGCTCTAAGATAAAATTCCACTAGATGGCAGGTAGTGGCATTGAGTGTAAATATTTAAAGGTTTAATAGCCCTTGGATTTTAATTTAGTTTCTGAGGTTAGAGATCTCAAAATGAGCTTAAATTTAGAGGATATATCCTAGGGACATACCTAATCAATATATAATTGATAGATCATAAATCAAGGGTCATTTTCTTAGGGTTTGAAATAGTTGAAAAATCACTGAAAAGGCTTTCCGGACCTAAGCCTTTAGCCTTGGATTTTGGTCTAGATTTCTAAATTTATCATGGGTTTTAGATTTGATTGCTTAAGTTTGAAATATCCTTATCAATAACAATCAATTGGATGATTTTCTAGGGAATGGATATGATTGAAACTTGATCAAAGGCTAGATCAAAGGTTAATTGAGGTTTGGGTTTGAAAACTAGATGAGTTTGAAGTCTAGATTTCTTTGAAGTCTAGATTAACTTGAGAGCTAGGTTGATTTGAGGTTTGCATAGGTCTAGGGTCAAGATGGATTTGGGTTCTCGATTGATCTAGGGTTTAGATTAATCCTAATGACTTCATAAAATATGAGGTCAACATAGTGTTGCAGGAATAAAGTGAGTTTTTAAGAATAAAATGAATTAATCTAGCATAGTGATTAGAAAAAATACTAGATTAGTAGCTAAGGGGTATAATCAGATATAAAAAATTAATTTTGAGAAAACCTTTGCCTCTATATCTGGGTTAGAAGCTATTAGAGTTATGTAAGCTTTTGCTTTCTTTGGAGATTTCAAGTTGTATCAAATATATATTTAGAGTGCCTTCCTAAATAGGAGGATGAAGGAAGATATATATGTGGAGCAACCCCCTAAATTTGAGAATTCATAATTTCTCAATTATGTGTTTAAGTTAAAAAAGGCATTGTATGGATTGAAGCAAGCACCTAAAACTTGGTATGAGAGGCTAAGAATATTTCTCCTAGATAGAGCCTTTATTAATGTTAGTGGAGACACCATCTTATTTCTTAAGAAAGTAAGAGAAGATATTCTCATCATTAAAGTTTATGTGGATGATACACTCTTTGGATCAACAAATAAAAATATTTATGATGAATTTTCAAAAATAATGAGTGAGGAGTTTGATATAAGTATAATAGGAGAGCATACTTATTTTTTTGGATTTAGTGTAATGCAGTGAGATGATTGAACCTTCCTTTTTCAATCTAAATATATCAAGGTTGTTCTTAAGAAATATGAGATGAGTATTAATGCTACGACAATTAATACTCCCATGAGCTATACCATTCAACTAAATAAGGATCCCAACGGAAAATATGTAGATCAAAATAAGTATATGGAAATAATAGAATCACTTCTCTATTTGACTGCTAGTAGACTTGACATTATGTTTAGTATTTGTCTTTGTGTTGGATTTAGGCTGATTCTAAGGAATCCCATATGATTACAGTTAAGAGAATCCTTAGGTACCTCTTAGGCATCCAAAACTTATAAAAATGGTATCCTAGATATAGCTCATCCTTTGAAATCATAAGCTATTTAGACTCTGACTTTGCTGGATATAGGGTAGATAGAAAAAGCACCTTAGGAACATATAAATTCATAGGTAAATCACTAATTTTATGGTCTAGTAGAAAGCAAAACTCAGTAGCATTTTCCACCACTTAGGTGAAATAAATTATTGTATAAATCTATATTACTCAAGTCTTATGGCTAAAATAACAAATCTTAGATCTTGGATTATCTGTAGGCATTATTCCTATCATGTGTGACAATATTAGTGCTGTTGAGTTAGTTACAACTTAATTTTTCGATTGTTGAGATTCTTGTAACATGTATATTTTTTATGATTCTCAATTATTATTATTTTTTATTAGAATTTCTTTTAACATATTTTGGAAGTATTGTTTTGTTGTTTGTGTGTACTAACATTTCAGAGAAATCATACTCCATATTGTTGAAGACTTCAAATCACATCAAATTAGAGTTTATTATAAATGAAGTATATATTTTTAATTTTATTGAGTCTGAGAGTGTGTGATTGTAATTAAGTAACTCTACACACAAACATTGGGGAAGTGTTTAAAATTATGATTTTTTAAACTGATCCTATAATACAAACTCATTTCGTACAGGATGATATGTTCAGTTAATTTCCCCTTCAAGTAGACAAATGATCTGTAGGTAAAAATTTTTTCTCAGTGTGGATCATACTGTATGAAGCTTTCTTCATACGTACACCATCCAGAGTATACAAATATGAGGCCCCTTTCTGTCTTAATGAATTCAAAGTATTTCTAAACTGTTCACACCATATGATATTGTCATTGTATGTACGCCAACCCGAGTATGAATTAGATGGGTCCCTTTTCATCTAGATGAACTCTAAAATTTTTTGAACTAATTGTACCATACGATGTCGTCATTATACGTACACCATCCAGAGTATGAAAATGTGGTGTCCCTCTTCATCCCGATGAAGATGAAAAATTTTCTATTTGTTTGTATAATACGAACTGGATTTGTACTGGATGATCATCGTGTATGAAGTCATTTTATACAAATTCACAAAAGGTTCATGCGTAATAGTTTTTGAACTATTCATATGTACAAACATACAATTATATTGTACGATCGTACACGCTCAAAATTAAAAATTTTAATTTACTAAATGGTTTTTCATGTCTTTCATATAAAAGGTCCTTAAAAATTGACTTAAAAAGTAGTTGTTCTTCATGATCTTTCAAGGGAGAGTGAAAGAGAGAGCGTGGGAGAGTGTTTTAGAGAGATTTCTTGCAAGTGGCGGAGTGTGAAGGGTTTACAAGGTTACTCAAAGGTAAGGATCTCTTTGTGTTTTTGGTGATAACTCTTCCTTTCTTCTTTCTAGTTGCTTGTGAGAAGATCTTTGAAGAAGATTCGATACTCTGCCGACATTTGGAGGGTGTGAAAGGATGACGATACTCTACTTTCACTTGGAGGGTGTGAAAGAATGATGGTTCTTTGCCGACACTTAGAGTGTGTGAACAGAAGATGATTCTCTACCGACACTTGAAGAGTGTGAAAGGATGATGGTTCTCTACCACATCGGGGATTGGTGGAAGAGAGGATTTATAAAGGCTTCTCCACCTTGCTACGGGAGCAAAAGGAGAGACACTTTGGTAATAGTGTAATACATAAAGAGAGAGTCTTCAGGGAGTGGATGTAGGTCGTGTTTGACTGAATCACTATAAATCTTTGTATCTTTTATTTTCTGCATTTATTTTATGTAATTTTGTTGTTGTGGTTGAAAAGCTTTTTAAAAAGATAATTATTTTTGAAAATTAATTAAAATAGTTTTCTAAAAAAAATCTAATAATTTTTTTTTAAATTATCAATTCACCCCCTCCAGGTTAGCCTTGGGATAATAACTTAGGTTTAATAACCTATATGGAATCAACAAGTGGTATTAGAGCCTTATTTCAAAACTATAAGTTTAGACTACTTTTTGAAAAAAAATGGCTACTTTTGGAATTCGAAATATACCTGAAGGCTATTCGATCACTATACCTCCATTATTTGATAATATTCCTTGGATTTTTGGAAAATACACATGTCTACATTTCTGCAATCACTTGATTATCTTATGTAGATTTTAGTTCAAGAAGGGTATACCAAGCCTACTAGACTAGTAGATGGCATTAGAGTTGAAACACCCTTTACTGACTAGACTGTAGAAGAATGTGACTTAACACAATTAAATGCTAAATACTTATATAGTTTCTTTTGTTCACTTAAGTCAGAAGATTACATGCGGGTTTTCACTTATAAAAGTGGAAATGACATATGGGATGGACTCTATATTACATACGAAGGGACTAATGAAGTAAATGAATCTAGATTAAATATTTTATTACATGATTATGAATTATTTTACATGAAATACAATGAATCCATATCTGATATATACACAAAATTCACTCAGATAGTCACTTCTTTGTATGCATTAGGTAGGGAATTAACAAATGCTGAAATGGTAAATAAAATTCTTTGTTATTTGCCTACTACTTATGATGCTAAAATAACTATAATTACAGAGTCTAAGGATTTAAATGTTTACTCTATTGATAATCTTCTTGGTTCACTAATTGTTTACGAGCAAGGAGTGAGTCAAAGGAAGATTGATGCAGGAGAATAATGAAAAGAGAAAAACATAGCACTAAAAGTAGATGGTTCAGGGAGTGATCAGTCACAACCTGAGGATTAGGATGACATTGCCTTAATGACAAGGCAATTCATAATTTTTTTTAAAAGAAAGTAGAAGAGATGTCAGCAGTGAAACAAAGGTAAGTTCCATAAAAATGTTAAGATTTCTAATGATGTGATTTGTTATGAATGTAGGAAACTTGGATATATAAAATTAGACTATCTTAATCTTAAACTCCTAGTAAGGAGAAGGTAGAGGAGAAAGAAAATGGGAGAAAGGGCAATAAGAGATTTTAGAGTGCCTTTTAGGTGGACTCAGCTTTGGGTTCGTTAGAAATAAAAAAGGAAGAGGAAGTCACCAACCTATATTTAATGGCTAATAATCTTGATCAATCAGATTAAGAATATGTATGTGACTTAACCTATGATAAATTACTTAAAGTTTCTGATAGAATGCATACTGCATATAGAAAACTTAAGAAAATGCATGCTAGATTGAACTTATAAATACAAGAGTTACAAAAAGAGCATGAAACCCTTAGGAAAGATCACACATAGATAGATAATAACCACATGAGCTTACTTGATAAATTTGATGATTTGAATTAACAAAATGAATTACGAAAGTCATCCAATGCTAAATTGGAAAACAAATCAAAGATTTTAGTGATGAATCTAAGAATAGAGAGCACTATCTAAAATATGATAACACTATGTTAGAAGATAAAAATTCATTTCTTAGAGTGACAGTGAAAGCTCTTGAGAAAAATTAGATACCTTGGCACTTGAAGATTTTACTAATCCTATTTTGAGGTCAAAAATTTTAAAACTTAGGTAGAGATAAATTTATTATCGGAGATTAAAAAACCCTTTTCCTAGAGTTAAATGTTTTACATGTGTGATGATTGGACATATATCATACACTTGTACTTTACATAAAAAAGCTCATTTAGTGTGGAGACCTAAGATGCAAAAACTAAGTCATATAATACATACATCTAATTTTAATTTTTTAAAAGGAGAACCCAAACTTATTTGGGTTTCTAAGTCTAATATTTGAATGTTTTATAGGTACGCTCTCATACAAGACCTTGTGAGAGTAATTGGTATCTGGACATTTGTTGCTCAAAGCATATAACTAGAGACACTACACAATTCATATCGCTAGAAGCTAGGAATGGAGGCAAGGTTAAACTAAGAGATAATACCACAAGGAAAGTGGTTGGCACAGGTATGGTCAAAAACCTGAATAACTTTTTTATAGAAAATATTTTATTAGTAGAAGGTTTAAAACATAATTTATTAAGTATTGGTCAGCTATGTGACAAAGGGTATAACATTAAATTTTTTTCCACTAGCTGTATATTAAGTTTAAATAGAAATAATGTTTTATATAGAACCAGGGTAAATGATGTTTATATGCTAGATTTGAACTGTACTAAAACTCCTAATACTTTTTGCTTGAAAATAATTTTTGATGAATTATGGTTATGACATAGGTTACTTTGTCACGCTAGCATGAAAAACCTTAGGAAAATTACCTAAAAGGAACTGGTAAAAGATATACTAAAACTATTCTTTACTAAGGATCACCTTTGTGATGCATGTTAATTAGGAAAATAAGTGAAATCCTTATTTCATTCTAGTAAATATCTTAGAACTAGGCAAACCATTAGAGATTATTCATATGAATCTTTTTGGACCAGTTAGCACTATAAGTCTAGGAGGGAAGGTATATGAATTTATGATAGTTGATGATTTCTCAAGATTCATGTGGGTTAAATTTTTATTTCATAAGAATGAATCATTTAAGGAATTTAGAGATTTTTTTACTTGAATTCAGAGGAAATTAGGGTGTCAAATTTTAACAATTCAAAGTGATCACGGAGATGAATTTAAAAATTAAAAATTTGAGGATTTTTGTAAAGAACTTGGAATTGATCATAATTTTTCTACATCTAGGACCTCTCAGTAGAATGGAGTAGTCGAAAGAAAGAATATAATAATAATTGAAGCTGCTAGAGCCAATGTTTGTAGAATATTCACTTCATAAATATTTTTGTACTGAAGCGATTAGTACTGTATGTTATATTTTGAATAGAGTGAACATAAGGTCTAAATTGAAGAAAACACCATATGAGCTTCTTAAGAGGAGAACACATAACTTGCCATATTTGCATGTTTTTGGATGTAAGGTGTTCATACATAATAATGAAAAATCTTCCTTTGGAAAATTTGATCCAAAATCAGATGAATGAACTTTTCTTGGATACTCTAATGTTGGAAAATTGTATAGAGTATTTAACAAAAGAACTTTGGTAGTTGAGTAGACCACACATGTTATATTCGACGAGTCTGGAATTTTGAAAGAGCCAAGTTTGGAAGAGGATGCTATATAAAATAACTCCCAAAAGATTGAGAAGATTGATTTGAATGAAAATTTGGAGAAAGAAAATCCTTTGCCTAAAGATTTAATTTTTTTAAGAAACCACCCTAAGAAATTTATTTTAGGTGAATCGAGTGAGGGTATTAGGACTAAGCGTGGACTTAACAAAGAAGTCAATCATTCTTCCTTTATTTGAATAATAGAACACACAAATATAAATCAAGCAATTTCAGATGAATTTTGAATTTTGTCAATATAAGAAAAATTAAATCAGTTTGTAAGGAATGATATTGGGAATTTATTGCAAGGCCAAAGGATTAAAATATAGTTGGAACTAAGTGAGTATTTAAAAATACAATGAATGACTCAGGATTTGTTGTTAGAAATAATGTTAGATTGATGGCTAATGGGTATAATCAAATTATAGGGATTAATTTTGAGGAGTCTTTTTCCCCTATAGCGAGACTTAAAGCAATTATGATTTTGTTAGCCTTTTCCTATTTTAGAGGATTTAAATTGTATCAAATGGATGTTAAGAGTGCCTTTTTGAATGGGGTGATTCAAGAGGATGTTTATCTTGAACAATCTTCAAGTTTTAAAAATTCAAAATTTCCTAATCATGTTTTTAAATTAAAAAAAGGTATTATATGAATTGAAATAGACAGCTAGAGCTTGGTATGAGAGGTTAAGAATTTTTCTATTAGAGAGATCTTTTGAAAAAGGAAGTGTGGACACCACTCTCTTTTTTGAAGAAATTGGGAGACGATATACTCACTATTCAGATTCATGTTGATGATATTATTTTTGGATCTTCTAATACAAATCTTTGTGATGATTTTTCTAAAATAATGAGTAATGAATTTAAGATGAGCCTAATAGGAGATCTTAGTTATTTTCTTAGTTTTAGTATTAAGCAAATTGAGGAGGGAATATTTCTTAGTCAATCAAAGTATGTTAAGGACATCATCAAGAAGTATGAAATGGATAATGCTAAATTAGTTAATATACCTATGAGTTCCTAAGTTTAGTTGGATAAGGACTCAAAGGAAAAATCTGTTGATTAAAAAAATTTAGAGGAATTAATAAATCTTTGCTTTATTTGATAGCAAATAGACTAGATATTATATTTAGTATTTATTTGTGTGCTAGATTTCAATCAGATCCAAAAGAATCATATTTGACAATAGTAAAAAGGATTTTGAGATATATTTTTGAAACTTAAAACTTAGAGATTTTATATCCTAAGTACAGTTCTTCATTTGAAATTATTAGACATTTAGATTCAGACTTTGTAGGTTCTAGGGTTGATCGAAAGAGTACATCTTGAACTTATCAATTTATGAGAAATTCTTTAGTTTCTTGGTCTAGAAGAAAATAAAATTATGTAGTCCTATCTATTGCTGAAGTTGAATACATTGCCTAAGAAAGTTATGTGGCACAAATTCTTTGATTGAAATAACAGTTAATTGATTTAGGATTCACAATTGGCACTATTCCAATTTATTATTATAACACTAGGTCATTTGCATTTCAAAAAATCCAATTCAATATTATAAAACCAAACATATAGATATAAGGCATTATTTCATTAGGGATCATGTATCCAAAGGAGAAATTAAATTGAATCATATTTCAACTAAAACTTAACATGAAGACATTCTAAAAAAACCACTAGCCTTTGATACTTTTAGTATATTAAGAACAAGGCTAGGTGTGATTGATCTTAATGCTTAGATAAATTCTTCTGCAAACTTGATATGATTATTATGTGTGATTTAATCTAATTTACTATTTTTATTTGTTAATATTTTGTTTGTGTGTGTTTTAGATTTTGGTTTTATATTTTTTCTTTATTTGATTTGGACATGAATCATATATCAAAAGTTTTGTTTCTGGTTTTTCACGAAGATCGTGCATATGAATTCATTTTCATACTATATAAAGGTCTTTTTTTTTTTAAATAGGAGGGATTTAGAATTTTTTTTCATTCATTTCAACATCCTCCTTGAATCCTTCTCAACCTAGGAATGGTCAGTTCTTGCAAGCGTGGTAGAGTTTCTAAGAGTTCTTCTTCTAGGATTATGGACGACAACTTTCTATCTAGAAGTAATGAGGATTCCTTCTTCAGGTTTATAGCCTCTAAAATTACTCCCTCTAGATTACTGATTCAAGATGATATCCACTTTCAAGTTATGCCTCTATTTACTTCAACCCAGTTCTCCTTTATCTTGACTTTGATCCATGCTTATCACAAATAGACCTTTCACTACTTCTTAGCAAATATGAGTTTTAGTGAGGATGAGAGTAGGATTACTTCATTTGTCAAAAAGTAATGGATAGAAATCACTAAGGAAGATTTATAAACTTTTCTGAAACTAAGGACTCGAGGGACTAGAGTGAAATTACTAGATGCGCCAAAAGGGGGGGGGGGGGGGGGGGGGTGAATTGCAAAAAACTTATTTCCATAAAAATCCTAAACAGGAGTTTTAATCTATTTTTTATTTTTAAATTTTTAACAGAAAAATTAACTAATGCAAAAGTAAGTACTTAAGCATAATTTACAACAACTAATTCCACAACATTTTTCACCAAGCAGTTATAATGAAAATAAAGTACAAGCAAAAATAAAAGCGGTAAAGGAAAAAGTACACCAAAGTTTTTATGGTGGTTCGATTACTTGACCTACGTCCACTCCCCAGAGTCCTCAACTCCAAGAATTTTACTACTAAATAATAGTTCTCCTTTTTCCACCTTTAGCAAGGCGGAGAAGCGCTTACAAACCTCACTTTCACCAACCCGGCATGGCGGAGTGCCAAGCACTTTTCTCACCCTCCAGGTGATGACAGTGTACCTTCTCATTTTTCTCCCTCCTGGAGAAGGTAGAGTACCTTAGAGGACATGAATGTAGAAGAGTCTCCCCCTAAGAAAGCCTCCCATAAGATCTTCTTGGGCCACATGAGGAGCAAAGTACAGCAAGCTCGGAGCAACCGTGTGATCTCCCTCACACTCCTTCTCCCTCACCAAGCTCACCTTCTCCTTCCTCTCACAAACCCTAAAATCTCCTCAAGAGCTCTCTGCCAAGAAAATCATCTCTAATCACGTTCCCCTCTCTTAGTCACACATGAAAAATATAACTTTTTGATACAAAAAATGGGCTCCAAAAACCCTAAAATTTTTCAAATTAGCTGTTACTATCGTACAGTACAATTACATATCATACAGTACGATTAGTACAAATGAGCTTCATTCTAGTATGAAGGTTTACAAATAGGTCAAAACTTCTGAATAAGTTCATACAGTACGATATAAACTCGTACTGTATGATAGGGAAAACTCTTTTGTTCGTACAGGATAATATCCGGGACGATCAAAACTCATCTCTATACATCGTGATACGACCTACTTTTGTACAGTACGATTAGTCAAAATTGAGGTATCGTCCAGGATGAAGTTCGGGATGATTAAAACTCATCTCTATACATCGTAGGGTACAATCTACATCATATAGTACGATTAGAAAAAATCAAGGGATCGTCCAGGATGAACTCCAGGATGATAAAAAATAGCCTCAATTCATTATATAGTAAGAACGGGTTTGTACAGTACGATGATCAATCATGAATTAATCATTTATTTATTCTACTAATCATGGGTTAATTTAAGTAAGTATTTAAAATAAATTATATAGTATGAATCTCTTCGTACAGTACGAATGACTAATAAACTTACTTAAAATAATCTGGCGGCTAGGGTTTCATATCAGTAACATCATACAGTATGATATAAATCATACAGCACGACCTGTTCACATAAAAACATTTTAGCCAGGTCAGATCGTAGAGTATGATATAAACTCGTACTGTACAATCAACAGAGAAAAAAATCTATGTTTTAAAAAACCTCTCCCATTGTGTGTGTGCATGGTTGCTCAGATTTACATGCAATTTGTGCCCAGACTCAAGAAAAGAGAAAATAAAATAAATGAAGAAATTACAATGTTACAAACTCACACTTCTATTCTACCCAAACTTGAGTCTTCTTGTTGTCCTGAGTAACTTGTGATCTCCCTGAAATGTTAGTACTCACAGAAAATATTAGAAATAAAAGATATTCAATGAATAGTAAATTAGGCGACATTATTTGTCATCATCAAAATCTCAGACTAGGGGTCATATATTGCAACAATCTTCCCCTTTTTTATGATGTCAAATAATGTTGCATGGCTTTTGTTTTTTTTTCTTTTTTTTTTTTTAACTTAAAACATCAGGAAATGGATAGAAAAAGAAAAATGCATTTGAGTAAATATAAGCAAAAATACATAAGCAAGATAACAAGAATACATAAGCAAGACAACTGACTACAACAAGACTTCTTCCCCTTTTGACATCACCAAAAAGAGGAGACACAAACAATACTAAGAAAGAAAGAATAAAATATATACACTTGGAGGTGGAGGTGGGTGTGGTTGAAAATATTGAAGGATTGTATCAAAACGGTGATCAATCGAAGAAAAGTGTTCCCCAAACCACCACATGTCTTGCTTATGTTGCTAATGCTATTCTTGTATGTGTGTGTCAAGACGACTCTAAAGTTGGTCGAAGCATTTGACCAAATCATTGAGAGGGTAGGCTGGTGCAGGTGCTCGTGGTGTTGCATGCCGTCGTGGTCGAGCAAGAGCTGCTACTGGGGCAGCTTCTCCTTCTTCTTCATCAAAGTCAGGTTCATCTGGCTCTGGCCCTCAATGAAACAAAATATGGAAGGAGGCATCTGTATAAAAAAATAAGTAGGTTATCGAGTTCACTGGGATAGGTTAACTGATATTTATTTTGAAGAAGGTACCCTATAAGGTGGTCAAGGGTTATGTTTTATTTTCTATGGGTGGTAGGGAGGCAAATTAAGGTCATATTTCAAATGTAATCAATAATCAAATCTACCTCATCAAATTTGGTGTTGGACATGATATGATTGGTGGTGACAGATAAACTCTGGGTCATGCGAATTCGATCGCCAGCTTTGGGTACTATTGAGGTTGTAAGTATGTTTTAAATGATCCTGGAATTTTGTTTGAGGGATTGAACTAGTGGTTGGTGTTGGTAGAAGGTGAAATTCCTAAGAACTAAGTTCGTAGCACTCCAGCCAAAGTCATTGGTAAGAAATGAGTTAACTCTAGGACCGTCAGTGGAGAGCCCAATGTATTGGGCAAGGTCCGCTCTAGTGATCTCAACATGTTGTTGGCAGACGAAAGAGGTGAGGGTATGGTTTTCAATGTTGATTGTGAGGTTGGCTAGAAATTCAAAAGGGAGTTTTGAATTGTATAGAAAGGCTAAAGTCAAAAGGAATTGCAGAGTGGTGGAGGCGAATAGAGGCATTACCTTAAAATTTAGTGCAGCTTGGTTTAACATTCGAGATGGTATAATTTTGCAGGCCTTATACTTCTGATAAGCTGGTTCATTATTGGCATTCAAGAAATAGTCACTGGGTCGGCATGAGGAAGATGAGTTTCTAACAACTAGACGACCCCGCTTGCTAGAGCTCGACATTTTTGGGAAGGCAAGTAGACTAAGTGAAGGTGAAGAAGTGAGTGAAATGATCTACCAATGAAGCTAATTTATAGAATGTTTTAGACATCATATAGTATGATATGGTATCAAATAGTATGATGGGGAAATAATTATTATCTGACTGATCGATTCGAGAAAGGTGGTCAAATCGTACAGTACGATCAAAAGGATTTCGATCGTCCTGAGGGTCATCGGCACGACCCTTGATGAAAGTTTCGTATAATAAGAACAAGTGTATTGTACAGTACGAAACTGCAATTATATCTTACCAGCCACCTTTAAGTCATCCTCATCCATTTCGCTGACATGGATTATACAATATGAAGAGGAGATATTATACCTTACGATGTTCAATAATGTCGTACCAAATGAATTGATTGAACTACCACCTATTTTTTGCAGTATAATGTGTATTATACGGTACGATAAACTGAGATGAAATTTGATTCTGGGTTATATTGTGTGATTAGATATATAGTACAGTATGATAGTGAATCGTATAGTACGACAAGGAAAGTGTAAATTGTCGAGTTTGGTGTAGTGAGTGTGTGATGATCAGGAACAACCTTAGAAGATTTTATTTTTATTTTTTTTATTTTATGCATTAATGTCTATGACACCTAGTCTCATCCTCAAAGTGCTAAAGGTGTCGAATGCTAGTGGTTTCATGAAGATGTCTGCCAATTGATCTCCTGTAGTGATGTGATGCAATTCTATATCTCCTTTAGCAACATGATCTCTTATGAAATGGTGTCTAATGTCTATATGTTTTGTTTGAGAGTGTTAAATTGGATTTTTTGAGATGCAAATATCACTTGTGTTGTCGCACATGATTGAGATGGTTCCTACAGGTAATCCAAGATCAAGAATTTGTTACTTTAACCATAGTACTTGTGCAACACAGCTTCCTACTGCAATATATTCTGCCTCGGCTGTGGAGAGGGCTATCGAATTTTGCTTCATACTAGACCAAGAAACTAATGATTGTCTTATGAATTGGCAGGTACCAGAGGTGCTTTTTCTTTCTACCTTACATCCTGTAAAATCAGAATCTGAATACCCTACGATTTCAAAGGAAGTGTTGTGCTTGGGATACCAAATTCCTAAGTTTGGGGTGCCTAGTAGATATCTAAGAATTCTCTTGACCGCAGTTAAGTGAGACTCTTTAGGATCAGCTTGAAAATGGGCACAAAGGCACAAACTAAATATTATGTCCGGTCTACTAGCAGTCAGGTAAAGAAGAGATCCGATCATTCTTCTATATTTTTTTTGGTCTACTAATTTTCTGTTCGGATCTTTATCTAATTGAATTATTGAGCTCATTGGAGTGATCATGGGTTTAGCATTATCCATCTCATATTTTTTCAGAATATCCTTAATATACTTTGTTTGGCTAAGAAATGTTCCGTTATCCATTTGTTTTACACTAAAGCTAAGAAAGTAGTTTAGTTCTCCCATTAAGCTCATTTCAAACTCATTACTAATTGTTTTTAAGAATTCATAACACAAATTTTAATTTGAAGATCCAAATAAGATGTCATCCACGTAGATTTGAATAATGAGAATTTCATCTTCTTCAATTTTAGATTCGAAGGGCTTATCTGATTCATCAAATACTATATGGGTGGAATCTTCTAATATTGGGGTTCTCTTATTAAAGATTCTATAGGCCTTACCTATATATGAATATCCTAAGAAGACAACCTCATTAGACTTGAGATTGAATTTTCTTAAGGGAAGTTTGCCATTATTCAAGATGAAGCACTTGCAATCAAAGACAAGTAGGTGTGAAAGATTCGATGTCCGACCTTTAAGGAGTTCAAAAGGAGTTTTATTTAGCTTTGATCTAATATTCACCCTATTTAAGATATAACATGCCTTATTTATTACTTCTGCCCAAAAATATCTAGGAAGGGTGTATTCAGTTGCCATAGTAACTTCTACCAAGATTATATTCTTTCTTTCTGCTATTCCATTTTGCTGTGGAGTCCTAGGGGCTGAGAAATTATGCTCTATTCTTATCTCTTAACAAAATGATTCAAATCTTTCATTTTGAAACTCTCCACCATGATCATTATAGATTATTGAGATTTCACATCCTAATTTTCGTTAAATCTAAATGGAGAATACCTTAAATTCCTCAAATGACTCATCTTATGTGCTAGGAATCTTATCCAAGTGAATCTAGTGAAGTCTACAATCACAAATCCATAATTTTTCCCTCCTAGGCTAGCTGTGCTTGTTAAAATAGTTTCTATTTGCGTGCTTTACATTTTTGCAACTTGTATAGTTTTGATGATTCCAAATATTATTGTTCAAATGTGTAGTTATCTCATAACAATTTTAGAAGATTTGTATTTGCTCTTGTGCGTATTAATATTTCAGGAAAATCAGACTCCAGACTACGAAAACTTTAAATCAAATTCAACATGAGATACTTTGTGAATTTGAAGCTTGTATTTTTCTTTGAATTAAATTTGAAAGGGAGTGATTATAATTGAGTGAATAAAAATATACACACACACACATAAGGAGATCATATTTAAGTTATACTGATCGTATGGGATGATATCAGATCGTACGGGATGATCTGACAGTTATCTCCTATTGAGCACATAGAACGAATAGGAACTGGCTTGAAAAAATTTTTAAGTCCTATTCATCCGGGACAAAATTAATTATTGTCCAGGACGATCTGGTCTCTGTAAAATTTTTGTCCAGACAAAATTAATTATCGTTAGAAAACGAGTTGCTCTATGTAAAATTTTCGTCCAGACGAACTTAATTATCGTCCAGGACGATCTGGTCTCTGTAAAATTTTCGTCCAGACGAAATTAATTATCGTCAGAAAATGATCTGCTCTCTGTAAAAATTTCGTCCAGATGAACCAATTTTCGTCCAGACGATTAACCGACTTAGAACGGTTTTCAGCAGTTTTCTAGACCGACCTAGTTAATAACCGTTCGTACCGGACGAACTTAGTTCGTACGGGACGATCAGTGTGTACGAAGACATTTCGTACTCATATACAAATAGGGTCGTTTCAAAGCGTTTAAGTAGAATTGTCCAGGACGATCCACGATCGTACGGGATGATCAACTGCGTACATAAATGAAAACTTGCAGTTTTTGGATGATTTTTCTTGTATTTTGAATAAATTGTCCAAATTAGACTGCCACCCAATCTCTTTTTCATTTGATCTTCGTGCCGCTTGAGAGAATAACTAAGGAGAGAGTGTGAGAGTGCATTCAAAGGAGGATTCCTACCACTGGAGCGTGAAGGCTTCACTTGGAGTTCAAAGGTAAGAATCTCTACTTGTGAATTGAGATTACTTCACTCTTTTCTTTCTCCCTTCTAGATTTCTTGTGAGAAGATCTGTCAAGGAGATCCGGTTCACTGCCGACACTTGGAGAGTGTGAATAGCCAAAAGGATCGCTTCCTACACATGGAGAGTGTGAACAGCTGTAGGGTTCTCTGCCCACACTAGGAGAGTGTGAAAGGATGGTAGGGTTCTCTGCCCACACTAGGAGAGTGTGAAAGGACGAAAGGGTTCTCTGCCCACACTAGGAGAGTGTGAAAGGACGGATGGTTCTCTGCCAACACTGGGGATTGTGTAAAAGGATGACGGTTCTCTATCGCACCGGGTAGTGGTAAAAATAGTGTGTTGTAAAGGCTTCTCCGCCTTGCTGTGGGTGCAAAAGGAGAGTCACTTTGTGGTATTAGTGCAATACTCGGAGGGTGCCTCCGGGGTGTGGATGTAGGTCTGGTTATAGACCGAACCACTATAAATCTGGTGTCATTTACTTTACAGTTTTTATGTTTCCGCATTTTATTTTTTAAGTCTTAAAAACTCTGTGGTTGAAAAACTTTTTCTACAAAACTTAAAAGAAACAATTTTTATTTCAGTTCAACATAATTTTAAAAGAGGGCTTAAAATTTTTTAAACTACCAATTCACCCCCCTCTTGGTAGCCTTTGGGATATTAACTTAGGCTTAACAACCTAATTACTTGACTCAACAAGTGGTATCAGAGCGTTGTTTCAAAATCATAAGTTTGAATTACTTTTTGATTAACGTAAATGGCTACATTTGGAAACCGAAACACATCTGAGGGTTACTCTATCACTAGACCTCCACTGTTTGACAATATTTCTTTTGATTTTTGGAAAACACGCATGTCTACTTTCTTACAATCACTTGATTATCACATGTGGATGCTAGTCCAGGAAGGTTACACAAAACCAACTAGATTAGTTGGTGGAGTTAGGGTAGAAACACCTTATGCAGATTGGACTATAGAAGAACGTGACTTAGCACAATTAAATGCCAAATGTTTAAATAGTTTCTTTTGTGCTTTAAAATCTGAAGACTACATGCGAGTTTCCACTTGCAAAAGCGGAAAGGACATATGAGATAGACTTTGTATAACTTATGAAGGGACAAATGAGGTTAAGCAATCAAGACTCAATATCTTGTTACATGACTATGAATTGTTTCGCATGAAACCAAATGAATCTATTTCAGACATGTACACAAGATTCACACTAATTATCACTTCTTTGCATGCACTTGGTAGGGAATTAACTAATGCTGAAATGGTCAATAAGATTTTTCGTTGTTTACCTACTGCTTATGATGCTAAAATTACTGCAATTACAGAGTCTAAAGATCTAAACATTTATTCTATTGACAATCTTCTTGGTTCACTCATTGCTTATGAGCAATGAGTAAGTCAAAGAAAGATTGATGCAGGTGAACTACGAAAGGACAAGAATATTGCACTAAAGGTGGAAGAGTCAGAGAGTGAACACTCACAACCTAAGGATGAAGATGATATTGCATTGATGACTAGACAATTCAGATGCTTTTTAAAGAGGAAGCAGAAGAGACGCCAGCAATGGAATAGAGGTAAGTATAATAGAAATGATAAGGTTTCTAATGAAGTGATTTGTTATGAATACAGGAAACCAGGTCATATCAAGACTGATTGCCCAAAACTCAAAGCCACTCCTAGCAAGGAGAAGGTAGAGGAAAAACCAATGGTAAAGAAGGGCAAGAAGAAGTTTCAAAGAGCTTTCTGGGCGGACTCAACTTCAGATTCATCTGAGACTGAATAAGAAGAAGAAGTCACCAACCTTTGCTTGATGGCAGATAATGTTGTTCAATCAGATCAAGAAGAGGTATGTGACTTAACTTATGATGAATTATTTGAAGTTTCTGAACACATGCTTGATGCATATAGGAAAATGAAAAAGATGCATGCTAGTGTAAGTTTTGAATTGGAAGAGCTTAAGAAGGAACATGAAATCCTTAGGAATGATCATGCATTAATAGACAACAACTAAATGAAACTTCTTGATGAATATGATGACTTGAATAAGAATTTTGAGAATTTAAAATCATCCTATTCTGAACTTGAAAAAGAATTTAAGAATTTTAAGGATGAGTCTGTAAGCAAGACATATAGAATCAATTATACCAATCGAATCTTGGAAGATATGAATTCATTTTACAAACTCACAATAAGAGCTCTCGAGGATAATAGGAACCTCCCTAAACTTGAAGATTTTATAAATCCTAAATATTATCCTAAATTCATGAAATCCCTTAGAAGACAATCATATGGAAGAAAACATAGGAATATTTTTTTTAATGTTAAATGTAATAATTGTGGATTTTTGGGACATATATCTCACATCTGCACTTTAAAGATGAAAACTAATTTGGTGTGGAGAACTAAGATGCATAAACCTAGACATATCATACATGCATATGATTATAAATTTCATAAAGGTGAACCCAAACTTGTTTGGGTTCCCAGGTCTAACATTTGAGAATTTTACAGGAGTGCTCTCACACAAGACCTCGTGAGAGCATATGGTACCTGGACAGTGGATGTTCAAAGCATATGACTGGAGATACTACTCAATTCATAACGCTGGAAGCCAGGAGTGGAGGCAAGGTTACACTTGGAGATAATACTACAAAGAAAGTGGTTGGATCAGGTATGATTGAAAATTTGAAAAACTTTTTCATAGATAATGTGTTATTAGTTAAAGGCTTAAAACATAATTTATTAAGCATAAGTCAGCTATGTGATAAGGGCTATAATATAAAATTTTTACCTACTAGCTGCATAATAAGCCTAAATGGAAAAAATGTTTTAAATAGAAAAAGGGTAAACAATGTTTATATGCTAGATTTAAATTTTATTCAATCTCCTACTGCTTTTTGTTTGAAAACTGTTTCTGATGAATCATGGCTTTGGCATAGGAGACTTTGTCATTCTAGTATGAAAAACTTTAGAAGAATTACCCAAAAGAACTTAGTGAGAGGTATACCAAAACTAGACTTTACTAAGGACCACCTTTGTGATGCATGTCAATTAGGAAAATAAGTGAAGTCCTCTTTTAAGTCCAATAAAGATCTTAGGACCAGTAAACCTTTAGAAATTCTACACATGGATCTTTTTGGACATGTAGGAACTGTAAGTCTAGGAGGGAAGGTATACGGATTTGTTATAGTGGATGATTTCTCAAGATTCACTTGGGTTAGATTTCTTTTTCATAAGAGTGAATCGTTTGAGGAATTCAGAAATTTTTCTACTTGGATTCAAATGAAACTAGGGAGTGAAATAATTTCTATACAAAGTGATCATGGAGGAGAATTTGAAAATGAAAGATTTGAAAATTTCTGTAAAGAAAAAGAGATTGATCACAATTTTTCTGCACCTAGAACCCCTCAACAAAACGGCGTAGTTGAAAGAAAAAAATAGAACATTAATAGAAGCCGCCCGAGCAATGTTGGCAGAATACTCACTTCCTAGATATTTTTGGGCTGAGGCGGTTAGTACTGCATGTTATGTTCTGAATAGGGTGAATGTGAGATCAAATTTGAATAAAACACCCTATGAGTTGCTAAAAGGTAGAACACCTAATTTGTCTCATTTGCATGTATTTGGTTGCAAGGTGTTCATACATAATAATGGAAAATCTGCCTTAGGAAAATTTGATCCAAAATCAGATGAAGAAATTTTTGTTGGATATTCAAGTGTTGGAAAATCTTATAGGGTATTCAACAAAAGAACTTTAGTCATTGAAGAAACCACACATGTTGTATTTGATGAATGTGGAAATTTGGAAGAGCCAAATGTTGTTGAAGAAGAGATTGAAGAAAACTCCCAAAAGATTAATAGATTAAATATGGAAGAAAATGTGGAAGAGAATTTGGAAAGAGAAAACCCTTTGCCTAGAGATTTGAGATTTTCTAAAAACCACCCAAGAGAATTGATTATAGGTGAACCTAGTGAGGGTGTTAGGCATGGATTAAACAAGGAAGTCAATCATTCAGCCTTTATTTCAACAATAGAACCCACTAATATTGATCAAGCACTTTCTGATGAATTTTGGATATTGGCCATGCAATAAGAGTTAGATCAATTTGTAAGAAATAAAGTTTGGGAATTAACTACAAGGCCAAAAGATCAAAGTGTTGTTGGAATTAAGTGGGTGTTCAAAAATAAAATGAATGACTCAGGAGTAGTCATTAGAAATAAGGCTAGATTAATTGCTAAGGGGTATAATCAAATTGAAGGAATTGATTTTGAGGAGACTTTTGCCCCTGTAGCTAGACTTGAAGCAATTAGGGTTTTACTAGCCTTTGCCTATTTTAAAGGTTTTAAATTGTTTCAAATGGATGTCAAGAGTGCCTTTTTAAATGGGGTAATTGAGGAAGATGTTTTTTGTAGAACAACCTCTAGGTTTTGAAAATTTTAAATACCCAAATCATGTTTTCAAGTTAAAAAAGGCATTATATGGATTGAAACAGGCACCTAGAGCTTGGTATGAGAGGTTGAGCACCTTCCTACTTGAAAGATCTTTTGAAAAAGGAAGTATGGATACAACTCTCTTTTTAAGGAAATTTGGAAAGGATATACTCATTGTTCAAATTTATGTGGATGACATCATCTTTGGATCTTTAAATAAAAATCTTTGTGATGATTTTTCTAAAACAATGAGTAGTGAATTTGAAATGAGTCTAATGGGAGATTTAAATTACTTTCTAGGATTTAGCATTAAGCAACTTGAGGAAGGTACATTTCTTAGTGAAACTAAATATATTAAGGACATCCTCAAAAAATATGAAATGGACAATGCTAAACCTGTACACCAATGAGTTCCTCAGTTCAGTTGGATAAGGACCTTAAGGGAAAATCTGTTGATCAAAAGAAATTTAGAGGGATAATTGGATCTTTACTTTACTTGACTACTAGCCGACCAGATATTATGTTCAGTGTTTGCTTATATGCTAGATTTCAATCAGATCCAAAAGAATCACATTTGACAGCAGTGAAAAGGATTTTAAGATATTTACTAAGAACTCAAAACTTAGGGATTTGGTATCCTAAGTTTAGCTCTTTATTTGAAATTATTGGATACTCAGATTCTGACTTTCCAGGCTATAGAGTGGATAGGAAAAGCACTTCTGGAACATGTCAATTCATTGGAAATTCATTAGTTTCATGGTCTAGTAGAAAACAAAATTCAGTGGCACTAATCTACTGCAGAAGCAGAATATATTGCATTAGGAAGTTGTGTGGCACAAGTACTTTGGTTAAAACAACAGTTGATTGATTTAGGATTAACTATAGGCACTATTCTAATTTATTGTGACAATACTAGTGCTATTTACATTTCCAAAAATCCTATTCAACATTCTAGAACCAAACACATTGACATAAGGCATCATTTCATAAGGGATCATGTATCCAAGGGAGAAATTGAACTCACACATATTTCAACTGAAAATCAACTTGCAGACATTTTTACAAAACCTTTAGCCTTTGATACCTTCAGTATATTAAGAACAAGGCTTGGTGTTATTGATTTGAATGCTTAAATAAAAATGTTTTGCAACATTGATATTTATGTTTTCTTAGTTTATTTGTCTTTGATTTTTGTTTTGAATTTTGTGATTTTTGAGTGTTTTGATTGAGTTTATTTTAGAGTTTGTGGTTTTGCCTTTGTTTTCTGAGTTTTGAATATTTTGTTTGTTTTTCTTCAATAAAAAATTCAAAAATCCAAAAATGTGTGGAAATCGTCCGGGACGAAATTTTTTCGCACTGGACGATGTGTGTTAAATTCAGTTTGCGTGATATGAAACGTTTTGAGAGCCGTTTTTAATGTAGTTCGTCTGTACGATCTAATGATCGTCTAGGGCAAAATATTTATTTTCTCAAATGTCGGGACGTTTGAATGCAGCGGTTGAGTGGATAAGGCAGTTTTAAATGTGAAGTTCGTCCGTACGAACTTTTTGTTCGTCCAGACGAACAGACGTCGTTTCATTATAGGGGACGATTTTCAACTGACATTAAAATGAATTAACTTTTGATCGTCTGTACGAAATTGTTTTGTCTGTACGATCGATCAAGTCAAAAGTCTGTATGAAAGTACCATCGTAAATTGTGTTGATTATGAAATGCCGTTTCATTTTGGACGAAATGGATCGTCTGTACGAACTTTTTTCGTCCAGACGAACGATAATTTTCGTCCAGGACGAACTATTTTCGTCCAGGACGAACGTATCGTTTTCTTTAAATATGAACGAATTTTAACTCAACAATCACATCTCCAAACTTCACTTTCAATCTCTTTCGACTTTAAATCGACAATGGCCTCCTCAAGCAAAAGACAAAAGGTGTTGGCAAAGAAACTTCACAGAAATGCCTCTGAAAACTTCCTTTCAATGGCAAATGAGGAATCCTTTCCTCGTTTTGCATCTGCCAAAATCACACCTTCTCGCATTCTAATTCAAAGTGAGATAAACTTTAAGGTAATGCACCTTTTTGCCTCCACCCAGTTTCAGTTCATTCTTTCTCTCGTCCACCTTTACAACAAACAAACCTTTCTCTACTTTCTAGCCAACATGAGTTTTAATTTCGACCACTCCTGCATAAGTTCTTTTGTTTTCAAATAAAAAGTTGAAATCACCAAGCACGACATTGGTGCCTTTTTGAACTTTAGAACTGAAGGCTATAGAGCACACACCCTTATGAATGAAAACAAATTCGAATGGTATCAAGTCAATAGGGTGATTAGAGAAAATGGCCTAACATATCATGTTGCTAGAGTTTCAGGAATGACCAGAAATGCTCGAATCATCCAGCACATTCTTCGATCTTCAATCATTTCTAAAGCTGGTGATAGGATCAATATTACCCCACTCCTTTCTGTTTTGACCTTTTTGATTATGGATCATAAGCCTATCGATGAAGCCCAACTTATCCTAGTCCATCTTTATGGGCTTTTAGAAATTGGACATGCAGAACAGAAGAGAAAAAGGAACATCTCATTAGGACACTTAGTTACATACATTTTGGAAAAGAAATATAACTTAGTGCTTCCTGATGATGAATACGAAGAGCCGGTCAACTACAATGATGCTTCTTTTAGAGCAATTTTTAAGGAGAAAAAAGGGAAAGCACATGCCAGTGCTTTTGAAGAAGAAGAAGAAGGAGAGTAAACTTTTGCACCTCAACCAGATTATTAAAATTTGATTGAGAATTTTGACAGACTTGAGACTCATGTTAATCAAAGATTTGATCAAATTGATGCTCAACTCCTACAGCAGCAACAGGACATTGGTATTATCAGAAATGAAGTTCATGAAATCAATACCAATGTTATGATGATGGCCTCCTACTTCAACCTATTTAGTGGCATTCCTCCTCCTCATCCAGAAGAATAGAGAATGAGAGATGAATTTCGTTGTGTTTGTTGTACTCATGTTTTGTTTTAAATGTTTTGTTGTGTTAGTATTTATTTTTAGTGGTTGTTTTAGTTTGTCTTTATTAAAAAGTTTAGTGTATTTTCTTATTATGAAATGAATATGTAATCCTTTTCATTAATATCAATGCATGTTGTACTTGATTCAAATTTGGTTTGTTTTTGGAATGTGGTTAATTTTTATGAATTTCATTAGTCTTATTTAATCTTAATTATGCTTAAATTAGATTGTAATTTGAGATTAATTACATTAGAAAATCTAGTCTTTCTAAATTTAAAAATTGTTTATAACTTGTTATAATTAGAACTTTTAAATTCATGTCTATTCAATTAGACTACATAAAAGTTAATATTATTATTGCAATATAGATGTTTTCTTATTTTGTATTTCTATGCTCAAGTGATATTTATGCACTTCGAAATATTTGAAATTTTAGATTATTGATTTTGGAAAAATTTGGTCTCAATTACTCTTGAAAATTGTACAAAGAGTACAAAAATCAAAAGGAATGTGCAAAGGTTCACAAATATGAAAAATAGGCACAACATTAGCCCAATGTCAAAAGATGCACAAAAATGTGTCCAAAAATTTGAAAAAGATGCGCAAAGCGTCACATGTGGTAATTCTCTTCTTTCCAAATTCTTTCAATCTCTTAATTCAAATTGATCTTATGTTCATTTATATTCTATTGAACTTTGAAATATAGAATTTTTATACATCTCTCATGTAATGATTTTCTATATTCGAATGTCTAATTGAATCATGTCTTTGATAAATTATTCTTACTTACAATGTTATATCACTTCTTAAATTTTATGAATTTCTATGATTGACCTAATGTTATTATTTTTAGATTGCATACCTTATGACAATCACCATTTAGATTAAATTTTCAAATGAATTTCATATAATTACTTACATTTCTTGTCTATTTCTTCTTCACTTTTTGTTGTTGTCAAAAAGGGGAAGAAATTATTGTATTTGTATGTTTTGTTTGCATTTTGGTTTTGTGTTTAACTTTGTAATTTTGTTAAATTTTTTTTTTTTGAAAAACAAAAAATTTTTTGTTCTTTGGTTCAAAATGCCTCCTTTTTTTCATGTATTCATCAATTCAGGGGGAGTTTAGGAGATTTGTTTAAATTGAAATCATACAAACAATAATTGTTTTGCCATCATCAAAAAGGGGAGATTGTTAAAATAGTTGCTATTTGCATGCTTTACATTTTTGCAACTTGTATAGTTTTGATGATTCCAAACATTATTGTTCAAATGTGTAGTTATCTCCTAATAATTTTAGAAGATTTGTATTTGCTCTTGTGTGTACTAACATTTAAGGAAAATCAGACTCCAGACTACGAAAAATTCAAATCAAATTCAACATGAGATACTTTGTGAATTTGAAGCTTGTATTTTTCTTTGAATTAAATTTGAAAGGGAGTGATTGTAATTGAGTGAATAAAAACATACACACACATATAAGGAGATCATATTTAAGTTATACTGATCGTACGGGACGATCAGACAGTTATCTCCTATTGAGCACATAGAACAAATAGGAACTGGCTTGAAAATTTTTCTAAGTTCTATTCGTCCGGGACGAAATTAATTATCGTCCAGGACGATCTGGTCTCTGTAAAATTTTCGTCCAGACGAAATTAATTATCGTCAGAAAACGAGTTGCTCTCTGTAAAATTTTCGTCCAGACGAACTTAATTATCGTCCAGGATGATCTGGTCTCTATAAATTTTTCGTCCATACGAAATTAATTATCGTCAGAAAACGATCTGCTCTCTATAAAAATTTCGTCCAGACGAACCAATTTTCGTCCAGACGATTAACCGACTTAGAACAATTTTCAGCAGTTTTCTAGACCGGCCTAGTAATAACCATTCGTACCGGATGAACTTAGTTCGTACGGGACGATCAGTGTGTACGAAGACATTTTGTACACATACAAATAGGGTCGTTTCAAAGCGTTTAAGTAAAATCGTCCAGGATGATCCACGATCGTACGGGACGATCAAATGCGTACAGAATTGAAAACTTGCAGTTTTTGGATGGTTTTTCTTGTCTTTTGAATAAATAGTCCAAATTAGACTGCCACCCAATCTCTTTTTCATTTGATCTTTGTGCCTCTTGAGAGAATAGCTAAGGAGAGAGTGTGAGAGTGCATTCAAAGGAGGATTCCTACCACTGGAGCGTGAAGGCTTCACTTGGAGTTCAAAGGTAAGAATCTCTACTTGTGAATTGGGATTACTTCACTCTTTTCTTTCTTCCTTCTAGATTTCTTGTGAGAAGATCTGTCAAGGAGATCCGGTTAGCTGCCGACACTTGGAGAGTGTGAATAGCCGAAAGGATCTCTTCCTACACTTGGAGAGTGTGAACAGCTGTAGGGTTCTCTGCCCTCACTAGGAGAGTGTGAAAGGACGGTAGAGTTCTCTGCCCACACTAAGAGAGTGTGAAAGGATGGAAGGGTTCTCTGCCCACACTAGGAGAGTGTGAAAGGACGGACGGTTCTCTGCCAACACTGGGGATTATGTAAAAGGACGACGGTTCTCTGCCGCACCGGGTAGTGGTGAAAAGAGTGTGTTGTAAAGGCTTCTCTGCCTTGCTGTGGTTGTAAAAGGAGAGTCACTTTGTGGTATTAGTGCAATACTCAGAGCGTGCCTCCGGGGAGTGGATGTAGGTCTAGTTATAGACCGAACCATTATAAATCTGGTGTCATTTACTTTACAGTTTTTACGTTTATGCATTTTATTTTTTAAGTCTTAAAAACTCTGTGGTTGAAAAACTTTTTCTACAAAACTTAAAAGAAACAATTTTTATTTCGGTTCAACATAATTTTAAAAGAGGGCTTAAAATTTTTTAAACTACTAATTTACCCCCCTCTTGGTAGCCTTTGGGACATTAACTTAGGCTTAACAACCTAATTACATGACTCAACAGTGCTAATGGGTCCAAATAAGTCCATGTGAAGAATTTCTAATGGCCTAGAGGTGATCACATCTTTGATTGAATGAAAGGATTATTTGATTTATTTTCCTAGTTGGCAGACATCGCATAGATGGTCCTTAGTGAAGTCTAACTTAGGTACGCCTCTAACTAGGTTTTTCTGAGTAATATTTCTAAGTGTTTTCATACTAGCATGGCATAATCTCTTATGCCATAGCCATGAGTCATCTATAATTATTTTCAAGCAAAATGAATTTAAACTATCAATGTAATCAAGGTTTAACATGTAAACATTGTTCATTCATTTTCTTTCTAAAATAAGTTTGTCATTTAAACTAATCAGACATTTATCAGAGAGAAATTTTATGTCAAGACCTTTATCACATAATTGAATAAAGCTAAGTAAGTTATGCTTCAAACCATCAACTAATAAAATATTTTTAATTAAAAAATTCTTAGCATTGCCAACAATACTTGAGCCTACTACTTTCTTGGTAGTGTTATCTCCCAATGTTACTTTGCCTTTGATCTTGGTCTCCAATAAAATGAATTTCTTCATATCTCCAGTCATATGTCATGAGCAGCCACTGTCCAGGTACCACATGCTCTCACTAGGTCTTTTGTGAGAGCATCCCTACAATTTCATTTAAGGGTTAGATTTGGGAACCCAAGTGAGTTTGGGTTCCTCCTTATACTTGCATGAATGATATATATGCATGCTATGCTGTGATGGATGCAATTTAGGTCTCCATACTAGGTGTGTCCTACGGTGAATCGTGCATGTGCAGGCTATGTGACCTAGCATGCCATAAGAGAAGCACCTAACACCGGGAAATGGGTTTACTAACCTATGTGAGTGGTGTTGCCTGTTCCTAAAGTTTTATGATGCATATAGTGTTGGGGGTTTGCTAGATTGGGCTAATATGAGTGATGCATTTTCTTTTCCTAATTCTTTAATTTTTTTCTTTAAATGTGTTATTTTGATATGTCAGTCCGTGAACTTCCCATTTTAACAATTATTCACTATGATCTACCTCCAATGTAAGTTTGTCTAGTCTGTCAAAAGCCTCTTCTAGTTCAACATGTATGGTTTTTAAGGATTCATGCACTTCTGATAATTCAATATGCTTTTTATTTAATGTATCATACTCATCAAGCAGGCACATGTGATCTCTATCTAAATCATAATAGTCTTTAATTAAGTTAGCATACTTAGTTTGTAAAGTATTAAAATCAATATTAAGAATAACATGCATCTTTTTCAATTTCCTATACGAGTCATGAATTTTTTCAGAAATAAGCAGTAAATCTTTATAAGAAAGTTGACATACCTCATCTTGATCCAATTGATCAAGATTATCGATAGCCATTAGAAATAAATTTGTTACCTCCTCATTTGCTTCTTCTTCTAATGATTCTAAGGCAGAGTCTAATAGTTTGTTAGGGATGTTAGGCCCTTATGAACTGGCCCAAGTCTAACCAAGAGGGGGGGGGGGGGGGGGGTGAATTGGTATTTTTAAAAAATCTTTAAACCAAAGACCAACAAAGCTCAAACCAAAATCACCACATGAAAAATATGTGCGAAAAAATTAAGTGCGGTAGCAAGAAAAAAGAACACAGGGGTATATAGTGGTTTGGACAACTCAACCTACATCCACTCCCCGGAGGCACCCTCCGAGTATTGCACTACCAAAGTGACTCTCCTTTTGCTCCCACAGTAAGGCGGAGAAGCCCTTACAAAAACCTCCTTTTTGCCACTCTCGACAAGGCAGAGAATCCAACTCCTTTTGCTTCCTCCTGAAGTAGGCAGAGAACCTCGATCAATCATTGAAGCTTACCTCTCCTAACCCTTCCAAGGATAAGAGACTCTAGTGGAAGAAGAAGTGGAACGATGCTTGGAGCAACCCTTGTGAATCTCCCTCACATGCTCCCCCTCACAAGATCCTCTCTCTCTATCTCCCTCCCTCCCTCTCTCTCTCCTCTAGGTTTTCTCAGGTCAAGACAACAGCAAAAGATTGTTCAAAATGTTGAACAATAGCCCTTAAATAGAAGAGCTTCAAAATAGCTCATTAATTGCAAGTTGCTGACATTATCGTCCAGGATGATAGTAATATCGTCCTGTACGATTAGTGCAATTTGAGCTTAATCAGTTGGGACGATCTGGAATAAATAAAAGAAAGTTATTCCTATCATCCAGGATGATCATGAATTGTCCTATATGATTAGTTCAAATCCTAGACTATCGGCCAGACAATCGCTCTGAAAAGAGTTCTGAACAATTTCAAAATAGCTTGATCGTCCCGGCCGATTAGTTCAAATCAGAGAAAAAATGTCCAGAGCATCGCTCAGAATGTGAGCCGGCCGATCATGATCAGCTAGAACATCGCCCAAAATTTGAGCTGTTTGATTTTTATCGTCCAGGAGCAACTAAGTTTTTTGAACTGAACGTCTCGGTCGATCTTACGATCGTCCAGGATGATATGATTGTATCAATCATCCTTAATTGCTTTCTCTAAATACCAGATTAATTTAGGCATAATTGTATCAAATTGTTCAGGATGATATAAGATCGTCCTGGCCGATTGCCAAAAATAAAGAATGCCTAAATAGATCATGGCGGCTGATTCATTTTATTTTAAGCCTATAGTCTTGGCTGATATATGTATCGTCCAGGCGGATCGATTAATGATGGCAGCCTTAACTAAGATGATTGATTAGGGTTTTTATTTTGAACCCTATCATACAGGACGATAATAATATCATCCGGGACAATGTGAGTAAAAATAAAAATTCTAAGTCAAACAAAAAATCACTCAAGTGTGTGTGTAGGGTTACTTAGCATCAGAACACTTCAATGGTTATAATTGACTCAAGGAAAAAGAAAATTATAGACTGACTCAGACCTAGTCTACCCAATCTTGAGCTGGTTTCGATTTTCGTCCGGTCTTGTGGCCCTGAAATGTCAGTAGAAAAGGCAGTCGTAGAGAAAAAAAGAGTGTTTGCTAGCATCAAAATCATAATCCATGAGCAACAGATTTGTAACAATCTCCCCCTTTTTGATGATGGAAAACACTTAGACGATCAAAAATAGTAATTCGCATTTTTCAGAATAAACCAGTAAAAAATAAAATAGTGCAAACATCAACATACTACTCCCCCTCTTGACATCTCAAAAAGGAGGAGGAAATTAAAAAACAAAGTAAAAACCCTAAATTTTTTGTTTTTAACCAAGGCATGAAGATGATGTAGTCTTCCATGTGATTGCTTTTAAAGATTTGTAAGTTAATGATTTAACAACATCAAAAATCCAAAAAATGGTAGAATATCCGATCATGTTAATCCCTAAGCTTGGACTTCTTTCAGGGTAAAATAGTCTTTTGAAATCAATGACCTAACTCAAAAAATTCAATTGGATATGAAAAAGGTTCTATTCACCTCTTGATTTCAAAAAAAATATCTTATAGAATACTGTATCAAAGTAATTATGTCACAATCGCAACAAGTCGAAATCAAGCCTTTGATTTTATCAAGTAATATATGAATTTTTCCAAGTTTTTAAAAGTTTTTTTTTTGAAAGGAGAGGAGAGCTTGCTTTTGGTGGGCTCATTTTATGCCTCTTGTCAATTTGAATGGTGCTTTGTGCTTCTTTTTGATACACTTTTATATATATTTGTTTTTAATTTGGCATCATTGCGCATGTTTTGATTTTGGCATCATTGGCCACTTTTATTTTATTTTTTTTATTTTTGCAAGCTACATTCTCTTCCAAAAAAAATATCTTAAATAATCTTAGTTGTGAGTATATCTTCTAGATATTAGAGAAGAAGAATTCACTCTCTAATATAGAGAAGAGAAATCCACAAAATAGAATCAATAATCGTATGAATAAATGCAATGACAAGAGTAACGAGGAATTCTTTATGTGACAAAAGAAAAACTTTTGATTATTATACATATAAGATAGATTTGCTGTAGCAAGGTTAGAAAAGATCTTAATTGCATACTCCATTTGTTAATTTGAGATAGAATATTGATTAGAAAAGAAAACTGTGCCACTAAAATATGTTAGAGAAAGAGACACAATCAATGGTATATTTTTACCCTTTAATGGATTAAGAGATGTAAAATATTGACTACAAATTTTTAAAAGCAAGAACAAGGCATACAATATCATTTTAACAATGATTAAAAAGGCATAAAAGAACAAAGCAATAAACAAAAACATAAAGCAATAAATAAAGAAGAGAAGAAGAAAGAAGAAGAAATGCAAAGAAAAAGAAGGAAAAAGAAAAGAAAATAAAAATCAAGTTCATGCATTTATGTCAATCACACCCAATCTGGTCCTTAAAGAGCTGAAAATATTGAAGGCCAGTGGTTTAGTAAAGATGTCAGCCAGTTGATTCTCAGTTGTCACATGGTGTAACTCAATGTTCCCCTTTGTCACATGGTCTCTAATAAAGGTGATGTCTAATGTCAATGTGCATAGTCCTTGAATGTTGGATAGGATTCTTAGAGACGCAGATGACACTAGTGTTGTTACAAAAAATTGAGATGGTGCCTACAAGTAATCCTAAATCTAATACCTGCTGTTTTAACTAAAGAACTTGGGCCACACAACTTCCTAATGCAATGTACTCAGCTTCAGCAGTGGAAAGTGCAACAAAGTTTTGCTTTCTACTAGAATATGAGACCAATGATTGTCCTTTGAATTGGCAAGTTCTAGAAGTGCTTTTTTTATCCACCTTACATCCTGCAAAATCAAAATCAGAAAATCCAATAATCTCAAAAGAAGTGCTGTGCATAGGGTACCAAATTCCTAAGGTCCCCGAAAGGTATCTAAAAATTCTATTAACTGCAGTCAGGTGGGATTCCTTAGGGTCAGCTTGAAATCTAGCACAAAGGCAAACACTAAACATTATATCAGGTCGGCTAGCGGTCAAGTAAAGTAAGGATCCAATCATGCCTCTGTACTTCTTCTAATCAAAGACTTACCACTTGGGTCCTTATCCAATGAAACACTAGAAGTCATGGGAGTATTAATTGGCTTGGCTTTATCCATCTCATACTTCTTCAAAATGTCATTTATATATTTTGATTGATTTAGAAAGGTTCCATCATCTAATTGTTTTATGCTAAACCCCAAAAAGTAGGACAACTCTATCGTCATACTCATCTCAAACTCTCTACTCATTATTTTAGAGAATTCATCACAAAGTTTCTTATCAGAAGATCCAAAAAGTATGTCATCCACATAAATCTGAACAATGAGCAAATCATCTTCAACTTTTCTAAGAAAAAGGGTGGTGTCTACGCTCCCCTTAACAAACTCCCTTTCTAGTAAAAATGTGCTAAGCCTCTCATACCAAGCTTTGGGTGCCTGCTTTAAATCATATAAGGCCCTTTTTAATTTAAAAACATGATTTGGAAATTGGAAACTCTCAAAACCTAGGGATTGTTCTACAAACACATCTTCTTTTATTTCCCCATTTAAAATGATATTCTTAACATCCATTTGAAAAAGCTTAAATCCTTTATAATAGGCAAAGGCTAATAGCACTCTAATGGCTTCCAATTTAGCTACAGGGCAAAAAGTCTCCTCAAAATCTATCCTATCTATTTTGTTATACCCTTAGCCACTAATCTTGCTTTATTCCTAACCACTATTCTAGAATCATTCACCTTATTCTTAAAGACCCACTTGGTTCCAACTACACTTTGTTCCTTAGGTCTTTCTAAGAGCTCCCAAATATCTTTCCTAACAAATTGGTTCAACTCCTCCTGCATGGTTAAAATCCAAAATTCATCAGAAAGGGCTTGGTTTATGTTGGTGGGTTCAGTCATTAAGATAAAGGCAAAGTGGTTCACCTCCTTCCTAAGTCCATGTCTAGTCCTAACTCCAATAGAAGGGTCTCCTAAGATCAAATCTTTGGGATGACTTGTAGAGTATCTGCAATCTCTAGGCAAGGTGTGTGAAGGTCCAACCCTTTCCTCCAGATGTATATTTTCTACTCCTTGGGTAACATCTCCTACTCCTTCAGTGTTTTGGTGTTCTACTCCCTTCTCCAAATTTTTTACTCCAGTGATAATCTCTCCAACATCATCATCATCCTTAGCATCAGGCTTTCTAGGATCAAACTCATCAAACACTACATGTGTAGTTTCTTCCACCATCAAAGTTCTCTTGTTAAACACCCTAAAAGACTTCCGAACACTAGAATATTCCAATAACACTCCTTCATCAGATTTTGGATCAAATTTTCCTAAGTGAGACTTCCCATTGTTGTGAATGAAAATATTACAACCAAAGACAAGAAGGTGGGAAAGATTGGGTGTCCTACCCTTAAGGATCTCATAAGATGACTTATCTAGTTTGGCTCTAACATTCACCCTATTCAACACATAACAAGCAGTGTTAACTACTTCAGCCCAAAAGTATTTTGGAAGTGAATACTTAGCAAGCATGGCTCTAGCGGCTTCCACTAAGGTCCGGTTCTTCCTTTCAGCTACCCCGTTCTGCTGAGGGGACCTAGGAGCTGAGTCGTTGTGGCTAATCCCCTTATCCTCATAAAAATCTCCAAACCTTTCATTTTCAAACTCTCCCCCATGGTCACTATGGATGGTCAAGATCTCATAACCTAGCTTTTTCTGAATCCAAGTAAAAATGATTCTAAACTCCTCAAAAGACTCATTTTTGTATGAAAGAAATGTAGTCCAAGTGAACCTCGAGTAGTCATCAATAATTACAAAACCATAGACTTTCCCTCCCAAGCTGGTAGTGCTAATGGGTCCAAAAAAATCCATGTGAAGGACTTCTAAAGGTCTAGAGGTGCTAATGTCCTTAATGGGGTGAAAAGAGGAGTGGATTTGCTTTCCTAATTGGAAGGCATCACAAAGGTGGTCTTTAGAAAATTTCAGTTTGGGGACACCTCTAACTAGGTCTTTTTGGGTCACTTTTCTAAGGGTTTTCATACTAGCATGACATAATCTCCTGTGCCACAATCATGAATCATCAACAGCAGTTTTTAAGAAAAAAGATGCAGCACTTTCAATGTTATTTAAATCAAGCATGTACATGCTGTTGATCCTCTTTCCCTGTAAAATAGTGTTATTATTTAAACTTATAATGCATGAATTTCCAAAGAACTGTATGATGAAGCCCTTGTCGCAAAGCTGACTGATGTTGAGTAAGTTGTGTTTTAATCCATCTACAAGCAAAACATTTTTGTTGCGGATCTATTTTCATGATTTATGATTTTGATGGTAACAAACACTTCTATTTCTCTACGACGGCCTTATTTACTAATATTTTAGGTCCACACGATCAGACTGCAATTTGGAACCAGCTCAAGATTGGGTAGATTAGGTATGAGTCAGTTTATACACTTTTTCCTTTCTTGAGTCTATTATATTTGGTGTGGCTCCTGATGCTTTGTAATTTAGAATATTTTCTGACTGTTCCCTAGAGTTTACTGTTTTTGATAACATCATCCGGGTTGATATTTATATCGGCCTGGATGATCTGTTCAAAAGCAGAAATCCTAATTAGGGCATCCTCATTAAAGCAGCCGTCATTATGCAAAACACATCGTCCAGGACGATAGGCTCAAAATAGAAAGAATATGCCACCAGATCTAGTTAAGAATTACTTATTTTTGGACATCGTCAAGGTGGATTGTCCAGGACTATAAAATATCATCCAAGACGATCCAGGATAATTTTTCCAAAATTTCTCTAGAATTTAAGAAATGAAATTATGACTTGATTACATGATCAAATCGTCTTGGACAATCGCAGAATCAGCCAGGACGATCTGTTGGATGATTGGACATCGGATAGCTATTTTTCAGGGCGATGTTCAGGATGATATTCCATGATTTGTTCTGATTGTCCAGGACAATTATCATCCTGGACGATATGAACAAACTTCTTCTAATCGTCTCAAATCATTCCGGCTGATTGGGATTAAATTATACTGATCGTACAGTACGATATAGCTATCATCCTGGACGATAATGTCGACAACTTGTATTAATGAGCTTGTTTTGAGATCTTCTATTTAAGCTATGACATGACACTTAGTAAGTGTCTTTGGCAGCCATTGTAGCTTTGTTCTTTTGGAGGGAACTTGAAGAGAGAGCTTGAAAGGAAGTGAGGAATGGGTGAAGTCTGAGAGAGGGAGAAGATCCAGTGAGGGGGGACTCAAGGGAGTGTGGAGGGGGATTCCACATGGTTGCTTTGGCAGGCTTACACCTTAATATCATCGGATTCAAGGCTTGTCTTGAGGGAAGTTCACTAAAGAAGAAGATCTCTTTGGTGTCAAAGGACCCAACGACTCCGCCGCACCGGGGAAGGTGGAAGTGATTTTGTAAGGGCTTCTCCGCCTAACAGTGGGGGCTAAAGGAGAGACACTTAATTTAGTGCAATACTTGGAGGGTGCCTCCAAGGAGTGGATATAGGTCAAGGTTTGACCGAACCACTATAAATCCTGTGTGTTCTTTTCTTATTATTGCTTCCGCATTATTTTATTCCACACTTTGATTTTTGTGGTGATTTTGGTTTGAGTTTTATCTTTGGTTTTAAAGTTATCCAATTCACCTCTCTCTTTGTTAGCCTTGGGCCAGTTCATAAGGGCTTAACATCCCAAATGAACTTTCAAGTGGTATCAGAGCACTTTCAATTTTCTATCATAAGGTTCTTGGAATTATCAATTATACATGCACCTACCACCTTCCTGATGCTATTGTCTCCAAGAGTAACCTTGCCTCCTATCCTAGTCTCCAGCAAGATGAACCGATTGGTATCACCAGTCATATATTGAGAGCATCTGCTGTCCAGGTACCACATACTCTCACGAGACCTTTTGTGAGAGCTTACCTACAAAATCATTAAATGTCAGATTTAGGAACCCAAGTAAGTTTGAGTTCCTTCTTATGAAAAGTAAAATGCAATGCATGTGTGCTATGTTGTGACTCATGCAATTTGGGTTTCCACACCCAATGTGTACTATGGTGAATAAGGCAAGTGTGTGAGATGTGTCCTAGCATGCCACATGAAAAACATCTAACTCCAGGAAAAGGGTTTCTTAAATGGTTTGGGTAGTAATGCCTCTTCCTAGGTTTTGGCTTTTGATCAAGTGTACGTGTCATCCAATTTCTCTTAAGTGTATCCATTTCAATTTTAATCCTCAAGTTAGTATCTTTTAAAGCATCATTATCAATTCTCAAATTATGCTCTATCTCTTTAGATTTCTTAAAATCAAATTCAAGTGAGGTGTGTGAAACTTTCAATGTATCATGCTCTTCAATTAATTCAAAATGCTTTTTATTTAAATCATCAAATTCATCAAGTAGAGCCATATAATTTGAATCAATTGTTGAATGATCTTTAATCAAAATTTCATGCTCTTTTTGTAAATTCAAAAGCTCCAATTTCAAAGTAGCATGAGTTTTCTTAAGCTTTCTATATGATGCATGAATTTTTCAGAAACTTCAAGGAGTTGGTCGTAGGATAGTTCACATACCACTTCTTGATCAAGATGATTGTATGCCATTAAGCACAGATTTGTTGTCTCATCTTCAGGTTCAGTCTTAGATGAATTGGATGTAGAGTCCGCCCAGAACGCCTTTTGAAATTTCTTTTTGTCCTTCCTAGACTTGGGTTTCTCCTAACCCTTTCTTTTCTTAAGTGAGACTTGAGTGTAGGGCAATCAGCTTTCACATGTTCAGGTTTCCTGCATTCAAAACAAACCATGTCATTAGAGCTCTTAAAATTTTTGTTTCCCTTACCTTTGTTCCACTTTTGATGATACTTTTGTTTCTTCCTTAGAAAGCTTTTGAATTGCCTTGTGATTAAGAAAAATTCATCACTTTCAGACCTGGAAGAGTCAGATTTTATGTCGTTGGCCTTCAATGCCACAGTTTTCTCCTTTCTTTCTCACCTGCATCCAAATTTCTTTGGTCCACTCCTTGCTCGTAAGCAGTGAGTGAGCCAAGTAAGTTGTCAATTGAATAAGTATTCAAATCTTTAGATTCAGTAATGGCGGTGATTTTAGCATCAAAAGAGGAAGGCAAGCATCTCAAAATCTTGTTTACTTTTTCATAACTTGAAAGTTCTCTTCCTAAGGCATGCAAAGAAGTTACAATTTGAGTAAACCTTGTATACATATCAAAAATTGATTATGAAAGTTTCATACAAAAAAGTTCGTAATCATGCAAGAGAATATTCAAATGAGATTGCTTAACTTCATTGGTTCCTTCATAAGTAATGCATAACCTATCCCAAATCTCTTTTCCAGTAGAGCAAGTAAAAACACGCATGTAGTCTTTAGATTTTAAAGCACAGAAAAAATAATTCAAACACTTTGCATTAAGTTGAGCTAAATCGCTTTCATCAAAATTCCATTCAGTAAAAGGCACTTCAATTTTAATTCCATTAAGTTCACGAGAAGGTGAAGAATATCCTTTTTTTAACAAGCATCCACATGCGATAATCAGTTGATTGTAAAAAAAGTAGACATGCGAGTTTTCCAAAAATCAAAAGGTAGATTATCAAATAAGGGTGGTCGAGTAATATAATATCCTTTAGATGTGTTATGATTTCCAAAGTTAGCCATGGATCAAAATTCAAAAAGTTTTCAAACTCAGTTTTTATGAATCTCGCTCTGATACCACTTAAAAGTTTGTTGGGGATGTTAGGCCCTTATGAACTGGCCCAAGGCTAGCCAAGAGGGGGGGGGGGGTGAATTGGCATTTTAAAAAATCTTTAAACCAAAGACCAACAAAGCTCAAACCAAAATCACCACATGAAAAATAAGTGCGGAAAAATTAAGTGCGAAAGAAAGAAAAATGAACACAGGGGTTTATAGTGATTCGGTCAACTCGACCTACGTCTACTCCCTAGAGGCGCCCTCCAAGTATTGCACTACCAAAGTGACTCTCCTTTTGCTCCCACAGCAAGGCGGAGAAGCCCTTAAAAAAACCTGCTTTTTGCTACCCCCGGCAAGGCAGAGAACCCAACTCCTTTTGCTTCTTCCTGATGTAGGCAGAGAACCTTGCTCAATCGCTGAAGCTTACCTCTCCTAACCCTTCCAAGGATAAGAGACTCTAGTGGAAGAAGAAGTGGAATGATGCTTGGAGCAATCCTTGTGAATCTCCCTTAATAGCTCCTCTCTCTCACTCTCTCTCTCCCTCTCTCTCTCTCTCTCCCTCTCTCTCTCTCTCCTCTAGGCTTTCTCTGGTCAAGACAATAGCAAAAGATTGTTAAAAATGTTGAACAATAGCCCTTAAATAGAAGAGCTTCAAAATAGTTCATTAATTGCAAGTTGCCAACATTATCATCCAGGACGATAGTAATGTCATCCTGTACGATCAGTGCAATTTGAGCTTAATCAGCTGGGACGTTCTGGGACGAACAGAAGAAAGTTGTTCTTATCATCCAGGACGATCATGAATCATTCTGCATGATTAGTTCAAATCACAGACTATCGGCCAGACAATCTCTCTTATTAGAATTCTGAACGATTCCAAAATAGCTTGATCGTCCAGGCCGATCTCACGATCGTCCCGGACGATTAGTTCAAATCAGAGGTAAATTATCCAGAGCATCGCCCAGAATTTGAGCTGGCCGATCATAATCGGCCAGACTATCGCCCAAAATTTGAGCTGTCCGATATTTATCGTCCAGGAGCAACTAAGTTTTTTGAACTGATCGTCCCGGCCGATCTTGCGATCGTCCAAGACGATATGATCATATCAATCATCCTTAATTACTTTCTTTAAATACCAGATAAATTTAGGTATAATTGTATCAAATCGTCCAGGATGATACAAGATTGTCCTGGCCGATTGCCAAAAATAAAAAATGCCTAAATATATTATGGCGGCTTATTCTTTTTGTTTTAAGCCTATCATCCTGGCCGATATATGTATCCTCCAGGATGATTGGCTAATGACCGCTACCTTAACTAAAATGACTGATTAGGGTTTCTATATTGAACTATATCGTCCAGGATGATAATAATATTGTCCGGGATGATGTGAGTAAAAACAGAAATTCTAAGTCAGACAAAAAAAATCAATCAAGTGTATCTGTGTAGGTTTACTTAGCATCAGAATACTTTAATGGTTACAATTGACTCAGGGAAAAAGAAAATTACAGACTGACTCAGACCTAGTCTACCCAATCTTGAGCTAGTTCCGATTTTAGTCCGATCTTGTGGCCCTGAAATGTCAGTAGAAAAGGCAGTCGTAGAGAAACAAGAGTGTTTGCTAGCATCAAAATCATAATTCATGAGCAACAGATTTGCAACAGAGTCAGCCCAAAATGCTTTTTATGTCTTCATCTTCCCTTTCTTGTACTAGGCTTTGTCCTTGCCTTTTTCCTTAGCTGGTTGGCTCCTTAGGTTGGGGCAATCAGCTCGAAGGTGACCTAGTTTCCTGCACTCAAAACAATTTGTATCCGATGGAACTTTAAAAAACCTCGAGCTTTTACCTTTATTCCAATTATTCTGATGATGCCTTCATTTTCTTTTCAAAAAGTTCTTGAACTGTCAGGTCATCAAGGCTATTTCATCTTCTTCCTCCCCTTTAGAGCATTCACTTTCTAAATTGTTTACTTTCAATGCCACCGTTTGCTCTTTCTTTTTACCTGCATCACTTTGCCTTTGACTCAGTCCTTGCTCGTATGCAATGAGTGACCCAAGAAAATTTTAATAGAATAAATATTTAAGTCTTTAGATTCAGTGATGACAGTAATTTTAGCATCATAGGAACTAGGTAAGCATCTAAGAATCTTGTTAACTTTCTCAAAATTTGAAATTTCTCTACCTAATGCATGCAAGGATATCACAATTTGGGTGAACCTAGTGTACATATGAGATATTATTTCACTAGGTTTCATATGGAAGAGTTCATAATCATGCAATAGAATGTTAAGCCTAGACTGTTTAACTTCACTAGTTCCTTTATGCCTGATGCACAGACTATCACAAATCTCCTTACTAGTAGCACAAGTAGAAACTCTTATATAGTCCTCAAATTTTAAAGCACAAAAAAAAAAAAAAATTAAGCACTTCGTGTTAAATTGAGCTAATTCCCTATCCTTATTGCTCCATTCATTGAAAGGCACTTGAGTTTTCACTCCCTTCATAAGTTTAAAAGGTGTAGCATAACCATCATTTACTAACATCCACATATGGTAATTAATAGACTATAAAATAGTTGACATTCTAATTTTCCAAAAATAAAATGGTATATTGTCAAAAAGAGGTGGATGGGTTATTGAATAACCCTCCACAGTATTATGATTACCAAAATGAGACATTGATTAATTTTCAAGGTTTTCTAAAATGCTATTTTTGAAAGCTTGCTCTGATACCAATAAAAATTACTATATGCACCAAGAAGGGGGGGGGGGGGGGGGGGGGGGGGGGGGGGGGTTGAATTGCAAAAAACTTGTTGCAATAAAAATGCTAAACATGAGTTCTAATATTTTTTTTGTTTTTAAATTTTTAACAAAAAAAATTTAACTAATGCGAAAGCAAGTATTTGACCATAATTTGTAATAACTAATTCCATAATATTTTTCACCAAGTAGTTATAATGAAAATAAAGTGCAAGCAAAACTAAAAGCGGTAAAGGAAAAACACACTAGAGGTTTTATAGTGGTTTGATCACTTGACCTACGTCAACTCCCTAGAGTCCTCCACTCTGGAAATTTCACTACTAAAAAATAGTTCTCCTTTTGCCCCCTTCGGCAAGGCTGAAAAGCCCTTACAAACCTCACTTTCACCAATCCGGTGTGGCGAAGTGCCAAGCACTTTTCTCACTCTTCAGGCGACGGTAGCGTACCTTCTCATTTTTCTCCTTCATGGAGAAGGTAGAGTACCTTAGTGGACACGGATGTAGAAGAGTCTCATCCTAAGAAAGCCTCCGATAAGATCTTCTCGGCCCATAGGAGGAGCAAAGTGCAGCAAGCTCGGAGCAACCGTGCGATCTCCCTCACACTCATTCTCCCTCACCAAGCCCACCTTCTCCTTTCTCTCACAAACTCTAAAATCTCCTCAAGAGTTCTCTCCCTATGAAAACCTCTCTAATCACGTTCCTCTCTCTTAGTCACACATGAAAAACATAACTTTTTGATACATAAAATGAGCTCTAGATTTTTTTTTAAAAAAAATTAGCCGTTACTATCGTACAGTACGATTACATATTGTACAGTACAATTAGTACAAACGAGCTTCATTCTAGTACGAAGGTTTAAGAATATGTCAAAACTTCTGAATAAGTTCATATAGTAAGATATAAACTCATATCGTATGATAGGTAAAACTCTTCTGTTTGTATACGATGATATCCGGGACAATCAAAACTCATCTATATACATCGTAGGGTAGGACCTACTTCGTACAGTACGATTAGTCAAAATCAAGGTATCGTCCAGGATGAAGTCCGACACGATCAAAACTTGTCTATATACATTATAGGGTATGATCTACATCGTACAGTATGATTAGGCAAAATCAAGGGATCATCCAGGATGAACTCTGGGATGATCAAAAATAGCCTCGGTTCATCATATAGTACGAACGGGTTTGTACAGTATGATGACCAATTAGGAATTAATCCTTGATTTATTCCACTAATTACGGGTTAATTTAAGTAAGTATTCAAAATAAATCATATAGTATGAATCTCTTCATACAATACAAACGACTAATAAACTTACTTAAACTAATCTGGCGGCTAGGGTTTTGGATTAGTAACACATCGTACAGTACGATATAAATCGTACTGTACTATCTATTCACATAAAACTTTTTCGCTAGATCATATCGTACAATATGATAAAAACTTATAAAGTACTATCAACAGAGAAAAAAAATCTATATTTAAAAAAACATTTCCCCCTATGTATATGCATGGTTGATTAGATTTACATGAAATTTGTGGCCAGACTCAAGAAAAGAGAAAATAAAATAAATGAAGAAATTACAATGTTACAAACTCACACTCCTATTATACCCAAACTTGAGTCTTCTTGTTGTCTTGAGTAACTTGTGATATCCCTGAAATGTTAGTATTCACACACAATAGTAGAAATAAAAGATATTCAATGAATAGTAAATTAGATGACATTATTTATCATCATCAAAATCTCAGACTAGGGGTCAATATAATCGTATTATACGATACTGATCGTATGGGATGATCAATATAAATCAAGAAATTTGTCGATGATCATAATTAGGCAATATTTAAACTTTAGAATCCCTATCATATGGTACGATGAATTTAAATCTTACATAATTTAATTTCATGATGAAAAAATCGAATATGGATTAATTAATATTAAACATCATATTGTATGATGACCTTATTCATATAGTACAAACCGATTCCAAATGGAGATAATAATTAATGGCAACCAATCATCCTAGAAGAAACAATGATTCAATTGAACTAATCATGTTGTTTGATACTTACGTGATGTTGAACTGATTGTACAAACTTTTGTCTATCGTACAGTATTGTTATACTGTAATGAACTAATCATATTGTATGATTAGAGTCGGTAGAATTGAAAATTTAGGTTTTCTTTGAAGCCTGATTCAAATAATTATTTTAAAGCAAAAGAAAAAAAATCTTTTTGGCTGTTGAAAAAACTCTTAGGGAGAATTCTTAAGAGAACTCTAGAAGGAGAAGGTGGGATTAAGTGTGAGGGGGAAGGAGTGTGAGGGGTATCCACACGGTTGTTCAAAGCTAGTTTGCATGTTATTTCCTCTAAGGAATTTGTGAGTTTTGGAGTTTCTCTAGGGAGAGAAGCTTCAAGGTCAAAGGTCAAGGTTCTTTGCCTTCACAAGGAAGGTGAGAATGATTCTAAAGTACACTGCCATCATCAGGAGAGTCGCATACCTTTGAGGTTCTTTGCCTTTACTAAGAGGGTGAAAAATGATTTTGGTTCTCTGTTGCACCGGGTTTGGTGGAAGTGATTTGTATGAGCTTCTTCGCCTTGCTATGGGGGATAAAGGAGATATACTAAAAGAGTTAGTGAAATACCTGAAAGAAGGACTTTGGGGAGTAGATGTAAGTCAAATTTGTATCGAACCACTATAAAATTTTTGGTGTGCTCCTTCTTTTACTTGCATATTATTGCTCGCATATTATTTTTGTGAAATCTGTGGTAAGAATTTTTGTGATATATGCATATTAGTTTTTGTGAGCAAGAATTAATAAAAATAAAATATAAAAATCAAAAGTATTAAAAATATTTCTTTCTTGTAAAATAAAATTATAAATTTTATTTTGATCTCTGATATTTGCATTCGCTAATATTTTTATTTGATATTATTTGTAGAGAGGAACCTTTAAGGAGCAAAATTTTTAAAATACCAATTCACACCTCTCTTAGTGTGCCTAGGTACCATTCAAAAAGGTTTAACACTCTCCATTTAACTTTAATTAGGTGCAAGTGCCCACTTTAAAGGCATTATATTTTTAACGCAATGTAAATTGTAAGTCCCTTAAAATGTAATATTTTCTTCATCAAAACTCATTATTTGGAAGTAGGTGAAAGCACCCACTTGGTGGCATCCTATCTCTATCTTAAAGTTAACTATAAGTCCCACAAGTTGGCATCTTTTCTTCATCAAAAACACAAAATTCCAAGTTAGGTGTAAGTACCCACTTGGAGGTATCTTATCTCCATCATGAAGTTAAGTGTAAATCCCACAAGTTGACATCCTTTCTTCATAAAAAACTCAGCATTCTGAGGTCAATATAAGTACCCACTTTGCAGCATCCTATCTCCATCCTAAAGTTAAGTGTAAGTCCCACAAGATGGCATCTTTTCATCATAAAATTAAGGGCTCAGAGTTAGGCTTAAATACTCACTTGGTGACATCATATCTCCATATTGAAGTTAATTGTATGTCCCACAAGTTGGTATCTTTTTTTCATCAAAAACTCACCATTCAAAGGTAGGTATAAGTACTCACTTGGTGGCAACCAATCTCCATCATGAAGTTTAGTGTAAGCCCCAAAAGATGGCATCTTTTTTAATCAAAACTTAACATTCGGAGGTAGATGTAAATATTCACTTAGTGCAGCTTATCTCTATCCCAAAGTTAAGTGTAAGTCCCACAAGCTGGCATCTTTTCTTCATCAAATCTCAGCATCTTGGAGTTAGGTGTAAGTACCAATTTGGAGGCATCCTATCTCCATCATGAAGTTAAGTGTAAGTCCAACAAATTTGAATTTTTTCTTCATCAAAACTCAAAACATAGAGTTAGGAGTAAGTACCGACTTGGTGGCATCCTATTCCCATCTGAAAGTTAAGTGTAAATCCCACAAGCTGGCATCTTTTCTTCATTAAAACTTAACACTCGAATTTAGATGAATGTACCCACTTGGTGACATCCTATCCCCATCCTGAAGTTAAGTATAAGTCCCAAAAGTTGATATCTTTTGTTGAATAAACTTCTCTAGTCTTTTAAGGTTAGGTGTTAGTCCCCATACTTAGGCTTCCTTTCTTAAGACTAAACCCACTAGAGTTAGAGCAAGTTGTTGAATCTTGATTAGGTTGTTAAACCTAAACTAATGTCCCAAGGCTAACAAAGAGGGAGGGGGGGGGGGGGGGGGGGGGGGAATTGGTAATTTTAAAATTTCTTGGATTTTTAAATTTGTAAAACCGTTGATTCTCGTAGCAAGTTAATTAAAGTTTTAAAATAACTTTCAATCATAGAAAAATAACTTGTACTAAGTAAATGTAAAAATTAAAAGAATACAAAGATTTATAGTGGTTCAGTCAAATATAACCTACATCCACTCCTTGAAGACTCACTTTTCAGGTATTACACTATTACCAAAGTGTCTCTCTTTTCGCCCCCACAACAAGATGGAGAAACCTTTACAAATCCTCTCTTCCACCAATCTCCAGTGTGATAGAGAATCGTCATTCTTTTACACTCTCCAAGTGTTGGAAGTACGATCATATGTTCGTATGTACGAACAGTTCGAAAATTATTGCGTTTAAACCTATTGTGAATCGATACGAAATGTTTTTGTACATGCTAATCGTTTGGTATGAACCAAGTTCATCCAGTATGAACAGTTAAAAAATTTGTCACCTTCATCAGGATGAAGAGGTACCCCACAATTTTATTCTCTAGATGGCATACGTACGATAATGACATCGTATGGTATGATCGGTTACAAAAATTTTCAAGTTCATCGAGATGAAAAGGGACCCATCCAATTTGTATCCTATACAGCGTACGTATGATGATGCCATCGTATAGTATAAATCATTCATAAATTTTTCAAGTTTGTCTAGATGAAAAGGGACCCATCCAATTCGTACCCTGGATGGCATATGTATGATTGTGAGATCGTATAGTACAATCCATACCTAGAAAATTTTTTTGCTTCCTATTCATTTGACTGCTTGAAGGGAAAATAAATGATCAAATCATCCCGTATGAAAATAATTCGTACATAATGATTAGTTTAAAATTTGTAGATTTTAAACTCTCCTTTGGTGTGTGTGTGCATAGTTACTCAATTACAATCATACTCTCTCAGGCTCAATTAAATGAAAATTACAGAGTTCATTTATATTAAATCATAAACTATCTGATCTAAAGTCTTCAATAATCTTGTGTATGATTTCCCTGAAATATTAGTACACACAAAAAGCAAAACAATGCATCTAAAATATGTTAGGGGAAATAATAATCAAAGCAATAATATTTAGAATCATCTAAAATCTACATGTTGCAAGAATATCAACAATCAAGAACTAAGTTGCAACTATATCAAACAATCTCCCCCTTTTTAATAATAGTAAAATAATTATTGTTTAAGTAAAATTAAATACTTTAAATTTCTCCTTAGCTCCCCCTAAAAGAAAAAAACATATGAATATAAGGGAAATCTTTAAAGAACACAATTTTTTTATTTTCCACAAAAGACAAAAACACAAACACAAATAAAATGATAAAAACACAAAAACTCTAAACACCAAACAAAAACAAAACAACATAATTTAAAACAACATCAAAACACAATAAACAACAACATCAAAACACAATCACAAAAACAAATTCAATCACCAAACAATAGTACTCCCCCTTTTGATAACAATAAAAAGGGAAAAGGAAAGTTGAAATAGAAGAAGTCATATGAGAAATCTTAGTAATTGATCTTGAAAGAGATTGAAATAAACTTGCAATAAAAAGTTAATTATTATTAGATGAAAAATAAAGATTCAAAAGCATTTAAATTAAAGTATAAATAAGATAAGAAAAATTCATCAAGATTATAAAGCATTCTAGATAATTAGATAAGAAGAATTATTGCAAAAGTGATGAAATGAATATTAATTAAGTTCACCTTTCAATATAAAATATAATTTAATAATAGATTGATTTGAATTTGAAGATTAAATGATAGAGAAAAGAATATATTTAATTGGTGATATTGCACATCTTCTCAAATATTTATGGCACATTTTATGCATCTTTTTATATTTGGGCCAATTTTGTGCCTATTTTCAATTTGCAAACTATTGCGCATTCTTTCAGTTTTTATACACATTATTTATTTATTTTTGATACCTTTTTTTTAAATGTTCCTTCCAAAATCAATAATCTAAAAAATCAAATTTCTCTAATTACAAAGATAATTACATTGAAATGTGAAATAAAAAATAATAAGACATCAAAATTATAATAATAATATTTAAATTTTATTTATCTAAAAAGAATATGAGATTGATAGCATTAACTTGATCGAGTTATAAGTTAACTTAATTTTTTTTTAAAATTGGATTTCATAATGAAATTAATTTTTGTATTGTAGTTTAATTTAAAACACTTTTTAGATCAATTAAGACAGGATTATTATATAGTCAAACTTATATTTCAAACAACAAATAAAAGCAATTAATCAAAATAAAATATTTTTTATTGATATCAATATAAATATCAAATATATTTAATCACTTTGATATCAATTTTTATCAAAGTAAAATAGAAAACATCAACATATAGACTAAACAAAGTCAAGTACACAAAACACAAAACAAACATAAGTACACAGAACATTGAAATCATCACTAAGATCATCACATATAGAGAGGACTGGCAAAGATAACACAAAAGAAGTACATCTAGAACTCTATGGGGCCCTGGTCTGGAGGAGGAGGCTGGTTGAAGATAGAGAAATAGTTATTCATCATAACTATGTTAGTGTTCACTGATTCAAACTAACCTCGGATCCAACCCATGTCTTGCTGGTACTGTGCATCCTGCTGGTTCAAGTGAGTCTGAATTTGATCAAAATGTTGATCAAAATGATTCTCTAATTGAACAAAGTGCTAGACCATCTCCTAAAAGTCAGGTCCATGAGCAGGTGCAGGTACTCCACTTTCTTCCTTAATATCCTTACTTAAATTATCGTTCTTCCCAAAAAGTGCTCGAAATGAAGCATCAGTGAAGTATATTGACATTTCAAGTGGAGCCTCAGGATGAACAATGTTATACTTGTTTTCTAAGGCATAGGTCATTAGATGTCCTAAAGCAATATTTTTCATCCTCCTATAAGAAACATGCCCAATTTTAGAAAGGTTATGAATATAATCTAGAATGAGTTGGGCTTAATCTATTAGTTGTCCAGTCATGATTAGATACGTAATAGTGGATAGAAGAGGAGTATATTTATGTGATCATATGTATGAAAATGGATTTGTACAGTACGATAATTATTTTGTACATGACCAAAATAATTTCGTATGTATGAACGATAACGACTAAAATGAAACAACTTTTCATAATAATACAAGTTACAAAGCATCCTTTCATACAGGCTTTTTGACAAGATGATCATATAGACAAATAGGTGTTAATTTTGGATGATCAGTTATTTAAGATCATTTTAATGATGGTTAGATTCTTCCCCCATAGAGAATGACCTATGGTTCGTATGTGCGAAATAAAGTTTCATATGTACGATTAGTTATAATAACTGATTCTGCCTGAATAATCGTCTATATGCATATAGATTAATGAATATAAATCTTATGAGATGATATCAATATCATACAGTATGATCTATGTTAGAAAATGAAAACTTTATGCATTCAATCCAAAATAACGATTGACATGCTATAGATTTCGTACGAGATAAAAATAATTTCATATAGTACGAATATGACACTTAGAAAATTTAGTGTGAATGATGAAAAATAGGAATTTTTGATAAGTGGTATGAGTCTAAATCACACAAAGCTTAAAAAGAAAAAACCAAAAATTAGAAAATACACAAAAATAAAACATTAACAATCAAAATAGAGAAGACGCATAGAAACATATCAAGTTTGTAGAGGATTTTATTTAAGTATTAAGTTCAATCTCACCTACCCTTATTCTTAATGTACTAATAGTATCAAAAGCTAATGGTTTTTTAAAAAATATCTACAAGTTAATTTTCAGTTAAAACATGATTCAATTCAATTTCTCCTTTGGATACATGATCCCTAATGAAATGATGCCTTATGCATATATGCTGGGTTCTAGAATATTGAATAGGATTTTTTGAAATACAAATGGCACTAGTGTTATCATAATAAATTGGAATCGTGCCTATTATAAATCCTAAATCAATCTACTATTATTTCAACTAAAGAATTTGTGCCACACAACTTTCTAAGGCAATGTATTCAGCTTCAGCAATAGATAGGGCTACAGAATTTTATTTTCTATTGGACCAAGAAAATAAAGAATTTCCTATAAATTAATAAGTTCCAGATGTACTCTTTTGATCAATCCTACAACCTACAAAGTTTGAATCTGAATATCTAATAATTTCAAATAAAGAGCTATACTTAGGATATCAAATCTCTAAGTTCTGAGTTCCTAAGAAATATCTTAAAATCCTTTTTACTACTGTCAAATGTGATTCTTTTATATCTGATTGAAATCTAGCACACAAATAAACACTAAACATAATATCAGGTATGCTAGCTATCAAATAAAGCAAAGATCTAATAATTCCTCTAAATTTCTTTTGATTAATAGATTTTCCCTTTAGGATATTATCCAACTGAATTGAGGAACTCTTAGGTAAACTAACTGGTTTGGAATTATCCATTTTATACTTCTTGAGGATTTCCTTAACATATGTTGACTGATTAAGAAATATTCCTTCCTTAATTTGCTTAATGTTAAAACCTATAAAATAATTAAGATCTCCTATTAGGCTCATCTCAAATTCTCTACTCATTAATTTAGAAATATCATCATAAAGATTTTTTTTGTAGATCCAAAGATGATATCATCAATATAAATTTGAACAATGAGTAAATCTTCTCCCAATTTCTTCAAAAAAAGAGTGGTATCCACACTTCATTTTTTAAAAGATCTCTCAAATATAAAAGTGTTTAACCTATCATACCAAGCCCTAGGTCCCTGTTTCAATCCATATATAATGCCTTTTTGAATTTAAAAACATGATTATGGTATTTTGAATTTTTAAAACCTAGAGGTTGTTCAATAAAAGATCCTCTTATATCACTCCATTCAAAAAGGCACTTTTAATATTTATTTGATACAATTTAAATCCTCTAAAATAAGCAAAGGCTAATAAAATCCTAATTGCTTCAAGTCTTACTACAGGGAAAAAATTCTCCTCGAAATCAATCCCTTCAATTTGATTATATCTCTTAGCCACCAATCTAGCCTTATTCCTTACAATAACTCCTGAGTCATTTATTTTATTTTTAAATACCCACTTAATTCCAACTATACTTTGATCATTTATCCTTACAAATAATTCTCAAACATTATTTCTTATAAACTGATTTAATTCTTCTTGCATTACCAATATCTAAAATTCATCTGAAAGTGCTTGATTTACATTTATGGGTTCTATTATTGAAATAAAGGCATAATGATTGACTTCTTTGCTAAGTCTATGCCTAGTCCTAACACCCTCACTAGGTTCACCTAAAATCAATTCCTTAGGGTGGTTTTTAGAAAATTTTAAATCTCTAGGCAAAGGGTTTTCTTTCTCTAAATTTTCATCCAAATTAATTTTCTTAATCTTTTAGGAGTTATTTTCTATTTCATCATCTTCCAAATTTTCTCTTCCAAAATTCCAAATGCATCAAATACAATATATGTGGTTTCCACAACTACAAAAATTCTTTTGTTAAATATTCTATATGATTTTCCAATACTAGAGTATCCAAGAAAAATTCCTTCATTTATTTTGGATCAAATTTTCCTAAGGAAGATTTTCCATTATTATGTATGAACACCTTAAATCTAAAAACATGCAAATGTGATAAATTAGGTGTCCTCCCATTAAGAAGCTCATAGGGTGTTTTATTCAATTTTGTTTTAATGTTCAGCTTATTCAAAATATAACATGTAGTATTAACCGCTTCAACCAAAAAATATTTAGGAAGTGAATATTCAACCAATATGGCTCTAGCGGCTTCAATTAATGTTATATTCTTTCTTTCAACTACCCCATTTTGCTAAGGAGTTCTATGTGCAAAAAAATTGTGATCAATTCCTTTTTCCTTAGAAAAAATCTCAAATTTATCATTTTCAAATTCACCTCCGTGATCACTTTGAATAGTCAAAATTTCACACCCTAGTTTTCTCTGAATCAAAGTTGAAAATTCTCTAAATTTCTCAAATAATTCACTCTTATAAAATTAAAAATTAACCCATGTGAATCTCGAGAAATCATCAACTATCACAAATCTACATACCTTCCCTCCTAGACTTATAGTGCTCACTGATCCGAAAAGATCCATATAAATAATCTCCAAAAGTTTATTAGTTCTAAGATCCTTATTGTAATGGTGATCCATAGTAAATTCTAGTTTTGGTATACCTCAAACCAAATCCTTTTGGGTAATTTCCTAAAGTTTTTATGCTAGTGTGACAGAGTCTCATATGCCATAACCATGATTCATTAGAAATAGTTTTTAAATAAAAAGCATTAAGAGTTTTAATACAATTTAATTCTAGCATATAAATATTGTTTACCCTAAGTCCATGCAAAACATAATTTCCATTTAGGCTTAATATGCAGTTAGTGGAAAAAATTTTTACACCATATTCTTTATCACATAGCTATCTAATACTTAACAAATTATGCTTTAAGCCTTCTACAAGCAACACATTTTCTATGAGAAAATATTGCAAATTTTCGATCATACTTGTGCCAACCACTTTCCTAATGGTATTATCTCTCAGTGTAACCCTACCTCCATTCCTGGCTTCCAGTGATATAAATTATGTAGTGTCTTCAGTCATATGCTTCAAGCAACTGCTGTACGTGTAGTAAATGCTCTCACGAGGCCTTGTATGAGAGCGTACCTATAAAATAATCAAATGTTAATCTTGGGAACCTAAAAAAGTTTAGGTTCTCCTTTTAGTAAAATAAAAATAGATGCATGTATGATATGACTTAGTTTATGCATCTTAGGTCTTCACACTAAATGAGTTTTTCTATCTAAAATACAAGTGTGTGAAATATATCCAATCATCCCATAAAAATAGCATTTAACTTCAAGAAATGGGTTTCTCAATCTTCTATAATAAATCTATTTCTTCATGGGTTTTAAAAATTTTGACCTCAAAATAGGATTAGTAAAATTTTCAAGTGTTGGGGGTTTCCTATTTTCTTCAAGAGCTTTCACTGTTATTTTAATAAATGAATTTACATCCTCTAACACATTATTATCATATTTTAAATAGTACTCTCTATTCTTAGATTCATCCTTAAATTCTTTGAATTCTTTTTCTAATTGAGCATAGGATGTTTTTAAAAGATTATTCTTTTTATTCAAGTCATCGAATTCATCAAATAAGCTCATGTGATTGTTATCTATCAATGCATAATCTTTCTTATTTCTTGTTATTTTTGTAATTCATGTATTTCTAGGTTTAAACTAGCATACATTTTCTTAAGTTTTTTATATGCATCATGAATTATTTCAGAAACTTCTAATAATTCATTATAAATTAAGTCACATACCTCTTCTTGATCTAATTGATCAAGATTATTGGTCATTAAACACAGGTTGGTGACTTCCTCCACCTTTTCTATTTGTGATGAATTTGAAGTTGAGTCCGCCCAAAAAGCTCTCAGAAATCTCTTCCTACACTTCTTCACATTTGCGTTCTCTTCTCATTGCTAGGAATGACTTTTAGATTTGGGTAGTTTGATTTTATATGTCCAGGTTTCCTGCATTCATAGTAAATCACATCATTAGAAACCTTAACATGTTTATTGAACTTACATATGTTCCACTACTAGCATCTCCTCTTCTTCCTTTTAAAAAAACTTTTAAATTGCCTAGTCATTAAGGTAATGTGGTCCTCATCCTCAAGTTGTGATTGATCACTCTCTGAGTCACTTTCACTGCTATGTTCTTCTCATTTCGCTGTTCACCTGCATAAATATTCCTTTGACTCACTCCTTGCTTGTAAGTAATTAGTGATCCAAGAAGATTATCAATAGAGTAAACATTTAAATATTTAGACTCTATAATAGCAGTTATTTTAGCATCATAGGTAGTAGGCAAATAATGAAGAATTTTATTCACAATTTCAATGTTTGTTAGTTTCCTACCTAATGCATGTAAAGAAGTGAATATTTGAGTAAATCTTGTGTACATTTCAAAAATGGATTCATTGGGTTTCATGCAAAATAGTTCATAGTCATGTAACAAGATGTTTAATCTAGATTACTTTACTTCGTTAGTCCATTAGTAAGTAATACAAAGCCTATCCTATATGTCATTTCAACTTTTACAAGTGGAAACCCGTATGTAATCTTCTAACATAAGTGCACAAAAGAAACTATTTAAATATTTTACATTTAGTTATCCTAAGTCACATTCTTCTATAGTCCAGTCAGCATAGGGTGTTTCAACTCTGATGCCATGAACTAATCCAGTTGGTCTAGTATACCCTTCTTGAACCAAATTCCACATGCGATAATCTAGTGATCTGATCTGAAGTCTTCAATAATCTAGATTATGATTTCCCTGTAATGTTAGTACACACAAATAGCAAAACAATGCATCCAAAATATTTTAGGAGAAATAATAATCAAAACAATAATATTTGGAATCATAAAAAATATACATGTTACAAGAATATCAACAATCAAGAACTAAGTTGCAACTATATTAAACATAAGCCTCTCGTGGTATCATCCTAGTCAAACTCAAAATTATAAATCACAAACCTTCTAAGTGTAGGTGTAAATCTCCATGCAGGTTTCTCCTTTCTTAGAAGACGCCCTCTAGTTTGCTAAGAGAGGTGTTAGTACCCACTTACTGACATACTTTCTTTAGACTAGAAAGATGACTTTGGTATTTTCAATTCTCTTTCGAAATTCTCATATATTATTATCAAATCACATCCAAATTACTACACTCATTCAGTACTTTCATACCTTAACTTTACTAATGGTACTAACCTCATCAGTTACTATTTAGTAAAGTCATCATCATCATCATCATCCTTCCAATCAATCAACCAACTCAAATTCCTATTAGCTTCATTTTTTATTTACTATCAAAGCACAAAACTCTTCCATTAGATATACTCAATCCTTCTACACCAATATGCATGATAAACTTTGGTGAGTTTATCACCAAAGTTTATCAAGCATATTGGGTGTCCATTTGCTGACCTCATTTTTTGAATGAGATTAATTTCTCAAATTCATTCTTAGTGTGTAGGTCTTCATAACCTAACATAAACATATCCACTGGTATGATTACCCATAGGTGGATGCCCAATGACATAGAACTGACTCAACTCTATAATTCAGCTCATATTGAACCTGATTCGATGCTAATCCAATCTAATTCCAAATATGATAGTGTAATCAAACATCGTTGAGTTTATTTGGCTCGACTTGAGTTCAATTTGAGCTATGTTTGATAGGCATTACATAAACCATCTACTAAGGAAATTTGGAGTAGTTGGATATCATATTGAGTCATTTGAAATAAATTCCAACTAAATCCATTGAATTTCACACTAGTCAAACCCAATTTAATCGGCTTGATGCTAATTAAACTAAAATTACCAGAATTTGAAGCAATGTGAATTAAATTGGCTCATTTCAAAGAAATCAAAGTTAAATCAATATTGATCGAAATATGTTGACCCAAATACACACAATTCAGAGTAAATCAACTTGATTCAAGTTCACTTTAAAGTCGACTGCTTTGATTAGCCAAAATTGACTCATCTAAAATTCATTAAAATTAAATTGGCATTAACGGGATTAAATCGATTGGTCTGAACTATTTTAATTTCAAATTTTAATATGTTTATTAAAAATAATTTATAATTTCTTTTAAATTTAATATTCAATCTCAGTTATTGATCGAAAAGGGTAGAATAATTGATCCATCTCCTCTTCTCATTAGGGCTATTTTGGGGTAGGATATACATGATTTACTCAACTTTGATGATTTTGTCTTGATTTGAATAGGAGCATAGGGAAGAGAGCAGTTCAATAGAGAGGGGTTTTTAGTCCTAGCATCATTTAGAATGGAAGAAAGGGTTGCCCTAATCTCTATGAGTGGTTACAAGCATTCCTTGCATGAAAACCCCAATTCTTGCTTCTAATTCTTACATGAAACCCCCCTATTCCTCCCACTTATCTAATCTACTCCTGTTGGATTTTGCTTGGACTCCCTACAGCTTACATGAAGAAGCTCAGGCCGGTTCCTCGCAACCTACCGCAATTAGCCCCCATCCTGCAGACCTGAAGCCTACTCGCGAGCACCTATACGCGAGACAGCACGGAACTGCTACTAATTGCCTAGCACAAGTTTCAATTTGCTCGCATTAATCTTTCTTAAATTAAATAGATCACAAGTTTGAGGAATGGAAAAACATAAGGGTTTTCTCAAGAGGCAACCATGGGCGGATTCCCATATAGCCCAGGGTGGGCATAAAAAAATTTCTATATGGACTATAAATTTGGTATTTTTACTTCCCTAAAAAAAATATTTTTTCCATCATTTAGGGAGAGGAACAAGCATTGGTTGAAGACACTAAAAAATATATATTTGAGAGGGGAAGCAGCACTGTGTTACGATTTCCTTTCCTGGCTGTTTTGTTTCACGCCTCTTCGCCACCTTCCTCCAGCTCCACTGGAGGCCTCCCCTTTCCCTCATGGACCCTAAACCCTAAACCCTAAACCCTAAAATATCTTTGCGTCGACTGAGTCTTTATCAAAAAACATTCCTCTTTCTTATATCCCTTTCAAACCTAAGGTTATTCATTTCTCTGTGGAGAAATTGTCTAAAGTAGCTCAAGATTGGAGCAATCGTGTGATCTCCCTCACACTCCTCCCTCACAAAGCCCACCTTTTCCTTCCTCTCATAAACCCCAAAATCTTCTCAAGATCTCTCTCCCAAGGAATCCTGCTTTAATCACATTCCTCTCTCACTATCTCACTCATAAAAAATAGAACTTTTTATATTTAAAATAGGCTCCAAGAAACCCTAAAAATTTTTCAATTTAGCCATTATGATCGTATAATATGATCCCATATTTTATAGTACGATCAACATAAAATAGCCTTCATCCTGGTATGAAGGATTATGAACAGGCAATATTTCTATTTAATATCATACAGTACGATATAATATGTAAAATCCTTCTGTTAGTACAGGAAAATTGCTGGGATAATGAAAACGCATCTCTATACATTGTATGGTATGAACCACGTTGTACAGTATGATTAGCACAAAATTAAGGGATCATCCAGTACGATGTCTAGAATGATAAAAAATAGCCTCGATTGATCGTATAGTATAAACTGTGTCATACAATATGATAACCAATCATAAATAAATCCTTGATTTATGCACTAATAATGGGGTTAATTTAAGTAAGTATTTAAAAGTTATCGTACAGTATGATAACATCATACAGTATGAATAATTCAAAATTCACAAATTAAGAACTTACTTTAACTAATCTTGTGGCTAGGGGTTTTAATTAAAAACACATCGTATAGTACAATTTACATCATACGGTATGACTTGTTTACCAATAGCCATTTGAGTTAGATCAGATCGTATAGTACGATTAAAACTCATACAGTATGATTTTTAGAGAAAAAATTCCTTCATTTTAAAACCCTCTCCCCCTGTGTATGTGCATGATTGCTCAGTCTTGCAAAAAATTTATGGCCAGAATCAAGAAAATAAAAAATAAAAATAAATAAAAATTTACAATGTTATGAACTTCAACTCCTACTCTATAAAGTTCTTGAGTCTTCTTATTGTCCTGAGTAACTTGTGATGTCCCTGAAATGTTAGTACTCACAGACAAGAGTAGAAATAAAAAATTTGCAAATGAATGATAATTCAATCGATATTATTTGTCATCATCAAAATCACAAACTAGTGGTCATGGACTGCAACAATCTCCCCCTTTTTGATGATGTCTAATATTGTTGTTGTTAAAGAAATTAGCACCAAAATTTTTGTTGTTGTTGTTTTTTTTTTTGTTTCAAATTAAATGAAACAAAAAGAGTAGAAACAGAAAGAGAAAGAAAATGCAATTCATTTGAAATAAAGATAACAAGATAAATAATATATGACATGCTAAGTAGAGCACACAACATGATTCTCCCCCTTTTGACATCACCAAAAAGAGGAGGAACAATCAACACAAAGAAAAATAGCATAAAATAGATACATGTCAGAAAGTAGGATCCTGATCAGATGGAGGTGGAGGTGGTTGGAAGTAGTGGTGGATGGATGCAAATTATTAATCAATTGAGAAAAAGTGTTCCCCAAACCATCGCATGTCATCTTCATATTATTGATGATATCTTTGTATGTGAGCATTAAGGCAATTTTGAAGTTGGTCAAACCGTTCGACTAAGTCATCGTGAAGATAGGCCAGTGCAGGTCCTTAGGGGGGTGCATGTCATCTTGGTTGAACAGGAGCTTCTGTCGGAGCAGCCTCTTCTTCTTCATCATAAAAATATGGTTCATCCAGCTCTTGCCCCTGATGAAACAAAATATGGAAGGAGGCATCCATATAGAAAATTGGTAGATTATTAGGTTCACTAGGATGGGTTAATTGATATTTATTTTGAAGAATGTAACCTAGGGGGTGGCAAAGGGCTAGATTTTATTTTCTATAGGTGGTAGGGAGGTGGACTAAGGTCATATTCTAGATATAATCAATGATTAAATTAGCCTCAACAAATTTGGTGTTTGACATTATAAGGTAGGTAACGATGGATAAGATTGGGGTCATGCGGATTCGGTTACCAGCTTTGGATATGATTGAAGTGCGAAGGATGTGTTGAATAATTTTGGCATTTTAGGTAAAGGATTGAAAAAGAGGCTGGTGTTGGTAAAAAACGATATTTCTAAGGACTAGATTTGAAGCACTCTAGCCAAATTCATTTGTGAGAAAGGAATGAGTTCTAGGGCCTTCAGTAGACAACCCAATATATTGGGCGAGATTTACCTTAGTGATTTTAACACATTGTTGGCAGACAAAGGAGCTAAGGGTTAGGCTTTGGCATTAATAGTAAGGTTGGCCAGGAATTCGAACAAAAGTTTAGAGTTGTATGGGAAGGCTAGGGTATGAAGGAATTGCAGAGTGGTGGATGTGAATAGGTTCATTACCTCAAAATTTAAGGCCGCTTGATAAAGCATTCATGATGGGGTAATTTTGCATGCCTTAAATTTATGGTATACCTATTCATCTTTGGCGATTAAGAAACGGTCATTGGGGCGGCGAGAGAAAAATGAGCTTCTAAAGATGAGACAATCGTGCTTACTGGAGCTAGCTATTTAGTAAAGACAGGTAAGAGTGAGGGAATGGGCTAAAAGTGAGAGAGATGAGCATATGTGCCCTCTGATTTATAGAAATTTTGAACATCATATAGTATGATAGAGGTTCATACAGTACGATGTAAAATAATGTCATCTAGATGAATGGTTCGAAAAAGGTAGTCAAATCGTATAGTATGAGAGTTATCATACATTACGATGTGTACGATGTGAAGGAATTTTGATCATCCCGAGGGTCATCGGTATGACCGTTGATAAAAAGTGTCGTATAGTACGAATGACAATTGTATCGTACCGACCCACTTAAAGTCGTCCTCATCTATTTTGCTGACGTGAATCATACAGTACAAAGAAGAGATAGCATACCGTACGAAGTGCAATAATATCATACCAAATGGCTTTAATTCATTCCAATTTGTTGCTGACGTGGATCATACAGTATGAAGAGGATATATCATACAGTACGATGGGTAATTATATTGTACCAAACGGTTTGAATGCCCTGCCATGTATATCATATAGTATGATGGGACTCATACAATACAATATGTAGAGATAAAATTGAGGCTGGATTGTGGTTGGTGTAGCTTTGATGTATCGTATAGTACGAGCATGGATCGTACAATATGATAAAAAAATTTGTTTATTTTATTTTATTTTGTGTGGTGAGTGTGTGATGATCAGGAAACACCTTAGACAAAACAATTTTTTATATACATTAATGTCTATGACACTAAGTCTTGTCCCCAAAGTGCTAAAGGTGTTGTAGGCTAGCGGTTTTGTAAAAATGTCTGTCAATTAATCTCTTGTAACTATGTGATATAATTCTATATCTCCTTTAACTACATGATCTTTATAAAATGGTGTCTAATGTCTATTTGATTTGTTCTAGAGTGTTAAATTAGATTTATAGAAATGTAGATTGCACTTATGTTGTCGCACATGATTGGGATGGTTCCTACGAAAAATCCAAGATCAAGAAGTTATTTTTTCAACTATAGTACTTGCACAACACAACTTCCTACTGTAATATATTCTACATCCGCCGTAGAGAGGGCTACTGAATTTTGTTTCCTGTTGGACCAGAAACTAATGATTGTCCCATGAATTAGCAGGTGCCAGAGGTACTTTTTCTATCTACCCTACATTCTACAAAATCTGAATCTGAGTACCATAAGATTTCAAAGGAAGTGCTGTGCCTAGGATATCAAATTCCTAAGTTCGAGGTGCCTAGTATATACCTAAGAATTCTCTTAAATGTAGTTAAGTGAATCTCTTTAGGATCAGCTTGAAAACTAGCACACAAGCACACACTAAACATTATGTCTAGTCTACTAGCGGTTAAGTAGAGAAGAGATCTGATTATTCCTCTATATTTTTTTTGATATATTGATTTTCCATTTGGGGCTTTATCTAGTTGAATCATAGAGCTCATTGGAGTGTTCATGGGCTTAACACTATCCATTTCATTTTTCTTCAAAATATCCTTATTGTATTTCATTTGGCTAAGAAATATTCCACTTTCCATTTGTTTTACAATAAAACTAAGAAAGTAATTAAGCTCTCCCAGCATGCTTATTTCAAACTCATTGCTCATTATTTTCGAGAATTCATCATATAAATTTTTATCTGAAGATCCAAACAGAATGTCATCCACATAAATCTGAATAATAAGAATTTCCTCTTTAAGCTTTTATAAAAAGAGTGTGGTGTCCACACTACCCTTGACAAATCCTCTATTTAGTAAAAATGAGCTAAGTCTTTCGTACTAGGCTCTAAGTGCTTGCTTTAACCCATACAGTGTCTTTTTTAATTTGAATACATGGTTTGGAAATTATGAATTTTAAAATATGGGGGGTTACTCAATGTAAACAACCTATTTTATTACCCCATTCAGAAAAACACTCTTTACGTCCATTTGATATAGTTTAAAACTTTTGAAGAAAGCAAAGGCTAAGAGCTCCTGCATGGCTTCTAGTCTAGCTATGGGGGTAAAGGTTTCTTAAAAGTCTATGCCTTCAATTTGGTTATACCCCTTTGCTACTAGTTTGGCCTTTTTTCTTACTATGGCTCCTGAGTCATTCACCTTATTCTTAAAGACCCATTTTGTTCAAACTACACTTTTCTCTTTAGGTCTCTTGACTTGTTCCCAAACATCATTCTTGGTGAATTAATTCAATTCTTCTTGCATTGCTAGGATCCATAATTCATCTCCTAAATCTTGATCTATATTTGTGGGTTCCATCATAGAGATGAATACATAATGACTAACCTCCTTCCTAAGTACATGCCTAGTTCTCACACCTTATGATGAATCTCCTAAAACTAATTCTTTAGGATGACTATAAGAATATTTCCATTATCTAGGCAAGTCTTCCTGAGGTTCTACCCTTTCTCCTATGGTCATAGTTTATACTCCCTGAGTTGCCTCTACTTCATCTTCTTCAATTTTAGATTCAGAGGGCTTATCCAATTCATCAAACACTATAAGGGTGGACTCTTTTACTACTAGGGATCTTTTATTGAAGATTTTATAGGCCTTACCTACAGATGAATAACCTAAGAAGACAACCTCATCAAACTTGGGATCAAATTTTCCTAAGGAAAGTTTGCCATTAATTAAGATAAAGCACTTGCAATCAAAGACATGTAAGTGAGAAAGATTTGGTATCCGACCCTTTAGGAGTTCATAAGGAGTTTTATTCAGCTTCAATCTAATGTTCACCCTATTTAAGACATAACATGTCGTGTTTACCACTTCTGCCCAGAAATATCTAGGAATGGTGTACTCAGCTAACATTGCGCTAGTAGCTTCTACCAAGGTTCTATTCTTTATTTTTATTATTCCATTTTGCTGAGGAGTTCTAAGGGCTGAGAAAATATGCTCTATTCCTATCTCTTGACAAAATAGTTGAAGGAAAAGGTAAGAAAAAAGGCGGGGACTTCTCCCCTTTAGTTAATTAATATCTTCACTAATCTTCTGGAATTGTAGAGGGGTCAAGAGGAATGAGACCTCCCTCTACCTTAAAGAAGTAGTAAGAGATAACTCTATTTTTTTTCATGGGCCATGCTAAAACTAAGTTGGTGTCGATTAATAAGATTGATGTTAATAGAATTATTGGAAACAATTGGGATTATTTTCATCAACCTACAGCAGGTACTGCTGGCAAAATTTTGATAATGTGAAATTTTAATTTGTCTACCTTCACCTTGATTTATCATTCCCCTCAATTTGTTTTTGGTGCTTTGATCACTCTCAGTAAGGGTCTTTGGAATGTGGTTATGGTCTATGGTAATAAGGAGATTCGATTCAGAAGAAATCTTTGGAGAAGCCTTGATAATCTTGTGAAGGTTGATGTTCCTACAATAGTGGGAAGAGACTTTAATTATCTTCTTTCCAAGGATGATAAGAGAGGTGGCAAGCATTTTACATGACCAAAGGTGCTAAGGAGATGAAGTTATTTATGGCTAACCAAGATCTTCATGATTTAGGAGTTATTGGTCCTAAATATACTTTGTGCAACAACAAGCTAGGAACTGCTAGAATTTGGGAACATTTAGATTGCTGCTTGTTGAATTCTTCGGCTTTTCAGCTTGTCCCGACAGCTTCGGTCAGGCACCTTGCTAGGATTGCCTCTGACCATTTTCCCATTGCTTTTAAGCTTGATGATACTAAGCATACTCAATTCCGAACTTTCAGATTTGAGGACACCTGGAAATCCTATCCAGTTACTCGGAGGATTGTAGCTAATATCTGGAATAAGCATGATTTTTGTGATGAGGCCGAAGTTCTTAACAGGAAGATCAAGAGAACTTTGAAATCATTTTTTTTTTCTGGTAGAGAACAAATGCAAAAATCTGATTTTACTGAAAGAGGAGCTGAAGAATGACATTCTAAATTTATAATTGAAAGAAGAAGCAGAAGGTGGTCTTAGTCTAAATGATCTTACTCTACTTTGCAGCAAGGTAAGGGAACTCAATGTTACCTTACTTAGACTTTCAATGTGGTTGAACCAACATGCTAAGGCAAACTGGAATGATGAAGGGGACACCAACTCAAGGTTTTACCATGCCTATACTACGACTAGGAAGAATAGCAAATTGATTAGACAAATCAAGGATGAGGATAACAATGTTGTTGATGAAACTGATAAAATTGAGTCAGTTTTCTTAAAGTTCTTTGAAGACAAATGGAAACTCCAAAATTGTAATAATGGATTGGCCTTCTATTGATCATAATCGGTTGCTTGATGCAGCTGATAGAGCATTTTTAGACGCAGAATTTATCGAATTGGAATTTACTGCTGCTATCTTTCAGCAAGGATCTAGCAAATCTCCAGGCCTGGATGGTTCTACATCTTCATTCTTCAAATTCTATTGGGACATAGTCAAAGATGCTACTTGGAATGCTATCAAAAATTTCTTTACTTCTAGACGTATGAATGGAGATTGGAAAGATACCTTGATTGCTCTCATTCCTAAGATCAACTCTCCGATAACTCCTTCCAATTTTTGTTCAATTAGTCTTTGTCAAACTATATACAAAATTACTTATACTATGCTTATAAACAGACTTAAGAGTTATATTCCCAAACTCATCTCCGAGGAGCAAGTAGCCTACGTTCCAAATAGATCTATGTCTGATCATTGCCTCCTTGCTTTATAAATCTTTAATAAGTTTAGAATTTCAAAAAATAAAAAGGGTCTCATGGCTGTCAAGCTTGACATGGCCCAAGCCTATGATAATATGTGCTGGGAGACATTGGAACATGTTCATGTTTGGTCTGGGTTCCCTGATAAATTTTCATTTCTAATTTTGGAATGTGTCACCAATGTACATTTCTCAATACTGCTGAATGGCAAAGGTTTTAGATGGATTGAAGCCAAGAGTGACTTTAGGCAAGGTTGTCCTATGTCGCCATATCTTTTTATCATGTGCTCAAAGCTTCTTTCCAACATCATTAAGCAAAGAGGACATCATTTAGGCATCCCAACTTCTTCTAGAGCTCCTAGAATTACTCACTTACTCTATGCTGATGACGTGTTACAATTTGGATCTACTTCCTCCTCTCAACTTCAAGTAATGATGAATTTAATAAGGGATTATTGTGGATGGACTATGTTGCGGATCTATTTTTATGGTTTATAATTTTGATGATAGCAAACACTCGTATTTCTCTATGACTGCTTTATCTACTGACATTTCAGGCCCACACGATCAAACTACAATTTGGAACCAGCTCAAGATTGAGTAGACTAGGTCTGAGTTAGTTTGTATTCTTTTTCCTTTCTTGAGTCTAATATATTTTTGGTGTGGCTCCTGATGATTTGTAACTTGGAAGATTTTTTATTGTTCTTGAAAGATTTCTATTTTTGGTAACATCGTCCAGGATGATATTTATATCGGCTAGGATGATCTGTCCAAAAGTAGAAACCCTAATTAGGGAATCCTTATTAAAGTAGCCGTCATAAGCTGATCGGCCTGGATGATAGGCTCAATTCAGAAAGAATCAGCCACCATGATCAGATTAGGTATTCTTTATTTTAGGAAATCAGCCAGAACGATATACACATCGTTCAGGATGATCTAACTCAATTATGCCTAAATTGATCTGGTAGATTTGGAAAGTATTAATGGCTGATTGATACGATCACATCGTCCAAGACGATCTTAGGATCGTCCAGGTTGATGGCCTGGATGATTTATATTGGCCAGCATTTATTCCGGGCGATGATCTGGATGATTGAAATCGGTTTTAAACTAATCGTCCAGAACGATCGCAATATCGGCCAGGACGATGTAACAAATTTTCTTCTGATCGTCTCAAATCGTCCCGGTTGAATGGGCTTATTTTGCACTGATCGTACAGAATGATATTTGTATCGTCCTGAACGATAATGTCGGCAACTTGTATTAATGAGCTCATTTTTTAGATCATCTATTTAAGCTATCACATGACACTTTGTAAGTGTCTTTGGCAGCCATTGTAGCTTCGTTCTTTTGGGGGAAACTTGAAGAGTGAGCTTGAAAGGGAGTGAGGAAAGGGTGGAGTTTGAGAGGGAGAAGAACCTGTGAGGGGGGATTCAAGGGAGTGTGGAGGGGGTTCTACACGGTTGCTCCGGCAAGCTCGCACCTGAATACCGTCGGATTTAAGGCTTGTCTCGAGGGAAGTTCATCAAAGAAGAAGATCTCTTTGGTGTCAAAGGACCCGGCGACTCCGCCAGACTGGGGATGGTGGAAGTGATTTTGTAAGGGCTTCTCCGCCTAGCTGTGGGGGCTAAAAGAGAGACACTTAGTTTAGTGCAATACTTGGAGGGTGCCTCCAAGGAGTGGACGTAGGTCAAGGTTTGACCAAACCACTATAAATCCAGTGTATTCTTTCTTTATTACTTCCGTATTTAATTTCCGCACTTTGGTTTTTATTGTGGTGATATTGGTTTAGATTTGTGTTTTAATTTTAAAGATTCTTCTTTTACCAATTCATCTCTCTCTTTATTAGCCTTGGGCCAGTTCATAAGGGCATAACATCCCTAACGAACTTTCAAGTGGTATCAGAGCACATTTTAGTGTCATCTGAGAACTTTCAAGTGGTATCATAGCAGTATTCATAAAACAAGTTTTAAAAAGCTTTTGAGTTTTCGATCCCTGGCTAACTTTTTTAATCGTAATATTGCAGAAAGATATTCAATCAGCAGACCACCTTTATTTGAAAATATAACTTTTGATTTTTGGAAAATTTGCATGACTATTTTCTTGCAATTGATTGATTTTTGTATGTGGCATATAATTTTAACTGGTTATTCATCACCGTCACGTATTTTAGATGGAATTAAAACTGACATTCCTTTTAGTCAATGGAATAGAGATGAACAAATTGATGCTCAATTGAATGCAAAATCTTTAAATTGTTTTTTCCATGCTTTAAATTCTGAAGATTTTATGTTAGTATTCACGTGCACTACTGGTAAGAAAATTTGGGATAAACTACACATCATATATGAAGGCACTAGTGAAATTAAGCAATCTATGTTGAATATGTTTATGCATGATTATGAAATGTTTTCCATGAAACCTTATTAAACGATCTTAGACATGTATACTAGGTTTATTCAAATTGTAACATCATTGCATGCTTTAGGAAAAGAATTTTTAAATTTTGAAAAATTTAACAAAATTTTTCGTTGTCTATTGAATAAGTTTGATGCAAAAAATTATTACTATTTTTGAATCAAAAAATTTGAATGATTATTCTATTGATAATTTGATTGGCTCACTCATTGCCTACGAGCAAAGTTTGGGTCAAAGACTTTTGGATGCAGGTGAAACGATTGTTCTAAAAGCTGAAGATACAGAAAAAGTTTGCTTAGTTGGTGACGAATGCAATGACCTACCAAGCAAATCACAAAGCTCGCCAAAGCATAAGCAAAAGTGGAAAAAAGGTAAAAATGGTAAAGATGTTCATATTTTTTCTGACATTATTTGCTTTCGATACGAAGCCTGGACATATGAAAAATCAGTGCCCTAATTTAAGGATTCTTCCATCAAAAGAAAAGGGTAAGGTGAAGCAAAATTTAAACTGGAGAAATAATGAAAAGAAAAAAATCTCATGGGCAGACTTGATTTTTGAAGCATCGGACCAAGAGAAAAATAATGGTAAAAAGCCTTGTTATGTTTTTGTGTTGTGTTTTGTTTTTTTGTTTTTTTGTTATTTTTAGTTTTTTTTTTACTTTCGATTTTATTTTGTGTTTTTGTTTTGTCTATTCTTTGAAATTTTTGTTTCGTGGAATTTTTCTTTGATCATCACACACATTCACTTTTCTAAAAATGAAAAATCTACTTCTTTTTTTTTCTTGAAATCTTTGGTAAGTTGTGATTGACTTCTCTAAAACAGTCAAAGGAAGGAAACTCACTATTTTTTTACTCTCAATCTCTATTTCCTAAAGGAGGTTATTCTACTTTTTATTTATAATATTTTTCATATTTTAAATTGGTTTTTGAAATAATATTTTTCATCTCCCTACATTTTATTTATCGTATAGGAATCTCTTGCAAAGTGTTGAACCTATCTCATAATTTTTTTAATCAATAATTTTTTTTATTAATAGTATGGGTTTACTTTTGATTTTTAAGATTTCAGAAAGGTAGCATATTCAAAAAAATTGGTCAATGATGCCAAAAATAAAAGATGCGCAAAGACGCCAAATTGAAAAAATAAGAATACACAAAGTGTATCAAAAGATGCGCAGTGCGCCAACCAATTATCAAGAGGCATAAAATGAGCCCACAAAGTTTAATGATTACCATTCATGTACTTCTTAAAAGCTTAAGAAAATCCTTGATACTTTCGATACTTGAGTTTGAAAATCTTGATTCTTGATTCAACAATTCGTGCATTGATCTTCTATTAGATATATTTTATGGAAGGTATTTTTGAAAAATGATTGTTTCTCTCTCTAATTTATTCCTTGATTTAGATATTGAATTAAAAAGTTTTTAAGCCTCTTTAAAGAACTTAAGTTTGGATTATAAAATTTTAGATTTCCAACCATTTCAGGGTTATGTGTTGTCAATCCAATTATACTAAGTTTTTTATTAAAACCAAGAGGTAACTTTATCATTTTAAGAATATTTGTTTTTTCACTAAATCAGAAAATATTTTTTGTCTTTTATTTGTTTTGTTTTTTGTTTGTGCCTCCTCTCTTTTTGATAATGTCAAAGGGGGATAGCGTACTAACGTACTGTTGAATTTGTATCCTTTTTTTTCTTTTAAAAAAAATTAAAACAACAAAAAAAAAATTCTCTCCTATTTTTTAGGGTGTTATTCTAGTGAGTGGGAGATTAGGAGAAAATGTTCCTTTTTGAAAAATTCAAATTGTAATGTTTGCCATCATCAAAAAGATGGAGATTGTTGCGGATCTATTTTCATGGTTTATGATTTTGATGATAGCAAACACTCGTATTTCTCTACGACTGATTTATCTACTGACATTTCAGGTCCACACGATCAGACTATAATTTGGAACCAGCTCAAGATTGGGTAGACTAGATCTGAGTCAGTTTGTACTCTTTTTCCTTTCTTGAGTCTAATATATTTTTGGTGTGGCTCCTGATGATTTATAACTTGGAAGATTTTTTATTGATCCCTAAAGATTTCTATTTTTGGTAACATCATCCAGGACGATATTTATATCGGCCAGGATGATCTATCCAAAAGCAGAAACCCTAATTAGGGCATCTTCATTAAAGTAGTCGTCATAAGTTGATCGGCTTGGACGATACTTGTATCGGCCAAGATGATAGGCTCAATTCAGAAAGAATCAACCTCCATGATAAGATTAGGTATTCTTTATTTTAGGCAATCGGCCAGGACGATATACACATCATCCAGGACGATCTAACTCAATTATGCATAAATTGATATGGTAGATTTAGAAAGCATTAATAGCTGATTGATACGATCACATCATCTGGGATGATGGCCTAGACGATTTACATCGGCCAGCATCTATTTCGGGCGATAATCAGGACGATTGAAATCGATTTTAAACTAATCGACCAGGACGATCGCAATATCGGCCAGGACGATGTAACCAATTTTCTTTTGATCGTCTCAAATCATCGCGGCTGATTGGGCTTATTTTGCACTGATCGTACGGGATGATATTAGTATCATCCTGGACGATAATGTTGGCAACTTGCATTAATGAGCTCATTTTTGAGATCTTCTATTTAAGCTATAACTTGATACTTTGTAAGTGTCTTTGGTAGCCATTGTAGCTTCGTTCTTTTGGGAGAAGCTTAAAGAGAGAGCTTGAAAGGGAGTGAGGAAAGGGTGGAGTTTGAGAGAGGGAGAAGAACCTGTGAGGGGGTACTCAAGGGAGTGTGGAGGGGGTTCCACACGGTTGCTTCGGCAAGCTCGCACCTGAATACCATCGGATTCAAGGCTTGTCTCGAGGGAAGTTCACCAAAGAAGAAGATCTCTTTGGTGTCAAAGGACCCTGTGACTCAACCGCACCGGGGAAGGTGGAAGTGATTTTGTAAGGGCTTCGCCGCATAGTTGTGGGGGCTAAAGGAGAGACACTTAATTTAGTGCAATACTTGGAGGGTGCCTCCAAGGAGTGGACGTAGGTAAAGGTTTGACCGAACCACTATAAATCCGGTGTGTTCTTTCTTTATTACTTCCGCGTTTAATTTTCGCACTTTGGTTTTTATTGTGGTGATATTGGTTTTGATTTGTGTTTTAATTTTAAAGATTCTTATTTTACCAATTCACCTCTCTCTTTATTTGCCTTAGGCCAGTTCATAAGGGCCTAACATCCCTAACAAACTTTCAAGTGGTATCAGAGCACTTTCTAGTGTCTTCTGAGAACCTTCAGACTAGGCAAGGTATAAATCAGGCCAAGTCCCAGATTCTCTTTGGGAATTCTGTTAAACCATCTACAAAAGGAGAATTGGAATTAAATATGGATTCAAAATTGTTAATGAGTTTCAGTATCTGGGTACCAAAATTGCTTTGAGGAGATTGGTTAAGAATGACTTTCAATTCGTGATTGATCATGCCTTGGAGAAACTCAATGCTTGGGGTGCTAGATTCTTATCATTAGCGAGAAGATTGATTCTTGCAAAGACTTCATTGCTCTCACTACCAACTCTTATTTCAGCTCATTCATTAATCCCAAAGAGGATTCCTTACGAGCTGGATCGTATTTGCAGGGACTTTATCTGGCATCAGAATTCGGGTAAAAAAGGCCTTCATTACATTGCTTGGGAAGATTTATGCTTACCAAGAGATTCCGGCTGGTTGGGTATGTATTCAACAGTCAAAAGAGATGGTCCCCTTAGAGCTCGGCTATCCTGGAGGCTTTTCCAAAACCCCTCATATGTACTTTATAGATGTCTGGCTGCCAAACATGGTTCTGCCATTTGGAGAGGCAAGTTCAAGCAAGGTCAATCTTCTGCTCAGTCCATCATCTCTGATGGTGTCTCTTTTCACAGAGAGGGTTAATCTTATTGTTCACCAATGTGTTATCTTATTGTTAATATGAACTTATTGGAACTCAACCGTTATTTTAACACAAATTTGGTTAATCTTATTGTTCACCAATGTGTTATCCAGGAGGGTGATGAAGATCATATGGAGCTTCTTTATCAACATTCTGGGAAATCTATTACTTCATTGGAAAATATTGAAACTATTAAATGCTATAAATCTATTGATGACTCTGGTTTTGACAACTGGATTCAGAAGCTGAAACTAAAACCAAGAGTTGAGCTCTTTTGGTGGAGGTTAAGTAGGTTTGCCATTCCTACTAACAAGTTTTTGAAATTTAGAAAGCTTGGTAATAGTGACCTCTGTGCCAGTGGTTGTCCAGCTGTTGAAAATTGTGCTCATAATTTAGTGCATTGCAAGTTCCTTATAGAGATTATTTGTATGCTGCAAACTTGGGGTTTTAATATTCCCTTGTTCAGTTCCTTTACAGATTGTCTTCAACAGCTTAGACTTCTTTCTATTGCTAGATTGGACATTGTCAAGATCTATTACACTGCTGTTCTTTTCTCCTGGAACCGTGGAAACGACATGAAGCATGTCAATCCCATACTTCCAATTTTTGTAACAGCTGCCAATGTTCTATTCATTGCTACCAACAAGTATCCAATGTTAGTTAACTAGGATGTTGCTCTCCTTAGGGAGTCCGAAACTACATGGCATCCCACACCACTGGATTGGATCAAAATCAACGTTGATGCATTGTTATTGAATTCTAATGTAGCCAGCATTGGGGGTGTGGTCCGTGATTCTAAGCGTAGTTTACTTCTAGCTTTTCGTAAGAAAACTCTACATTGGGATATCAACCAACTTGAGTTGGAAGTAGTTTTTTCTTTGAAAGACTTCATACAAGATAGGATGTTTGATTGTGAAGGATTAATAATTGAGGGAGATAACTATAATGCTATCAAGCATCTCCATGATTCCGTGACAAAATCCAAGGGTATGAACCAGATTTCCGAGAAGATTTCCTTCCTCCATGACTTCAATAAGGTTATCTTCCATCACACTTCTAGAGACTGTAACAAAGTTGCTGATTTGTGTGTGATACTTGCTCTGACCAATAGTTTTTATTTTGATTCCATTTCTTCCCTTGATACTCCTTCATTGTTCTGTCCTCTGAAGAAGGAATATGATGTTTGCAGTTTATGATTAGTTTGTAACAACTTTTTCTTTTCCTGTTCTTAATGCAATTTTGCACTTCTTCAAAAAAGAAAAAGAAGTCAAAATAATTCAAATTTTTCATTTTGAAACTCTCCACCATGATCACTATGGATTGTTGAGATTTTACATCCTAATTTTTGTTGAATCCAAGTGGAGAAAATCTTAAATTCCTCAAACGACTCATTCTTGTGTGCTAGGAATCTTATTCAAGTGAATCTAGTAAAGTCGTCTACAATTACAAATCCATAATTCTTCCAATCTAGGCTAGTTGTGCTAACGGGTCCAAATAAGTCTATGTGAAGGATTTCTAGTGGCCTAGAAGTGTACATATATTTGATTGAATAAAAGGATGATTTTATTTATTTTCCTAATTGGCAGGCGTCGCATAGATGGTCCTTAGTGAAGTCTAACTTAGGTACACCTCTAACTAGGTTTTTTTGAGTGATACTTCTAAGTGTTTTCATACTAGCATGGCATAGTCTCCTATGTCATAGCCACAATCCATCTATTATTGTTTTTAAGCAAAGTGAATTTGAATTTTCAATGCAATCAAGATCTAACATGTAAACATTATTCATACATTTTCCTTCTAAAATAAGTTTATCATTTAAACTAATCAAGCATTTGTTAGAAAGAATTTTTACGTCAAAACCTTTGTAACATAATTGACTAATGCTTAATAAGTTATGCTTTAAACCATCAACTAATAAAATATTCTCAATTAAAAAATTCTTAGCATTTCCAACAACACCTATTTTTGAACCCCCACTCTGATACCAATTGAAATTATGAGATACACAGAGAGGGGGGGGGGGAGTGAATTAGAAATTTTTAGTAATAAAAAGACTATCCTAAATAGGAGTTCTAAATTTTTTATGTTTTTAGATTTAAATAAGTAAACTAATTAATATAGAGGTGAATGCTTAAAACACAATTTGCAATAGTAGGTAATGAAAAATTAACTTGCTCAACAATGATTTTCACAACAATTTTCACAAAGCAATTTTAACGAAAATAAAATGCAAAATGTAAATAAAGCACAGTAAGGAAAAAATCACACTAGAGAATTTATAGTGCTTCGGTCACTTAACCTACGTCCACTCCCCAGAATCCTCACTCTAGGAATTTCACTACTAAATAGTTATTCTCCTTTTTCCCCCATAGCAAGGTGGAGAAGCCATTACAAATCTCAGTTTCACCAACCCGACGTGGCAGATCGCCAAGCGCTTTATCACCCTTCTGGTGATGGTATTGTACCTTCTCATTTTTCTCCCTCCTGGAGAAGGTAGAGTACCTTAGAGGATTTGGAAGTAGAAGAATCTACCCCTCAAAGAGCCTCTCACAAGATCTTCTCGGGCCACAAGAGGAGCAAAGTGCAGTAAGCTAGGAGCAACCGTGTGATCTTTCTTACACTCCTCCCTCATAAAGCCCACCTTCTTCTTCCTCTCACAAACCCCAAAATCTTCTCAAGAGCTCTCTCCCAAGGAATCCCCCTCTAATTATGTTCCTCTCTCACTATCTCACTCATAAAAAAATAGAAGTTTTATATTTAAAATAGGCTCCAATAAACCCTAAAAGTTTTCAATTTAACCATTATGATCATACAGTATGATCCCATATCGTATAATATGATCAGTACAAAATAGCCTTCATCCTGGTACGAAGGATTATGAATAGGTAACATTTCTGAATAATATCATACAGTACGATATAATATCATCTAGTATAATATGTACAATCCTTCTATTTGTACAGGACGATTGTTGGGATGATGAAAACTCATCTATGTACATCATATGATATGAACCACATCATACAGTACGATTATAAAAAAATTAAGAGATCGTCCAGTATGATGTCTGAGATGATAAAAATAGCCTCGATTGAACATACAATATGAACTGTGTCATATAGTGTGATAACTAATGAGAAATAAATCCTTGATTTACACACTAATCACGGGGTTAATTTAAGTAATTATTCAAAAAATTTCATACAGTACGATAACATCATACAGTATGATCAGTTCAAAATTTATGAATTAAGAACTTACTTAAATTAATCTGGTTACTAGGGTTTTTAACTAGAAACACATCATATAATACGATATACATCGTATGGTATGCCTTATTTATAGACAGATGTTTGAGCCAGATAAGATCGTATAATATAATTAAAACTCGTATAGTACGATCTATAGAGAAAAAAAATTTCCTTCATTTTAAAACCCTCTCCCCCTGTGTGCGTATGGTAGTTAAGTCTTGCATATAATTTATGGCCAGACTCAAGAAAACAAAAATAAAAATAAATGAAAAATTATAATGTTATAAACTCGAACTCCTACTCTATCCAATTCTTGAGTCTGCTTGTTGTCTTGAGTAACATGTGATCTCCCTGAAATGTTAGTACTTATAAATAAGAGCATAAATTAAAAATATGCAATTGAATGATAATTCAATTGACATTATTTATCATCATCAAAACCTTAGACTAGGGGTCCTAGACTGCAACACCTCCACATCCAGCTCCTCTTATTCACCAGGCCAGAAATTCCCTGCTGGGGTTCAATCACCAAATAAGTTTGACATTCTTCAATAACAAGAAAGTTCAATGGATGATGCTCATAATGACAAAAACTACGCCCCATCTAATACTTGCAATCTTCATTCTTTCTCTAATTTCTCAATGACAAAAAACTTCTAGGGGGAAGGGTCGAAACCCCATAATCTTCCAAAACACTAATGTTTGTTCCATCTATTGTGGCATGGAACATCAGGTGTTTTAATAACCCTTAAAAGGTTCTTTGTTGTAAACAGCTAGTTAACTCGTACAATCTTGATATATTGTATATAGTGGAGAATGCGATTCATGTTGTCACTCTTTAGGACCCTTTTTTAGCATTTCTCACCTATTTTTTCTTCAAAGGATATTTGTAATAACTTTGGTAAATCTAAATTTGGACGCACATGGGTTAAATGGAATCCTTAAAAGTTGAATTTTACTCCTATCCTTATCATGGATGAAACCATCTTTGGTTATATTTTTGTTAGTAATTCAACTTCTTTCCTGTTATCTATCATTTATGCATCTAATAGCCCTATGGAAAGGGCAGCTCTTTGGGATCATACTAGACAATCAATGCCCTCTCATAATCCTCTATGGATTCTCATGGGAGATTTTAATTGTTGTTGCTTTGCACATGGGAAGGTTGGAGGTGTTTTGCTGACTCAAAATAATCTTTTGGAGCTAAATCACTTGATGTTTGATGCCAAACTGGATGATCTTCATTCAGTAGGAAGTCGTTATACTTGATATAGTCAATGCTTGGACAACCCAATACAAATTAAATTAGATAGAGCTCTTGTGAATGAGGAGTGGAGGACTGCTTTTCCTAGCTCTTTCTATTATCTCCAAATTTAGTCATGTTCTAATCATTTCCCAATCATCCTTCAGTCAGGTATATCAAACTCTATTAAACATAAATTTATATTTAAAAATTTATGGACCATGTTGGATAGGTAATATGATTTGGTGCTTGAGCCTTTCTTAGGCCCCACTTCGAGCAATCATATTCATGACTTGTGTAGAAAGCTTAGGTTTCTCAAGGGGGATATTAAGAGCAAGGATTAGGCCAACTCCTCTATAATTCATAAGCACATTGCTGGTTTTCACAAAATGCAATTTGATTGCCTTAATTCCCTCAACTTAGATACTCTTAATTACAAGCTCTATGCCAATCTCAAGGATATCAATTCCAAAATTGTTGAGTTCTCCAATATGTTAGCCTCTTGGGTCATTCAGAGAGCCAAAGATAAGTGGCTCTCTCAAGGTGAAGATGATTTGAAAATTTTTACACCAAAATGTGTGCCAAATAAAGTAGTAACAAAATTGTTCTGAACTTGGGCTCCATCATTCATCACTCCTCTAGACATGAGACTATCACTTCTATTATTGATCATTTTAAAGCTTTATGCAACCCAGCTCAACCCACTTTCAATAACATGTTTGTCTTCCCTATTGGGAACTATATTCCCCCTCAATGTTTCAGTCCCTTATATAATTTGTCACGAATGCAGAAATTAAATCTGCTATTTTTTCAAGGGCCTCTTCCTCTGCTCAAGGATCGGATGGCTTTAGTTTCTATTTTTACAAAATAGAGTGGCACAATGTTGGACCATTAATGTGCAATGCTGTTATAGCTTTTTTCTTTAGTGGCCATTTTCTAAGTGGGGTAAAAGCCACGACACTAACACTCATTCCTAAAACTAAGTATGAAAATTCCTTCTCTGATTTCCGACCAATAGCACTTTGCAACGTTTTATATAAGATCATAGCTAAAATCTTAGCTTATAAGCTCGAATCCATAATGTCTTTGATTGTTAAATACAATCAAATTGGTTTTATTAAGTCTAGAATATTGATAATATTATTATTGCTAAAGAGATTCTTTCTATTCATAGACACAGGGGAGGACATAACTAATTTTATGCTAAGTTGGATATACGTAAAGCCTTTGATACGATTTTTAGGGAATTTCTTCTTGTTAGGTTTAAACAAAAAGGCTTTCCTAGCACCTTCATCAAATTGATTAAAGCTTATATTTTTGATGTCAATTCTTCTGTTCTGATTATTAGGGCTTCGGAAGGTTATTTCTCTTCTTCGACTGGACTGAGGCAAGGATGCCCCCTCAACCCATACCTCTTTTGTATTATTATCAATGCTTATTTAGACCTTCTAGACGGTTGGATTTTGAGGGTGTAAACATTGATTGCTTCAAATTGCTGCATATATTATATGCAGATGATCTTTTGGTTTTTGAAAAATTTGAGGTGGGCAACTGTAACAAGCTTACTTCTACCCTTAGCACCTATGCTAGTGCTTATGGCTTTCATGTTAACTTTGAGAAAAGTTCAATAATGGTCCCTAAGAGCATCATTAATCACCAGGCTATATGTCATGCTTTATACATCACTAATGTTAGCACTCACTTCACCTACTTGGGTATCCCTTTAACTCTCAAAAGCCAAGCTGTGGCTAATGTTTTGTCTTTGATGTATAACTTTACAAAGAAACTGAATGGATGGAAAGCAAATATCCTCTCTTTCATTGGTCATATGCAATATCTGAAATTTACAATACATAACACTATTTCATATTGGATACTGGGTTCCAGTCTTCCCAAAACTATCATTAAATCCATTAGAAAGCTTTCTTCCAGATTTTTGTTCTTTGGTGACACTTCAGTTCTCAAGAAAATAAGATTGTTGTCTTGGGATAAAGTTTACAAGCCTAAAATTTATGGAGGTTTGGGGTTGCCTTCCCTATCTACTCTGTAATTCGCCTTCAACTACTCTATCATTTATAGAATGTACAATTGCACTTCCCCTCTTTCCTCTTAGCTCGTTATGAGATACTCTTCTTCTTGGCATCCTGCTACTTTATTTGCCTCAAAATTTTGGAAATCCATTTGCTCTACTGGTGCCATTGCTAGGAATTCCTTCATGTTCAAGTTTAACCCAACCTCTATTTTCTCCCTTTACTAGGACCACTGGTGCGATGACACTACTCTTGCTTCCATTTAAGGTGGTAATAACTTGCTTCAACTTTATGATAAAAAATCCATGGTGAAAGATTTAATTATTGGAAACTATTGGAATTTACCAAATTCTACTCCTCACTCGGTAGTAAAGGTTATTCATACAATCCATATTAATGATCACATGTCAATCTCTTTAATTTGGAAAAACACTTCTACGGTGACTTTTGCTCAGTACCTCTTGAAGTACTATAATGACTTAACTTTTTTTCCCTTGGCACTACATGATTTGGCATAATAAGTATGTGTTGAGATTTTCATCTTTTGCTTGGCTTCTCTTGTTGGTGGTCTTAAAATGGCTAATGTTTTGCTTCTAAGGAATATTTAAGTTAATCCTTGTTGCTCTTCATGCCATTCCTATAGAGAAAGTAACTCACATATCTTTTTAAATGCAATTACTCATATTTTATTTTGGTGAGTCTCATCTTGGTTACCTCTACTCAGCTTCTTAAGCCCTCTATTTTGTAATTAATAATTTGGATTAATGACTAGGGTCACATTGGGGTTGGCACAAATTTTTTTTACATTCTTATAGTCTTCTGCCATATAATACATATGGAAAGAAAGAAATGAGAGGAGATTTGGAAATTTCATGCATAGTATTTCGACCACCCTTATAGGAATAAAAAAGTTTTACTTTCTAAGATCTGCAAGTGGAAAAATTTAGAGCATTATATGGCCCTTTTGTAATGTTGACTGGCTTCATTTTGGCTTTATACTCTCACTTATCATGCTTCCTAGTGGATCTTTTGGTGCTTCATGATTATGCCCTTCAATTTTGCCTGGTGGGACTTTCTTAGCCATAGACGATGATGTGTCCCTTCTTTAGGCTACCCCTTGGATGGTATGTTGGCAACCAGGGTTGTTGGATGCTTTTCTATGATTCTTCTACTCAGTCCATACTGAGTCCTGGCCTTTCAGGGATTTTTTGCTCTTTGCACTCTATCCTGCTATAGTCTTAACAATGTTTTGTTGTAGTGAGGTTTTTTTTCTTGATTTTTGATGCTATTCTAGTTCTTTCTATTATGTTTTTTCCTTTGTGTTTTGGCTCTCTCGAGCTTGCTCCAAATTTTTTCTGGAGCAGTAGTTTTTCTTTACACTTTGTATTTCTATTGTTTCATTAGTATACGGGCTATTCCTAATTTTTCCCAAAAAGAAAAACACAATAAAAATGTATGGTACTTACTTTGCAGTTTATATAAAGTGGGAGTGAAACATTATCCAATAGAAAATAAGTGTCTTATGATTTATAAGTTGGGTTTAAAAAGAATTCTAAGAAAATAAGAGAAAAAAAAATGTAATTTTATATGCAAATAAATCTTATTTTATGTTCTCTATTTATCTAATAATTTTTATCACATTGCATTGAAATCCATTTAAATCTAAAATATATAATTTCTATCCAAATGGATATTATTTTCTATTTCATTGAGACGGCTATTTTTCCAATTATTTTTTATTGATTTATGATTTGTGAGGGAGCGATTCTTTAATCCATTAAATATTATGCATACTTGATGGTTTAATTATCCCATTTTTTATTAAGTTAGATAACATTAAGCACATTTATTATTATTTTTTTCTAAGTTAAGATTTAGCTTTAGCATAACATTTATGATTATTCTCCAACTTATATTATTACTAAAATTTATATTAAATTTTAAGATAAATGATAAAAAATTACTCCTCTAAATTTGATAGTATTATATTGGTTAAATTTTTTTAAAAAAATTAATAATAATAATAATAATTATTATTATTATTATTATTATTATTATTATTATTATTATTATTTTGTCTAATTAAGTAAAATTTTGTCCATCCTAAGAAAAAAAGCTTGATCTACCCTGGAGGCAACGCATGCAACCATCATGATTTTAATTTTGTTTTAATGACTTTGGGTGAGAGATCAAAGTGCCGCTTATTGGTTTTTATGTAAGAATTGTTTAAATACCTTCATGCAAAGTTAATATTTCCATCAGATATTGTGGTATTATATCATGAAGCTTAAAAAATGTTAGTGTATATGCTTGGGCTTCACTCATTCTCCAACAACTTCTTATTGATAATAGGAGAATTAGCATGTATAACTATAATCAAATGATGAGTATAGGTTTGATATCAAATGTTTATAAAATTATTATGATGATTATGTGCATGTTTGAATATATGCTTTATGTCTAGTAACCATATTATAGTCACATCAAATTGTATTCAACATTTAGAAGAGATATGTAAATCTTCAATAGGGAAGTGAAGTTTGGAGTATTGGCTTTACATCCATTAGTGACCATGTGAAAGGAATATGAATTGTAGAATGAGAAATTTAGAGACCATGATAGAAGTATTGGTGCATTGCGATACTTTTCTCTCTCTCTTTATATATCTATTTTTCTTTCTCCTTCCTTTATACAAGCTTCAAAATTTGTAAAATACTCCTCAAAATTACAATCTCAGAAGAAAAATTCAGCCCCCCTAAAGTCATTAAAGAAGTTTTAAAAAAGGTGAATAGTAGTTTTCTTTTAAAATTAAAATTACATTCATTGGTTTCTAATAATTTCTTCTAATCATTATTCCTCTTACTTGTTTACATAAATTGCGAGGAGTGGTTGTGATCATATGAACAATGAAACACTTTAAATTTTCAAGATTTTTTTGGTTGACCTAGAGAAGTCCAAATCACAAGCCATCTTTTCCAACACATTTATAATATTGTATTTTAGCTCACCTAATTGTTTTCATAATTTTTTGGCACTATCAAAATTTCTTAAGAAATCGGCACATGTTGGTACAAGTGGGGTTCTTGGAATCGTTAGGTGTCTGTTTTTCAAACCAATTTCATCAAAATTTTCTAAATAAAATGAGTAAATTTATGAATATTTTTGTGTAATTTTGGAATCCCTAAAAGAATTTCTATGAATTTTCAATTGAAAATTAATTATAATAATATTATTATATATTATTTAATAATAAAAATTAGAAAATATCTAAGAGGATTATAAAGTTTTATAAATTCCATTTCATTTTATGCTAAACGTTTAACAGAGAAAGGCTAAAGGTAAAATTAGGGAAAAAAAGAAGTGAGAGAAAGTGAAATCCAGTTTTTGGGCGACTATAGGCCGTTTTTGTCCGTCAGCTCAGTTGAGAAACTTGTTTGTCTCGAGGTAAGACACATAATACCCATTTTAATTTTAAAAAATGTGTATGTTTTAGAAAATATTTTAATTAAAATTTTATATCCATTTGCAAAAAAAGGGAATAACTTTGCACCGATTAAATTTTCACTGCATAACTTTTTGTATGTTGTAGAGATTACGATTATGCATATTTTGAATATTTTTTGGAAATTTTTCACCAAAGTTTTTGAAATTTGTGAGATTTTTATTGAATAAAAAATTATCGGGATGTTGAAAAATAGTGTTATAATACAATAAAAGTCTTAAAACATTATTTTACACAATCCCTAGTTATTTGATAATTTTTGAAAATATGCATTTTTGGATAGTTAGATTTTCTATTCTATACTGTTATACAACATTATGAAATTTTAATATATGCTTAGTTACTTTTTAATTATTATAATGTGATGATATATGTGTATATGTGATTCAATTATATCTATTGAGAGATATAAGGGGCTAGAACCTTTTGAGATTATGTTTGGGTCAGAAACATTATGGGAGATATAAGCGGCCAAAATCCTTTGCGATTCTTTTTGAGATAGGAATATCTGGTACGTTCTAGTGCTATAAGCACAATTAAAAAGCAGAGTCATAAGGGGTCAGTATCCTTTGAGATTTTGTCTAGGTCAAGAAAATATGATCTTAACTACTCTGTGATAAGAATTTCAATTTATCTATTTATTTTGTACTATTATTTAAATCATAGAATAACTTCTATGTTTTTATTTCATTTATTTGTTTTGTGATTCTCAATTCAGTGATTTATTTAAACTATAATTAACTACTTTTTAATATTTAGCAAAATATTTAATAAAAGAATATTTGAAAATTTAGATTGGTTTGTGTGGCTTGTTGAGCTGTTGTAGCTCACTGTGGTTATACTTCTAGTTTTCAAGATTTTGGAAGGGAAAAGAAATTATGGACAACAGTTTATGATCATTTTTGAGGTCATAGATATTTTATTATTTTAATTTTTGTACAGTAATGACAAATTTAATTTTTAATTCTATAACTCTTGCCTATAGCCATGTACTGTAGTGTAGATATTTATTTTGATGAATAAAAGAAACTTTATATATGAGATTTTTAGTATTTGGATATTTTAGTAGCTTCGTAGTTTGTCATTAATTTCAATAAATATTGACAAAAAAATATGAAAAAAATTACAAAACTGGATATTGGGATTTGCATGTCATAGCTCAACACAATAGGACCTATCTTGGTTGGGTTAGGTTGTGACATGAACAAATGGGGTTTAAGGAGGTCAATTGCCTCCAATCCTTCAAAATAAAGGTGCTACAGGAGAATACCACCGAACACTGGCTCTAGTGCAACTATGTATTCTAAAACTTAGAGAACCCTAGGTCTTATAAGCCCTTTCATGTTCTTTTATACATTCCAAGCTTATGGCCTTGTAGAAACCTCTAATTTTATTTCATTATTATTTATATTCATAACCCAAACACATCATTTGCATGTTTGGAGCTTGCGTTAGTTTTAGAAACATTTAGATTTGATTATTTAAATTTAGTTCACACCCCAAGATAATTTACAAATATAGGAGACTTTAAATATAAAGAGAACCTACCTGTGCAATTAATTAATCCATAAATCAATCAATATAATCAAATATGTAAGTTAAAAATTAAAATAAAATAATATTGAAAAAAATATATCTTAATATATATATATATATATATAATTTAATAAAAATATAGTAATAATAAAAATAAATCCAACTTAACATAATATTTAAAACTAAATCTATTTAACTATAATTAATAAATAATAATAACTATAATTATAAATGTAATGAATAAAATAATAATAAATGTATAGATAAACAAATAAAATTAGAAATCAAATTAAGCATGTAACAAATTAAAAATATATTGCATTAAAAATTGGAAACCTTCAAAGATATAAATAAAATTTAAAGTCAAATCAAACTTAATTAATAAACAATAATCCCTTTAATTACCAAAAAAATTAGTAATTAACTAATGTGATGGACAACAAGAAAGAAAAATTAAACATAAAGAATAATGCAATTGCCACTCTGTCAATAAAGTTTGTAGGTTGAGCTTTCTAGAACTACGGGGATATGTCCTAACAAGGCTTTGGTCCTCATGCCCATTGTGATAATACCTCAAATGAATTGACAGAATATAAATTATAAATTTTATAAATCAGTAATCAATGAACTTAATTAATTAAAAATAAAAAAATATATAGACATTTGAAACTTTCATACCATGATGCTTGTCTTTTTTAGGAAGGCAAAAGTTTATTGGATTGAGAGTTTTAATGATTGAAGTAGTTAATTAAACTACTTTAAATAATTAATTATTAATCAAATTAAATATTTAAAAATTTACCCTAAAAATAAATTTCAAAACATCAAAAAATTTGTTGAAATACCCTTAGGTTTCAACAAATCAAATTAAACCCATAGGAAACTTTAAATAATAACAAGCTTAAAACATACCCAAACCAATATAGCTTAACACACACTTAGAATTGGGTGTCTTGAATTGCTTGCTAGGATACCCAATTCTAGCTTTAGGTTAGGACATTATTATTTATTGTACCTTTCTAGAATGTGAAAGTTATTTCTGTCCTTGTGGGTGATGTGATGCTATTTGGTGTGGTTGGATATGATGGATTTTGTGATGATGTTCTATGATATGTATTGGGTGTATTAGATTACTCCTAAGTTAGGAATGATTTGGATATTCATATTTGCTAATCCAATTTTATGCATGTAACCATATTTATGCAGGGTTGTATGAAGGCTAAATTATAATTAAAATCATTATATTAATAAGATTCTATGTATGTGCTTATGTTTCTTTAGCCCTCCAATTACTAAAAATATGGCCTATGTACAAGTTGCTTAGAAATGAGCAAGTGATGATGATTAGGGATTTTATGATTTTTTACAATTATTATAAACTATATTTTTCATATTAACCATGTAAAAAGTTTAGAGACTTTTTCATTTTCAAATGTAATTCAAATAAAAGAGTTGTGAATGTCTTTAAAATAGGTTTGTTTATGTTGCGACTCAAGCTCACGAGTTTTATGTCTTTGATGATAACTAACATCTTTATATCTCATAGTATTTTTCATTCTATATTTGTTTGTGTGTATACTAACATTTCAGAAATACCATGCAACATCAAATAAAGAATCAGAGCTCAAGACTGGGTTGAATAAGGTTATGATATAAAGGGGTTGTAATATTCATTGAGATAATTTTGATTTATTGAGTCAAGTCCTGTAAGGGAGTATGCTTGCTTGGTGACCATGCACACACACTCAAGGGAGTGAGATCTAGTCAAAACTAGAAGTTCAAGTTTTGAACTAATCGTACTGGATAATTTTGGATCATCCAGGATGATCCTTTATGATCTTGGAAAATAACCGCCAATGATAATTTAGGCAAGGTTTCAAGATTCAATTTTTGTTCTAATCATCCCAAACTATCTAGATCATCCTGGATGATCAATACAAATCATGCCTAAATTGATCATGTGATTAGGGGATTAATTATGGTTAAATTTTTTAATCATATCATTCTGGATAATCTGTATATCTTATTGTATGATGTTTAATGACATACTTAATTTTCTTAAATCGTCCAAGGAGAAATACCATATTTTTTCTTCTAATCATCCAAGATGATCCACAATATTGTCTTGGACAATCTGTACAAATTTGATCATATCGTCTAGGTGATCATTCTAGACTATCTAGTCAAATTCCGTACATCATACGGGAGGAACATACGATAATTCTAGATGATATTTGGTGTCAAAATTCTATTTTTAGGGTTTTTGGAAGCCCTATTTTTAAGCACATTATATAGAATGATCCTGCAATGGTCATGTATGATTTTTTCCGCTAAGATTAATTTTTAGGATTTTTCAAAGCCCTCTATTTAAGCTTTGTCAAGGCACTTGATAAGTGTCTTTGATAGTCATTGAAGCTTCATTATTTTGGAGAAAACATGAAGAGAGAGATTGAAAGGGAGAGTGGAAAGGGTGGAGTTTGAGAAGGAGAAGATCTTTGGAAGAGGGATTTTTTAGGGAGTGGAGGGGATTTCACACAGTTTCTTTGACAAGCTTACACCTTAGTACCATCAGATTCAAGGTTCTTCTTGAGGGAAGCTTTGGGAAGAAAAAAATTTCTTTGGTTTCAAAGGACCCAGCTACTCCGTCACACCGGGGAAGGTGGAAGTGATTTTGTAAGGGCTTCTCCGCCTAGTTATGGGGGCTAAAGGAAAGTCGCTAAACATTTAGTGCAGTATTCGGAGGGTACCTCCGAGGAGTTGACATAGGTCAAGTTGGACCGAACCACTATAAATCTGGTGTATTTTTTCCTTTATTATTTTCACACTTTATTTTTATTATGATTAACTACTTGGGTGAAATCTTTGATTAATCTTTTTATTATTAATTTATTTTGTTTCTATTGCAAGATATAAAAAGAATTTTCTTTTAGTTAAAGAAGTTTAAAATATCCAATTCACCCCCCTCTTGGTTAGCCTTGGAACTAGTAGATAAGGGCTTAACATCCCTGACGCACTTTCAGTTTATTCAAGGATAAAGAAACCAAAAAGAAATCTTCTCCTTGCTTAGGAGATTTCTTTCTTTTAAAAGCCTTTTTAGAGGATGATCAACACTAGAATAGTTGAAGACTAATAAACAAACCAATTAACCTTTGTAAAAGACTTGCTTCATTTATGAGATTAGAAATCTAGGAGTTGTTGGTGAGGCTTAGCCGCCTTTACTTATAATAGACCCTATTTTGTATTAAGTGGCACTTTCCATATAAACATTGGACTTTTAGTTTCCTTTTTTTCCTTTGGCAAGATTATTGTGTTTACATTTGTATGTAGTAGAGCTCTTATATTTTTTAGGTTTCTTTCTACACTTTCTACTTTTCTTCATGGATGTAATTTAGGTTATTATGAAATAAAAATATATTTTTACTTATAACTAATATAAAGTTTTAGAATTAAATAACATAGAAAAATAATCATCATAGAATATAAATCATGGTTCACTTGGGGTCGCAATTCATATTTTATTTTTATTCCTTATTTAGGAAACTCCCCATTTACAAAATTAATACAAACCACATATCTATTATTTGATTGAAAATATAGTTTGAAAAAGTTTAATTGTCTTTGGGAAAGATTAATTTCTAAAATTTTTGTTTTGAAATTAAACACGCCATTATGAATAGTATATCGCCTTAGAAGGCGAATATACCATTCCCTAATTAGTTCAAATTTTAAAACTTTAAATTTTATCATGATTATCGTAGACAAACTCAGGAGAAACAACATATAATCTTGAAAGATCAAAATGATATTCAATAAATTATTTGAATATAATAATTCTTATAAGAGATCATTAATTTCATAATTAAAATCATAATAGATTTTGATATATCTCTTCGATGAAAGAAGTTATAAATTACTATTGATCATTTAAAAAAAGGAGCTAACGATCATTGAATTTTAAATTTCCCAAAGAGAATTAATTAAAGATTTTGAAAAACTTGATTTTGAAAATTAGATCTAGGTTTCTAAATCTCTTACGAGTGCAAGCTCTCGTAGTTAATTACATCATAGAAAATCAAAATTTCCTACGAATACTCTCGATTAAAATAGTGGTATAAATTTTATCTAAGAATTCAAAGTTTGATGTCAAATGAGGTAAATATTAGAAATTTTATATGGGATTGGATCAAATTTGAACACTTATTTTTGGAGTTAAAGAAAGAAAGGTATGAGGTATTTTGATATTCTAAAATAATTCAAAAACACCCCATCATATCATAAGTGTTGGGCTTGAATTTTATTGAAAGAGATGTTTAGTTTGAATGCTTAATTTTATTAGCAAATTAGGATTCGATTCTCGAAAGTTGAGGTCTTACAGCTTGTGTCTACCTTAGAACCTAAGTCTAAATTGGGTATTAAAAATAAGTGACGTGAACCTAACTAATGCAATGAGAAATCTAGATATACCCCGGCCTGGATTGGGGAGCCAGCTAAACCACCTAAAAGCTTCAAAACCATGAGTCCAGTCTTTTAATGTTAAGTGGTAGGGATGTTATTTAAGATAAGTTTTTAAGAATTGGACTGACATCTATAGTAGATCCTAATTATCCCTTTGACTTATGTTCGGTGTTTGATGTCTAAATAAATATAATTAAAGATTAGACTCTTTTAAGTTTATTACTAATATGATCCATGCTAATTGACTTAATTAAATGCATAAAATTTGAAATGAAATAGTTTTAAAAGTCTTAAAAATAAGTTTTATCTTAAAGATGCATAGATTCCCCTTGACAGATCTGTACCCTCATAGGTCAGGTGGTCTGTCAAACCCACAAGCAGGGAGGTGCCTAATAAGTGGAAAGAAAATGCAACAATTATGAAATGAGAACTCCTAACGGTCCCGGTCTTACTTCTTAAAACATTAGAGTTACTATGTGAACTTAAGAAGTTTTAATTTTATTTAAGTAGAAGATTTTTTAACGTGTCCTTATGTGCCTACGAATGAACTCCAGGCTAAAGCAAACACGGCATGCAAGTAAAAAAACTATAAAAATAAGTAATTATACTGCATAATCAATTAAATAAATTATTTACTCAAATTGAATGCCCATATGGCAAGTGCCACTTAATATTATAAACTAGGGTCTACAGAAAAGTAAAGTGGTCAGACACCACTGATAACAACCTAGATTCTAACTCCTAAAAGATAAGTTGCTTTGAGAATTGGGATTCTTCTCAACTTCCACTTCTTTGTCTTCCCACGAGCTTCTTGATCCATCGGTTTCAGATATCCAAATGAAAAGAAACTCCCCTCTTGAAGGGGTGTTATCTTTTCTCTTTGGATATTTTAAAGATATCCTAACTTGATCTTCCAAATGAAGGAAGACTCTCCACTTTAGGGATGTCTTCTACTCTTTGGAATCCTAGTTGGATATAAATATCCCATCTCAAATCACTTAATTATTTACAACTTAACACTTAAATCAAATTATATTTGAAAATATAAAATTTTAGACTGGATCACCTGCATGGTTATCCTAATAATCAACAATTAATTTGACATCCCAAGCATTTAATATTTTGAATTTAAAATGTGCAAATTATGGCCAGACTTGGCCATACTCTTTTATTTTAAAGGGGGTCTTAAGCATTTTGGAACACTTTTATATATATATATATATATATATATATATATATATATATTAAATGCCCCTTAATTGCCCTATATGAGCATGGCCACCTGCACAAGATTGAATTAGTATAAAGCATTCTAAACCTAAGGATAGATCTAATGTATAATCAAATACATCACAGAGTGCAGAAAGTAAGTAAATAAACACATCAATTATAGGCTAGCAAACAACATGTAGTGAAAATTTGATAACTCGGCACACAGCATAAAAGTAAATACCGGCCTAGCCTAAAAATAGAGTTGGTTGTCCTATCAAATCATCTAAAAGCGTGTGTAGAAGGCTATGCGATTTGGATGTGTTCTAAGGAGGGCAATTTGTTAAAATTGTTTGAAATGTTATTGGTTGGAAGGCTTACTGAAATATATTGGTTGAAGTTTAAGTCTTAAAGATTTGAAATTAATTTTAAGATGTATTTTAAAGTGTTAAATGGATTTTACCTTTGTTACTCACCGAGGTCGTGAAGTTTATTGCACCTTCCTTTAGGCTAATTATATAGCCTCGTAGGCCTGGGTTACCCAGCAGTACCCGGTATAGTTAAGTAATTCGATGTAAGGTTTAAAAGTTAATGAATTTTAATTAAAGTTGGTTGATTACTGGTTTTAAGATTGATTTAAAGATTTCTAGAGTTTTAAAGTAATTTTTGAGTTTTAAGAATTTTCTAGATTATTTTAATCATTTAATTAAGGGGTCAAAATTTGATTTTTTGATTAAGAGTAATTTATAGAAACTAGTATTTTTATAAAATATTATACCTTAAGATGAGCTGTTAGACACTAAGTTTGCTAAATTTTGATTTTTCTACATTTAGTTATGATTTTTCAAAGTTTAAGTAATTTATTAAATTTTTTAATTGTTTTAATTAAAGGGGATTTTAATGATTTTGCTCCAAATTAACTCCCAACTCCTTTAAATCAACTCCAAAGGTCATGAATGACATAAGGAGATATTTCCAAGTGTTTGGGAAATTTCTAAAATTTTATTTATTTTTAATTAATTAAATTAATTACATATTAAATTTTACTTAAAATTAAGTTAAGATCATGTTTGCTATCTAATGAAATTGATTTTATTTTTTATTGATTAAAGATTAAATTTTGATCAATTTGAGGTATTATTTATATTTTTTGGATTTAAACTTAATTTATTAAATTTTTAGAAGTTTTAAGAGTTAATTAAGGGTTTAAGTTTAAAAAACTTAATTAAGGTGCTTAATGAATTTTAAAAACAATGAGAAAAATTTTATTGGTTGTATGTGTCACTAAGTTTAAGTGTTCAAAGTTTTGTGTCAAAAGGAAATGTATCCTACTTGTTAAAAGTTTTCTAAGTTCTCTAAATAGGTCCTTAATTATTGTCCTTAATGACACTAGGTTGTAGGTTTACAATCAATGTTATTCTAACCCTTGATACATAAATAGATGCAAATACAACATTCACAATCAATTCCTAAATCTATGAGAGCCCTAAGACTATGTGGTGTGTGCACCCTAAGCATACAAGAGATAAAATTAACATGAATGATTAACAACTTGATTAGTGAATAATTATGATAACTAAGCACTAATCATCCCCACCAAATATATTCAAATAGCTCAATCTATGCTTAAAGTTTCAATGGTTCTCTTAAACGCTTTCAAAATTTAATGTATATATAATTTTAAAATTAAAATTTTGATATTTGAAAGTAACTTAATTTTAGAAATCTAAAGAGATCAAACTATTATTAAAAATAATTTTGAAAGTAGTTTTGAAAATACTTTAATAATATTAAGATATTTTTAAAATAAAGTTTTCTTATTTTTAAAAAACTGTTCAAATCTATGTTTAAGTTAATATTAATTTGAACACTTAAGGAATAGAAATTATTTAAAAAATATTAAATATTTAAAATAATCCAAATTTTAAACTAAAATGTCTCAAAATTAATCTCTGATTATTTAAGAGAATGTTTTAAATTAATTTTTTAATAATATTTAATATAGAATTTAATTACATATTAATAAATATTTGAAATTAAATGTTTTAAAATTATTTAAAATATATATTAAATATTTTAAATTAGTTATAATTTTTTATTAAAGAGTTTAATAATCTGAGCAATTTGATATATTATATGAATTTTTTGGACTTAAAATAGATTTTTAAAATTTTTTTGAAGTTTCTAAAAATTAAATGGTTTTAAAAAATAGTTTTAAAAAAACTTTTAATTAACTTTGGTGGCGGTTAGTGGACACGTGGCACAATTGGGTCCATCGAATAAAAATACGGGGATGGCGGAGCAATGTGGCACTCTCGAGTTCGTTGGATTGAATTGGAGAATAATGATGGCCGACAGCGTAATGATTGCACCGATAATAATCATTGGGCATTCGATGGCCTCGTGGATGCAGTTCACTAATATGTGTCAGCACGACCTCCAGATCGCTGGATCATCTATGGTTACGATCAAGGGCTCAGATTGAGCCAGATGAGGAAACTGAATGTTGGATTAGATCCACAGTTTTAAAATGCCATAGAATGACAGGATCACTGCCGTTGATCAAAACATCAACGACGAATATTTTGTACACCTAAAACATGCTATCGAAACACCCTACAACTCATTTTTTGAAGTTTTCTCTTGATCAGATCAGTCAATCTCCATGAAATTTTAAATACAAATAGGTATAATGAACATAATTAATGGGGATGTGTCTTAATAACTTAAAAATAGCTTAATTTAAAGCTATTTTAAACTAAGTGTTCTAACCTAGGTGTTGGCTCAAGAAAAATGGCACGAATGCATGAATCCCGCTTTGCAGCCATAGGATTCCATTTCACTTAAGTCAGATTGAAATTAACCAGATTTCCCCTGAGGGTAGTGTCAGGGTTTATAGATCTGGGGTTCTTACTTCCTATGAGCGCAAGCACTCATAGTTAATTACCCCTCTTACTACGTAAGAGAGAACTCTCGATTAAGGATGAATAATTTTTTTTAGATAATTTTAGTCTCAATAGTAGGGGAAATGGAGGTAAACCTGTTCAAGATCCCATGGTTCTGTCGTCCCGAGTATACCGTAATTCCAATCTACCAACAATAATAATAATTGACCGCAGTGTCCAAGGAATTTGATTAGCAGCCATGGGTTGCCTCCTCTCAGGGATCTCGAGTAGACTGAAGTGGTTAGATGTGTATTTTAGTTTGATTTAATTTGGGTTGGGGCTTATGACTTCCTTAGAAGTTGCCCTTTTAATTATATAGTTTGGGTCTTATGGCTCTATTTAAGAGTTGCCTGTATGATTTGATTTAGGTAGGGGCTTATGGCTTCCTTAGAAGTTGCCCATTAATTTATTTAGTTTAGGGCTTACTGCTCCAATTAGGAGTTGCCCGTGTGATTTGATTTAGGTAGGGGCTTATGGCTTCATTAGAAGTTACCCAACGGTGGGTCTTACGACCTAGCTCTATAAGTTAAGCGGCTCGAGTTGTGGGTCTTACAACTTAATCCTTTAGACTAAGATGCCCTTAGGTTTAAATTTTCTTATTTGAGGTTTAGGATTATTGCTATTTATTTTGACAATTTTCCTAAAATGTGGGGGCTTACGACTTCAGTTAGAAGTTGTCTGATAGCGGGTCTTACAACCTATTCCTAAAGACTAGGATGCCCATAGATTTAAATTTGATTATTTGAGTTTTAGGGTTCATTACAATTTATTTAGTAATTTTCCTAAAATGTTGGGGTTTATGACTTCCTTAGAAGTTGCCCAATAACGAGTCTTACAACCTAATTCTATAGAGTAGGAAGCCCAAAGATTTAAATTTAGATTGGGACTTACAACTTTTATAGAAAGTAGCCCGAATATTTTAGTTAGGTAGGTCTTATTGCTTCCTTAGAAGTTGCCTAATTATGGGTCTTTCGACCTAGCACTTTAAGCTAAGTGGCCCGAGTTGTGGGTCTTACAACCTAGTCTTTTTAGACTAGGATGCCCGAATGAGGGGTCTAGGGTCTTATTATCACCTAAACATTTTTTCTCAAAGGTTGGACTTACGACTTCTATTACAAGTGGCTGGTGGTGTTAATTGAGGTTTAGGAGTTAGGTCAATTTTACCTAAAACTTTCCCCTAAGGTCAAGCTTACAACTTTTCTATGAAAGTTGCCGAATAGTGGGTCTTACAACCAAATTCCTATGAATGAGGCTACCTAAGAAAGTTGAAACTTGATTGTTTGGAGATTTGTTTTGAATTCGTTTGAGTTTATTGAGTTTATGATTTTGACACCTCAGGGCTTTGACACTTGCGTTAGTGTTTTAGTTTATTTTGTGTGTGTAGTCTTTTTTTCTTACTACAGTAGTCCACTGCTCTACCTGTTTTCAGCACTTTTGCTTTACTAGCTTTTTTGTACTTAGCTTTTCTTGCTTTCCAGTACTTTGCTTTACTAGTAGTGGCTAGCTTTAATATTTTTGAACATTCTTGATTTGATTATATATATATATATATATATATATATATATATATTTGTGACATATAAACATTCATTTGTTTTGTTTGCAGGTATGTGGTACTTGCAGCAGTTCAGGGAGATCGCATATAATTGCAGGAGCTCATAGCCACAAGGGATATAGTTATAGAGGTGCTAGAAGAGTGTTGTTTTATTCTCATTTGAGTTGATAAAGTTTTTTGTACAGTGTTGAAAGAGTTTGTTGAGCGAAGAACTTGTACAATTTGTTTGAGTGTTCTTATTTGGAGAGGATTTTGGAGAGTTTCAGAGCCTGAACATGTTGATTTGTGAAAATTTTTCTTTCTTTTAATTATTGCATTTTTTATTTGATTAATTAAATAATTAACCAATAAATAAATTTTAAATTTCACTGCTCTCAATCTTTTAAATAACTCTCGAATTAAAACTCTCAGAATTTAAAATTCTCGTATTTAACATTTTCTTTAAAATGGCTCCCATATTTTGAAACGTACTGATTTCAAATAACTTTACATTTTTTCTTTAAAAAATCAATCAATTATTTCAATTAATTTTAATTAAATAAATAAATATTCAAATTTAATTTCTCTAAAATTGTTCTTAAAAAGTTCAATAATTTTCTTGAAATTTCAGCAGCCTCCCGGCGTCACCTCCCCACTGAGGGAGAAATTGGCACGACAACCCAAATTTTCTTCTTACCCAGACCTATGGTCGAAGGAATAGGGTCTTCAATTTTAAATCATTGCACCATGATCTAAGATCAACTGGTTGAGGTCTTCAATTTGGAACTATCCCGACCAGATCTAAGATACGATGGCTCAGGGTCTTTAAATTTAAAACCATCTGTCTAGATTAAAAATCAATGGTGTAGGTCTTCAAATTTAAAACCATCCGCCTAAATCTAAGATCGATGGCGCGGGACCTCGACGTCTATTTTTTAATAGTCATAATAACAATTTTATTATTTAGATCTTTATTTTAATTATTTAGCAAACTTTAATATTGTGTAATCATGGTATTACAAGTAATTTGGAATCTGTTTTGGAAGCATTTGGTCCCAAGCTTTAAATACAATTAAAACTTTGCATGAAATAAGAGGAGGTGGAAGATTATCAATTGAGTGGATTATATAAGTATGAATAGGAGTCATGTGGGTAAAGTGTAGAAACCAAATTCACATTAAAAATTTTGTTGCAACCCATGACCCCGATGGTGTAGGTGGAACAACTTCATTGAAAATTTATTTGCTATTGTCCTTGAGTAGTAAACAGGAAGATTACAAGTGATCAGGACGAAAGGAAGCCAAGAAAGGGTAGATTAGGAGTATAGTCAAACATTGTATTTTTCTATTTATTTTATTTTAAGATGGCCACAAAATGATAGCAACCATGCACACACACAGGGGGAGAGTTTGTTTTTAAATGAAAAATGTCATAGACTTCGACGCCTATTTTTTAATACCGTACGATAATGTATACAATTGTTATATTTATATTATGTTCAGCAAAATAGCCTTTAATTTTTGAACTGTATTGTAGCATAACTTTTAACTTAAAGTTGTGAGGTGAACATCATGTGAGTATTACGAAGTAATTGTCCTGGAATGCTAGTTTTGGAGAGGACATTTGAGTACAGAATCCCACAGCATACTGGATACGGATACCCATGACCAATTGAGAATTTGTTCAAGTTCTGTAAGACTTTGCGTGAAAATAAGGAGGTGAGCGTTGTGAAGATTACGGTTGCTCCAAATTAGAAGGTGGATCTATATAAGTATGAATAGGACGCCAATGCATGTGGGGAGTAGAATGTGTAGTTCTACATGAAACCAGAATTTCACATAGGGTTATTTTTATAAGGAATAGGATTTCAGGCTGATTCAAAAACAGAAGAAGCAAACAAGGTTTAGGTAGATATTCACATAGGTTGGAGAAGGAGCACAGTCGGACATCCATGGAAGAGCCGAAGTCGCACAACCACGTAGGAACCGAAGTCTCAACTCGTATAGCTTCTACACCTCCTGTGAAGCAACTAGTCAAACAACAACAGGGAGCCGAAGAGCGACGCATACAATCTTCACCTCCTACGAAGAAGTGAAGTCGGGCAGCACTAAAGGAGTCAAAGAGCAAAGTCGAACTACGATGGGGAGCTGAAGAGCAAAGTCGAAGGAGTGACGGGTATGGTCTCTGCCTCCTGCCAACTGCGACGAGGGAAAGAGAAGATGGAATGCGAACCCTAGACACCTCTATGGAGCGATGAACTCAAACGAGCATCTACTGAATCAGAGTCAGAGCGAATGAGCAAATGTAATCTCCTCTTTCTGAACTCCTTCGTTCTTTTTATTTGCTTCCTTTGTTGAATGGTGGTTACCCGAGCGAAACAATGGTCGTTCGATGAAGTGGGTCCAGTAGAGAGCGTGAACTTCTTCATAATTCTTCATTTTCATTTTTTTAAGTCAACAAATTGCCTCCCAATAAATTTTTTGTGTGAGTTTCACACAATAGATTCATTGCAGTATTTTTGAACATATTCAAAATTTTATGTTCAACATTATTTTTTTCCTTTTAATCATTTAGATTGATTAAAGTAACTCGACCCTTTGGTTTATTGGCATTAAAAATTTTGAAGGTTCGGCCCCTTAAACTTCTTGAACTTCATGGATTTAGTTTGACCCTTAGGTTTATGAGCGTAAAGTTTTTTTTTAAGGTTCGGCCCCTAGGCTTAGTGAACTTTGTGGATTTAGCTCGACCCTTAGGTTGATGAGCATAGGAGATTTCAAAGTTCGGCCATTAAGCTTGTTGAACTATTTGGATTTAACTTGACTCTTAGGTTTATGAGCATAGAGGATTTCAAAGTTTGATCCTTAGGCTTATTGAACTTTGTGGATTTAGCTCGACCCTTAGGTTCATGAGCATAAGAGAATTTAAAGTTCAACCCTTAGGCTTGTTGAACTTTGTGGATTTAGCTCAACCCTTTGGTTTATGAGCATAGAAGATTTCAAAGTTTGGCCCTTAGGCTTATTGAACTTTGGGAATTTAGCTCGACCCTTAGGTTTATGAGCATATAAGATTTACAAAGTTCGGTCCTTAGGCTTGTTGAACTTTGTGGATTTAGCTTGACCCTTAGGATTATGAGCATAAAAGATTTACAAAGTTTGGCCCATAAGCTTACTGAACTTTGTGGATTTAGCTCAACCCTTAGGTTTATGATCATAAGAGATTTTAAAGTTCAGCCCTTAGGCTTGTTGAACTTTGTGGATTTAGCTTGACCCTTAGGTTTATGAGTGTATAAGATTTGCAAAGTTTGACTTTTAGGCTTATTGAACTTTTGGGATTTAGCTCAACCCTTAGGTTTATGAGCATATGAGATTTACAAGGTTCGGCCCTTAAGCTTATTGAACCAATATATTTTACCTCGACTCTTAGGTTTATGAGCATAGTATATTTCAAAGATTCGTCCCTTAAGCTTGTTAAACCTATGGAGCTTAGCTCTACCCTTAGGTTTATGTGCATAAAAATATTTTGAAGTTCGGCCCTTAGGCTCATTGAACTTCGTGGGTTTAGCTCGACCCTTAAGTTTATGAGCATATATATATATTGAACCTTGTGGGTTTAGTGTTGCGGAGCTATTTTCATGATTTATGATTTTGATGATAGCAAACACTCTTATTTTTCTACGAATGCCTTATCTACTAATATTTCAGGTCTATAAGATTAGACTGCAATTTGGAATCATCTCAAGATTGGGTAGATTAGGTCTGAGTCAATTTATACCCTTTTCCTATCTTGAGTCTTTTGTAATTGGTGTGGCTCCTGATGCTATGTGACTTTGCACACACACACCTTGGAAGATTTTCTAACTGTTTCCTAAAGTTTACTATTTTTGGTAACATCGTCCGGGATGATATTTATATCAGCCTGGATGATTGGTTTAAAAATAGAAACCCTGATTAGGGCATCATCCTTATTAAGGCAGCCGTCAATAAACACATCATCCTGGACAATTTTGTATCAGCCAGAATGATAGGCTAAATTCAGAAAGAATCTACCGCCAGATCTATTTAGGAATTACTTATTTTTTGACATCATCCTGGTGGATCGGCCTGGCCTATCAGGATTGGCCTTTCAGAATCGACCCGGCCGATCCAGCACAATTTTTCTTAAATGAATATGACAATCAAGGAAATTAATTAATGGTGATTTGCACGATCACATCATCCAGGATGATCTTAGGATCGGCCGGGATGTTTGACATTGGCCAGCTTCTTTTCAGGGCGATGTTCAGGATGATTTTCCTCATATTTGAATTAATCGTCCAGGACAATATCCTATCGGCATGGACGATATGATAAAAAATTGTCTAATTACCCCTAACTGATCGGGCGGATTGAGTATAATTTATGCTGATCGGCCAGTCCGATATATCGGCATGGATGATAATGTCAGTTTTACAAATCTATTTAAAGACCTCTTTCTTACTCATGAAGAGAGTCTTTGGCAGCCATTGTAGCTTCATTCTTTTGGGTGGGGGGGGGACTTAAAAAGAGAGCTTGAAAGGGAGTGAGGAACGGGTGAAGTCTGAGAGAGAGGGAGAAGATCCTATGAGGGGGGACTCAAGGGAGTGTGGATGGGGACTCCATACGGTTGCTCCGGCAGGCTTGCACCTTAATGTCGTCATATTCAAGGCTTGTCTTGAGGGAATTTCACCAAAGAAGAAGATCTCTTTAGTGTCAAAGGACCCGGCGACTCTGCTGCACCGGGGAAGGTTGAAGTGATTTTGTAAGGGCTTCTCCACCTAGTTGTGGGGGCTAAAGGAGAAACACTTAGTTTAATGCAATACTTGGAGGGTGCCTCCAAGGAGTGGACATAGGTCAAGGTTTGATCGAACCACTATAAATCTGGTGTGTTCTTTCCTTCATTACTTCCACATTTAATTTCCATACTTTGGTTTTCATTGTGGTGAATCTGGTTCTTGATTTTAACATTATGTTTGTTTTAAATATCGATTCACCACCTTTCTCTTTATTAGCCTTGGGCCGGTTCATAGGGCTTAACATCCCAAACAAACTTTCTAGTGTCATAAGAGCACATTCATTTAGCTCGACCCTTAGGTTCACAAGCATAGAAGATTTTGAAGGTTCGGCCCTTAGGCTTATTGAACCAAAAAGATTTAGCATAAAAGTTTTCAAAATTCTCTTATTTTTATTTGGTAAATGGGATAAAATTACCTCCTAATTTTTCAGGAGGGGATTGAATTTATCTCCTACATTGTAGTAGTATATAAAATTACCTCCTGTCTTCAGGAGGAGAGTGGATTTTATTTTACTCCTTATAAGAAAAATATAAAAATTGCCTCTTTTCTTTTAGGAGGGAATTTAGATGACTTTTGCCTGGTAGGCAGATTTTCATATAGAACATCTTTATGTATGATATTTTTTTTTAGATATTGACTATTAAATGGTGGCATAAGCCTTTGACCATTTAGGTTTATGAGTTGATAGACACCTCCTTCATACACTATTTCCATGATAAAGGATCCTTCTCATATTGGGTCGAATTTACCACCAAGGAGACGGTGAGGGATTATAGGTCTTCGGTGAACCAGAACAAGTTCACCTTCTTTGAAGCTTGTAGGATGAACCATTCTATCATGGTCCTTAGTCATTCTTGTTTTGTAGGATTCTAGAATTTGTTGAGCTTGAAGTCTGACTTCATCAAGAGCTTCAAGTTCTTCAAGTTGTAGTAGATCATTTTCTTCTTTGGTTAATTCATATTGAACAGTAATAAGAAGAGAGGGCAACTCGACTTCGAGGGGTAATATTGTCTAAGTTACGAAAACTAGCAAATATGGGGTATTCTGAGCTGTAGTTTAATAAGTAGTTTGAGACACCATTTACCCACTATGGCTTCAGTAGTTTTAGAAGCAATAACTGCTTTAACATTTTGGCTAATAGGAACTTTGATGTGGGTCTTTCTGACTATATTATCCACTTTCTATTGACCTTCTAGTCCATTATTAGGAGTATTTAGATCAGGAAGAATGGTTTGAGGATCTCCATCATTTACTGCTGGGTAAGCAATGTTGTTTACATTTTTTTAAGATTTGTAACTTGTACTTGGATAATTGTAGCAATTAAATCAAGTTGTTCAAGTATTTCTTTCATTATGATGCTCATTTCATCAAGAAGAATGTTCAAATAATTGATTTTTGGTCTTTCTTCTATTGCATTGATTATATTTTTTAATTGCAACCTCTTTATGACTTCTTCAGCTTCTTCCTCCTCAACTTCTTCTAGTTTGGAGTTCTATTCACAACTGTTGCTTAATCTTGGTCTTCTCGTAGTTGTTCTTCATTTTGCAAATTCAATGCTGCATTTTTACGAGTATACCGCTGATTAACTTGATCGGGTATATGATTAACCATCCAGACAACTTCAATGTCAATGGGACCAATACACCCTTCCATTTCTTCATCATCATCATAGTAATTATCATTTTCATCTAACTCATGGTCATCTCCAAGCTGGGACCGTCGCTTCCAATGTATGACTAGAGAATCAGGGATTCTTTATAAACAGGCAGTTTTCCTCTTTTGGTTTCATCACGTCAACAGAAGTCTCCTTATTAGGGAACAACCTCTGAACATGAGATTTAAGTCGTCCTTTGTAGATTTCATTATCAAGATCATCTTTCTGAACTTGAGGATATTTAGGTCTTTTTGGAATCCAAACTTGCTGTCTTCTCGGAGTCACATAATGATGAACACCAACATTAGAATGTACCTTTGAATGACCATATTCATGATACCATTGTTGGGGCCTTCATCCATCATATCTTCAATTATGTTCCCTTTCTTATAAGTTATCAGAAGGCTCTCCCAATAATTTTTTTTCTGTAATATGGGTATCGAACCATATTAGGATAGAATTCTCTTTGCTTTCGATAGTAGGGAGGACGTCTAAACTCCTCTCTATAAGGTCTTGTTGAGAATTTATTGTTCTGAGGATGAATTGTATTTAATGAAATAGCTTCAGTAACATATTTTCTCAGTCCTCATTGTAGATTTCTATCTTTAACAGCCTTCAGTATTTTGTATATCTTTGAAGAGGCAGATTCTTCCTTCTTTGGTGGTAGTGGCTATTGATGTGAAGTTTCCCAGAAAGAATTCTTTAATTTTCCTTTGTCAACATTTCTCTTTACCCACTTTAACGGTTCAAAGCCGTTATTGGTTGGTACATTACCTCTAACTGCAATGATGATTCTGAAGGGTATCGGGCACCCAACCATTAGCTCGTAAGCTAGCATTGGCCCTTTTTCTAGCTTTCCTGGAAAGCTTAGCACTTGCATCAGGAACTTCAGAATTGCACTCTTCAGGCACTTCATCCTGAATTATGTTTTGACTGGTTGTATTCATGCCAACATATGGCAATTTGGTATCAGAACTTTCTTCTAAATTATTAAAGCAGCAACCAGTGCCATAGTGAGTCTTAAAAATACAGAGGCCCTCTTGGGAGCTTGCTCATCAACAACTTCAGTGGTAGGCTTCTTAGAGGTACCTTTAATAGTATGTATGCTACCTGTATTCTCAGGAAGAAACTATTGAAACTGCATGACTTCGAAAATAGTTCTGAACTGAATGGTTGGTCCAGCATAGCCTGTGTTTAGAACAGCTTGAGGGAACGACACTCTAGCTCCCTGTTACATATGTTCACAATTATGAAGACTTTATAGGCATCATATTATCAACCTTTTAACATAACTTGAGGAGAAAGAGTCAAGCTAAATTCTACTGAAAAAGAAAACACAGAACTGCGTTGAATAAACATCAATATTTATTTTTAGATGTTTTGTTAACTAAGACTAAATATGAATTATCTTTTCATCCAAAGATGGAGAGAAAAGTATTTCTGAGTGGAGTTCGCCAAAATCTGTTGGCTCAAGAAAAATGGCACGAATGCATGAATCACGCTTTGCAGCCGTAGGATTCCATTTCCCTTAAGTCAAATTAAAATTAACCAGATTTCCCTAGAGGATAGTGTCAGGGTTTATAGATCTGGGGTTCTTACTTTCTATGAGCGCAAGCACTCATAGTTAATTACCCCTCATACTACGTAAGAGACCCCTCTTACTACGTAAGAGAGAAATCTTGATTAAGGATGAATAATTTTTTTTAGATAATTTTATTCTCAATAGTAGGGGAAATGGAGGTAAACCTGATTAATATCCCATGGTTCTGTCATCCCAAGGTATACCGTAGTTCCAATCTACCAACACTAATAATCATTGATCGTAGTGTCCAAGGAATCTGATTAGCAGCCATGTGTTGCCTTCTCTCAGGGATCCTGAGTAGAATGAAGTGGTTAGATGTGTATTTTAGTTTGATTTAATTTGGGTTGGGGCTTATGACTTCCTTAGAAGTTTCCCTTTTATTTATATAGTTTGGGTCTTACGGCTCTATTTAAGAGTTGCCCGTATGATTTGATTTAGGCAGGGGCTTATGGCTTGCTTAGAAGTTGCCCATTAATTTGTTTAGTTTAGGGCTTACTGCTCCAATTAGGAGTTTCCCGTGAGATTTGATTTAGGTAGAGACTTATGGCTTCATTAGAAGTTGCCCAACGGTGGGTCTTACGACCTAGCTCTATAAGCTAAGCAGCCCGAGTTGTGGGTCTTACAACTTAATCCTTTAGACTAAGATGCCCTTAGGTTTAAATTTTCTTGTTTGAGGTTTAGGATTATTGCTATTTATTTTAACAATTTTCCTAAAATGTGGGGGCTTATGACTTCAGTTAGAAGTTACCCGATAGTGGGTCTTATAACCTATTCCTATAGGCTAAGATGCCCATAGATTTAAATTTGATTATTTGAGTTTTAGGTTCATTACAATTTATTTAGTAATTTTCCTAAAATGTTGGGGTTTACGACTTCCTTAGAAGTTGCCCGATAATGGATCTTACAACCTAATCCTAGTAGGATGCCCAAAGATTTAAATTTAGATTGGGACTTACAACTTTTGTATAAAGTAGCCCTAATAATTTAGTTAGGTAAGTCTTATTGCTTCCTTAGAAGTTGCCTAATTATGGGTCTTACGACCTAGCAATTTAAGCTAAGTGGCCCGAGTTGTGGGTTTAGAACCTAGTTTTTTAGACTAGGATGCCCGAATGAGGGGTCAAGGGTCTTATTATAACCTAAACATTTTTCCTCAGAGGTCGGACTTATGACTTCTATTAGAAGTGGCCGGTGGTGTTAATTGGGGTTTAGGAGTTAGGTCAATTTTACCTAAAACTTTCCCCTAAGGTCGAACTCATGACTTTTCTATAATAGTTACTGGATAGTGGGACTTACAACTAGGTTCCTATGAATGAGGGTGCCCGAGAAAGTTGAAATTTGAATGTTTGGAGATTTGTTTTGAATTCGTTTGAGTTTTTTGAGTTTGTGATTTTGACACCTCAGGGCTTTGACACTTGCGTTAGTGTTTTATTTTGTTTTGTGCTTATAGTCTTTTTTCTTACTATAGTAGTCCAATGCTTTACCTGTTTTCAGCACTTTTGCTCTACTACCTTTTTCGTACTTAGTTTTTCTTGCTTTCAAGTACTTTGCTTTACTAGTAGTGGCTAGCTTTAATATTTTTCAACATTGTTGATTTAATGATTTATATATATATATTTATTTGTGACATACAAACATTTATTTATTTCGTTTGCAGGTATGTGGTACTTGCAACAGTTCAGGGAGCTCGCATATAATTGCAAGAGCTCGTAGCCATAAGGGATACAATTATAGGGGTGCTAGCATAGTGTTGTTTTGTACTCGTTTGGGTTGACAGAGTTGTTTGTACAGTGTTGAAAGAGTTTGTTGAGCAGAGAACTTGAACAATTTGTTTGAGAGTTATTATTTGGAGATGATTTTGGGGAGTTTGAGAGCCTGTACATGTTGATTAGTGAAATTGTTTCTTTCTTTTTTTTTTTATTATATTTTTTATTTGATGAATTAAATAATTAACCAATAAAAAAATTTAAGTTTCACTACTCTCAATCTTTTAAATAACTCTCAAATTTTAAAACTCTTAGAATTTGAAATTCTCGTATTTAACATTTTCTTTAAAATGGCTCCCATATTTTAAAACGTACTGATTTCAACTAACTTTAAATTTTTACTTTAAAAAAATCAATCAATTATTTCAATTAATTTTTTAAATTAAGCAATTAAATATTCAAATTTAATTGCTCTAAAATTATTCTTAAAAAGTTCAATAATTTTCTCAAAATTTCAGCAGCCTCTCGGCATCACCTCCCCACCGAGGGAGAAATCAGGACGGCATCTGCCAAAATTTCTTCCTACCCGGACCTAAGGTTAACGGCGTAGGGTCTTCAATTTTAAACCATCTCACCACGACCTAAGATCGACTGCGTGAGGTCTTCAATTTGGAATCATCCTGGCCGGATCTAAGATACGACGATGGCCCGAGGTCTTCAAATTTAAAACCATCTGCTCGGATTAAAGATCAACGGTGTAGGTCTTCAAATTTAAAACCATCCTCTCGGATCTAAGATCGATGGTGTGAGTCTTCGACACCTATTTTTTTATAGTCATAGTAAAAATTTTATTATATATGCAATCCTTTATTTTAATTATTTAGCATACTTTAATTAATTGCAGTAATCATGTGAGTATAACAAGTAAATTGGAATGCTATTTTGGAAGGCATTTGAGACAAATCCCAAGCATACAGATAGGATACCCATACAAGTGAAACTTTAAGTTTAAGACTTTGCGTGAAATAAGAGAGGTGGAACATTAGGTCAATTGAGTGGATTATATAAGTATGAATAGGAGCAATGCATGTGGGCAAAGTGTAGTTCACATGAAACCAAATTCACTTGCTTATAGGAATAGGATTTCAAACTGATTAAAAAAATAAGAAGCGGACAAGGTTTTGGTAGATATTCACACGGGTTGGAGAAGGAGCATAGTAGAACATCCATGGAAAAGCTGAAGTCACACAACCATGTTGGAACCAAAGTCTCAACCCGTGCAGCTTCAATAACTCCTGTGAAGCAACAAGTCGAATAGCAATAGGGAGCCGAAGAGCGACGCGCACAATCTTCACCTCCTGCAAAGAAGTGAAGTCGGGCGGCACTAAAGGCGTCAAAGAGCGAAGTCAAACTACGATGGGGAGCCAAAGAGCAAAGTCGAAGGAGTGGTGAGTGTGGTCTCTGCCTCCTGTGAATAGTGACGAGGGAAAGAGAAGATGAAATGTGAACCTTAGATGTCTCTGTGAAGCGATGAAGTCGAACGAGCATCTGCCGAATAGGAGTTAGAGCGAATGTAATCTCCTCTTTTTGAACTCCTTTGTTATTTTTATTTGTTTCCTTTATCAAATGGTGGTTACCCGAGCGAAACAAAGTGTCGTTCAGTGAAGTGGGGCTAGTAGAGAGCGTGAACTGCTTCATAATTCTTCATTTTATTTTTTTAAGTCAACACTAGGGTTAGGTTTTACCTCATTATAACTAGTGGATTTGGGAGATCTTTAGTTCTCTGAGCTTGTTAACTATCCATGTTTAATCCTCTAGAAGACTTCTTCAGCTGAAAATGCATGGATCGATCGGTTTAAGCCTTGGATGGACCTTGGCTTAAGCTCATCGGAATATGGCCGTCACTGGCTTCTAGCGGTTGGATCTGACTTGGGAAAGGTCAAGGGACCTATTAGAAGCTCAAATGAAAAGAGTATTTGATCTGGGATGGTCTTGAGTGGAGAGAGAGTGTAGAGGATAGAATGATAGCCGTTCTAAGGGTTTTTCCCTATTCAACCTTCCTCGGATTAAATAAATGGTTGAGATTGAGTGGGGGCACTCCTAGATGTTTTACATCTACCCCTGGGGTGGTTGGAAAGCTGGGAGCAAGGACAGCCTAAGGACATCCATATGGAGAGGTCTTATTGGCCTCACAAGGGTTTTGGGCCCACTTGGGCTAGTTCAAAGCTTATCTAAAGCTTAATCCAGTCTTAAGAAAGGTTTAGAAACCTTTTAGATTTGATTTAAATGGATGGAGTGGTTTAGGGATCAAGTAGATTAGTATTTAATGGGTTTTAACTAACTTTGACGCACTATAAGGCCTTAATTTGACAAGTTGACTGGTCCCCATGCCACATGGAAGCTGAGGTTGCATGGGAAGGAGATTTGGACCTGCTGGAATGATTTGATAAAGAATGGGCTAGCTTTGGTTAAATCATTTGGGAATTTAAACCCCTTTAAAGGAGTTTGTTGACTATGTTTACCAGTCAACTAGTCAATAATAGGTGAGGTGGCATGTGAGGATGCCATGGGTGCTGGAGTGATGGGCTTAAGGCTTCAAGGTTGATGTTTGAATATATGAAATCATATAAATGTTAGTTTAACCAAACGATGTATGGTTGACTTGGTCAAAGTCATTTGGGTTTGGTTGACCAAAGATTAGGATATGATTAAGCCTTGGTTTGAAATTGATTAGAAGCTTAAAAGTGGTTTAAAATATCAAATGGGTTAAAATAACCCATTTAAAACATTAAGTGGTATTTGGGTCAACCTAGGTTGACTTAGTCCCGAATTTGGGCTCAATAGGTTTGGTTTGAAATTTGAAAATTGTTGGAAGTAGTTCCAAGCAATTTAAAGTTCATTTGGTTTGAAATTAATGTTTGAAATCTTAAGGGGTATTTTGGTCAAAAGGTCCATCTGGTCAACCAGGGTCTGAGCTTGAGTCCATTGCACTCCTAATGATGATTAAGATGCATTGGAAGAGGTTCTGGGATTTGATTTGAAGAGGCTATATTGAGGTTTATTGAAACTCCAAAATTGCATTTTTTTTATCATTTTGACCCCTTTTTAATTGGGGGTCAAAATAGGTCCACCAAAATGTAGTTTCATACTCAATGAGTCATAATTAAGGATTTGGAAGTGATTAGAGGCTTTGGATGAAGCTCTAAGGTCAAAATTCACTGGGTAGTAGGTCCAATGGACATATGATGTAAATATTTGAAGGCTTTACAATCTTTGAATTTCAATTCAATTTCTGGGGTTAGAGATCTTATAATGAGCTCAAATTTGGAGAATTGCCTCTAGAGACATATCCTATTAATATGTAATTGATAGACTCTAAATCAGATGTCATTTGACTAGGTTTTGAAGTGTTTGAAAATTCACTAAAAAAGGCTTTCAGGACTTGGAACTTTAGCCTTAGATTGATCTAATATCTAAATAGATCCTAAGGTCTGGATTGATCTAAGGTTTAGGTAGATCCTAAGGTCTGGATTGGTCTTAGTGACCTTATACAAAAATGAGGTCAACAAATGGACCCCCAATATGTGTGATAGAATGGAGTTCTATTGCACATATCGGCATTGACCAAATTCATAGGTCAAATATGGAGTTTTGATCCTAAGGGAAGGAAAAGGCATATTCCTAGAGAATCACGGTTTGAATTGATACTAGGGTAGTGCCATGGAGGGCGTGCTCTACCACTAGTGAGTCGAATCCTAAGGGAAGGAAAAGTTTATCCCTGAAGGAAAAAGAAGTCTGGGTGATCATATAGGCAGGAAGAATTCCTAACTATAGAGGATCAAATTTGAGTTTTGATTCTAAAGGAATGGAAGCCTAACCTTAGAAGATTGAGTTTGGAGTAAATTCTAAGGGAAGGGAGGACCTAACCCTAGAGGATTGAGCTTTAAATTAGTTATAAGGGAAGGGAAGACCTAACCCTAGATGATTGAGTTTTTGATTTGATTCTAAGAGAACGAAATACCTAAACCTAGAAGATTGAATTTGAAATTGGTTCTATATGAAGGGAAGACCTAACTCTAGAGGATTGACTTTTGATTTGGTACTAGGGTTGTGCCACTAAGGGCTACTCTACCACTAGAAGATCTAGTCCTAAGGGAAGGAAGTACCTAAACCCTAAGGAAGGCAAGGCTAGAATACTCATATAGGAAGGAAGAAATCCTAACTATAGATGATCAAATTTGAATTGATACTATGGTAGTGCAATGAAGGGGCATACTCTACCACTAGTGGGTCTAATTCTATTGCAAGGGAGTACCTAAACCCTAAGAAGAGAAGGCTGGAATGATCGTATAGGAAGGAAGAACTCCTAACTATAGAGGATCAATTTGGGTTTGATACTAGGGTAGTGCCTCGATGGGTGTACTCTATCAATAGTGAATCTAGTCCTAAGGAAGGGAGTACCTAAACCATAAGGAAGAGAGGGTTGGATTGATCGTATATGAAGGAAGAACTCCTAATTATAGAGGATCAAATTTTGGTTTGATACTAGGGTAGTGCCTCGAGTGGCGTACTCTACCACTAGTGGCTCTAATCCTATGGGAAGGGAGTACTTAAACCCTAAGGAAGAGAAGGTCGAAATGATTATATAGGAAGGAAAGAACTCCTAACTACAGAGGATTGAATTTATGTTTAATACTAGGGTAGTGCCATAAGGGGCGTACTCTACCACTAGTAGATCTAGTCCTAAGGGTCTAACCTTAAGGAGAAGAAGATTAGATGATCATATAAAAAAGAAGAAATCCAAACTACAGAGGATTTAATTTGAATTTGATACTAGGGTAGTGCCATGAGGGCCGCTTACTCTACTCCTAGTAGATCTAATCTTAAGGGAAGGAGGAAACCTAACCTTAAGGAGAAGAAGATTAAATGATCGTATAGAAAGGAAGAAATCCAAACTACAGAGGATCAAAATTTGGATTTATACTAGGATAGTTCTACAAATGGGTGTACTCTACCACTAGTAGATATAATGCTAAAGGAGGAAAGAACCTGACTTTAAGGAGAAGAAGACTAGAGGACCCTGTGGAAAGGAAGCATTGCTTCCCAAGGAAGGTCTAATCTTGATTTTAAAACTAGGATGGTGCCACATAGGGCGTGCTCCATCACCAGTGAATCTAATCCTAAGGAAAAAAGCACGATGACTTCACATATATCCTTAAAGAAAAGAGGATGATCATGTGGAAATGAAGCATTGCTTCCCATAGAGGATCTGATTTGAAATTTAAAACTAAAATGTTGCAACAGAGGGCGTGCTCGATCACTAGTTGATCAAATCCTAAAGAAAGGAAGCTCTAGGACTCACACCTAATCTTAAGGAAAAGAAAGTGACTGAATTATAGTGGGGCCCAACAGGCTTAAATCCACCACTAGTTAGTCAAGATCCTATCAGATAGGAAGCACAGGGACTCACACCTACTCTTAAAAAATGATATTTAAATTTGAAACTAAGATGGTACCATAATGGGCATGCTCCATCACTAATGATTTTAATCCTAAAGAAAGGAAGCTCTGGAACTCACACCTAACCTTAAGGAAAATAAAGTGACTAAACTATAGTGGGGCCCAACATGCTTAAATCCACCACTAGTTAGTTGAGATCCTAGGAGATAGAAAGAATAGGGACTTACACCTACTCCTAAAGGATCAGATTTGTTTTGGGTTTTCAATGACTAACCTAGCTAGAAAGCACAGAGACTTACATTCTAACTAGGGGAACTACCCAAGGAGATAGTCTACCTAAACCTCTAAGGATTCGGCAAAAGCTATCTAATCCTAATTTGACTCTAATCCTAAGGAGAGAAAGCACGGGGACTCACACCTGTCCTTAAGGAAAAGGGGATTTTTATTTTAGTTTTGAATTTGACATGATTTTTGAATTTTGGATTTCGATTAGATTTGATATGATTTGAGATTGATTAAAATTATGATTTTAGATATAGATCTAAATTTAGAAGTTTTTAAATTTGAATTTGGAGAATTTTAAATTTGAAGAGTGTTTTATTGATGTTGAATTTGATACTCATTGGCATGGTACTTCCTGAAGAGCCGCCCGACATTTAAAAATGTCAAGTGGCATCCTTCAGGGTTGATTAGTTAATATTTGACATTTCCTCAAAGATCATCTCTACAATAAGAGGACAATCTTGTATTGGTTTAAACTCCTCCATTGATTTCTTGGTAGGTTAAGATATACATCTAAAGAACCTAGACCAAGTCTCCTACTTGGAAGGTTTTAAGTATCACTATCTTATCACGAGTTTAAACCACTCGGGATTTATACGATTCTAAGTTTTGCTGAGCTTAAAAGATGAAGTTCTGGCAAGGCCTCGAGCTCCTTCAATTGGAGTCGGGCACTCTACTCAGTCGTGGTTTGATTTTGAGTGGTAATTCCCAAGAATTATAAAATACTCGTGCAGTGGGGTTGATCTTGGACCGAGCATAGAGTGTAATTTTATTAAGGCCTTGAAGGAAAAGATGCCTCTGCGCAAGGACTTACACACTCCTCAAGGACAGGATTTAAATTTTTATTAGGAGAGGATTCGTTCTTTTTATTAAAAATTTTCTCTAGCCATTTGGACCCTGTCAGAATGACAAACAGGAATAAATTCAAACTTTTAAAGTGAGAAGTAGAGTTGACTCCAACTAAATTGGAAGGATTTACATTTTGTTGACCCATACCAAATTTCATAGAAACTAAACTGGGGTCTCCCTTAAATAGATTTTGAATTAAAATTAACTTCAAAGGGTTTAAGTTGAAGAGAGAAATTTAATCTTTCAATTCTCTTACATGAGAGATTTTTTTTATCTAATAGACTATCCATGCATGATGGAGAATATGAATTCAAGATTTGTCAAAGTCAAGTAGTTAAGATTGATTGGGTTTTTTGAGATTTAAGGATTTAAAAAAAGGAAGCCTCTTTCTTTTATTGGTGGTGCATATCATGCATCTTTTGATTTCTAGCACACTTTACACATTTTCCTGACTTTTTGATTGATCTTGAGAAGAGCCTTCAATTTCTTCAAAAACCTTAAAATGAATGTTCATCTTTATTTTAAATGTTGGGATTATATCTCAAGTATTAGAAAAGAAAACTCATTCTCTTATACAAAGAAAAATAATCCTCTAAGCACACCCAATCTTTTTGAAAAGAGCATTGACTTGACTTTTGAAAATCATTGAACAAATTTTAGACATGCAAGAATTGCCTATTAAGATAGAAGATTACTAGAAGATTGATAAAATTTTAATTTCTAAGGTCAACTTAAGTTTGAGGTAGATTTTAATTCAAAAGTTAATTCAACCCACGAAAGTGATGGGAGTGAGGGACATTCAAACATTTGATGGAGTCAACTACAACTCTCTCCTACTTAAAATTTAAGGTAGAGGTCAATTTTTATTAAAAAGGTGAATCAACTTGTCTTAAAAATCTGGATCCAGTACACTTGAGAAATTGGAAGCTTTTTCTTAAAGGTTGCAAGTCTATGTGGCAAGACTCTATCAATACATAATTGAATTCCTACAATCTCCTTGGAGGGAGAGACTATTATAAGGTCTACACTATCCATAGTTTATGTGGCATCACTACAATCAAAAGATTTATCATGATAGGACCCCGTTAAAAGTTAGATTTCAACAGTATCACTATCTGATACAATCTTATATTATTTCATCTTATATTACTAGTGGCCTAGTTGTCAAGAGAGTGGAACCCCGAGTGGTTTCTACTCCTCCTATATAGATGATGTAGTTGGACATGTGTAATAACGTGACTTAACATCTTCTAATAGAGTTGATGGGTCATAACCCTCAATTAAGGGCCTATGGTCTGTTACTGGTATTTGTTCAATTCTAGCTTGTATAAGTCTTTAAGTGCAGTAGTCAAGCAGGTGTATTAAATATCGCGCTCTCATCTTTATGACCTCCCTCCTTTATGCAAGGAGAGGGTACGTAGAAGAAGAAATGGGCACTCGACTGGAATTAGATTTGCCTTGCTTTAATGCTTCTGGCTCAGCAGTCTTTCTGGCCTTAACAACCTTCTTTATGACTCTTCGAATATAGTTCTTTATCTTGTTCTTGCCGACGACAGGGGCACTAGAACTTGATCCGATCTGAGATTGAGATGGTAGCTCTTCTATCGTTATTGACTTCTAGTTCTTATCCTCATAAGTAGAGGAAACAGTTAAAGGGGTGACAGCGACGTCCATCATAAAGATGGGGGAGTAAACTCCTAACCCTAAAGTAATCTCTATAAAGGGGGAATCCATCTCATACTGAATTAAATTGTCATTGAGAATTTCTTCTACATGCACATCTCTATTCAGTGAGAAGACAAGTTTCCCAGCCATTTGAGTACTTGAATTTTTGAAATTAAGAAAGTGTGTTGAATTAGTTGATTTGAAGTTGAATTTAAATTTTATGTTTGATTGATTTTATTTAAAATTTTATAACTCAATCATTACACTCTACATGGTGGTTCATAAAATTGACGAGTGAAGCTTAAGAGTTGAATCTGACTCTTTTGCTACCCCAATTAACTTGGGGCAAAATGTCAAAGTTCGGATTTGAATTTACAATCAAATTTGTGGTGGAATTTAAAGTTGAAACCAAACTTGAGTTTAATATTAAGATTAAGTTCAGACTTACAGTTGAATTTGAATTTAAATTTGATGTTAAAGTTGAGTGGATCTTCTTCAAATTTTGTGAATCAACATACTGAGTTTCACTCAATCATGTAGGTTCACAAAATTGATATAAAAAATCTAAAAATTGGGCTTGACTCTTTCATTTCATCAATCGACTTGGGGTGAAATGTCAAATCCCAAATTTTGACTTTAAAATTAAAATTGAAGTTGAATTTAAGTTTGAAATTAAATTTGAACTTAAGGTTGGAATCAAACTTGAATTCAATTTTGGGATTGAATTTAAACTTAACATTAAATTTGGCTTTGAAGTTTGGAATTGAACAAATCTTCTTCAAACTTTGAAACTAAACATATTATTTTTATTCGAATGTGTGGGTTTACAAAAGTAACCTGAAGATTCTGATAAACTAGGCTCAATTCTCATTCATCCTACAAAGCGATTTGGGAGTGAAATGTCAAAGCCCAGAATTGATTGGAGAGTTTTGAGATTGTGTTGCATATGTTTAACTTGAAATAGAATGTTATAGAAGATACATGACAATGACTATTCAAGTTGGTTTGAAAGATTTTGAAAGAGATTTTGAATTTTTGAAAATTTGATAGAATCTCCCCTTATGTTAAAACTCAATATGTTAAATTTACATTCAACATAAAAGTCTACAAATTTTGGGGGAAGATTCTTAAAAGTTGATCCGACTATTTCATCCTGATGAATGCTTGGGAGTTAAATGTCAAAGACTGACTTTGCCATAAGGATTGATCTTTTAAATTGGACTTAAAGAAAATATTTATATTCTATCACACACACAGGACTATAAGAGTACAATTCCATATGCGATGGTAGAATATATGAAGCATTTGAAAAAGATTGAATTATGCTAGATGATTGAAATTTTAATTTTGAATTTAAAGGAACTTTTATAAGTTATATAACTTAGCATGTTGTTGATTAATCTGAGCATGCAGGTTTTTAACATTTATAGGAGGATCTAGCTTGATTCTTTCGCTCTACTAATTAACTTGGAGGCAAACATATTAAAGCCGGACTTTAACAGAGGTTTCCTACGCTCACCACTCTTTTAACATGTCTTAATTGAGTTGGCCACACTAGCCCACGAGAGAAATAGGTAAAGGGACCAACGAAAGGAAAGGTAGTCAAAACTATCGATGCAATAAAATTTGTACCGCTATTAAAGATGGAGAGTAAAACTTATCCCCAACGGAGTCACCATTTTTTATTTGATTGAAAAATATAGTTTGAAAAAGTTTAATTATCTTTGGGAAAGATTAATTTCTAAAATTTTAGTTTTAAAATTAAACATGTCATTATGAATAGTATATCGCCTCAAAAGGGGAATATACCATTCCCTAATTAGTTCAAATTTTAAAACTTTAAATTATCCTGATTGTCGTAGGCAAACTCAGGAGAAACAAGATATGATCTCGAAAGATCAAAATAATGTTCAATCAATTATTTGACTATAATAATTCGAATAAGAGATCATTAATTTCATAATCAAAATCACAATAGAAATTAATATATCTCTCCGAGAAAAGAAGTTATTAATTATTATTGATCATTTGAAAATGGAGGTAACGATCGTTGAATTTTAAATTTCCCAAAAAGAATTCATTAAAGGTTTTGAAAACTTGATTTTGAAAATTAGATCTGAGTTTCTAAATTTCCTACGAGAGTAAACCCTCATAGTTAATTACATCATAAAAAACTAGAGTTTCCTACGAATACTCTTGATTAAAATAGCAGTATGAATTTTATCTAAGAATTCAAAGTTTGATATCAAAGGTGGTAAATGTTGGAAGTTTCAAGTGGGATTGGATCAAATTTGAATACTTATTTTGGAGTTAAAGGAAAAGGGTAGGAGGTGTTTGAATGATCAATTTTATTAGAAAATTGGGATTCGATTCCTGGAAGTCAAGGTCTTATAGCCTGAATCTGACTCAGAACTTAAGTCTAAATTGGTATTAAAAATTAATGACCTGAACATAATTAATATAGTACAAAATTTGGACTTACCCTATCTTGGATTGGGGTGCCAGAGAAACCACCTAAATGCTTGAAAACTATGAGTCTGATCTTTTAATGTTGAGTGGTAGGGATGCTATTGAAGATAAGTTTTTAAGAATAAGGGCCGACATCTAAAGCATATCCTAATTGTCCCTTTGACTTATGTTGGGTGTTTGATATCTAAATAAATGTAATTAAAGATTATTAAACTCTTTTAAGTTTGTTATTAATATGATGCATGCTAATTAACTTGATTAAATGCTCAAAATTTGAAATGAAGCAATTTTAAAAGGCTTAAAAATAAGTTTTAACCTAAAGATGCACAGATTCCCTTGACAGATCTACACCTCATTGGTCAGATGGTCTGCCAAAACACGTAGGCGGGAGGTGCCTAACAAGTGGAAAGAAAATGTAGCAATTATGAAATGAGAACTCCCAACGATCTCAAGCTTACTTCTTAAAATATTATAGTTACTATGTGAACTTAAGAAGATTTAATTTTATTTTAAGTAGAAGAGTTTTTAACAAGTCCTTATGAGCCTACAAACGAACTCCATGCTAAAACAAGCATGGCATATAAGTAAACAAAACTAAAAAAATAAATAATTCTACAGCGCAATCAATTAAATTAATTATTCAAATTGAATGTCCATATGGCAAGTGCCACTTAATATTACAAACTAGGTCTGCAAGAAAAGTAAAGTGGCCGGACAGCACTGACAACAACATGGATTATGGCTCCTAAAAGACAAGTGACTTTGAGAATTTGGATTCTTCTTAACTTTCACTTCTTTGTCTTCCCACGAGCTTCTTGATCCATCAGTTCTGGATATCCAAATGAAAAGAAACTCCCCCCCCCCCCCCTGGAAGGGGTTTTATCTTTTCTCTTTAGATATTTTAAAGATATACTAACTTGATCTTCTAAATGGAGGAAGACTCTCTATTTTAGGGATGTCTTCTCCTCTTTGGAATCCAAGTTGGAATATAAATATCCCATCTCAAATCACTTAAATATTTATAACCTAATGCTTAAATCAAATTACATTTAAAAATATAAAATTCTAGACTTGGATCACCTATATGGTTATTCTAATAATCAACAGTTAATTTGACATCCCAAGCAGTTAATATTTTGAATTTAAAATATGCAAATCATATACACACTTGGCCTATACTCTTTTAATTTAAAGGGGGTCTTAAGCGTTCTGGAGCACCTATGCAAAGCATATATATATATATATATATATATATATATATATATATATATATATATATATATATATATATATATATATATATATATATATATATATATATATATATATATATATATATATATATTCTTAAATGCCCCCTTTACTTTTATTGCCCTATATGAGTATGACCACCTACACAAGATGAATTAGTATAAATCATTCCAAACCTAAGGATAGATCTAACGTACAATCAAACACATCATAGAATGCAAAAAGTAAGTAAACGAATACATTAATTCTAGGCTAACAAACAGCATGCACTAAAAACTCAACAACTCGGCACACAGCAGAAAAGTGAACATCAACCTAACCTGAAACTAGAGTTGGTTGTCATAGCAAATCATCTAAAAGTGTGTGTAGAAGACTGTGTAATTTGGATATGTCCTAAGGAGGGTAATTTGTCAAAATTGTTTGAAGTTTGATTGGTTAGAAGGCTTAAGGAAAAATATTGGTTGAAGTTTAAGTCTTAATGATTTGAAATTAATTTTAAGATACATTTTAAAGTGTTAAGTGGATATCACCTTTGTTGTACTGAGGTCGTGAAGTTTATTTCATCTTCCTTGAGGCTAATTTAATAGCCTCGTAGGCCTGGGTTACCTAGCTAGTGGTACCCGGTATAGTTAAGTAATTTGATTTAAGGTTTAAAAGTTAATGAATTTTGATTAAAGTTGATTGATTGCTAGTTTTAAGATTGATTTAAAGATTTCAGAAGTTCTAAAGTGATTTTTGAGTTTTAAGAATTTTTTGGATTATTTTAATTACTTAATTAAGGGGTCAAAATTTGACTTTTTAATTAAGAGTGATTTATGGAAACTTAGTATTTTTATAAAATATTTGACCTTAAGATGAGTTGTCAGATACTAAATTTGCTGGATTTGAATTTTCTACATTTAGTAATGATTTTTCAAAGTTTAAGTAATTTACTAAATTTTTAAAATTATTTTAATTAAAGGGTATTTTAATGATTTTGCTCCAAATGAACTCCCAACTCGTTGAAATCAACTCCAAAGGTTAGGAATGACCTAAGGAGAGATTTCTAAGTATATGGGAATTTTTAGAATTTTTAATTTTTTTACTTAAAATGAAATTAAGTCTAGGTTTGCTATCTAATGAAATGGATTTTATTTTTCATTGATTAAAGTTTGAATTTTGGTCAATTTGAGGTATTATTTATATGTTTTGGATTTAAACTTGATTTATTAAATTTTTAGAAGTTTTAAGGGTTAATTAAGGGTTTAAGCTTAAAAAAATTAATTAAGGGGCTTAATGAATTTTAAAACTAGTGAGAAAAATTTTATGGGTTGTATATGTCAATAAGTGTAAGTGTTCAAAATTTGGTGTCAAAAGGAAATGTATCCTACTTGTTAAAAGTTTTCTAAGTTCTCTCAATATGCCCTTAATTATTGTCCTTAATGACACTAGGTTGTAGGTTTGCAAAAAATTATTATTCTAACCCTTGATACATACATAGATGCACATACAACATTCGTAATCAATTCCTAGATCTAATAGAGCCCTAAGATTAGGTGGTGTGTGCACCCTAAGCATAAAAGAGATAAAATTAACATGAATGATTAACAACTTGATTAGTGAATAATAAGGATAATTATTCACTAATCATCCCCACCAAATATATTCAAATAGCTCAATCTATGTTTAAAGTTTCAATGGATCTCTTAAATGCTTTCAAAATTTAATGTATATATAATATTAAAATTAAATTTTTGATATTTGAAAATAACTTAATTTTAGAAATCTAAAGAGATCAAACTATTATTAAAAATAATTTATAAAGTACTTTTAAAAATACTTTAATAATATTAAGAAATTTTGAAAATAAAGTTTTCTGATTTTTGAAAAAAAATTCAAATCAATGTTTAACTTAATATTAATTTGAGCACTTAAAGAATAGAAATTATTTAAAATATATAAAATATTTTAAAATAATCCAATTTTAAACTAAAATATCTCAAAATTAATCTTTGATTATTTTAGAGAATATTTTAAAATAAATTTTGAATTTTTGACAATATTTAATATAGCATTTAATTACATATTATTAAATATTTGAAATTAAATGTTTAAAAATTATTTAAAATATATATTAAATATTTTAAATTAGTTTTAATTTTCAGTTAAAGAGTTTAATAATCTCAACAATTTTATATATCATGTGAATATTTTTGGACTTAAAATGGATTTTTAAAATTGTTTTGAAGTTTTTAAAAATTAAATGGTTTTAAAAAATAATTTAAAAAACTTTTAATTAACTCTAGCAGCGGCTAGTGGACATGTGATGCGACTGGGTCCATCGAATCAAAATGCAGGGATGGCAAAGCGATGTGGCACTCTTGGGTTCATTAGATTGAACCACAGAATAATGATTATCGGTGGCGCAATAACCGCCACCAAGCAATCATTGGGCATTCGATGGCCGCAGGGACGCTGTTCACTAATCTGCGTCAGTACGACCTCCCGATCGCTAGATCATTCGCGATCGTGATGAAGGGCTCAGATTGAGCCAGACATGAGGAAATTGAATGCCGGATTAGATCTGTGATTTTTAAATGCAGTGGAATGATTAGATCTCTGCCGTTGCTCAAAAGATCAATGACGGATATTTTATACACTTAAAATAGGCTACCAAAACTCCCTAGAACTCATTTTTTGAAGTTTTCTCTTGATCGAATCAGTCAATGTCCATGAAATTTTAAATATTGACAGGTATAATGAACATAATTAATGGGGATGTGTCTTAATAACTTAAAAAGAGCTTAATCAAAAGCTATTTTAAACCAAGTGTTCTAACTTAGGGTTAGGTTTTTACCTTAATTTAACCAGTGGATTCGAGAGATCTTTAGTTCTATGAGCTTGTTGACTGTCCACGTTTAATCCTCTAGAAGACTTCTCCAGCTGAAAATGTCTGGATCGATCAGTTCAAGCCTTGGATGGACCTTGGCTTAAGCTCACCGGAATCTGGCCGTCGTCGGCTTCTAGTGGCTGGATTCGACTTGGGAAAAGGTCAAGGGACTTGTTAGAAGATCAAACAAAAAGATTATTTGATCTGGGATGGCTTGAGTGGAGAGAGAGTGTAGAGGACAAAATGATAGTCGTTCTAAGGGTTTTGCCCTATTCAACCTTCCTTAGATTAAATAGACAGTTGAGATTGAGTGGGGGCACTCCTAGATGTTTGCCACCTGCCCCTGGGGTGGTTGGAAAGTTGGGAGCAAGGACAGTCTAAGGACATCCATGTCGAGAGATCTTATTGGCCTTATATGGGCTTTAGGACCACTTGGGCTGTTCAAAGCTAATCAAAGCTTAATCCAATCTTAAGAAAGGTTTAGGAATATTCTAGAATTGGTTTAAATGGTTGGAGTGGTTTAGGGATCAAGGAGATTAGTCTTAAATGGGTTTTGACTAACTTTGACCCACCCTAAGGCTTTGATTTGACAAGTTGACTGGTCCCCATGCCACATGGCAGCTGAGGTGGGATGGGAAGGGGCTTTGGACCTACTGGAATGATTTGATAGGGAATGGGCTAGCTTGGGTCAAGCCATTTGGGCAGTTAAGCCCCATTAAAGGAGTTTCTTGACTATGTTAACTAGTCAACTAGTCAACAATATGTGAGGTGGCATGTGAGGATGCCATGGGTGCTGAAGTGATGGACTTAAGGCTTGAAAGTTGATGTTTGAATATATGAAATCATATAAATGGGAGTTTGACCAAGTGATGTAAGGTTGACTTAGTCAAAGTCAATTGGGTTTGGTTGATCAAAGATTAGGACATGATTAAGACTTGGTTTGAAATTGATTAGAGGCTCGAAAGAGGTTTAAAATGTTAAATGGGGTAAAATAACTCATTTAAAACATTAAGGGGAATTTTGGTCAACCTAGGTTGACTTCGTTAACCATGTTGACCCAGAAATGGGTTTGGGCTCAATAGGTTTGATTTGATATTTAAAAATTATTGAAAGTGGTTACAAGCAATTTGGAGTTTATTTGGTTTGAAATTATTGTTTGAAACCTTAAGGGGTATTTTGGTCAAAATAATCGATCTGGTCAACTAGGCTTGACCAGGGTCTAAGCTTGAGTCCATTGCACTTGTAATGATGATTAAGATGCATTGGAAGAGGTTATGGGATTTGATTTGAAGAGGCAATATTGAAGTTTATGGAAACTCCAAAATTGCCCTTAAGGGGCATTTTGATCATTTTGACCCCTGGTCAACTAGGGGTCAAAATGGGTCTACCAAAATACAGTTTAATACTCAATGAGTTATAATTAAGGGTCTGAAAGTGATTGGAGGCTTTGGATGAAGCTCCAAGGTTAAAATCCACTAGGTAGCAGATCTAGTGGTATATGATATAAATATTTGAAAGGTTTTATAATCTTTGGATTTCAATTCAATTTATGGGGTTAGAGGCCTCATAATGGAATTAAATTTGGAGGGTTGCCTCTAGAGACATGTCCTTTCAATATGCAATTGATATACTCTAAATCAGATGTCATTTGACTAGGTTTTGAAGTATTTGAAAATTCACTAGAAAAGGGCTTCTGCACTTAGATCTTTAGCCTTGGATTGATCTAAGATCTAAATATCTCCTAAGTTCTGGATTGATCTAAGGTCTAGGTAGATCCTAAGGTATAGATTGGTCCTAGTGATCTCATACAAAAATGAGGTCAACACCTATAAGGGTATTATTCTATTTCAGGGGAAGCTTGCACTTCTAGGATAAAATCTATTTTTATGTTTTTTAAAATTTCAAAATATTCTAATTTATATTACAAAACTCAACTAGCATTTATTGCATTAGAAATTAATTTAAAATAAAATTTAATTTGTATTAGTTTAGAAGTATACTCACCATTCATGGTCTGGGACTACTTAGGATTTTCTTTAGATGTCAGCCTCATTTATACTTAAATAACAACCGATTCATCTTTCACAAAAATTGAAATAATAATTTTATAGTGATTATGAGGAGTTGTAGTTGATATTCCAACCAAATCAGTAATATAAGTCCAGAAGAGTCAAGCATTCCCAAAACTCTGTTATAAAGAGTTTAAAGATATACGGTCCATTTCATTATCCTACATATCTTTAGACTAGGTTTGAATCACTACCTTGTAGTGGTCACTTTAGTTTTAGGTTCTAAGCCCTTCTAGAGTATAATCTCGCCTTTCTAATAAAATGTCAACTTGAACAATAAATTATATCTTAAATTATAATGCCCAACATAGGATAGACTGGGGTTACCTATGAGCTTCTTAGAATTTTAGGTCTCGTACTTTTATCATTTGACTCGCTAAGAACTATTTAAATATTTAGCTTTCTCCTTAAAAAATTCTAATTTTGACCTTGCCTTTTACCTTGTAATCAAATGGTATGAAATTATTATTTTAATCTAGAGTCTTCTTATGAGTACCCCTCTTAGGATATAATTAACCATAGGGCTTGCCCTTATGGGGAATTGAGAACTTCATATTAAAATAAATCATATTTCATTCCTATAAAATAGGGGAAAAATCTCTAAGAATGTTTATTTTTTTTCAAACCCATTTCTATTTTCAAATATCATTACAGAATATTGTTATCATCATCCCATATAATATGATATTCTCCTTGCTATATTTGATCTTAGAAATTGTGAATTTTATAAAACACATTCTTACCTTTAGGTTTCTTATAGAATATTATGTTTGTCCCTCAATATAATATAATATTTTCTTTGGTGCATCTGATTATAGAAATGGCTGAATTTTCAAAACTCATTTCTCTTTTTAAATGCTTTCTATAAAATCTCTTGTTCATCTTCTGGGATGATATATTATTCTTTGAATTATGTTTGATTATAGAAATAATATATATATATATATATATATATATATATATATATATATATATATATATATATATATATATATATATATATATATATATATATATATATATATATATATATATATATATATATATATATATATATATATATATATATATTAAAAAAAACCTTATTTTATTATTGAAACCATTGTAGAGTATAATATATATCTACTGAGATAATATTTTATTCTCAATGTAGTATTCAATTCAAAATAGTAGCATAACTAATCTGAGTGGAATTTATTTTTCCCACAAGCCTACCATTTTAGAGAGAGGAAGATATTAAAGCTTGCTTTCATGGGACTTCAATCTATTTTCTATTATCATTCTTATTCAGGAAGTTGTTCGGGTTGAGGTTGATTACATTTTGCCTATTTCAATTTTTAATATAACAATTATTTTGGGATTTTTTTAATTAAACTATAAATATGTAACATAAAAATGGAAACAATTTCACATCTATTAAACTTTTGTAGTGTAACATTTTGTATGTTATAGATAATAAACATTTTAATTTTTTTCTTTTAAAAATTTCACCATGTAAACTAGAAAGTGTGCTATTTTAACTATTTAAAAATTAGTTCATACCTCATAAAATAAGGTTGAGTAAATTTAAGGATTCAAAATGATGTTCTAAATAATCCCTAATAATTTGGTAAAAATTTTGCTTAGTCTACTAAATATTTTGGTTGCTAGTATAATATTCTATGATATTAAACATTATGATTATTTTCATTTATTTTAATGAAGTAAAATTTTATGTGTTTATCTACTTAAAGTGTATGAGTTTGAGGAGTTTTGATGTTAGAAGGAAGTTCTATAATGCTGGAAGCATTGTGAGTCATAAAAGTTGAAATTTTTGAATATATAGTGTGATAAGCATTTGAGAGCTATAAGAGCCTATTTTCTGATATGCTAGCACATGGAGTTATAAGCATATGAATTCTAATATATGTTTTTATTAAGAGGCAAAAGAACTTGAGAGAACTTTGATAAATTATATTATGATATATAAAGTGCTTGTATATTTATATTTTATGCAAAGTTTATTTTCTTTTAATTTTCTGCCAATATTAATCAATTATGTATATTAGCTTGTTTATAATTGCTTTTAATTTAGTTAAATAAGTGTTGTGTTACTTATTAAAAATTTAGGTCAGTGGATATGACCATCTAAGCTGTGTTAGTTCAATCATATTTTACATATTATTTCAAATCATTGTAAGAGTATGGAGCTAGTTGAGTAGCTGAGGTTGCATGTTCTGATAGTTCAAGTATATACATGTATTTTTTTTTTTTTGCATAGTTATGACTATCATTTAGTTTGCTCTTTCCTTTTATAGCCAAATATAGAGTTTTTATTGTATATAAATTTTGAAGATGAATGGAAAGGAAATTTGTGGATGATCAATTTCTATTTATTTGTAGTTAATTAATAGCTCTATTGTTTACTAATAATTAAAGAATTATGTAAAGTTCTCAAAATTAGAACTTAGATCGGTCTGTCACAATCCAACACGATATTACACATCCTGTTTATGAGTTATATTGGATTGGATTATGACACATGTTGTCCCTTGAACTTCTTAAGAGATTAAAAGTCCATCATTCTTCTTCAAATGATTCATCCTCCCATGCAGAGTTATATCCATTGATACATCATAAGGTTTTAAAATTTTATCTCTCGAGAACTTATGTATATGACTAGTGGTGGTCATGTTAATAAGGGCGAGAAAATACACCAATATGTCAAAATATAATTACTTTGAGTAATATTCTTTTGTTGATAACTAAATTGTCACTAATGATGCAATTCCTTCCTATTAGGATGGTTAGGCAAGCCAAAATGGTTTCAAGATAAATGTCTAATTGGAGATGGATTACTCTAATTGAGTCATATTATTTTGATGGAATTATGCATCATAAATTATCTAGATTCATTGCATTTCTTACATATGGATTCAATTATTGTCTTTTAAGGTTAATGTTCTTGATAAGGACAATAAACGCCTTAGGATGCAAAGGAGACCCTAATATGGGTAAATTGTGAGTTGTTGATCTAATTGTCTTAACACATATTAAATGATGTTGAATGAAAAAATTAGAAGGGAATCTCTATAAATACTTGCCAAAGGCTTCACTTATCAGGATCAAATCCATGTGCTCTTAATTCCTCTACCTTGGCTTGATAAGCAATTTTGTTAAAGTAGGATCTTAATTTGCTCTTGTGTAATCCACTCTACCTCCATGCCAATATTTATTGGCTATTGGAATCTCATGCATCATCTCTTGCGTAACAAATTTTATAATTAAAATATCTACTCCTCTCATTCTATGATGTGATTATCTTCTCAAAGAATTCAAACCATAATAAGGGGTTGCAGGGTTATTTTCTCCTACTTATTTTGCCTAGTTTCTAAATTTGAAAAGAAGGCTTAGGGGTATTTTAATATCCAAATCGTGTAAGGATTCAACTAACATTATCATTGTGATACAAAAATATGATTATTAGTTTAGAGAAAGGTTAGATTATATATTCAAATTAAATTTTGATCAATGCCTTTAAATATTATTATTTTTATTTTAAGATGAGAGTAATATATAATAATTTATAATCTATTATCTCTAAATCATAGTTTAAAATTGCGCAATTAGAGGCACACCTCAAGGCACGACTCTGCACAATTTGACCCTAAATAGCTTCATTGCTTAAGCAATTTTGAGGCTTGATGAGGCTTATGCCTCAAGGTGATTGAGGCGCACCTCAATGGAGTTATTGCGTAGTTTGGAATGAGGTGTACACAATAAGAGATCGGTCCCACTCACTTAAGTTTATAATAAAAAACCCCTTTCTTCTTCCTTCTACCAGCTTACCTGAATTGAACGAAGACCTCTGACAAGAAGTTCACAGACACCGGCTCTCCCTGCATTATCCCAGCCTTTCCGCCGCCTCTCCCGCCGGTGCCGCCTCACACTATTGAGCCTCTTGTATCCGGCAGCCCTCTACGACACTTCTTCAACCAGTCTTAGGGGTTTTTTTTTTAATTAAATGTATGATTTTTCAACTTATAGAAAATCTATGGTTTTAAAAGTTTTTTAGATTTTTTGTTTTATTTTGTATTTCTGCTTTTATGAAATAATGTTAAGGGCAAGAAAAAGTCTAATGTCATTGCAGACGGACCATTCTTGGAAGTATAGTGTACAAGTTGACGTCGGTGGTGGTGAGAAGACTTACATGTATTTGAAATATAATTTTTATGATAAAGTGGTGAAGGGAGAAGTTATTCATATGAAAAAACACTTATCCGACTCTCATAAAAATATAGCACCGTGTGCAAATGTGTCGGTTAAGGTGAAGGATGAAATTACTGCTTACATGAAGAAGAGTACCATTAAAAAATATTTATAATAAAAGCAATTTGATGAAGGGGTCGAACAAGGTGCTTACTATGGGAGTGAGAGTGGAAAGTGCTCTTCCTCCACTATAGATGTTCCTGGGGTTCTATGGACCAATATATGATTAATCCAGGAGAGGATAGAGGACAAGAACAGATGATGCCTGAAGCTGGTACCAGAGAGGGTCGACGTCAGGTTTGCATGGATATTGACAGATTCCTTTTTGAGAATGTCATTCCATTTAATGTTGTGACATTATTAGCCTACTTTAATATGTTGCGATCTATAGGGTTGTATGGGAGAGCGTAGAAGGCACCTTCCATGTATGAGTTATGAACATAAATTTTTTAAGGATGAGCTAAAGAACACAGAGTAGAGGATTGATGAGATTAAACAAACATGGAGTGAGACTGGTGTTACCATTATGTCAGATGGATAATCTAGCATAAAGAGAAGGAGCATAATTAATATTCTTATAAATAATCCCTTTGGCATAATATTTTTACGATCAATTGAAGCTTCTGATGAGGTTAAAAATGCTAATTTCATTTTCAATTTATTATATGGGGTCGTTGAGGAGATCGGGGAGCAATTGGTTGTTCAGGTGGTGACTGACAATGCCAGTGCATATAAAGCAGCTGATCAGATGTTGATGGAGAAGAGAAAACACCTCTATTGGACCCCTTATACGGTGCATTGTATTGATCTCATATTGGAGGAACTTGGTGATCTACCTCAACATAAGAGTGCCCTTTCTAGGGCGAAGAAGAACACAAAATTAATCTACAATCACTCATGGGTCTTAGCTTTAATGAGAAAGTTCTCGAAGAAGGAAATAATTTGCCCTTCTACAACTAGGTTTTGTTATTACATTTATATACTGCAAAGCATTTTCAATCTCTAATGCAAGTTTATTCTACAAGTTTGTCACATCTTATTTGACACTATAGAGCATGCTGGATGTTAGAGAACCTCTTCAAGTCATGTTTACATCGGCACAATGACTTAATTATGTGTGGGGCAAGAAACCTGAGGGGAAAGAAATACTAATGTTATTTCTGAATAATAGCCATGGGTTTTTTACATAATGCAATGAATGAGGTAAAGGAGTTGATTACAAACAACTTGAGAAGAGAGGAGGCTAGTTATAGAAAGATTTGGGATATCATCGATGCTAAGTGGGAGGTCCAATTACACCATCATCTATATGGAGCGGTGTATTATTTCAATCCATGATTTTAATATTTAGAGGGAAAATCCTCAAATCCAGAGGTGAAACTGGGCTTGTATCATTGCATGAAGCGGCTAATATTGGACTAGACTGTTAAGGAGCTTATAGATTTAGAAGTTGTTCTATTTTAGAACAGGGAGAAATTTTTTGGTCTGCAAGCAACAAAATCTACTATTGCCAAACACTCTCCAGGTAAATTTATTTTTGTAAAGTATTCGTACATGCATAACACTTTAATATGTTATGATTATCATTTTTCTTCTTGAAAATAATTGAATAATGGATCCAATTTGGTGATTCCACCCCTTAGTTATATATTTTTATAGTTAGAGTTTTGGGCCCCACTTGTTCTTCCTCTAGGTGTGATCAAAATTGGAGCACATATAGTCAAGTGCAGATAAAGAGAAGAAATCAACTTTCAATACTTAGAATGAACTCCCTTATATATATTATGCATAATAAGAGGTTGAGAAATAGGAGGTTGAGGAATAAGGGGTTGAAGGATGATAAGGACCCTTTGGTGTGTGATGATATGGCACATGATAATGAGTGGTTCATAGATGATGCGACAGATTTGTCATTATCAAACATGTAAATAGAGGATCTAAGTGTGGATGTCTTGAGGGGCGAAGCATATCAAGTGGTCACATCCACTAGTACCACACCACACACATCCACTAATTTTGCAGCACAATAAGCAAATAAAGATATCTCATAATTTCTTATGTGATGCTACATTTTAAATATATTTAATTAATGGTACACTAATCATTCTTATTGAATAGGGAAGAGAAAAGTGGGTAACATTGAAGATGATGAAGATTTGACATTCATAGATACAATTGGAGAAAAAGATTCCTTTGAAAAACTCATTTAGTAATGTGACATGATTGGATTTTAGATGTTCTTTCTTATTTGTACTTTGAGAGTTTTGATAGACTTATGTTTATGATTTTGTACTTTGAATTATGCTATGAGATGCATATATTATTTCTATTTTATTATTTTACACTAATTTCACTTCTCATTTAGATGCTTTTATTGTATGTTAAACTCTTACTGTTATTTACCTGCTAAAATACTTAAATTCTCATTTAAGCAATTCTTCATCCGTGAGGCTTATGCCTCACACTGCCTTGAGGCTTACGCCTCGCCTCACGGACGAAAAATGCCTTGAGGCTTATTTACGCAATTTTAAACCTTGCTCCAAATAGTTATATTATACTCTTTGTAAGCTGGTCTAAGATCCCCATCAAGACACTACTCTCATCTTCTCATTAGAGCGACCTCAAATCAACTTTTCATTTCATGATAGTCCATTCTCCTTACCACACTCCAACGATACTCAACTCTTTACATCTTAATAGGGGATCTTAGACTAGCTTCCAACCAATATCGATGGGTTTCCATAAGCTCACTTAACTTGCTCTTATCAATTGTCATCCCACTCGACATTGACGGCTAAACTATAATAAAGACTTTTGAGACAACCATCATACTCATGGCATATTTCACATACCTTTCTAATCCTTATAAAAGAAGAGCAAGAGGAACATAAAAAGGGCAAGAGAACATACAAAAAGGGATATAAGACAACACACAAGAAAGTTCATGATCAAGCCTACAAGAGAAGAGAGATGTCGTGTCATTTTCCTTGCTTAAGCTCTGTAGCTCAGAGCTTTGGTTTTCATTACTCTTGTATCTCTAGTTTGGATAAAAAAGATTTTGTCTAGATAATCATCATTTCTCATCTTCTCTCTTTTTTCTCATCTTCAAACTTTATCACATTCTCCCCCATAGGCTCTGAGTAGCACAAAGAATGACTTGACATCATCCAGTGGACAAAATAAGGTTCAAGACTTTGTGTCCACTTTTTTATTCGATGAAGAATACGTACATGCAATTATAATTAAAAGTAGCTATAAAGTCCTAACAGAATAAAAATATTAAATTATTATGAATTATATATAATAGGTGCCGTGATCATATTAACAAATTTAGAAAATATATTTTTCTCATATAAAAATTTGAATCAAGAAAACAATAACCTACCAACTAAATTCGGATCGACCCGAAACGCCGCATCTAAAGCCGTCTGTCGACAAGAACCATGCGAGGTCGACACGTATCGCGCAAACACTTCACACTCATCCCATTCTCCTCCGTCGGTACTCGGTCGTAAATTTCAAGCCAGCACTGATGCTGATGCAGAGTGAAATCTCATCTGCTCCGAAGTTCGTCCCATGGTTATCCAAGCCAATATTCACCGTCATCATCGACGTTCCAAAGCTTTTCGAACTAAGGCACGTCATCTCACTTTTTAACTTTTATCCACTATTTTATTCCTAGGGTACTAATAAAAAAACCTCGCCTTGCTTTTATCACAGAGCTTTATGGGTCTCCAGTTTTTTCAGTTCGGATAACTGTTGTGGGTGAAAAATTAGGGTTAGAGCCTTCGGCTAGATGCAATTTCCTACTGGGGAATGCAGAAGGCAACGGTGCCCAGAAGTTCAGCGTATCTCACCGCGCTATCTCAGGAGATCGAGAGGAAGCTCCAAAAGGTGAGATTTGTTTTTATGATCAACTATTTCATTGCGCCGCATCAGGAGTTCAAGAGAACCCTCCAAAAGAGGAGCTTTTTTATTTCTGATCGAACTATTTGTAACCGAGTTCGTTTTTGGGGCTCGATTTGGCTGTTACGAATGAAGGTCATGAGAATTGACTAGAAAACCAAAATGGATATGTTGGGTTCGGAATTGGCTCTCTAGTTTTTATTTTGTTGGTGGAAGAGATCGTGGTTTGATGTATTTGTCGCTACTGCCTTTCCAGGCACTGAACATTCCGTCCCACAGGCTTGAACTGTTGCAGCAACTGTTTGCTGATATAGCGCTAGAGATTGATGATCGAGCAAGAGGTACGGCTTTTCCTTTTAGAAATTAAAATAAAAAATGAAGGTTTTCTGATATGACGTTGCAAAGTTGTATGGATAGATGTGTTTATTTCAATTAGTTCATTTAGGCTGTTCTGCTAGTGACATGGATTTGATACAAAGAAGTGTCCTGCCGTATGACAGAGAAATTTTAGCTGAAAATCTATGCTAGTTTGATGTTTTTATTCGCCTGTCTAAGTAGTACTTTGGGTTCTTCCTGAACATACCAGCCTACCAACACATCTTCACGCAACACAGAGAGGAGTAATGAGAGAGTTGGTGCGTTCATATCAACTATATTAGCATACCAACACTAGTAAACCACCAAAAATATTTCTTATTCTACTATTTTTTTTCTCTATCCATTGTTTCTTGCATGTTATTGAACTAAACATCGATGTGCTTTCTTATTCAAACATTCATCATGTGCCATGCAAATAGGTGAATCATGATTTCACTTCCACATTTATTTGATAGCAGAGATTTGTATGTGCAACATGCTATAGTTTTTGTATACTTCATGTATTTAAAATCTGTCAAGAAATATATGTTTCTACCAAATCAATCCTTCTAATTTATCACGTGAATATTGATAGAGTGATTTGCTTGAGATATTTGATAATTGATGGCTGTGAATGCCTTATTATTTTTATTTAATTGGAAACAGAAATAATTCTTAGCAAGGGTGAAGATGCTGATGCAGATGAAATTTCTGAAAGCAATTTATGCTTTTATGATGTTCTGGCAAACCATTTTCTCATTAAGCCTGAAAATGGGCAGAGCATTCTTAATTTGATCGTTCTACTATGGAGCCAATCTTTTGCTTCACATATATTTGCCCTCCTTTTCCATAAATGGGTATGTCTCTACGGTCAAATTCTTGTTATAAAATCATCTAATTGCTTTGCATTTATTTTTTTTTCTCTTTTCAATTATGACAAACAAAGCTGTTCAATTCTTAGTTCTTTTTGTTTTCTTTAATTAGATTTACCTTATTTTGTTTAAAAGGTTCTAATGTTGATTTATAGATTGGGATGATTACTTATTTCCATAAAAGCACAAAATTTTCATTTATCTTTTGAAAGATTTGATTATCAAAGCAACTCAAATGCCCACAATGTCTCCAAAATAATGACAAGCTTTTATTTCTTGGGATATTATAATTATCTGGAATTGTTTTAAGTTATATTTATCAGGTTACATACCAAAATGTGACAAATAAATGGAAAATACCATGGGTTTTCTGAAAGTGTTGTTTTAACCTTTGTTGGAAATTATGGTTTATTTACTGTTGCGTTGCTTCAATATTTCTCTTATTGTGATTCATCTGGGAAACATATGTTGGAAGACCCTACCTCAGCTAATGCTGACTCCATTGCATCTTGACCAGGAAGAATGCAAGAATGAAATTGTGGAGCATTTCTGCATGAAAGCCTGATCTGCCTTATGTCGGTAACATTAAAGTGGCATTTTAGTGCTTGATTTGATTGATGAGGGGAGAGCATATTAGTTATTTTAATATTTATAATATGTCTACTTAAGCTTTGAAAGCTTTTAGTTCATGGATAAATACACTCTATACATAATAATTCATCTTTGAAATATGTTGTTTTCAAGCAATTCCAGATCATTTTCTTGTTAGTGGAACATTAAAAATCTTTTTTGACACAAATATATGTGTTTGTTTTCTCTTCATTTTTGAGATTATGTAATTCTGTAATTGCTTTGTGTTTGATTTATATATATTTGCAATATTAAAAGTCAACAACTGTCGGAAAACAAAGCTGCCTCTCTGAAGTAGTGAAAACAGTCGATTACTTGTATTGTTTTGTTACCCTTCTTCAATGAGTCCTTACCCACAAGCTTTGCTCTCAATTTACAGTTATTTGAAGTTCCTATTGAAAATCCTGAAGCTCTCTTGCGATATGGTTCTGCCCTTGTTCAAGGTGCAACTAATGTCTTCTGGTATGCAAGTTTATTTTAGATTTTGTTATATTAGCTTTTTTAGCAGATTTTTTATATACCTGGTCTTGGAAAACAATACTTTCTAGTTTATTGTTATCAACGAGAATGGATCTTGGATTATTCGTGTTGTGCAACAACATGTGGTCTAGCCCTCCTTGATGAATACCGCAGTCTTCACTCTATGCCTGAATTTTTTTTTCACCCCAAGAGATTTGATACATATCAAATCCATTATCCTTGTCAGCATTGCTATCCGGCAGAACATTGGACCTAACCACCTTGCTGATTTCATGTATATGTGCTTGTCATACCATATGAGATGTATGCTATTTTATGATATTGCTTGGGGTTAGATTAATCTCTCTCATAAATAGTGGATCCTTGTGTTAGATGTTTGATGAAGATTAAAGCTGATAGGTTGAGCACTGACAATCTCTACATTGCTCATATTGTAATTGCATAATGACATCATTGTTATTTTTCTAGGTTTCTTGTTTATCTAAGTATATTAAGAGGACTAAGTCAAGAGGGTTGTCATCTTACTGGCTTGGTTGATGTTAGGGACCCATGTTATAATATTGAGGCCTTTGCCATTGTTGTAATCTCATATCATCATGTCCTCCTAAATATCAAGTTGGTAATAATATATCTATGTTATAGAGTATGCTTTTAACTACTCATTATATTAAATGCAAGCAATCACGGCAGCAATGATGGGAGATGTGTTTTAGTTGAAAGCTTTACATTATGTATTTGAGGCTTGGTTAGTTTGTAGTTATGAGCCTCTTTGTGTACTGGAGACCTTTTGGATATTGGATGTCTAGGCACGTTGAGTTTACTTTTATTGATATGTTTAGTCATTGGATTTTGAATAATTGTTCTGGGGATCTACTATGATTTTGCTTTTTCAACATTGAATGACTCAAATTTTTATCATTTTTTTTGGCTTGAAAAAATTTAGTTCTAACAGATAAACTTTTTGTTTTTTTTTTTTAAATGTAAATTTGGGTTAAATTACTATGCTTCCTGCAAGTTAATCAAGGAATCATCACAAACAACTTTGTCTTTCCAAGGCATAACATCTTATAATATCCACATCAATAGTAGACTCGATTTCATCATTTATAATAGCTTCAGAAATAAGGTGGTTAGATTTGTCTGATAAGATACTTGATGTGAATTTACAAGGAATTTGAAAACAGAATAATTCATTATATTTCTTGCTGTTAATTTCTTAAAATTTCATGTAGAATTAACTTAGCCCTTGATTTATATTCAACGTTTCCTATTCAAAATAACAGTAGACATATAATTTTCATAGTTAGCCTTTAATTTTCTATGAATATATTCACACAAATCAGACATATTACATGAATCATTCAATATGAAACAAGTAATAAATAGTATGTGTCATTATGGACAATAATAATAATATTTTTCCTCATCTTAGATGATGAGATAATAACAAAATTGAAAACAGACAAACTACACAAATTTGATGTCCCTATAGTGATGAATAACCATTTTAAAGAATAATGACTCAAATGACTTTAATATTAGTGGCAATAGTTTTTTTTTTTTTTTTACATTCATCCAGATGGATGTAATTTTAAAGTTTTAAGTTTTTCTTAAGGCCCCTAGTTAAGAATTTTTGTTGAAATATTAATGCATTTTAACCTCATTAATTTTTTATTTATGAATTTAAGTCTAGGACTCAAGAAGAAAATAAATCAATAAAAATCAATATTAGTTTGATTGCTAGAAATGACCTTGTTAGAATTTTTCATTTATAGTCAAAATAAAGTAAAATATTTTTCTAGGATTAGATGGGGGCATTTAAAGAGCACTCACAAAAATATTTTTGAGAGTCAGATTTTAAATCTTAAGATTTTATCTATGCATGATGAAGCTAATGTTATGTGGGAAAAAGTGGCTAAGTGATATTAAGAATGTTATAAAAGATGTGCTTGAAGTATTAGAAGAAAAAAATTTTAATAATAAAAATAGTCGGTGGTGGAATCAAAATGTGCAAGAAAAGATAAAAAATATAAAACTTTGTTATGAAAATTGATTAGATGAAAAAATTATAAAATTGTGAAAGATATAAAGATGCCTGTAAAGGTTTATAAAGCAATATGAGATGCAAAAATCATAGCTTTAATGATTTATTAATAGATTAAATATTAAAGAGGGCCAACGATATATATATATATATATATATATATATATATATATATATATATATATATATATATATATATATATATATAGTTAGTCAAATAAAGATATATGAGTAGTAAGAATTTAGTTCAAGCGAAGTGCTTTAAGGATAAAAATAAAAAAAGTTCTTTTATTAGAAGAGGATATTCAACAAAGGTTGATAAGATATTTTGCTAAGATTTTTAATAAAGATTTGAGAATACGATTGACTTTTGTGACCATGGCACCCTAAATAAAAATAGTGATTTTTGTTTTTATCTGCATTTAAGTAAAATTAAAGGTAGAGAGGCTTTACAGAAAATTAAGTGTGGAAAAATTGTTGGACCTGATGATATTTCAATAGAGGTGTGGAAATCCTCAGGAGATGAAAGAATTTATTGGCTTATTATACTTTTTTATATTATTTTAAAGGCTAAAAATATGTCAGATGAGTAAAAAATGAGCATGATGATTCCTATTTTTAAGAATAAAGATGATTCACAAGATTGTGCGAATTATAGAGGAATTAAGTTAATGTGTCATACTTAAAGCCGTTGAAGAGAGTTACGGATGGAGCATATGTTACGATGGGATACTAATGTTTCTCAAAATCAATTTGGACTCATGACGGGTAGATCTACTATGGAAGCAATTCAGTTATTGAGAGGTTTGATGGAGGAGTATAGAGAGAATGAGTATCTATTTATGATATTTATTGATTTAGAGAGCATATAATTAATTTCCAAGAGAAGTGCTATGGGTTCTAGAAATAAAAGGGGTTAATAATTCTTATATTCAAGTCATTAAGGACATATATGCAATAGTTGTTACCTGTGTTCAAACACAAGGTGGTTTGTCCAAGTTTTTTCTTATTTCAATTAGATTACATCAAGGATTAGCTTTAAGCCCATATCTTTTTGCTTTATTCATGGATGTTCTTACTACACATTTACATGAGGATTTATCTTATTGTATGTTTTATGCTAATGATATTCTTTTTTTTTATTAGACTAGAGAGGGAGTTGAAGGTAAGCTTGAATTATGGAGGTTAACCTTAGAGTCTAAAGGTTTTCATTTGAGTACATCTAAAACCAAATACATGGATTGCAATTTTAGTAGTAATCTATGTTGCACCAATACGGATACGATGACATGGATACGACACGATACGGACACGGGACACGCCAATTATTAAAAATACAGGATACGGGTACGGTGCGGACACGTCATTATAATTTATAAATTATACATAAAATTTAAGAAAACAATCAAAGCATAATATTTGAAATTACAAAATAAAAATGAAAGCAACATCATTTGTAGCTTTGTAGCTTATAATATCAAAATAAAAGTAAGCCTTAAATGTCTACTACAACAAAAGCATAAACATAAATTGTCTAGCACATGTAGTTTCAAATATTCAATAGGAATGATATGATTAGCTTCTTCAGTGGTTTGTCTTTGAACTTCTATATCATCTTCAATAAATATCATAGCTTCTAATTCAGGCTCATGAAGTAAAAGATTAGCAATTTCTAATATTCCCATACTATTAAGAGACTCAATTCCATCTCGGAAATGAGAGAACCTCGCTCGTAGCCACTGAAGTAAATACGACGCTGTTGACCCGTCTTTGTCCCAAAACAATAAAAATAAAAAAAAATCAAATATCTTACCTACTCTGCCATCCCACGTCGAGCCGTTCACTCGCACGTAGTGGACACGACTGCGACACTTCTCCCATGTCGCCTGCACGACACATTCGCGTCGTTAAAAGGGAGAGGAAATGAAGGCCCGGCTGCTGGTTCCCTCTCTCCCTCACACGCATCGCTGCTTCGGCTCCTTCGTGTCGTTCGACTATGCTCCAACGCTGACTTTCCCTCCCAATCGATCGGAAGTTACGATACTTTGATCGTAAGAGACGACTGGAGCTCGTCGACTGTAAAGCAACTTCCTCCCGTTCGCACGCTTCTCCTACTCTTCCGTGGTCGATCGACTTTGCTCCTCCGACGTCCCTTCCCTGTCGAATCGAAGGCTCCAACCTTTCGATCAGAACCAACGATGGGAGTCGCTCACTGTGAGGCTCAGATGCGGCCGTCCAACTTTGCTCCTTGACGACTTTCCATTCTGGTCGGATCGGAAGTTATACATTTCAATCGGAAGTACAACGGGAGCTCGCCGGTGTGAAGGTAACTTTGTCCCCTCTCACGCGCATCTTCGGCCAAATCCTTTGAATCCGCCGAATAGAGGGATTGTTTTTATATATATATATATATATATATATATATATATATATATATATATATATATATATATATATATATATAACTCTAATTATGATTATATTAATTAACTATAATTAATTAAATTTTATTATTTTTAATTAATCAAATTTATAAATTAATTATTAATAATTATCGTTAATTAATTACATCTTATTAAAATTAATTAATATTAAGTTATAATTAATTTTAAATTAATTGTAACTTATTATCTTAATTAATTTTAATTAATTATAATTGATAAAAAATGATTAGTTAAGAATAATCATTTAATTAATTATAATTAATTGATTTTAATTATAATTAATAAAATGTGCCTTCGCCCTCCTTGCCTTGGTCCACGAGCCTCCACCATCAAAGCCCGCAAAGGTACAAATTTTCTAAACTCAGATTCTTGCTTTCGTTGTTTGGAGCAGACAGGAAAACCGCCTATACACGCCTTTATTGCGCGTGGTGGGATGGGACCTCGGTCCGATGCCTACAACGAGGCAGGCCATCGCCTAAACTCTACTTCGACGTTCGTGGCGCACCAGAAAATCGCCTATACACGCCTTTATTGAGCGTGGTGGGATGGGACCCCGGTGCGGCACCTACGACGAGGCAGGGTCACTCATTAGTACCCTCGAGCGAGGGGAAAGCAAACTGTCTTTTTAAACAGGTATCGAAGACCCCATACACGCCTTTATTGTGCGTGGTGAGAGAAAAGAGCATGGCCGCGGTGACCTCGTCCGAGGACACCTACCATACACGCCTTTATTGTGCGTGGTGGGAAGGCCCAGTTTCTCGTAGTTTCCCCTAAACGAGGGAGAAGTCTGGAGGCCGCCAAAATTTTGGGTGAATTTGACTGTACTCGGACCTGTTTGAACTCAAATGAACAAAGATATGAACTCAAATGAACAAATACTTGTGGACCAGAACCTGAACTCAAATGATTATTAAAGATCAAATTCAAATGTAATGAAATCGAACTGGGACTAAATTCAAATCAATCTGAACATGAAATTGTACCTGCAAAGTCTCTAGAAAAGTTTGAACAATCATTTGAACATACACTCGGGCTCAAGTTCAAATATACTAAGTGTGGAAGACACTAAAATTGAACAAGACTTGGACTGCAGAGGACTTATACTTGAACTTGCATCCTAGACTCATATTGAACATTAATGACTTGAGCAATTTGAACTCAAGCGAGTTCTTGAGTTGGACTACAAGGGACATAGAAATGAGCTTGCACATTGACATGAACTTGATTTGAACTGGACTTGGAAGGGTTTAGACTTGAGCCCGATTTGAACATCGTTGGCCCTTCACATTCGACACCAATCAAACTACAACACCTCTTACAGATGTATTCAGTGTAGCATACAACGAATGTAAATGCCTGCTAGCGCCAGCAATCATTCGACTGAGAACAAATACATAGAGCCCGTGCAAGCATAAGGTGATTGATTGGCACATTAAGTGCAAATATATACGAGCCCTTGTAGGAGGCCCACTGTATGTTCGACACATGTTTGTGGGCAAAATGTGAAATATTTACAACATATCACAAATATGTACGAGTACAATGTAATAGACTCAAACGACAATCCCTACAAATGCCTATTGATTGAGTTGGCAATACGGGAGACCAATGATGGAGGATCTGTCCCTGCAGCAAATGCAATCATCAACCAATGATGGAGGATCTGTCCCTGCAGCAAATGCAATCGTCAACCACCTGAGATCGGTGAAAGATGGGTATGATGCAAGAACAATGGGTCTTCTGTAAACACTTCTAAGAGATCGTAGTGAGTACAACGGTCCCTACAAGTGAATACTTGTGGATAATAACAGTGTATTGTAAGTACAACGAACCACTATGGGCACAAGTGCAGATATCACCTATGACAGCGGTGATCAAGATCTTCAAGTGTGTTGGGTATAAGGGCGTCTCTATGTACGAAAAAAGACACCTCCTGGCAGAAGAAAATGGATGTTCAAACAAATTAGAACTAAACCCCCTGGTGTTTCAAAGTTTCCTTTTGGTTCTATCATTGGGAAGAGAATAGCTCTGGCGTTCACATATCAGAAATAATAAGTGCACTATACTAAAGATCCTGAAAAGAGCTCTTTTCAAGGCAGCATTCACTGACTTCAAAGTCCAGAAGAAACCCTCCGCGGTGAATGCGAAAAGGGGGGAATCAACATCAAGATGAGGAGATGCCTCCTAACATCAAGATCATACCGCCACTAGATCCGCAACAGTCGTACTAGTGGACAGAAGGCGTATATAAGTTCTCAAATGAAAAATTGTGTGCATCCAAATGATAAGTTATACGCACAACTACAATTATTTTAAAGTACCCCTGCACATACACCGTAGCTTGTATACACATAGGTACACAAAATGGTATGTCAAATCAATGAAATTCTCAAACACCCGCATGGGCCTCGGCGAGCGTGTTATTGGTACACACGTGACGTCTAGGGATGCTGCGCGGGTTGACAAGTAAATTCAAGTTCGAACCCGATCATTCTATTAGGCCTTCAAGGCTTATAACAGTATGAATTCACTAATAAAGGTATAAAGCCTACGAAACCCGATCATCCTAGGCAGATAATAGGAGTAGATATGGTTGAATCATCAGATAAATATGCGGTCATGAATTTGACCGGAATATTTATTTTATACATTTATATCAGGTTTTCAAGGCCTTTATCAAAGAAAATTCATAAACAAAGGTATGAAGCCTACGAGAAGCCCGATCCTCGGCCAACAGCTTGGCCGTGTTGATAAGGTTCAATCAACAAAAGAGAAATGACCCAAACACCCCGATAATGACCGTGTTGAATCTAAATCTCAACCGGAGGGGTTATTTTCAGGCATTTTTCAAATGTCTCTTAAAAGTCCATTTAATCCAAAGCTCCACCCAAATAGTCCAAAACTCAACAAATTCCAATTCCAGATATTTAAAATCAAAATTCGATCCATCAATCACTCAAAGCAAAATCCATCAATCATCCACAACAATTTACCGAGGTGGACAAATTCAAATATAACTTTAGCTCACAAAGAGCCAAATGCCTAGTCGAAAATATCACTAGGATCCATCCTCAAACCATCTCCTGCCAGTAAGGACGTGATATGTGTCCTCTAACTGGCGGTTTTGCCGCCAAATGGCACCGCAGGATAAACGATTATGACCCGGGGCCCTCTGAACCGAGTGATTTTGCCGTCAAATGGCACCACGAAATGCCGATTATGGTCAGAGCCAATACGCTTCTTAGTGACATCAAATCTTTGAGATATGAATTAATAGGATATGATCGATAGGGCACAAAGCCTTCTGTTAGCTAAGGTGGATTCAAATTTGTCCCCTTAGACAAACATTTACCCCAAGTCTACAAGGTACCCTTGGACGAAGCAACCCATGGCTGCCGACAAGGATCCTTCTGTCAGGTTGGGTCGACTACCTCCTCTGACTAAGTAGACTAGGGACCACGATGGCCCGGGACGACGGAACCATCGGATCTTGATCGGGTCCATCATCCATTCCCCCACCATCCGCTTTAAGTGCAAGATGGTGTAATTTTCATTTTAAATATCAAACTTTTCAAATTCCCAAATCCAGTTCTCAAATTCCATATCCATGCTGCTATTATATGCCAGATAACATGTATCTCTACGTATTTGATTGACAACTAGACTTAATCGAAAGTTCTCTCTCGTGATCGAGAAGGGTAATTAACTATAGGGGCTTGCGCCTATAGGAAATCAGAACTCAGATCATAAAGTCCTCACAAAATGAGGGCGAAATCTCTGGGATAGTGTCTTATCTACAAACCCATATGCTTTCCAAAATTTACCTTAGAACTTATTCAGTTAAAACTCCCTCGCCGAAAGATAAAAACAAATCAATCGTGCGGCGGGGAGGCCGGGGCCGAATTTTCGGTGCCCCTAGATTTCTGACGACTCCACTGGGGATTGGTTTCTCTTTCAATCTCTGGCTAGTCATTCATAGGCTATAGTAGCAAGCAAATTCATATGGACTAAAATTTTAAATTTCCTTAAAATCAATCTTTTAAATAAGATTTGTTGGAAATTCGATAAGCATGATTTTAATTTTATGTTAATTTACCTGTTTCTACTATTTGTTCTGCATAATTTCTGTAGTATGAAAGTGTGGGGTGATATATCAATTCTGATCACAAACCCCTGCCTTTCATTTTTGCAGAATGGAAATGTAGGACACCCCGATGATCGTCCAACTGGGACGAGGAGTCAGGATTCAGTTGGCTAATGCTGTTATAGTGTCTGAAAATACTGGAGTCACCATCCACTTTGGTGGGCTCGAATTCGTAGCAGCTACTGCAAGGGCTGCAGCCGTCCCTGTGTACGGCTTCAACTCTGAAGAACTTTCTGGAAGGTCCGACTCTGCAAGGACTACTGCCAGAGGCGCTGCCCAAGGAAGAGTCTCTGTGTTTGAAAGACTATCCCAACTTGGGATCTTGACTGCAAAAAGGGTTGTTGATGGAAGAAAAATTTCTGTGATGCTGCCAACACCACTATTTTGCCCAGAGAGCTTGTTGCACCTGGGAGATACGACACTGAAGCTTCCTCATCTGGAGGAAGGCTCAATAGAAGGCAGAGGAGGAAGAGAAATGCAGAGCTACGTGTTAAGCAGTTACTTGTACCAACCCACCCCTTCAACCTGCCAGCACCAGAACCAGAAATTAATATTCTCACTCAAAATAGGTTTTCTAATATGAAGTGGATAAATAGAAACAGCTCTTCTGGTGAGCTCAAGAAATCCTTTTGGGAGCATCAACCTGAAGCTCCAGCCCCCTCAGAAGACAAGAAAGCTTGAACGCTTATTTGCCATAGTTCATAGAGTTTTGAAGACAGTTAAGGAGAAGGGTTTAATGAAAAAGAAGTTTCAGAGGCCATTGATTGTTGAGGCCCAAAGAACTCCAAGGGAGAGGCTTTCATCTGTCATGATAGCCGAAAGAAGAAATTACCAACGCCAAGCTCCGCGCGGTGAAGATTGGGGCGTGACACTCGAATCATATGTTCGGGGATCCGCTGCCGAAAGGTCCCGGTGGAAAAGCAAGCAAGTATGGAGGCCTAAGCCTCTAAGAGAAGATTTTTGAAGGAAGAGCTAGTTCAGGCGTGACATCCGGAACAGTCTCCCGGAGATCCGCCACTACTAATAGAACTCATTAGAGATGGGTCCAAAAGAAGGCCCATAATGACGACAATGATAATGACGGTCGACATCCTAAAGAGTCTTCCAGGAGATCCCGTCATTCTCCTACTTCAACCAAAGAGGAAGTTCATTTCAATCGTAGTTCGCGGATCGAAGAAATAATCATTCCAAGCCAAGAACCTGAAATTCAAGTGGCGACGTCGCTTAGAAATTCATGTACAAGAAGGAGATGAAGAAGAATATGATGATGAAGATACTATGGAGATCGAGGTGGTTTATATGGTCAGCCACGTCGATGTTGAAGATGATGATGGCGATGAAGATGACCAGCAATCACAGCCCTGTACATGTGTTTATCGTCGTCACCACAGAGCTCGATTTATTGCCAGCCGAAGTGCTCGCTCTTCAGAAGGAGAAGAAGAGGAAGTTGGAGAAAATCCCTTCGCTGGTGAAGACACCACGCTTGCCGAAATGAGAAATCAGATGAGGTGACAGATGTGAAGGAAAGATCGAGAAATATCTCAGTTAAATGATAAAATGACTGAGATGATGACTCAGATGACGGTTATGATGGAGATGATGCAGAAGACCACTTCTATGGGTCCTGTGCCGGCTCAGCCTATCAACTAAACTGTGATTAATGTTCCAGCAAATCCTTAACATCCTCAAGCGCGTCAAGCCTCAAGAGTGAAAGGTGTACTTGAAGGTGGCAAAGAGACTAATGATCCGACCCGCCAGCGTACTCCACAAATTGTGATGAGCGCCTCTGAACCTGTAACTGCAGAACAGCTTGAGGGCTTAATTAGTGAAAGATTAAGGCCATTATAGATGCTGAACAAGCAGAGAAGTTGGTAGGAAAAGGTCGTTTGCACCCAGCAGAGTACGATCAGGTGTCATATCCAAAGGAATATTCTGTACCGAAATTCAATATCTTCCATGGCAATAAAAATCCCAGACAACACCTGGCGCAGTTCAAAGCAACCTACGGGAATACAAGAGGTAATGATGCTCTGTTATTCAGGCAATTCATGAGCAGCTTGAGTGAAACTGATTTTGAATGGTACGCTGAACTACCGAATGATTCTTTGAAGACCTTTGCAGAATTAGAGGCTTTGTTTGTGAAAAGATTTGTCAGTGCAATAGAGAAGACTACTATCGCTGATCTCGTCCTCGATAAGAGGAGAAAGGATGAATCAGTGACGAGGTATATAACACGTTGACGCAATCTCAGTATGAATTGCGAGCAGCAACTAGAAGAAGAGTATGCAGTTCAACTGTTGATGGAGAATATTGATGATAGAATGTAACCATTCTTGTGCATGATTTCATTCACTACCTTTCAAGATCTGTTGGATAGAGTGGCAAAGTTTGAAAAGTTAAATTTGTCAAAATCTGAAAGCCTCCCTGACAGACCCAAAAAGGCTAAGGACAGGAAGAATGAGGTTTACTCTGCATTCCCTCCCAGACCTGATAAAGGTAAACGGACAGTGTATAACGTGGATAAAGGAAAGTAGCAAGTGCAATATGAAGAGAAATCAAAACAGGCTTACAATCCAAATCCTCAACCAAAGCTGGTTCTTGGAGGAAATGATAAACCTCGAGCCGTTCTCGGTGGAGGAGAGCTCCAGAGGCAAATAATGGGAACTGGTGATAGAACGTTCCCCTCCCTCATGGAGAAAATGAATAAAGAATATTCGTTCAAGAGGGAGAGTGTTGCTAACCTGTTCCGACAAGCACTTAAGAACGGTCTGGAGTTGCCATCCAATTGAAGATTATTATGTCTTCAAAGATTGGTTGAAAAAGATGTATAATAGGGGAGAATTAACATTATCATATAATGTGTTAGTTCTTCCCAGAAAGGAATCCACCCGGATAGTGACGTCCTTTTCCGTACACTCGCCTAAAGAAACAACAAAAGAACATATTCAATATGAGCAATTGGAGACAAGAAGACAACTAAAATACTGAAATAGTTAGGAGTTCTGGGTGTCAATTGGATGTCTCTTACTAAGCCTGTACTAAATCTAAAGTGGTTGCCTGCGTTGCCTGCATCCACCTCCAGATAGCAACCTGGTCAAGCTAGCTCATCCAAATCTGGTAAAACAAAATCAAATGCCTCTAAGAAGAAAACAAAATTGAAGAAGCTTATGAAAAAGAAAACTGCAACTCAAAAGGTCATTGATAGTTTGGGTGAATATTACCAGACTACCAGGAAGCTCATTAAGCTCGGTGATTTCATGAAAGAACTCAAAATAGATGAAAAGGAAGAAGCTGAGGATGAATCTTTTCCTACAGAGATATGCCGAGTTATCTTTATGACATCAAAGAAAATAGATAGGGAGAAATATGTTGAAGAAGCGGCCACTAAGTTCTATCTAATGGTGTCATCAATGGAATTCAGTTCAGATGATTTATGTTTTCCAAATGATGAAGATTCAAACCCAAGCATAGCATCGCAAATGGAGCAGGTGAAGCCGAGGGACGATTCTGAGTCCACAGGTGAATCTCCATAAGTGACAATGGCTGACTCTGAAGAGAATGCTCCATCAAACAAGTCTGAATCAGATGAGGTGGCTCAGGTGCAATTAAGAAGTGTCAAGGTACTACCACCTCCACCAAAGAAAGGGGCTCTTAACAAAGATAAGGAAAAAGAGATAATCATCAATGAAGATATTATCCCCGAAGACTCCAAGAAGAAAGAGACTTCAGCCAAGGGGATAAATTACAATATCTTATCCCACTTGAGAAAGATCCCAGCATAACTCAGCATTTATGATGCCTTACTAATGTCTAAAGAGCTTCGAGAGTCTTTGATTCAAGCTCTCAAGGACCCCGAAAGATATGAGGCATATTTTGCTGAGCGTAATCTAACTGAAGTCTTGCAAGCTCGGAATGAGCTGATCATTACCTTTACCGAGGATGATATAATGCTTGGAACGGCAGATCACAATCGCCCTTTATATGTTACAGCAGAGAGCGACGGTATGATGATTAGTCGAATTTTGATCGATCCCGGATCTTCCGTAAATCTCATGAGCCTTAAAGCATTAAGATCATTGTGCCTCGATGTGGAACATCTTGGACAAGATAAGTTGATGGTGCACGACTTCAACGAGAAAGGACAGAAAATCCTTGGTTCGTTTATGCTCCCTCTTGTATTTGGGGAACTTCATACAGAAGCCAAATTTCATTTGATTAATGCGGATACTTCATTCAAGGTGCTACTAGGTCGTCCCTGGTTGCACGAATATGACTTCGTCCCTTCAACATTACATCAGTGTATGAAATATCTAAAGGAAGGAGAAGAATTTAAGATCTCTAGCGATATTCAGCCCTTTGCAGTACATGAAGTAACGATATATGAAGATGCCAGGTACTTCATACCAAAGAAGCAAAAACTTTCGAGTTCTCTCGAGGCTAAAGCATCAAATTCAAAAACTACAAAAAAATCGAAACAAGAAGGTGAGAAGAAGCATGTAGGGAGAAAGAAGGCAACGCCGACTCTTCCCAAGGCACCGACTATTTCCAAAGAAAAGAAATATGTACCTCACATCGGGAGTGATACAGATGAAGATGATATCATCCCTATAAAATCTCAAAAAGTATGCCAGTTCATAGACGAATGGAGTAGGGAGGTTGAATTTTCAAACGATGATTATGATTACGACTCTATCTATATGAATAGGGTGTAGGAGGTATTCTCCAGAAGAATAAGCTGTCTGTTAATCTCAGATAGCATACTCGTAGTCATAAGTATCCCCCTACAACACTTCAAGAAAATTATTTCACGCGAGGTGCATAAGATTGAAGAACTCTCTACTCTTTATCTACCTCCTCTTAAGAAGGGGACTGCACCCGAAAACGTGCTATATTCAGCAGGAATGCGCGAAGAAGAGAATAATGACTGGTGCTACATGCACCTTGATTCTGAAGAATCATTTCCTACGAGACTACCTAGGTTTAATACCAAGGGTATTCAAAGAATGCTACGAAAGCAGATCATTGTTCCTACCACTAAAAGACAATATCGTACATGTTTAGGCCTCTGGTATGGAAGGAATCCGCGTCCACTATGATAGAAGGATATAGTTGCATACAAAGGTATCAGATTCATCAAACGAAAATTCCTCTGGAAAGAGACTTGTCGGGCAATCACATGCATGGAAATTGAATTCGATGATGATGACGCTAATGAGGTGTATGAAGTTGATACATATGATGATCAACCCGTAGAGGCCAAGCCTGCACCAGAAGAACTGGAAGATGGTAGACAAGCATCTACGATGGATGAGCTAAAGGAAGTCAACTTGGGAACTGAGGAAGACCCTCGCCCAACCTTCATTAGTTCACTTATACTAGAAGATCAAGTAGAAGAAGTAAATAAGCTCCTCTGTGAATTCAGGGATTGTTTTGCCTGGACATATGCTGAGATGTCTGGCTTATCCCTTGATGTGACAGTTCACAGGTTAGCCATTAAGTCTGATGCAGCACCTATCAAACAAGCTATAAGGAGAATGAGATTGGAGATCGAAGAACATGTGATTGCTAAAATGAAAAAGCTTATAGATGCAGGTTTTGTTCGTGAAGAAAAATATGCCGACTGTATTGTCAATATCGTCCCTGTAAAGAAGAAGAATGGCCAGATTCGTATCTGTATTGACTTCCAGGACCTCAACAAGGCATGCCCAAAAGATGACTTTCCGCTCCCAGTATCAGAGCTTCTAGTAGACAATACTTCCAACTACGACATGTTCTCATTCATGGATGGATCGTCAGGATACAATCAAATCAAAATGACGCATGAAGATGAAAAGCATACATCGTTCAGAACACCCATAGGCATATTCTGCTACATAGTCATGCCCTTCGGACTGAAGAATGCGGGTGCTACTTACCAACAGGCGATGACTCGTATATTTGATGATTTGATTTATCAGAAGGTCGAATGTTATGTAGATGACTTGGTCATTAAAAGCACGGACCTAAAAGACCACATTGATGATTTCAAAATTGTGTTCGAGAGGATCAGAAAATATGATCTGAATATGAACCCTCTCAAATGTGCATTTGGGGTATCCTCAGGCAAATTTTGAGGTACGTTGTTCGTCATCGAGGAATTGAAGTAGCCCCAACAAGATCAAGGCAATTATGGAAATGCCACCTCCAAAGAACCTTCGCCAACTCCGTTCTTTATAAGGACAACTGATTTTTATTTGGTGATTCATATCGAATCTGTCGGGTAGGTGCCAACCATTTTCAAAGCTGATGAAAAGGATATACGCTTTAAATGGGATGATGATTGCCAAGAAGCATTTGATAGCATCAAGAGATACTTATTGAATCCTCCTATCCTTGCGGCGCCAATTCTGGAGAAGCCTCTTATACTGCATACGGCAGCATTAGAAGAGTCCCTCGGAGCATTATTGACCCAACATAATGAAGAAGGAAAATAAAATGCGCTCTACTACATCAGCCGGAGGTTGATAGGTGCAAAAATCTGCTATTCTCCAATTGAGAAGCATTGCTTAGTTCTAATTTTCGCAGTTCAGAATCTCCGCCATTATATACCATCTCACAAAATAACACTGATATCAAAGATTGATCCGCTGAAGTTCTTGATGGCAAGGCTAGCCTTGACAGGTCGTTTGGCTAGGTGGGCAGTGATACTATTGCAGTTTGATATCACATATGTCCCTCAAAAGACAATAAAAGGGCAGGTGTTTGCAAATTTTCTCGCTGCACACCCTATCCATGCAAATTCACCACTTAACGATGATCTACCTGACAAGCAGATCATGAATGTTGAAGAAGAGGAGATGCTACGAGTATGGAAAATGTACTTCGATGGAGCATCGTCAATTAAGCGTGCTCGACCTCCAAATCTAGAGAAAGCTCAAGCCGGAATCAGACTCATTTTTGTAGCACCTAAGGGAGGTATAATGAGATTCTCATTCAGTTTGACTGAACCTCGTACCAACAATGAAGCTGAGTATGAAGCCCTAATAGTAGGATTGGAGATTGCAATCGATGTCCGAATTCGAAACCTTCAAATTTTTGGTGATTCTCAACTTGTAAATCAATTACTTGGAGTTTACAAAATCACCAAGTTCGAGTTGGCCTGTTATTATCGGAGAGTCCTTGAACTGATGAAGCAAATTCTAATTGTCAAACTAACTTAAGTTCCCCGAGGGCAAATAACAAAGCTGATTCTCTTGCCAAATTGGCTAAAGATGACGAATATGGATGACAAAGGGCCTATAATAATTATGGTGCACAATCGTCAGATCCTAGAGACAGCATTATTACAATTCCCGCAGGCAGAGAGAATACTAGATTCAAGCCAGTAGGATGCAACTCCGGTTTATCCTCAACCTCCCCAACCAGTTGATCTCGAAGATCAGTCTGAAGAACAACAAGTTTCTAAGAAAAGACGTAAAGCCAGTCAAGCTTCAGAATCATGGTAGTATTGCCTAGATGTCGAAGAAGAATATTACTGGAGGCAGACTTTCATTAACTACTTTAAAGAAAGTATATTGCCAGCGGACAAGTTGTCAGCTGCTCAAATCAGGAAGAGGGCGCTATGATATGCGTTTGTTAACAACACGTTGTACCGGCGTGCTTTTGATTAAATGTGGCTAAGGTGCCTAGGGACTCGAGAAGCTAATAAGGTGGTGGCAGAAGTTCATGAAGGACTTTGCAGAGCACATTAGTCAGGTCCCAAGATGGCCGCTAAAATCAAGAGAATGAGATACTATTGGCCAAGAATGATAAAAGATTGGATCGACCACGCTAAGAGGTGTCACGAGTGCAAGATCCACGGTGATGTTATACATCAATCGCCAAATCCGCTGCACCCTACAATAACATCCTGGCCATTTGAATGCTGGGGTACTGATGTTATCTGGCCGATAGATCCGCCGTCATCAGCAGGACACTGTTTCATCTTGACAGCGACGGATTACTTCTCCAAGTCGGCAGAAGCGGCTCCATTCAAAGAAGTTACGTCCGAGCATGTGATCAATTTTTTTACCCACAATATTGTCTATAAATTTGGTGTGTCACGCCGTATAATCTCAGACAACGATATTGCATTCAAAATTACAAAAATCTATAAATTATTTGATAGACACAAAATCGATTGGCGATATTCCTCTATATACAATCCAAGAACAAATGGCTTGGCAGAAGCCTTCAATAAAATACTGATGAAGTTGCTAAAGAAGATTCTCACCAATAATAAAAGGGAGTGGCATACGAAAATGGTAGAGGCGCTATGGGCGTATCGTACAACTTACAAAATGCCAACCAAAGCCACTCCTTAATCTCTAGTGTTTGGAGTTGAAGCTGTACTGCCATTAGAAGTTGAACTACCGTCACTCCGGGTAGCAATCCAAAATGAGCTGACTCAAGAACAAAATGCTCGGTTAAGGATGGAGGTGCTTGACGTACTCGATGAATTCAGGTTGCAAGCTCAATAGAACTTGGAGATCTATCGAGCAAGAATGACGAACTCCTATGATCGTATGATGCGTCTTCGATCATTTCAAGAAGGGGAATTGGTCCTGGTACAGAGAAGGCCGATCATTCCCCATAGAAAAATCGGTGGCAAATTCGTTCACAACTGGGAGGACCTTTCGTCATCGAGAAGGTATACCAGGGTGGAGCTTATCAACTCATCGATCTGAATGGTCAGAGGCCCATGCCGTCGATCAATGGCCGATACCTGAAGAAATACTATGCATGAAATTACCTAGAGAAATGTTATGTTTAATATGCTATATATATTTTCATTCATGATTTTTAGCATATTCATTTCATATTTTAAAATTCTCCTGTATTATGAGAATAAATTTCAAAATCCCCTATCAGATTGGGGGCATTTTGAATATTTATTCGGGTCGACATCGTGTTGCGTGCCGAGATCCCCAAATAAATATTTAAAATTTTAAAGATTTCTATTCTATTCTATTCTAAAATGTCCCTGTGAGATTGGGGGCATTTTAAATATTTATTCGGGTCGACATCACACCGTATGCCGAGATCCCAAATAAATATTTAAAATCTCAAAGATACAAAGCGTATCCAAAATGTCCATACGAGATAGGGGGCATTTTAAATATTCATTCCGGTCGACATCGTGCTACACGCCTAAATCCCCAAATGAATATTTAAAATCTCAAAATTCCAAATCTATTTTGCTTTAAAATGTCCCTGCGAGCCGGGCATTTTAAATATTTATTCGGGTCAACATCACGCTGCATGCCGAGATCCCTGAATAAATATTTAAAATTATCAATTCAATTGTTCTTTTGTGCTAAAGAATACAGCTGTTTCTTTTTCAAAGTATATGCATTTGATCTTTCAAAAGTTAGAGACCACGTTCTCCAACAAACCAAGGTTCAAAAGTCAAGAAAGAGACTTTTGTGGCTACACTCCTACAAAATTGAGACGGAAAAGCTCGAAGTCTTTTGACAGCCTAAAGCTTAAGGTTCGAATGGGTGTAAAAGGTCGGATCCAATAAGCTTAAATATGGCCGGATCGCTGGCAGTTCCGTCTACTGAACAAGCCATAAGAAAGGCCGTAGTAGCGAAATCCCCACTTCGTCAACCCGTCAGTAGGGACTGTAGGAAGAACGAAGGCCAATTTGACTCGACCAGTTCAAGTGATCGTAGTCTACTAAATTTTCTAAAATGATTGGAGAATTAAAGTTCCAATGGGAAGATGAGTCTCGGGCGACTACTAAATGTTCGTAGGCTCCAAAATCTACAACAAAAAAAGGATGACTCCAAATCTGCCAACTTCAGTAAAATCAGTATTGGGAAGTGCAATTCCCATAGCTCAAGTCTGAAGCCTGAATGGGTGTAAGAGGTTGGATCCAACAAGCCCAAATATGGCAGGATCGCTGGCAGCTCCATCTACTCAACACGCCATAAGAAAGGTCGTAATAGAGGAACCCCCATCTCAGCAACCAGAGAACGAAGAGCTGTCAAATCCCAACCCTCTTAATCTAATGAACTTAAGTGACCTATATTAAAATCTCCTCAAGTGGTTAAGGATTAAGATACTACCTACATTCGTTACTATCAACTGAATCCAGAACCTGCAAATCCTTCAATAAATCTGCAAATTACAAAACGAGAATCGAAGGAACTCTTCTTCAACAAGTCCGTTAAAACACGAAGAAAATGATCGATGAAAATTATTCCAAAGTTCACACAAAGCCTTAGACTGAACTAAGTGGATTCTGTCATCAACAAGTCTGTTATGCACAAAACTCAGGAACGATGACTCTTCGCCATCGACCTAATACAAACCTAAGGGTTTAGGTCATCGGCATTTACTCCTTCATCAAGCCCGTCAAAGCTAGAAGCATATGGCCGAAGGTATAAAAATTACCTGACAAGTCAATAAAGACAAATCAGGTAATTCTCCATCAATGTCCACTGCACAAAACACAGGGCAAAAGAAATCAGTATATAAACCATCTACGAATACATCTAAAGGAGATCTATGGAGAAAGAAAATATTGGTGTGACATCTAAATAAAATTTTGGATATTCACTAAAAGAAAGTAGTGTAACATCCAAGCAAAATTTTGGAGATCCACTAAATGAAAGCCTTAATGTGACATCTAGAATAGATATCTAGAGATCTACAGGGTCAATTAGCATGCAACAAATGTGGCCGGCTCCAGATATCTATCACATTTGTTGGGGGGCATTTGTTGACCCGTCTTTGTCCCAAAACAAAATAAAATCAAAAAATCAAATATGTTACCTACTCTGCCATACCACGTCGAGCCGTTCACTCGCACATCGCAGACACGACCACGACCACGACACTTCTCCCAGGTCGCTTGCACGACGCATTCGCGTCGTTAAAAGGGAGAGGAAACGAAGGCCCGACTGCTGGTTCCCTCTCTCCCTCACACGCTCGCTGCTTCGGCTCCTTCGTGTCGTTCGACTACGCTCCAGCGCCGACTTTCCCTCCCAATCGATCGGAAGTTACGACACTTTGATCGGAAGAGACGACTGGAGCTCGTCGACTTTGAAGCAACTTCCTCCCGTTCGCACGCTTCTCCGGCTCTTCCGTGGTCGATCGACTTTGCTCCTCTGGCGTCCCTTCCCTGTCGGATCGAAGGCTCCGACCTTTCGATCAGAACCAACGACGGGAATCGCTCACTATGAGGCTCAGACGCGGCCGTCCGACTTTGCTCCTTGACGACTTTCCATTCCGGTCGGATCGGAAGTTATACATTTCGATCGGAAGTACGACGGGAGCTTGCCGGTGTGAAGGTAACTTTGTCTCTCTCACGCGCATCTTCGACGAAATCCTTTGATTCTGCCGAACAGAGGGATTGTTTTTATTTTTATTTTTTATTATATTATTATATATATTACTCTAATTATGATTATATTAATTAAAGATAATTAATTAAATTTTATTATTTTAATTAATCAAATTTATAAATTAATTATTATTCATTATCGTTAATTTATTACATCTTATTAAAATTAATTAATAATAAGTTATAATTAATTTTAAATTAATTATAACATATTATCTTAATTAATTTTAATAATTTTAATGAGAATTTGATTCTTAACGGGACAAAATAGAGAAAAATGATTCATGTAGCCGACCCCACATATTGGGATAAAGGCTTGATATTGTTGTTGTCGTCAATTCAACTTGTTCAATTGATTTGTCATCTTCAAAAGGAATTATTTGCTTACTTTCATTTTAGGAATCATTTTGTCAGTTTGGTCAATTGACTCTTCAACTACAATATGCATGATTTATTTGGCTTGACATACAACTCACATAGCAGCTCATATTCTTAATCAATATTAGATTTAGGTTCTACTTGCAGTTTAGTTCATTTGTGATCTTAAGTTCAATTGTAATTTCAAATCCAATGTTTAGTTGAAATTTAGATATGGGGTTAATCCTTTAAAGAAATTTGATTTCAGGCTCAAATTCCAGCTCTTCTTCAAATATAGGTTCAGTTTCATTTTTAGTTTTAGACATAATTTTTCTTAGAGGTTTAATTTCAGATATTATTTTGACATAATGTTATATTCAAATTCTAATTCACGTATGATCTCATGTTTATATTCAATTCCTAACTCAAATAGCAGCTCTTATTCAAGTTTGGGTTCAAGCAAATAATAATGTTCAAATATAGATAGATTCAAATTCAAACACAGTGAGATAGAGATTCATTGTAGTTGTAAATCTTCTTATATAACTAATGCATTACTGAAATGATATTTATAAATTTTAGTTTCTTTTATAAGCTTTGATTTAGTTATGCACGTTTCCCTCGTTGGTGTAGGTTGATATGCTTGCAGGGGAGAAGGTAATGATTCTTCTTTAGTTATTTTAGTTATTGGTGTGATAGTCGTAACAAATTCTAGTATCTCCACATTAAGTATCTAGATAAAATCTTAGATGATATTGTTGTTTCTTTGTAGCTTAATTCATTGTTAATCTCTATCCTAAAATCTTTTATAAAATAATTAATGGTAATAAAATATTATCAAAGCAAATAATTTTTAGTTACCAAACTTGTAAAACTATCATAATTTCGCACACGCCATGCTCATCTTGCTTATAATTCTGAAAGTTCATGCAATTAATCCATATACTCTCCAAGTACAAATATTGCGCCTTAAGTTTGTGTTTTAGGTCAACCCATACAGATTTAGTTTCACTTATAGTAATCACCAAAACGATAAAGCACGACCCTATAGTTTTGATTTAGCACATTTAAATCTTATGGAATCAAATAGGTGCAAAACTATGAATGCAAAACTATATCTAATGTAAATAATAATAATAATAATAATAATAATAATAACCATTAGCTCTGATATCAATTTGTTGTAGGACGTCTAGTCTAATGATTATGAATGCAAAACTACTACTTTCATCATATCCTTGTAAGGAGTTCTATCTTTAAAGATGTGATATATTCACCATTTCCTTGATATGGTGTATTCTGTTTTTTTCCCTTTAAGTACTTTGTATGAAAGATCCTAGTGTCAATTCAGCTTGTTGTTTGTTGGTGCTTTCGTAGATGGTTATTTATTATGCCATTCCATCATTTAAGGTTATTTAAATGCCTCGGGGGTTATGAAAAGCATATTTGTGTTCTTTGACTGCATGTTCTCTTTTTTTCTTTCTATCAAAATTAAACTTGTGTTTCTTGTCACACTTTAAAAAGTATGAATAGTTCCTCTTGCCTATTGTTCTATTCGGTTTATTATTTTTTAATTTCTTCTTTTCGTTGGACATTCTACTCAATTTATTATTTGGGTTTGTATCTTTTAGTTTTAGTTTTGTTTCCTCTATTACAATGTTAATCTGATCCAGTTCATTTTGTTTGCTTATCTTTGGCAGGATTGACATCCAAACAAATTCAAGACGTTTTTTATCTTTGTTTCGTGTGAGATACTTGTCCTGTTTTCTATCTTCAACAACCCCTATCCTCTATATAGATATATAGATTTCCTTGTCTGATAGCATTTTTTTCTTTGGAAAACACAGTATCTTCTGGAAGATGTTGCTCTAGTACCTACTCGCTTGGAAAAAATATCGTTGCAGGTACCATTTGCCTTATTCTGTCAACTGCACAAGGAAATGACAACTTACTTCCATTTATCACTTTTGTAGGCTCGTCGAGATCTGTTTCATCTTCTTTCCAAATTTTTATTTTTTTACAACTATGGTATGTTTCATTTGTTTTCCAATATGCTAATTTTTTGTTTGTTGTATTTTATGTTGTGAACGCTTTTTTAATATCTTTTCATGATGTAGATCACATGCTTGAAAGATTCTTGAAGCATTTTCCTATCTTTACAAATACCTTTTTGATTGGGGGTCCTGTTGATGTTTTTGTGATGGAGCTTACTGATCAGGTATCGTCATTATGAATGCAATACCGAGTGTACAGTATTTGCCACATTTTTTACATGGATGATCTTTCTTTCCCTATCATGTTCTTTCCAGCTTCAAAAGCTGAAGGTGGAGCCAGTACTTCTACATTACCTCTCCAGTTTGAGAGCCCTCCAAGGTAACTATAATAGCGTTACTTACTACTGAGCTGGAGCTTGCTTACATAATTTAATAAGTTACGTATGTGTCCTTGAGGTCTTGAATTGAGGATGACTACTAGTACGAGATTGAAGGCCTGTCTCTATAGTTTCACTTCTGCTGGAGGGCCTATGTATCCTACACGAGCTGTTCGCCATGCAGCCTGGGGTTCATTGGATCTTCTATTTCCTGTGAGTAACCTTTCTCCTACTTTCGTCATATCCTTGTAAGGAGTTCTTCTGCTTTTAAAGATGTGATATATTCACCATTTCCTTGATATAGTGTATTATGTTTTTTTCCCTTTAATTACTTTGTTTGAATGATCCTAGTGTCAATTAAGCTTGTTGTTTGTTCATGCTTTCATAGATGGTTATTTATGATATTTAGGGGCGTAAAATGAGTAAATAAAGTTTAGAGAATGGATTATAGGAACGCAATTAGTGTTAGTTATAGTTGTCTAAATCTTGTACCAATCCTAATCAACAATAATTGATATAATTAATCTATGTACGTAAGAAGGAATGAAGTGCAATAAAGTGCGTAAGTTGAAACATTTACTTGCATTCATATTGTAGATTGAGTATTTTATACATAAGTTCAAAAAAAAGAAAAAAATTGTAGATTGAATATCCCGTAAAGTTTCACCTTTTAGGCATGGAGTTAATCAATTTAATGATAAGAGAAGTCTGAATGACAAAAATCAAGTATTGTGCTGAATTTAGGCACCTACAAGAAGTCAACTTGACAAAAATCCTACTATTGAGCAAATTGTAGGCATCCCAAAGAAGACTAAGCTACCTATTCCCAATAAAATTAGGCAACCAAATTCAAAAATTACCTCAAAGAACTGTAGATAAAAAAACTCAGTGCTGAGCAAAATTCAGATATTGTAGAGAACTCTAGATGAAAATGATCTAGTCTTGAGAAAAGGCAGGCAACTTGGAGAACTCTTATAACAAAGGCCTAATCTTGTGAGAAATTTAGCCACCCTATAGCTATTTTGATTAGGACGACCTAGTCCCAACAAAATTGGTAATCAAATTTAAATTATCGTAGAGACTTGGTCTTGAGCAAAATTTAGACATTCTAGAAAGTATGGGTGATAAAGATCTGCACATCTATTTCTAGTAAATTTTGGGCAATGAAGTTCAAAATTATCCCGAGGAGATTTGGGATGCAAAAATTCTTCTCGTAATAGTCTGATTTCTGCAAAACTAATCCAATCAAGCGAACCAAATATATCCCCATAGAGATCCATGTCTTGAATTCCTCCCAATAAGGATTTGGGATATCAAAACCCCTCATATGGTCAGCGACATAAAAACTTTATGTTGGTTAGGTTCAGATGCTGAGATAGGCCAAGCGCTATAAAAATATCATAGCTCATATGCTGAAATTTTTAAACCTCATAATTGATCAATGCTAATATGTATGACATACTATAGACTTGCTCTGTACCTATTGGAATCTATTTGTTGGCCTTCAAAAGGTTAAAGTAGCCGATAAACTTTATAAGGACATATGCAGTCTACATTCAATATAAACATTTCCTTCTCCACTTAAGTGTCCGTGCTAGTAAATTTCATTAACTCCTTCGAAAATATTTTAGTACTGGTGGGACAATTTGATTCAATATGATCTCATATTTTATCTGAAATAGTCCAAGGTCTAAGTTGCCTAGCCTTATTTTCCATGTATCACTTGACTCAAGTTAGACATGCCTATCAATCTCTAGTCATGAGTGTGGTCTCTTTGACGGGCATAAGTTGAAAGGACCCACCACCCCAAGTTCAATGCAGTTAAATCAAATCAATTCTAAAATATTCCATTCAAGTCTAGACCCTGTACTCTCACAGAAGTTTCTGGCTCATTGTTCTAACTCATAAGTCTCACCCTTACGAGATATTCTAATATCAGAGAGCCAAGTTCTAAGTTCTGACTCTCAAATCAAGGCCTCAATTAATATTAGATTTCAAATTAAATCAAACTAAAGCTATAATTGCTGGGCTTCCCTTAACTAAGCTCTCACAGGCCTTTCTGATTTTGAAGTTTTAAGTATCGCACTTCCGGGCCACTCTAACACCAGACAGCTAAGTTCTTGACCACAAATCACAGCCTCAATTAATATTCAATTCAAACTAAATCATATCCTGGTCTTCGCTGAAATAATGGTTGTTCTACAATTCTAGGTTTTACTATTAGCCTATTAGGTGAGGCTTTATAAAAGCATAGTACTGATGCTCATACGAAGCATATCAGATGCTGGCTCTTTCAACTTCACCAGCGGATTAGTGTTAATTTATTAAATTTTAGAGGCTAAATTGGAATTTAGAAAACATATGAAACCTATTAGCTGATATTAAGTGGATATTGGAAATGATACATCATGCCTTATAATGGTGCAGAACATGAGCCAGCATTCAAAGGTTTTTTCAAAAAAATTTAGAGGGAAACAGAGGGCGATGCACTATTTTACACGTGCTGCACAAGAATAACAAATCACTTCGACAATTGAATGTAGTTAAAGAGGTGAAATGAAAGGAAAATGTAATGCATGCGACGATTCAATGAAGTTTTCAAAGATGAAATATTCTGATATGAATCTCTAATATCGGCCAGTAGTTAAATAACTGTGATAGGTAGTTTGTTTTAGGTTTTATTGGTAGTTAATGAGTCAAAGGGAGTCGTTAGGAGGCGCTTCTTAAGGTTATTAGGGCATGAATGAATGAAATATTCTGATCTCTTCTTCTTTCCTCCTAATTTATAGAGTTGTAGGCATCCTCCAATTTGCCATTTATCACAATCCTATCAACAGGGTTGTATCATATTATCAAATTTATATGAATAATATAATGGATAATCTTTGGGAATTTACCAGGGCTTGCATGACTCTCTCCAGATTTCCAAGACAACAGATTAATTTATTGCTGGGTGTCTGTCTGGCGATCACCTACTGCTATTTTGGTAGGTTGCATAATAAAACAACCTAAAAGGCCTTGTTGGCATTAGTACTTCAGTAATGAAAGAAAGTTACTCTGCCTTAGTAGATTCTCCATTATTTTCACATGAAATTGATAGCTGTTGGCAATCTATGAAGTATATATCCGCAGGTGTTTTTTGCGCTATGGTTAGAAAATATTAGAAATAATCTTTCTTTATTAGATTTAAATCTCTCAATGGAGAAAAAATGATTCATGTAGCCAACCGTACGGTGGGATAAAAGCTTGATGTTGTTATTGTTGTTGTCTTTGTTGTTATTTTTTACAATTCTCTTGTATTTACACAGGTTGGGCAATATCCAAGGCACATCATCAGCTTCTTCTTTAGACTGCTTTATCCCTGGTATTGGCCCTCCACATGCTGGAACCTTATCAAAGCGTGTATAACAACTATTCTCTACTCGCTGCTTAGACTACTTTTTTCAAGTTGGGAAAGAATGACAAAATCAAGGAATGATTAAATCCCCAAAAGATTCATCTTTGTACTCAATTTTCATGGGAAACAGGGTAAGAAGATGCAATAAATATCGATGCTGAAATGTGCGGGCTTTTGATGGTACTAGACAGCCATATGCATCTCATGTTTAATCGTGTATGATACTTAGTGTCGATGTGTGTTTCTGTTTATTTTCCTTTTGACATAAAATTTTAATTTTTTTGTTGTTTTTGAACTAAATGGTAATACAAATTTGATAATATGGATCTTCAATTGCTCACATCTACTGTTTAAAAGGATCTCTGTTTGGGAGTAAGTGTGGGGTAGAGTTGGATGAGTCAATTTGTTGTTGTGGATCTTAAATGGATAGGCTTAATAGGTTATTATTGTTAGTAGTTTTAATGAGTCTGTAGTCTATAAATACTCACCCTTAGGGAGAATTCAGATTATGCGAATTAATGAAGAAAGTTTTTGGGGTCTCTCTCCCTCTCAATAAATACATGGAATTGTGGTTATCATTGAACTAAGATTTTGTTAGAGATGGCTTTCTTATTACTTTCTATTGCAGCTTTTTAGTTTTTTTTTTTAAATAAAAATTTTTGTATTAAAAAGTTGCTTTAGAAAACAAATAAGAAAGTTGTCTCAAATGAAATCTAAATCTATTTTATTTTTCAATTTTAGACAAATTTGAACTTTTTGGCAAGCTCGAAGTATCTTCCTGGCTGATTGATAATTTGACATCCTCTTACCTGGGAGTTTTGAGCAAGTTCAAACTTGTCTGGTTATAATTTTTTTTTTTCTGTAGTTTTATTGGTTAGTTTTGTAACAATGTCCTATTAACAAGACACAATAAAGAAAAAAGAATTCATGTAGCTGACTACATATAATATGATAAAGGCTTGTTGTTAATGTTTCATAATAATGTCCATCTTTGAAAGCTTTTGGCATTAGGCTTCACAGGAAGAGGATGCTTATAGGCGTAGAGCCTGCTCATCCTACAGGCGATGCAGGATGAGCTATCAAAGGAAGTTCTTATAATTTTTTTTATAAATACACATTTCGATATCTGTTTAAGGGAATTGTTAATCCAGCATCAATCTCACGTATGCGAGAGATAGTTTGCTCATACATTGATCATATCCATTGAGCTGAATTAGAAATTTTTTACTTATGAGGCTATTAACGCCTATCAAAAGTAATTTGACCCTAAAATAAATAAATGAATTTATGACAAGAAATTGGTCTCTCTCAGATGGGGGCGTATGATGCGATAAGATAATTATGAGCTAATATAAAATTTGTTGGATTTGAAATATGATTAAGCTTTTTTTTTTTTATAAAATTTAAAATAGCCCACTAATTTACATAAGTATAAATGTTAAATTAAGTTATATAGTGATAAACTAGAGTGTCAAATATACATAGAAGTAATATACTATATTGCAATAAAATTACTATCGTTACTCTAAATACATGAATTTATTCTACTGAAATGAAAATAAGATTTTTGAGTTTCTTCCACTGAATGAAAATAAGTAATAAAGTTGATACAATTTTGATAAAATATTTTAGAATGATATATGTAAACAATATATATTTTCTAATCACACTCTTAAGTGATGATATGGATTAAAGAATATACATATCTAGATCTCTATTGAGCTTGTAGGAGTGAAAAAAAAAAAGTTTGTGTCTTTTTACAATTTTACTATCTCCATAGAACCTAGAATATTCAAGCATCATATGTTTAAGCATGCAAATATTTCATTTCAATATTCCTTATTGTTCTTGCATTTCTCCATCAAGATTATATATCACATTAGATTTTAATTACATTCATGATTATTGTATGCATTAAATTTAGAAGGAGAGATACTGAAAACATCATTATTTTAATTAAATAAGAGTCTACATTAGTACTTAATATGTTCTTTATATTATAAACCCAAAATAGAAGATATAGCAAGATATGGAATAAATAACAAGCAAATTCATATTATGTTTACTCATAGAAGAATAAAGTAAAAAAAAAAAAGTAAGAAGTTTATCACCAGGATGGTTCTAAGTATCTTCTCTACTCTCCTTCCTTCACTTACAGAGTTGCTTATACAAACACAGGCTAGTCCTTCTAAAGATTATATCTTGCACTTCTCTAGCCTCCCTTAGACTTTACTCTTGGAGAAATTAAAGAAATATATTGAAAAAGTATTAAATTATACTAAGAAACTGAACTCTCCAAACAATAAAATTGAATTCTATTCATAATAAATATAGGATCATACTTGAGTATCGTGGCACTTGACAGGGTGGCATTGCGGCTGTGGAATATGAACTAGCACCTCAGCGTTGTAATGTTGGCTCCGCTACAGTGCTGGGTGACGTGAGATAGTTATAGCCAAAATCGTTGTGATTATTAAGTCGGCGTGGCTCATAGAAGTTATACAGTTTATCTCCACACACACACTCTCTCTCTCTCTCTCTCTCTCTCTCTCTCTCTCTCTCTCTCTCTCTCTCTCTCTCTCTCTCTCACACACACACACACACACACACACACACACACACACACACACACACACACATACACATACAAGCGAAGAAATGTAAAGACTCCTATCCATCAGAGTCTGGATTCTCATTATCATCATTACGGCCTTTCCCTTGAGGATGCCAAATAAAGGGTTCATAAAAAAGTGCAAAAGGAAATTGAAGTTGGTTTAGGTGCTCAACAAATGGACTACTCCTGAACATCCCAACATGAGATTTATTTATATCGGCTATATATCTATAATTCTTCTCTTGCTGATCCATAATGTGGGCTATCCTCCTCTTTATTTCAAATTGCTAATCCTTAGTTTCCTTACAAAAATTTAGAACACCCTCCATTTGCATTCTAAGATCTACCACCAACTCACCTACAAGCTCAGGGATCCTAAGACTTCTTACTACTGCTAGCCCTTCCTAAAGATCTAGGTTCACTAGGCCCTCCCTCTTCATCACCTCCTATTACTTACTTAAAACTTAAGATTTTATTTAACCAAAGCAGTGATGGGAAAAAATTGCTCCTCAGACTCATCTCCCTAACACCAACATTAACATATAAAGCATAAATAAGGGAAGGAAGCCCTAAACCTATAGAAGTAGTGCCCCTAATTATATTCAGGTACTTCTATTTATTTACTTACTTCTGTGGACTTTCTTATTCGTGATTTGGAGAAATTGAAGATAAAGGTGTTATCTGTTGATACAAATCCAAAATTATTAGCTCAAATGATTATTTAGCCTACTATACAGGAAAGAATTCAAGAAGTTCAAAAATTAGATATAGAGTATTTGAAGTTTAGTGATTATACTAAGGCTGGTAAGAGACCTGAACTCTCTTTATCTAATTTTGGAGTCATTTTCTATAATGATCGATTATGGGTTCCTTATGTTGGTGATCTAAAAGTTAAAATCCTACATGAGGCACATTACTCAGATTATACTATTCATTTAGCAAGTAGCAAAATGTATGGATATTTAAAATTTATATTTTAGTGTTCTAGATTGAAGAAAAATATAGGTGAGTTTGTTTCAAAGTGAGAGGCTTGTTAGTTAGTAAAGGCAGAGCATCAATGACTAAGTGCTCTTCTGTAGTCATTACCTATCCCTGAGTGGAAATGAGAAAAGGTGACGATGGACTTTACTATTAGTTTTTCTAGATCGAGACAAGAACATTATGCCATTTGGGTTGTTGTTGATCGTTTGAAGAAGTCAACATATTTTATTCCGATCTAACAAATTGATCCGAATACATGGTGTGCCGAAGGTGATTATATCCAATCATGATGAATGGTTTACCTCTAGATTATGGAGAGGCATTCAACAGGGTCTCAGTACAAAATTGAATTTCAGTAAAGCTTTTCGTTCGTAGATAGACGAACAATCTAAAAGGATTATTCAGGTATTTCAAGATCTTTTGAGACTCTTTGTTTTGGACTTTGGAGGCAGTTGAGAGGATCATGTCCCACTGATAGAGTTTGCATATAATAACAATTATCTTTCCATCATTGGCATGGATCTTTATGAAGCCCTGTATGGTAGGAAGTGCATTACACCTTTATCTTTGATAGAAGTGAGTGACAGATAGGTAATAGGATCAACTTTTGTGGATGACACTACAATAAAAATCTAGTTGATGAGATAAAAATTAAGAGCTGTATAGGATAGACGTAAGAAGTATTATGATTAGGAACACAAGCTGGTGGAATTTCAGGTTGGTGTTTTTTTTTATATTAAAGTTGAAAGTTTGTGAGGGTTGTGAACCCTTTATAGAACTAGCTCAAGACTAACCAAGAGGGGGGGGGGGGGGGGGGGGGGGGGGGGGGGGGGGGTGAATTGGTGATTTAAAAACTTCTTTAAACAAAAAGAAAAATCCCCCTTTTAAAAGTTTTTTTAACATCTGAAAACTAATAGTTTTATCTCTTGATGCGGAAGCAAAGTAATTTCACAATAATAAAAAAAAATCAGAGATTTTCAACCACATAATTAATACAAAAATAAATGCAAAAAATAAAGTGTGGAAAAATAAAATAAAAAATAAACACACCAGATTTTATAGTGGTTCAGTCAACCTGACCTACATCCACTCCTCATAACCTCTTGTTCCAGGTATGACACTAAATGTTTAGTGACTCTCCTTTAGCCCCCATAGTTAGGCGGAGAAACCCTTACAAAATCTCTTCCACCAACCGAGTGCGATAGAGGATCGAAATCTTTTCATAGGCAAAGAATCCTGAGTCCTTTTTCTCCCTCCAAGAGATGGAAGAGAACCACGAATCCCTTTCACCTTCCCCGATGCAGCGGGGTAGTCGGGTTCTTTGACACCAAAGATATCTTCTTTTTCCTGAAACTTTCCCCGATGCTGGAGCAACCATGTGAAATCCCTTCTACACTCCCTTGAAACCCACAAGAATCTTTTTTCTTTCAAACTCAACCATTTCCTCTTTCCCTTTCAATGTTCTCTCTTCAAGTTTTCTCTAAAAGAACGAAGACTCAATGTATACTAAAGGCATTTACAATGTATTTGGATAAATCATAAAATAGGGCTTTGAAAACCTTAAAAATTTAATTCTGACGGCAAAGATCATCCAATAAGATGTGCAGAATTTAAAAAATCCTAGAAGCTCAATTCTATCGGCAAATATCATCCAGCACGATCGTTGGATCATCATGTACGATGTCCATAATTTGACCTAATAGTCCTGGATGATCGATGGATAGTCCAATACGATCAGTTCAAATTTGTACTAATCGTCCAGTATGATACTGGGGATCATCCTGGATGATTAGATGAATAATTATGGTATTTCATCTTGTATGATTGGGTTCATCCCATGCATCCTGTTGGTCATCCAGTATGATCATCACTGATCATCCAGGATGATTGGATTGAATAAATTAATCATAATTAGTTCTATAATCATAGGATCAATTTAGGCATGATTTTCATAGATCGTCAAGTACGATGTACATCATCCTGAACTATTTCAACAAAATATGGAATTTAAAATCTTGAATAAATTATGATTGACATCTATTTTCCATTATAATAACTGATTGTCATGGACTATCTAAATCATTTAGTACGATTAGTCAGATGAGATGATCGTATAATACGATATAAATTGTACAGTATGATTAGCTCAAAAATTGAATTTCTTATTTTGATTCAATCTCACTCCCCCTTAAGTGTGTGTGTGCATGGTCACAAATCTAGTATATACCCTTACTGGACTTGACTTAAGAAATAAAAAATATATCAATAAATATTAAAAAACTCTTTACATCATAACCTATTCTACCCAATCTTGAGCATTAAATCTTTGTTAGAATCAGCATGATGTTTCTAAAATATTAGTACACAAATAAACAAAAATATATTTCAAATATAAGTAGACATGTATATGAGACATATTGTTTGGTATCATAAAAAATATAAACTTGTGAGTTAGAGTTGCAACAATCTCCCCTTTTTTATGATGACAAACATTACTAATTGAATTTGTAAATTTATAAAAAAAAAATTTTAATCCCCCTTCACTAAGATAATTATAGTAAAAAATAAGGGATACCAAAAATATTTTTAAAATAAATTTAAGACAAATGAAATTAAGAAAGTAAGAAAAAAAAATAAATTGAATTAATAGATGAAAAAATGAAACCAGATAAATACATTCTTCTCCTTTAACATTATCAAAAAGAAGAGAAGCAAAAAAAAAAAAAAAAAATTGAAGCAAACACAAAAGATCAAACTGACCCTGATTAGGTGAAGCTGGCGGTGATGTTTAAGAAGAATCAAGTAATTTCAATAAATTTTCTCGAAATGAAAAAGTTACATCTTGATTTTATTCAAAAGCTTATTAAGAAATAAATTGACCGCACTAAGATCTAGAAATGTTAAAAATTTGAATTTTATTAACCTTAGTTCAGGCTCCTTATATGTTAAAGTCTTTTTTAAAAATAAAAATCAAATTTAAAAAATAAGTTAAAAAAGAAATGTAATCATTTCAAGCTTATTTTCATAAATATATCTTAAGAGAATAGCATTGCAATGTGATGAGCCAAAAATCATGATTTTTAAATTCAAGTGTGGATGATATCAATTGGCATATGAATTTGTCTAAGATTTAAAGACTTGATAGGGAGGAGAAAGCTAACTTATTGTGGGCTCATTTTGTGCCTCATTATCAATTATGGTGCACTTTGTGTATCTTTTAATTTTTTTAATACACTTTGTGCATCTTGTAATTATTTAGTGGACATTGCACATCTTTTTATTGTGGACTCATTCTGTGCCTCTTTTCATTTGCCAGCTTGCTTCCTTTTTAAATCTTTAAATAATTCTAGTTGTGAGATTACCTTCCAAATATAAGAGAAGATGAACTCAATATCTTTTATAGGAAAGAGTAAACCACAAATCAAAATTTGATCCATCAGATATATATAGATAGCTTGAGTAAGAAAATTTGAAATAGGCTCATTGATTTGCGAAAATATTCAAATGAGATAGAGAACTGTAGGAAGATGAAATAGATTTATATTTCTTGATTTAGCTTTTAATTTGAAATAACTTTTGATTCAAAAAGAAATTACACCACTAAAAGAGTTAGAGGAATAGGGATAATCATCAAAATTTCTTTCTTTAACTATTAAGAGAAGTAAATAATCACTTATAAAAAATTTTAAGCAAAAAGAAGGTAAATTTTTCAATTTAAAAAAATGTGAAAAGTGATTGATTCTCTTATGCAAATACGGTGTAAGATGAGATTTGAGGGTGATAATTAAAGAGTGTTCTATCAAACATACATAAAATTAAAAAAATTACAAACATAAATAACAAAACACTAAAATAATAAAGAAAATAAAAAAAATTCACAACGAACAAAAATAAAACAAAGAACATATATGCATGCATTAACTATAACATAGATAAACACACAAACAAAACTTTATACCTCATCATTTTGCTCCTATTTTGATGATTCATAAGCTAGGTTTGCCTAGGAGATCCCTTTTTATCTTTAGTCCTTATTACAATTGGCATATTTGTATTTTTTTCCTTTGCATGAAGTGTTTTCATATTAGGGTACTGATTTTTCATATGTACGAGCTTCCTATACCTAAAATAAATAACATCATAAAAATCTTAATATTCCTACCATGTTTATCTTTATTCCAATTTTATTGATGTTGATGCTTGCGTTATCATAGATTTTCAAATTTTCTTATTATTGATGTTATTTCCTCACTTTTATAATCTACTAAGCTAGTTTTATTCTTGTCTTCAACTTTTACTATTATAGCTTCACCTGTATCCAAAAGTTTTTGACTCACACTTTGCTCGTAGGAAATGAGAGACCCAATTAGATTATCAATAAAATAATTATTTAAGTCTTTTGATTCATATATAATAGTAACTTTAGCATGATATTTATTTGGCAGACAATGTAGAATTTTATTGACCTTTTTAAAGTTTCAAAGTTCTTTACCGAAAGCATATAATAATGCCATAATTTGATTAAACCTAGTATACATATCTAAGATCGTCTCATAAGGTTTCATACAAAAAGTTTTATAATCATGCATTAGAATATTCAACTTAGATTACTTAATTTCATTAGTACCTTCGTATCTAGTGTATAATTTATCCCAATTTTTTTTGCTAGTAGTACATATAAAGATTCTCATGCTATCTTCAGAATTCAAAACACATAAAAAATAATTCAAGCATTTAGCATTCAATTGAATATTTAATTATTATATTCTACTCCATTCAGCAAAAAGAATATCAATTTTGACTTCATTTATAATACATGATGGTACATAATAACCAGTTTGAATCATATGACACATTCAATAATTAATTGATTACAAGAATTTAGAAATACAAATTTTTCAAAAATCAAAATAAATATTTTCAAATAAAGGTTATTACATGATTGAATATCTTTCCGTAATATTCAACAACATCAACATCAACATCATCCGCCTTTATCCCACTACGTGGGGTCGGCTACATGAATCCTTTTTCTCTATTGTGTTCTATTAAAAGTCAAATTCTCGTTTAAATCTAATAAAGAAAGGTCATTCCTAATATTTTCTAACCAAGTCTTTTTAGGTCTACCCCTACCTTTCTTAACATAAGTCAAATCTAATACCTTTACTCTCCTAACCGGGTCACCGAAAGGCCGCCGTTTTATGTGACCAAACCATCTAAGGCGACTCTCTCTAATCTTATCTTCAATTGGAGCTACTCCAACCTTTTCACTTATATGCTCATTTCGTATCTTATCTCTAAGGGTAAAGCCACTCATCCACCTGAGCATCCTCATCTCTGCCACACTTAACTTAGTATTATGCTTCTCTTTTAATGGCAAACATTCGGAACCATAAAGCATTGCAGGCCTCACTATCATCTTATAGAATTTTCTCTTAAGTTTGAGAGGTAAATTTCTATCACATAACAAGCCCGATGCATTCCTGCACTTCAACCATCCAACTTGAATTATGCTGATAATATCCCCATCTATTTCACCATCACTCCGAACAATATATCCAAGACATCTAAAACGTGTACTCTTATTAATGACTTGATTTCCCAAAGTCACAATCCCCTCACTAGGTCTATTACTACTAAAATTAAACTCCATATATTCCGTTTTAGATCTACACAAGCGAAAACCTTTAGACTCTAAGGTTGACATCCATAATTCACATTTACCTTCAACTCCCTCTCTAGTCTTATCAACAAGAAGAATATCATCAGCAAAAAGCATAAATCAAGGTACATCCTCTTACAAATATCTAGTGAGAACATCCATGACTAAAGTAAAAAGATATGGGCTTAAGGCTGATCCTTGATGTAACACAACCAAAATAGGGAAATACTTGGTCCATCCACCATGTGTTTGAACACAAGTAATAGCTCCTGCATACATATCTTTAATAATTTGAATATAACCATTATTAACTCCTTTCTTTTCAAGCACTCTCCATAGCACTTCTCTTGGAACTTTATCATATGCTGATCCTCCTTTTTTCTCTATATTTTTCCATCAAACCACTTAATAAATGTATGGCTTCCATAGTCAACCTACCCGGCATGAATCCAAATTTATTTTGAGAAACATTAGTATCACGCCGCAACCTATGCTCCATAACTCGCTCTCATAATTTTAAATTATGACACATTAACTTAACACCTCTATAATTCGCACAATCTTGTGCATCACCTTTATTCTTAAAAATAAGAATTAACACACTCATTATCCACTCATATGGCATCTTTTATTCTTAAAAATAGTATTAAAAAGTTTAGTAAGCCATGAAATTCCTTCATCTCCTAAGTATTTCCACACCTTTATTGGAATATCATCAGGTCCAACAGCTTTTCCACCCTTCAATTTCTTTTAAAGCTTCTCTAACTTCAGTTTTACTAATACGCCAATAAAAATAGAAATTTTTATTTTCATTTAGGGTGCTAAGGTCACTATAGTCAATCTTATTTTCACAATCTTCATTAAAAAGTTTAGCAAAATATCTCATCCATCTTTGTTGAATATCATCTTTTAAGAAAAGTATTTTTTTATCTTCATCCTTAATACACTTCACTTGAACTAAATCCTTACTACTCCTATCTCTTTGTTTGGCTAACTTATACATATATCTTTCTCCCTCTTTAGTATCTAATCTATTATATAAATCACTAAAAGCTAATGTCTTTGCATCGCATATTGCTCTCTTAGCATCCTTACGAGCCACTTTAAATATTTCCCAATTATCAGAATTTTTAAAATTAAACCAATTTTTATAAATCTTTCCGCAATATTATGATTTTCAAAGTTAGCTATTAATCTTTTTTCAAAAGTTTTCTAAAACTTAATTTATGAACCTTGCTTTGATACCACTTGAAAGTTTGTGAGGGTTGTAAACCCTTTATAGAACTAGCTCGAGATGAACCAAGAGGGGGGGGGGGGGGGGGTGAATTGGTGATTTAAAAACTTCTTTAAACAAAAAGAAAAATCCCTCTTTTTAAAGCTTTTCAACATCTTAAAAATAATAGTTTCATCTCTTGATGCAGAAGCAAAGTAATTTCATAATAATAAAAAATTAGAGATTTTCAACCACACAATTAATACAGAAATAAATGCAGAAAATAAAGTAAAAAAAAATAAATCCAAGAATAATACATCAGATTTTATATTAAGTTATCAACCTGACCTACATTCACTCCTTAGAACCTCCTGTTCTAGGTATTGTACTAAACCTTTAATGACTCTTCTTTAGCCCCCACAGCTAGAAGGAGAAGCCCTTACAAAATCTCTTCCAACAACTCGGTATGGTAGAGGACCAAAACTTTTTTCATAGTCAGAGAACATTGAGTCCTTTTTCTCCCTCTAGGAGATGGCAGAGAACCACGAATCCCTTTCACCTTCCCCGATGCGATGGAGTAGCCGATCCTTTGATACCAAAGAGATCTTCTTCTTCCTAAAACTTCCCTCAAGACAAATCTTAAATTCGATGGTACTAATATACAAGTTTGCCAGAGCAACCATGTGAAATCCCCTCCACACTCCCTTGAAACTCACAAGGATCTTCTCCTACTCAAACTCCACAGTTTCCTCTATTCCTTTCAAGGCTCTCTCTTTAAGTTTTCTCCAAAAGAACAAAGACTCAATGTATGCCAAAGATACTTACATTGTCTTTAGAGAAAGCTTAAATAGAGGGCTTTGAAAAAACCTAGAAATTCAATTCTGGCAGCAAAGATCATCCACTACGATCACAAGATTGTTTAATATGATGTGCAGAATTTGAAAACCCTTGAAAGCTCAATTCTCACTGGAAAAATCATCTAGTATGATTGAAAGTTCGTTAGGGATGTTAAGCCCTATGAACTTAGTCCCAAGCTAACCAAGAGGGGGGGGGGGGGGGGTGAATTGATATTTTAAAAACTCTTTTCACAAATAAAGAAAAATGCATAAACCAAATCACACCACAGAACTAAATGCGGAATTTAAAAGCGCGGAAGCAAGAAAAAGAACATAGAAATTTATAGTGGTTCGATTGACTCGACCTACGTCCACTCCTTGGAGACACCCTCCAAGTATTGCACTACAAAACGTGACTCTCCTTTAGCCCCCACGACTAGGGGGAGAAGCCCTTACAAGAACCTCCTTTTTGCCACCCCTGCAAGGCAGAGAACCTACCTCCTTTTGCTTCCTCCTGAAGCTGGCAGAGAACCAAAAACCAAAAGCAAACTCCTTACCTCTACCGACCCTTCCACGGACGAGAACTCTAGACGAAGAAGAAGCAGAGCGATCCTTGAAGCAACCCTTGTGAATCCCCTCACAAGCTCCCCCTCACAAGATCCTCTCTCTCTCCTCAAGGTCTTCTCAGGTCAAGGCAGCAGCCAAAGGTCTTGAAAAACGTTGAATAAGAGCTCTTAAATAGAAGAGCTTTAAAGGAGCTCATTAATTGCAAGTTGCCAACATTATCGTCCAGGCCGATATGGACATTGGCCTGGCCGATCAGTACAAATCAAAGAAGATCGGCCAGAGCATAGCCCTGGATGTACTTCTGGACGATTGAAAATTGGCTTGATCGTCCAGGCCGATCTCACGATCGTCCTGGCCGATCAGTTCAAATCAGAGGCAAATCATCCTGACAATAGCCCTGGATACGAGCTGGCCGATACTTATCGTCCTGAAGTAACTTAAGGTTTTTGACTGGATCGTCCTGGCCGATCCTACGATCGTCCAGGATGATATGATCGTATCAATCATCCTTAATTACTCCCTTGATTTCCTGATCAATTAAGGCATAATTTGTGAATATCGTCGAGGCCGATACGTGGATCGTCATGGCTGATAATTTAAAAATACAGTATACCTTAATTAACTATGGCGGCTACTTCTTTTTGTTTTGAGCTTATCATCCTGGCCGATACACGTATCGTCCAGGCCGATATGTTAATGACGGCTGCCTTAATTAAGAATTCTTACTTAGACTTTCTGTTTTAAGCTGATCGTCCCGGACGATATAAATATCGGCCAGGCCGATGTGGGCAAAAATAGAAATTCTAGGCCCCTCAAGTGTGTGTGTGTAGGGTTACTTAGCATCTGTCTTTTTGACCATTACAAGTAGACTCAAAAGGTGAAAATCAAAAGTACAGACTGACTCAACCCTAAACCTACGCAATCCTGAACCTGCTTCTTTTTGATTGTCCGATCTTCGATTCCTGAAAAGTTAGAAGCAACAAGCAGTCCAAGAGAAACAGTGTTTGTCAATCATCAAAACATAAGCCATAAAAAATAGATTTGCAACAATCTCCCCCTTTTTGATGATGGCAAACACAAGTAGGAAATTAAAAAAAAATAGGTTCATTAGAAAATCAAAATTACAACAGCTTTTTCCTACCGCACCCTACTCCCCCTTTTGTCATCACAAAAAGAGGGTCCAAAAACAACAGAAAAACATCACAAAAGACTAACAAGCAAACTACAAAAAGACAGTAAACAAACAACACAAAGTACAGACTAAAACAACGAGGGATCCAGATCATCAGATGGAGGTTAAGGAGGTGGCTGCTGAAAGTAACTGGCAAGCGTGGTAAACTGAGCATTGAACCAGGCGATGTCCTGGTCACGCTGTTGCTGCTGGTGAGTAAGAAAACTGTCAAATCAGGCTAGATCCTCAGTGCGGTGATGCTCGTAACGGACAATGTCCTCAGAGTGTTGCTGCTCCTGTGCAGCAACATAGGTGTCAAAACGGGTCTCCCATTTATCAAATCTCTCAATCAACTGATCAATCGGTGAGTGTTGGTTGAGAGGAACAGGGTCAGGAATGGGAGCAGGAGCGGGAGCCTCCTCCTCTCTAGCCCCCTGAGGTTCCTCAGGGTGGAGACGAGTACTGTGAAGGGTGCTGAACGAATTGTTTGAGTAGAAGGGAGTTGGGAGGTTTGGTGGAATATGATACTGAAGTTGATATTTGGTTTCAAGGACATAGGCTATGATGTGTTCTAAGGCTAGATTGGGTTTCCTTTTGTGGCCTGGATCACGGATTGTGGTTAAGTGATCAATGTATCGGAAAATTTGGTCCGTAGTATTAAATTCCCTATGAGCCATGATGTAGAAAGTAGTGAGTGAAAGTAGAGGGGTGATGTGGATTCGGTCGCCGGCTTTTGGAATGACAGAGGTGCGAAGGACATGTTGGATTGTCCTAGCATCTTTGACTAAAGAGCTAGTCTCTCCAACATGGTAAGGTACATTGGTCTGGCGAAGGAAGTGATTCGCCGTGGACCAGTCAAGATCAGGGTCAGAGGCGATTAAGTGCAGCTTATCCCCGGTGGTGGATAGCTGTAAAAGATCAACATAATTCTGATATGTGATTTCGACAGGGCGTCGATTCACATAGGAGGTCAGGCTGTGAAGGTAGGGTTGATGCGAAGGTTTGCAAAAAATTCTCGAAGAAACTCTAAATTGAAAGGGAAAGCAAGAGATAGAATGAAGTAAAGGGAGGTGTGAGCGAAAAGATCCATTACCGGGTATGAGATGTGGGCAGGATTGATGATTCTTGAGACAATTATCCCACATTCTTTGTAACGATGGTAAGCGGCTTCATCTTCTGCTTCCCTGAAATGAGGGTCAATCCTTTCCCTCGAGGAACTCCTAGAAGTCTGTCGGATGCGTTTCCCACCAGCCATTGAGAGCACTAAGCAAAAACACAAGAGGAGAAAGGATGAAGAGTGAAAAATCATGGCTGGAACGGCTTGAATTTAAAGAAACGGCCATATCATCCTGGTCGATCGCAGAATCATCTAGGCCGATATGGTTCAATAATTATGTACAGGCCGATTGGTCAAAAAGGCGGTCCGATGTCCGGGCCGATCAGATATCGGCCAGGCCGATTAGACACAGGCGATCGTCCCGAGGAGTCAATCCGGACGACCGTTAAAAAAGCATATCGTCTGGGCCGATTAGGTGTATCGTCCAGGATGATGCATAATAATTGATCATACCAGCCAAAGTTAAAATGTTTAAAATGCTTGCCACGTGTATCGTCCAGGATGAACAGTGGATCGGCCCGGCCGATTGTCTAATAATGGATCATCCGGGGCTGAATTTAAAGATCAAAACATGCTGACAAGTGGATCATCCAGGATGATCCAGTGTATCGGCCAGGACGATGCACATAAAATGCATCAGCCAGACAAATATACTATCAGCCAGGACTATTACCATGAATTCGATCAAATCGTCCAGGACGATATAGGATCGTCCAGGATGATAAGTTACAGCAAGCACAGAAAAAGGTCAGCATATGGATTTTGAACAGAATTTGTCATATCGTCCAGGACGATAAAAGTATCGGCCAGGACGATGTGACTAGAAATTCAAATCAAGAAAGGAATGGTGATGATCAAGACCCTCAAAAATAAAACAAAAGAAAAACAGTCAAAACATAGTAAAGGAAAACAAAAACAAAAATATAACGAAAATTAAACAACGAATAATTTTAGATTTTAATTTTTCTAATTTTTTTGTTTTATGGAGGCATCATATGAGAATTCTTTTCAAAAATTAAGCTTTTAAAGTTCCAAGAGATCAAGAAGTTTAACAAATCCCAATCAGAAGAAGGTAGAATATCTGATTCTGTTAACCCTAGATAGGACATCCTTCAGGGTACAAAATTCTTTTGGAAAACAGAGGCCTAACTCATAATGACTAAATAGGATAAAAAGATCCATTCAAGACTTGTTTACAAATAAAATATCTCATAAATAATAAACCAAAGTAATTTTTCTCAATCATGAAAATTGAAATCAAGTCTTTGAAAGTATCACATAATCAATGAGTTTTCTAAGTTTTAAGAGTTTTACCAAAGAGAGGATAGCTTGCATCTAATGCCTCTTGTCATTTGGATTGGCTCTTTTGAGCATCTTTTGATTCGAATACACTTTTGTGTATATGGCTTTCTTTTCAATTTGGCTTCATTGGCCTCTTTCCCTTTTTTTTTAACTCTTGCAAGCTAAAAACTCTTTAATATACCCTTAAAAAAAAACTTAGTTGTGAGTATATCATCCAAATATTAGAGAATAGAAGCTCTCTCTCTAATATAGGGAAGAACAATTCACAACACAAAATCAAAATCATGTGATAAATGCAATGACAAGATTTCAAAAGTTTGAATGATATCTAAGAACTTTGACTATTATGCATAAGATAAATTAATGTAGCAAGATAAGAAAAAGATCTTAAATAAAAAGCCATTGGTTAAACTAAGTTTAGACATTTGTTTAAAGAAGAAAATCATACCACTAAACAAAGTTAGAAGGAGGGAAAACATCAACAGTTTACTCCCTTTAACCAATTTAGAAAAAGCTAAACATTATCTCTAAAACTCCAAAATCTAAAGGCTTGAAAAGATTCATCATATGAAAGACCAAATTTAAAGAGCAACGCGAAAACAGAACACATACAAAAAAACAAACAAAAAGAATGAAAATAACGCAAGCTACACTACAACCAAGTAAGCATAAAAACTAGCACAAAAATAAGAATAAAAAGAAACACAAAAACTAAAATTTCAAGCACGTGATAAAGCAGCGAGTTTAAGCAATTTTGAGCTGCAAACCTCCTTATATCCAGTTATCCTATGCTCCCACGAGGACTTTGGTGAGAGCACTCCTGTAAAACTCATCATCAGTCAGATTTAGGAACCCAAACAGGTTTGGGATCCTTCTTAAGAAAAGTAGAATACAATGCAGGTATGGTATGCTGTGAATCATGTATCTTAGGTCTCCACACCCAATGTGTACTACGATGAACGATGCAAGTGTGTGAGATGTGTCATAGCATGCCACATGAGAAACATCTAATTCCAGGAAAAGGGTTTTTTAAATGGTTTGAATTATAATGCCTCTTCATAGGTTCTGGCTTAAGATCAAAAGTGGAAGTCATCCGATTTTTCTTATACGTATCAAAATCATTTTGAATCCTCAAGCTAGTTCTTTTTAATGCATCATTCTCAATCCTCAAATTTTTCTCAATCTCTTTAGATTTCTTAAGATCAACCTTAAGTGAGGTGTGTGAAGCTTTTAATGCATTATTTTCATCAACTAATTCCAAATGCTTTTTGTTCAACTCATCAAATTCATCAAGAAGAGCCATGTGATTTGAATCAATCGTTGCATGATCTTTGAGAAACACTTCATGCTCTTTTTGTAGATTTGAATGTTCTAATTTTAGGCTAGCATGAGTTTTCTTAAGTTTTTTGTATGATGCATGGATTTTTTCAGAAATTTCAAATAATTCATCATAGGTTGGTTTACATACCTCTTCCTCATCACTTTGACTTTCTCCCATGAAACACAAGTTTGTAGTCTCTTCCTCTGGTTCTGTCTCAGAGGAATCAGTATCAGATTCTGCCCAGAAACCTCTTTGGATTTTCTTCTTCTCCTTCCTAGACTTAGCTTTCTCCTCACCTTTTTCCTTTTCTTTGCTTGAATGATCTTGAAGTGTAGGAAAATCGACTCTCACATGTCCAGGCTTCCTGCATTTAAAACAAACAACATCAGAGGATCCTTTAACATCAGAGGATCCTTTAACATGTTTGTGATCCTTACCTTTTCTCCAACTTTGATGATGATTTTGTTTGTTCCTTAGAAAGCTTTTGAATTGCCTTGCGATGAAGGCAATTTCATCGCTTTTAGACCCGGAAGATTTAGAATCTGATTTGTGTGCCTTCAATGCAATTATTTTCTCCTTTTTCTTTTCACCTGCATCAACATTTCTTTGATTCACCCCTTGCTCGTAAGCAATGAGTGAGCCAAGTAAGTTATCAATAGAATATGTGTTCAAATCTTTAGATTCAGTGATGACAGTAATTTTTGCATCATAAGACGAAGGCAAGCATCTCAAAATCTTGCTAACTTTTTCATAGTTCGAAAGTTCTTTTCCTAGTGCATGCAATGAAGTAACAATCTGAGTAAACCTAGTGTACATGTCAGAAATTGATTCATGAGGTTTCATATGAAAAAGTTCGTAGTCATGCAAGAGAATGTTTAAACGGGATTGTTTAACTTCATTAGTACCTTCATAGGTGATGCACAATTTATCCCAAATCTCTTTACCAATTTTGCAAGTTGAAACACGCATGTAATCCTCAGATTTCAAAGCACAGAAAAAACAGTTCAAATATTTCGCATTTAATTGAGCTAAATCTCGTTCATCAAAAGTCCATTTAGTAAAAGTAACTTCAGTTTTAACACCATTAATTTCACGAGAAGGTGGAGAATAACCTTCTTGAATAAGCATCTACATGCGATAATCAGTAGATTGTAAAAATGTTGACATGCGAGTTTTCCAAAAATCAAAAGGTAGGTTATCGAACAGGGGAGGTCGGGTAATGGAATACCCTTCCATAGTGTTGTGATTCCCAATGTTAGCCATGGATCAAATTCAAAAAGTTTTCAAACTTTAATTTTCGAATCCGGCTCTGATACCACTTGAAAGTTTGTTAGGGATGTTAAGCCTAATGAACTTAGTCCCAAGCTAACCAAGAGGGGGGTGAATTGGTATTTTAAAAACTCTTTTCACAAAGAAAGAAAAATGCATAAACCAAATCACACCATAGAACTAAATGCGGAATTTAAAAGCGCGGAAGCAAGAAAAAGAACACAAAAATTTATAGTGGTTCGGTCGACTCGACCTACGTCCACTCCTTGGAGACACCCTCCAAGTATTGCACTACAAAATATAACTCTCCTTTAGCCCCCACGGCTAGGCGGAGAAGCCCTTACAAGAACCTCCTTTTTGCCACCCCGGCAAGGCAGAGAACCTACCTTCTTTTGCTTCCTCCTGAAGCTGGCAAAGAACCAAAAACCAAAAGCAAGCTCCTTACCTCTACCGACCCTTCCACGGACGAGAACTCTAGACAAAGACAAAGCAGAGCGATCCTTGAAGCAACCCTTGTGAATCCACTCACAAGATCCTCTCTCTCTCTCCTCTCTCTCTTTCTCTCCTCAAGGTCTTCTCAGGTCAAGGCAGCAGCCAAAGGTCTTGAAAAACATTGAATAAGAGCTCTTAAATAGAAGAGCTTTAAAGGAGCTCATTAATTACAAGTTACCGACAATATCGTCCAGGCCGATATGGACATCGGCCTGGCCGATCAGTACAAATCAAAGAAGATCGGCCAGAGCATAGCCCTAGATGTACTCCTGGATGATTGAAAAATGGCTTGATCGTCCAGGCCAATCTCACGATCATCCTGACCGATCAGTTCAAATCAGAGGCAAATCGTCCTGACAATAGCCCTGGATATGAGCTGGTCGATACTTATCGTCCTGAAGTAACTTAAGGTTTTTGACTGGATCGTCCTGGCCGATCCTGCGATCTTCCAAGATGATATGATCGTATCAATCATCCTTAATTACTCCCTTGATTTCCTGATCAATTAAGGCATAATTTGTGAATATCGTCCAGGCCGATAAGTGGATCGTCCTGACCGATAATTTAAAAATACAGTATACCTTAATTGACTATGGCGGCTACTTCTTTCTGTTTTGAGCTTATCGTTCTGGCCGATACACGTATCGTCCAGGCCGATATGTTAATGAAGGCTGCCTTAATTAAGAATCCTTACTTAGACTTTCTGTTTTAAGCTGATCGTCCCGGACGATATAAATATCGGCCGGGCCGATGTGGGCAAAAACAGAAATTCTAGGCCCCTCAAGTGTGTGTGTAGGGTTACTTAGCATCAGTCTTTTTGACCATTACAAGTAGACTCAAAAGGTGAAAATCAAAAGTACAGACTGACTCAATCCTAAACCTACGCAATCTTGAACTTGCTTCTTTTTGATCGTCCAATCTTCGATTCCTGAAAAGTTAGAAGCAACAAGCAGTTCAAGAGAAATAGTGTTTATCAATCATCAAACCATAAGCCATGAAAAATAGATTTGCAACAATGATAACACGATCGTCTTGTATAATGTGCATAATTTGACCTGATAGTCATGGATGATTGATGGATAGTCCAATACAATTAGTTCAAATTTGTATTGATCATCTAGTATGATATTGGGGATCATTCTAAATAATTAGATGAATAATTATTGTATTTCATCTTGTAATATTAGGGTTCATCCCATGCATCCTCTCAGTCGTCCAATACGATCATCACTAATTATCTTGGATGATCAAAATGAAAAAAATCAATCATAATTAGTCGACTAATTACAGAATCAATTTAGACATGATTGACATAGATTGTCTAATATGATGTACATCATTTTGGATGATTAGAAATAAATATAAAATTCAAAATCTTTCATAAATTATGATTGATAGTTATTTTTCATGATCATAACTAATCATCCTAGATGATCTAAATCATCTTGTATGATTAATTAGATGAGATAATTATATAGTACGATATAAATTATATATTATGATTAGTTTAGAAATTGAACTTCTGATTTTGACTCAATCTCACTCCCCCTGAGTGTGTGTTTGTATGCTCACCAAGCTAATATACACCCTTATAGGACTTTACTCAAGAAATAAAAATATATCAATGAATATTACAAAAATCTTTATAGTATAACATATTATATCCAATCTTGAGCCTTGAATCTTCATTGGATGGTGCATAAAATTTCTACAATATTAGTACACACAAATAAAAATATATTGCAAATATAAATAGACATAAGGATGTGAGACACAATATTTGTTATCATAAAAAAACATAAACCAGTGAGCTTGAGTTACAATAAAAGTTAGGCTGATGAAAGATTTCAATAGATTTGGAAGAATCAGCAAGCTGAGTCTAAGGTACATTTGACCTTTTGAGATTATTGAGATGATTGGTAATTCTTCTTACAGGTTATTATTACTTGATCATATGTCTGATATACATAATATATTTAATGTATCTTCTCTAAGGAAGTGAGTATCTGATTTTGGAAAGAGATTATCTGCTGAAGATGTGGAGGTTCATCCGAGTCTACACTATAAAGAAGAGCTAGATAGGATTTTGGCATACAATAACAAAAACAACATCAAGCCTTTGTCCCACTACGTGGGGTTGGCTACATGAATCCTTTTTTGCCATTGTGTCCGATTCAAATTCTCATTTAAATCTGTAAAAAAAGATCATTTTTAATTTTTTTCTAACCAAGTCTTTTTAGGTCTACCTCTACCTTTCTTAACATAAGTTAAATCTAATACCTCAACTTTTCTAATCGGGTCATCAGAAGGCCTCCATTTAAGGTGACCAAACCATCTAAGGTGACTCTCTCTAATCTTATCTTTCACTGGAGCTACTCCAACCTTTTCACATATATGCTCATTTCGTATCCTATCTCTAAGGGTCAAGTCACTCATCCACCTAAGCATCCTCATCTCTGCAACACTTAACTTAGTATTATGATTCTCTTTTAATGGCCAACATTCGGCACCATAAAGCATTACAGGTCTCACCACCATCTTAGAGAATTTTCCCTTAAGTTTGAGGGGAACTTTTTTATTGCACAATAAGCCCGATGCATTCCTCCACTTCAACCATCCTACTTGAATTCTGCTGATAATATCCCCATCAATTTCATCATCACTCTGAACAATATATCTAATATAAAACACGTACTCTTATTATTGACTTGATCACCCAAAGTCACAATCCCCTCACTAGGTCTATTAATACTAAAATTACACTCCATATATTTAGTTTTAGATCAACTCAAGCGAAAACTTTTAGACTCTAAAGTTGATCTCCAAAATTTAAGTTTACATTTAACTCATTCTCTAGTCTTATCAATAAGAAGAATATCATCAACAAAAAGCATACACTAAGTTACATCCTCTTGCAAATATCTAGTGAGAACAACCATGACTAAAGCAAAAATATATAGACTTAAGGCTGATCCTTGATGTAATCCAACCAAAATAGGAAAATACTTGGTCAAACCACCTTGTGATTGAATACAAGTAATAGCTCATGCATACATATCTTTAATTATTTGAATATAAGCATTATTAACTCCTTTCATTTCAAGAACTCTCCATAGCCTTTCTCGTGGAACTTTATCATATGCTTTCTCTAAATCAATAAATATCATATATAGATCCTCCTTATTCTCTCTATATTTCTCCATGAAATCTCTCAACAAATATATGGCTTCCATAGAAGACCTACCCGGCATGAATCCAAATTGATTTTGAGAAACATTAGTATCATGCCACAACCTATGCTCCACAACTCGCTCCCATACTTTTAAAGTATGACACATTAACTTAATTCCTCTATAATTTGCACACTTCTATGCATCATCTTTATTCTTAAAAATAGGAATTAACACACTCATTCTTCACTGATTTGACATCTTTTTAGTCTTCAAAATAGTATTAAAAAGTTTAGTAAGCCAATAAATTCCTTCATCTCCTAAGCATTTCAACATCTCTATTGGAATATCATCAGGTCCAACAGCTTTTCCACACTTCATTTTCTTTAAAGCCTCTCCAACTTCGGTTTTATTTATACGACAATAAAAAAAAATCTTTATTTTTATTTAGGATGAAAATGTTACTAAAGTCAATCATATTTTCAAATTCTTTATTAAAAAGTTTAGCAAAATACCTCATCCATCTTTGTTAAATCTCGTCTTCTAAGAAAAGTACTTTTTTATCTTCATCCTTAATACATTTCACTTGAACTAAATCCTTACTACTCCTATCTCTTTGTTTGGCTAACTTATACATATATCTTTCTTCCTCCTTATTATCTAATCTATTATATAAATCATTAAAATCTAAGTTGTTTTCATTGCAAATAACTTTATTAGATTCCTTACGAGCCTCTTTATAGCTTTCCCAATTATAAGAATTTTTACATTTAAACCAATTTTTATAACAAATCTTCTTATTTTTTTATCTTTTCTTGTACATTTGGATTCAACCACAAACATTTTTTATTATGAGGAGCTTTTCCCTTCGAAACTACAAGCACATCTTTTGTAATATTCTTAATACCACATGCTACTTTTTCTCACATAATATTGGCATCCTAATGCACAAACATAATCTTAAAATCTAAAGTCTCACTCTTAAAAATGTTTTTGTTAATATTCTTTAAATGCCCCCATCTATTCCTTAAAAAAAATATTTTACTTTTTTGTTGGGTACATAAATTTTCACTCGGAATAACTTTACAGTCTTTGCAATCTAAATAATCTAATTTTTTTATAAGAGAATAATCAATCTATGTTTCACTATATCCATTTTTATAAGTAATAAGATGCTCATCTCATTTTTTTAGATAATGTATTAGCTATTAAGAAATCCTATGCTAAAGAAAAATCTAATATAGTCTTACCACATTCATTTGTCATTCCAAACCCATGGCCACCATGGATGCTTCTAAAATCATCTACCCTTCACTAACATGTCTATTTAAATCTCTTCTAAAAAAAACTCTTTCTTTAAGAGGTATATTTTGTATTAATTCTTCTAATTCATTCCAAAACTTTAATTTTAAACTCTTATCCAAATCTACTTGAGGAGCATAAGCACTTATAATATTAACAATCTTAGCAACAATAATGTTGACTTTTAACTACCTAAAGCTGGCCCTAAATACCTAGTTAATCAAATCCCCCAACTACCCATGACTCAACCACCCGTTGAAATGACCCACAATTGCCTCTCATGACAAAAAATGATCCCTCATCTCATTCGACTCTCTCACGCACACAGAAAAGCTCTAAGAATAGTAAGAAATCATATAGAAGAGAAAGGAAGTTTTCAAAAACTACCTCTCGATCTTCTATTCGTAAGAAGCCCGTCAACTTTTGCCTCCATCTCTACCTTAGCCACATAGATGCCTGCGAAATCAGACTCTAGCCACATGCAACTGCACTGATGCCTGCTTCTTCATTATCAACTCATTTGCTCGACTCCAACCGGATAGCCGCCTTGCCCTAGATCCGATGATCAAACCAAGCCTATCAAAGGTCAAGCCTCATCAACTCCAGCCAACCATCGCCAACCAAGGACCCACTACAGATGAAGCCTGCGCACCTGACCTGATGCTCGTGACCTCCTTATGTGGCCTCCCCAGTATGTGGCTTCTGCCCGATCAGGATCTTCCCTAGGTCAATCCTTCACCCCCTCATATATATATATATATATATATATATATATATATATATATATATATATATATATATATATATATATATATAATATTATTATATAATAATAGTAATAATTTTATTATTATTATAATTATATAATATTATATTATATATAATAATAATAATTGAAAAGAGAAAAGGGATCATCAATTAAGCATCATAATCTACAATCACCGATAACATGAAATCAATTACGATCTCCATCCAATCATCGACAACCATTAGATATGCAGCCAATCTTCATCAATCAAAGTTTCTGAATACCTAATCTCCTTACCATTGATTCACTCTGATCGATTTGAGCCACTCCTTACCTTTTGGAGCTTGGGAGGGGATGCAGGAGGCTGTCAAACTTTACACGAATGTTCTGGACTTAGATAAAATTTTGAAAGATCCAATCAAACATGAATAATCAATCATCATCAATTGGATCTTTTGAAGACCCAATCTCCTTTCTATTGATTTGCTTCGATCGAGTCGAGCCACTTCTTACCTCCTAGGGCCAGGGAGGGGACACCAGAAGGCTACCGAAACTAAAATTGAACTAAAGGGAACCCTCATACAATCAAAATATTATTTTTAAATGATTTAAAATAAATATAATAATAATAATAATAATAATAATAATAATAATAATAATAATAATAATAATAATAATAATAATAATAATAATAATAATAATAATAATAATAACACTTGTGTTATACTTTCTATAAGATGACATAACTTGTATATGAACTGTTATGAATTTTAATTCAGGGATTATAATTTTAATGTTAGCAAAACATTTCTAACACTTCTATTTTCTACTAACATTTCAGGTCCATAAGGTCAATTGCAAAACAAGCCAGCTCAAGATTGGGAAGATTAGAAGTGAGTCAGCTTGTAAGTGTTCGTCAAATGTTTTTTACCTTTTCTTGAGTCAAATATAACAAAGAGGGTCCTGATGCTAAATAATCTTGCACACACTCAGGAGGAAACCCCTATATCGCATGTAGAGCTAGATATCGATTGGAAGCATCGCTCAGAGATTTGTGTACAAGAAAAAGATGATAAATAGGACACCATGGAAGTTGAGGAAGTTTACATGGTGGGGTAGGATGATGAGCCACATCAAACACGTGGCTACCGATGATGCAACAAAGTAGTGCCCACTTCTTCTAAAACAACATCTTCTTAGGAAGATTAAGCTCAGTATAAGTAATTAGAAGAAGAGGAAATACCCTCAGATGATGAATTGAATGATGATCAAGAAGAAATGCTTACTGAGACATTAGCACAAGCACAAAGGCATTTGAAACTTCAAATGAAGGAGATATTAAAGCTGAATAGTAAGATGACAGAAATGATGGCACAAATGATTGCGATGATGTAGTTAATGTAAAAGAACATCATTACTACTCATGTACTTGCTCAACCAATTGATCATCAGATAACAAATCAGTCAGTTAATCAGTAGATATCAAGTAGTATTCCTACTAATCTGCCAACTGACCCAATACCCCATGTGTTTGGAATACGAACTAGAAATAAAGAAGGAAATGAGGCTGATCGACTTGTTTATATACAAACTCATCAAAATATTACAAGTGCATTTGAGCAAATGATGACTCCATAGCTAGAATCAATCATCAATGAAAAGACTAAAGCTTTCATTGCCTCGGAGTATGTAGAGAAATTTGTAAGCAATGGTCACCCATATCCGGCCGAGTATGATCAAGTGCCATACCCTAAAGGCTACTCAGTGCTTAAATTCGACACTTTAATGGCACCAATAATCCTAAACAACACTTGGCCTAATTTAAATCAACTTGTGAAAATACTGGAGGTGTGGATGCTTTTCTCTTCTACCAATTCATCAGTAGTTTAATTGTAACTATTTTTGAATGGTACACCAAACTTTCTAATGATTCTATCAAGACATTTGCAGAACTAAAAAATATGTTTGTGAAAAGATTCACCAATGCCACCGAGAAGACTATTATCGCTGACATTGCCTTAGAGAAATAAAAAAAGGTGAGTTAGTGATAAAGTACATCACTCATTGGCGCAACATGAGTATGAAGTATAAATAACAACTAGAAGAGGAACACGCCGTTCAACTGCTAATGGAAAACATCGATGATAAGATGTTACCATTTTTATGTATAGCCTCCATCAGCACTTATCAAGAGTTACTGGACAAAGTAGCTAAGTTTAAAAAGTTGAACCTGTCTAAATCTGAATATCATTCAGATAGACCTCAAAAGAATAAAGTTGTAGATAATAGAATAGATGAGATCTATTTTGCATCATCTTTAAGGATTGACAAAGAAAAATAATCTACTTCTAAAGATGATAAAGGAAAGTAGCACACCAAACCCCAGCCAAAAATAGTTTTGAGAAAAAATGATAGGTCTCAAACTTTTCATGATGGAGGAGAACATTCAAAGCTAAGAACTGATGATCGAATCACATCTCTTATAGATAAAATAAATAGAGAATATTCTTTTAAAAGGAAAAGTGTTGAAAAATTATTCAATCAAGTGCTTAATGCTGATCTTGAATTACTAAAGTGTAAAAGACCCGAAGAATCTGATAAGAAAGATAATCCAAGTTATTACCCGTATTACCGAGTTATCAGTCACTCAATTGAAGATTGTTATATCTTTAAAGACTGGCTTGAAATGAAATACATAAATGATGAATTCATGCTATCAAATATCATCTTTGTTCACCCAAAAAAGGAATCTATAAAGATGATTATGTCTTTTCCTATACCCCCAATTAAGGAAGGAGATAAAATGAAGGAAAAAATAATGCCAGAAAAAAAATAAATGGCAGAGAACAATCTTCAAGAAGATAATAAAGATGATGAAACAACTAAAAGGAGTTCTTAGTATCAAATGAAAATCCTATACAAAACCAGTGCTTGAATTAAAAGAAAATCCAAATTTAGGTGCATCCACTTCCAGGTCATCAACTCGGAGGCGTCCTAATATGAAGCAGTTTTATAAGGCATCCTCCAAGAAGTCCAGTAACTCAAATAAGCACAACAAGTAAGAGAATAAGATGACTATACTTTAAAAGATTATCAATAATTTGGAGGATTATCATCAACCACTAAGAAGACCTATAACACTTGCAAATTTTATGTTTGAGCTTCAAATAGTCCAATCAGAAGTGGAAGATGATGAATAAGAAGATAAAGATTCACACCATCTAGAAACATGCCAAGTCCTCACAGTGGCATTTAATGAATGCAAAATAAACTCTTTTGAAGATCACGATAGGGTTCAGATAGCAATGTCTCCTATAAAAATGACTGATAAAATGACATATGAGTCATGCTTAATGGTAATACAGACAGATTATAACTCAAAAGAAGAGTTGGACTTTCCAAGTAATGATGAGTCAAATCAACAAATAGCTTCACGAATAGAGTGTGTGAAGCTGAATGAAGACTTTGGACATTCAATAAAAACTTCATCATATAATGCTAAATCGAATGAGGTGGCTCAAGTACAATTAAGAAGCAACAAAGTACTGCCACCACCGTTAAAAAATGGGTTATCAAGCAAAGACAAGAAAAAATATATAATCATCAACAAAGAAATCAACCCTAAAGATCATAAGAAGAAATATGATGTAAATAAAGGGATAGAGTATAATATCATTTCCCATTTAAGAAAAATCTTAGTATAACTCAGCATCTATGAAACTCTTTTGATGTCAAAAGAATATTGAGAAACTTTGATATAGGCTCTCAAAAATCTAGAGAGATATGAATCATTTTTTGTAGAAAGATATTTGACCGAAGTTCTTCATGCCAGAAATGAGCCTATTATTATATTCTCAGAAGAAGATCTCATGTTGGAAACTACAGAATATAATCATCCTCTATATGTCACGATAAAAAGTGATGGCATCATAATAAAGCGAATCCTGATTGATCTCGGGTCTTCAATAAATCTCATGAGCTTGCACACACTAAGATCATTACCCCTAGATTTTTAACATCTATGGTCAGATAAACTTATGTTGCACAACTTTAATGAGAAAGGATAAAAAACTGTAGAGTCATTTGTTCTTCTGTTGATATTTGGAGAACTGTACACAGAAGTCAAATTTCATATTAGTGATGCAGAAACTTCATTCAAGGAACTCTTGGATAGACCTTGGCTTCATGAGAATGGTCTTATTCCATCAACTATACACCAATGCATGAAATATCTAAAGAATTGAGAAGTGTTTCAGATCTATAGAGATATATAACCCTTCTCAGTCCACGAAGTGAAAACTTATAATGATGAAAAATACTTTATTCCAAATGAAGTAAAGGATATAAAACCTTATGAAACTAAAGCATCGACCTAAAGGAGTACAAAATAATTAAAAAAAAAAAATTGAAGAAAATGAAACAGGAAGAAAGGGTATGATATCAAATCTTTCTAAAAGAGTTAATACGACTCCTAAATCAAATAAAATTGTACTCCATTGAGGAAGTGACATGGAGGAAGATGATGATATCTCTGAAACCCACAACCCTTTGATTAAAGAAAAGCCAATGGAGAATACTTTTGTAGTTACACTGATCCCTCCATAACACTTTAGAGAAATCATATCCTGTGAGGTTCATAATGTTGAAGAACTTCAAATATTTTATATACCTCCCCTATGTGAAAGTAGTGGACCAGGAAGCTTATTTTACAAATTTAGAGAGTATCAAGAAGATAATATCAATGAACATGAGAATTTTGATGAAGATGTAGAGATAATTACTATAGAAATTCCCAGATACTATCTCAAAAGAATTTAGCAAATGATATGAAAAGATGGAGTTCATAATATGATTACTTGGAAATGAGCATGTTTCTTTCAAAGAATGTGGTTTCACGAACTATCAAAAATGGGTAATCATGATACAAAAGGCCTAGGTTTTATAGCAACAAAACACACCGAGAAAAATGTATGTTATGCAATAAATGACAAATATCCAGTTACTAAAAACATATATATAATGAAGAGAAAGATGTTGAAGCTAAAATTGCACTATAAGAACTTGAAGATGGTGGATAGACCGTTACCATGGATGAGCTGAGGGAAATAAACTTGGGAACTGATAAGGGCCCTCACTCAACCTTCATTAGTGCTCTTCTCTCAAAAAATATAGTTGAAAGATGAAAGCATTTCTTAGTGAATTCAGGGACTACTTTGCTTGGACATATAATAAAATACCAAGCTTATCCTTTTATATAGCTATTCATAAATGAGCAATCAAATCAGGTGCAGTACCAGTTAAGCAGGCTTTAAGGTGAATTAAGTTGGAGATCAAAAAACAAGTGATTGTAGAAACCAAGAAGCTCATTGAAGCACATTTCATTCGAGAAGAAAAATATGCTGGTTGGATAGCTAATATTGTCCCAATAAAAAAGAAGAATGGACAAATTTGCATATGCATCAATTTTTAAGATCTTAATAAGGCATGTCCAAAAAATGACTTTGCACTTCCAATATCAGAATTACTAATTGACAATACATCCAACTATGATATATTCTCATTTATAGATGGATCGTAGGAATATAACCAAATTAAAATGGCACATGAGGATGAAAGCATACATCTTTCAGGACTCCTATCATTATATTCTGCTATATAGTCATGCCCTTTAGTTTGAATAATGCTTGAGCTACATATCAAAGGGCCATGATGTACATATTTGATGAGCTTATTGACCAAAAGGTTGAATGCTATGTGGATGATCTTATTGTCAAAAGTATAGATCGAAAAGATCACTTTGGAGATTTGAGAATTGTGTTTGAAAGAATTAAAAAATTCAATCTCAAAATAAATCCAATCAAGTGTGCTTTCAGAGTTTCCTTAGAAAAATTTTATGGGTATGTGATGCTGATCCTAACAAAGTCAAAGCAATCATAGAAATGTCGCCTCCAAAAAGTCTTTGTCAACTTTGTTCTTTACAAGGACAACTTACATTTATAAGGTGATTTGTCTCACATCTATAAGGCAAATGTCAATCATTTGCAAAGCTGATGAAGAAAGATATTCATTTTAAATGGGATGATGAATGCCAAGAAGCTTTTGACAGTATCAAGAGATATCTAGTAAGCCCACATATTATTGCAGCACCAATTATAGGGAAGCCTTTTATTCTATACACTACAATGTTGGAAGAGTCCTTTGGAGCATTGCTAACTTAACACAATGAAGAAGACAAAGAAAATACATTATACTACATCAATCTAAGGTTAATTGGGGCAGAAATATGTTACTCTACAATTCAAAAATACTATCTGGCATTGATTTTTGCTGTCCAAAAGCTTTGCGACTATATATTATGTCATAAAATTACACTGATATCAAAGATCGATCTACTAAAATTCTTGATGACAAGACTTCACCATGCCGTGAAAGTCATTGTTCACTATATCCACTCCCAGCTGAACAGATTTGAAGACTGGTCGATCACTCGCTACGCCCTAAATGAATGGGGAAGGAAGCAAGAGTGCACTACTCAACAAAGATGGAAAGTATACACCCCCGAACTGAAAGTCATTCACGGCTGACTTTCTCGTGCTATGGAGCCGTTTCCCTTTTTCTTTTCAATCAAAACTATCGCCTTTTGATTTTGTCAAAATCAAAACTATTGCCTTTTTATTTGCTAGGAAGTGAATAATCAATCCTTTTTGAAGCCAGGCAGTGTCTCCATGGTGTGAGGGCTAGCAGGCAGGGTCCCAATCTTTCTCATTTCTTTTTTGCAGATGATAGCCTTGTTTTTTTCTTTAGTTAATGCAGCTGAATGTATAGAGATCAGGAAGATATTGCAAGTATATGAGGGAGGCTCGGGCCATAAAAGAAATCTAGACAAGTCTGCTATTTTCTTACTTAAGCTTAAACTGCTCACCTGAGGTGAAAGAGCTTGCAAAAGACATTTTTCAGGTCAATATTCTTACCCAATTTGGCTTTGCCTACCATGATGAGCAGATCTTTGAAGAATGCTTTTCAGAGTCTTAAGGAAAGGAGAGAGTTTGGAAGAGAGTCCAAGGGTGGAAAGAGCTTCTTCTGTCGAATCTGAAATAGATCCGTGCCATGTCATTATCATGAAAAGAAATCACCACGCCTCGTCTGGTATTCTTCATTGGAAAAGATCACACCGCTTGTTCATCTGCACCCGAAAACATCGGAGTCGTGAACGGGACTGATCGCTACTACTACTAAGACTCAGACTCTGAGCTATGCCACGAGCTCCGCTAACTGCGTCACTGATCTAGCGCCTGGGTCCGAAAGTCACTGCTTTCACTCCCTTTGCGCTAACAACTGAGCTAGGAAAGATGAATCAACTCATCAAAAATGTGAGTCATAGCCCATCATTGATATGTCACCTAGCTAGGTGGGAAGTGATATTTTTACAATTTGATACACATATGTCCCCCAAATAATAGTGAAAGGGTAAATTTTAGCAGATTTTCTTGTCGCACATCCTATTCCTGCAAACTCACCGCTCAATGATGATTTTCCTTATGAATAAATTCTAATTGTTCTAGAATAAGAAAAATTACAAATTTGAAAAATGTATTTTGACGGTGCATCATCAATTAAACCTACACAACCTCCAAACCTCTTGAAAGCTCGAGCCGATATCAGCCTTATTTTCATAGCACCAAACAGAGGGATAATGAGATTTACATTTGGTTTAATTGAACCCAAAACTAACAACAAAGTAGAATATGAATCTTTAATAATGGGTCTTGAGATTATTATTTTGATGGAAATTTAAAACCTCAAAATTTTTGGTGATTCTCCACTCATTATAAAGAAAGTATTGGGTATTTATAAAATTGGTAAAATCGGGTTGATTTATTATTATAGGTGAGACCACAAGCTCGTGAAGCAAATTATAAAATTGGCAAAATTGGGTTGATTTACTATTAATCCAAGTATCTCAAGCTCATAATAGTAAAGCAGATTCTTTAGCAAAACTTGCTAAAGAAATGACGAGCATAAATGATGAGCCGGTGCTAATCAGTGTCAACACTCGTCAAGTACTAGAACTAGTAATTTTGTGTTTCCTGTAGGTGGAGGGGTCGTTAAATCCAATTCAGCAGGACATAACTTCAGTTATTCCTAAATCTCCCCAACAAATTATTCTTGAAAATTAACAAGATAAACCTAAGATGCTTACATGAAGAAAATTTGATAGAGCCTCTAAGTCTTGGCTTAAATGCTTAGAAGTTGAAGAGCAAAATGATTGGAGACAGCCTTTTATTGACTACTTCAAAGAAAGCAAACTTCCTGCATATAAATCATTAGCTATGCAGATCAAGAAAAGAGCATTATAATATACATTTGTCAACAACATACTACATCAAAGATCATTTGATCAAATGTGGCTACTATATAGGGAAAGGTGAAGCTGATAAAGTCATTTCTAAAGTTCATGAAGGATAATGTGGTGCACATCAATCGAGTCCTAAAATGACCATTAAAATTAAAAGAATGGGTTATTACTAGCCATCGATGGTAAATGATTGACCAAACCTATAGATATATGTTATGAATATCAAATTCATAGAAATATTATATATCAACATCTAAATCCTTTACATCCCACTATAGCATCCTGGCCATTTGAATGTTGGGGGATAGATGTAATAGGGCCCATTGATCCACCATCATTTGTTGAACATCATTTTATATTAGCAGTAACAGACTATTTTTCAAGATGGGCTGAAGCAGTTCCATTCAAAGAAGTCACTGCTCATCATGTGATCAATTTTTTTACTCATAATATTATTTATAGATTTGATATACCATGCCGCATAATATCAGACAACGGTCCATCTTTCAAAAGTACTAAGATATACAAATTTATTGAGTGACATAAAATTAATTGGCGATATTCATCGATCTATAATTTAAGAAAAAATGGATTGGCAGATGACTTCAATAAAACATTAGTAAAGCTGCTCAAGAAAATTCTCACTAAAAATAAAAGAGAATGGCATACTAAAATGTCAGAAGCATTATGGACATATCGTACTATATACAAGACACCAACAAAACCAACTCCTTATGCATTGGTGTTTGGAGCTGAAGTTGTGTTGCCACTTGAAGTTGAATTACCGTCACTTCGAGTAGATGTTTAGTATGACCTCATGGAAGAACAAAATGCTTGCCTACGAATGGAAGAGCTTGATGCATTGGATGAAGTTAGGCATCAAGCTCAACAAAATTTAGAGATTTATCAAGCAAGAATGGTAAAATATTTTGACTGTATGGTATGCCATTGAGCATTTCAAGGAGAATTGGTCCTGATGCTGAGAAGACCAATTATGCCACACCAAAAGAATTTGTGGTAAATTTGAACCAAATTAGAAAGACTCTTTTGTCATCGAGGTGTACAAGTGAGGAGCCTATTAACTCATCGATCTGGAAGATAGAGGACCTATGCCCCCAAACAATGGGAGATATCTGAAGATATATCCGTCTTAAGAAAGCAAGTTAAAGATCATCCCCTGTAAAGAAAGAAAATATTTCTAAGATATCTTAGAAATTCTTCCACAATATATAGGGCATTTTTAAGTTTTAAAATGCATAAAAATCTGATGACATATGAAATTTCTCTTTAAGATAGGGACATTTTAAATATTTATTTATGTTAGCATCGATCCCCAAATAAATATTTAAAATCATTAAAGAAGCTACCACTGCATAAATATAGGTCAGAAGCTAGTGCTTTCAATCAAATAAATATATGATCATTGCAAAAATTAAAGATTCATCTTTGAGTTTTGCTAAGATCTCAAAGTTCAGATTGAGAAGATATTTTTATTTGATAATCTCAAAAAATCAAACTTAATAAGTATAAGTTGTTATAGTACAAGTCCAGTGCTTAAATAGATATAGTTTCAATCTAAACAAGCCTATATGTAACCGAGTCACTGACATCTTTACCTACTCAAAAAGCCATGATAAAAGGCCATAGTAGGAAAGCACCTATTTTGTTAGACTGATCACAAATACTACTAAGCTTAATATTTGCTAAATTTAACAAATCAAAGCAGTTCAAATTCTAAAGATTTCTTCAACTAATAAATGGATTGAAGTAAAATTCAGAAGAAAAATCTCAATCAAGTCAAAGGCAGCAAGCCACAATGAAAACTTCTATCAAATTTGGAGGTATTATCCTTCACTTAAATCTATCAAGCACAAAGCTAAGATCGAAGGAGCTTCACTTATTTGGTATGTTTGACAAAGTACAAAGCTTAGGAACGAAGAAGTTATCCCATAGTCCTTATAAAGCCATAGGCTGAACAAAGGGAATACTATCATCATCAAAGTCTGCCATGCATAAAGCTTCAGACATATGACTTTTTACAATCAACCTAATATAAATCTAAAAGTTTAAGTCACCGGTATGGATCCTTCACCAAGCTTGCTAAAGTGTAAAGCTAGGGCAGAAGAAGTATTTTGTGCTTGAAATATTGATAAGATAAATCAGGGATATCTAAAGGACTCTCAATGTGACATCTAAAATCTAATTTTAGAGATTCATGGGGTAAACTAGTTTACAACAAACATGATATGCTATAGAATGCATATCATATTTTTTGGGGAACATTTGTTGGCCTATAACTACCTAAAGCCGGCCCTAAATACCCAGCTCATCAAAAAACCCAAATGACCCATGACTCAACCACCCGTAGAAATAACAAACGATCGCCTCTCATGACATAAAACAATCCCTCATCTCATTCAACTCTCTCACACACACAAAAATGCACTGAGAAAAGTAAGAAATCACATAGAAGAGAAAGGAAGTTTTTAGAACTTACCTCTCAATCTCTTATTTCCAAGAAGCCCACAGACTTCTACATCCATCTCTTCCCCATCCACACAGACGCCTACGAACCCCAACTGCCGGCCACCTACAGCCGCACCGACGTCTGCTTCTTCGTTATCAACTCTTTGGCTTGAGTCCAACTGGATAGTCGCCTTGCCCTAGATCCGACGATCGAACTGAGCCTATCGACGGACGAGCCCCACCAACTTCAGCCGACCTTCGCCAACCATGGACCCACCGCCGATGAAGTTTGCGTGCCCGACCCGATGCCCGTGACCTCCTTGCCTGGCCTCCCCCATGCGTGGCTTCCACCCGATCGGGCTCTGCCTTAGCCTGATCCTTCTCCCTCTCTTATACATATATATATATATATATATATATATATATATATATATATATATATATATATATATATATATATATATATATATATATATATATATATATATATATATATAATGTTTATAATAATATTATTATATAATAATAGTAATAATTTTATTATTATTATTATATATTATAATATAATATATATAATAATAATTGAAAAGAGAAAAGGGATCATTAATTAAGCATCATAATTGACAATCACCGGTAATAGGCAATCAACTACGATCTCCATCCAATCATCGAAAACCATTTGATAAGTAGCTAATCTTCATCAATCAAAGTTTTTGAAGACCCAATCTCCTCTTCATTGATTCGATCCAGTCGAGCCGAGCCACACCTTACTTCCCATTGCCGGGGAGGAGATGCCGGGAGGTTGCCAAAATTTACACAAATGTTATGGACTTAGCCAAAATTTTGAAAGATCCAATCAAGCACCAACAACCAATCATTATCAATTGGAGATTTTGAAGACCCAATCTCCTCACCGTTGAGTCGCTTAAGTCAAGTCGAGCAACTCCTTACCTCCCGGCGCCTAGGAGGGATGTTGGAAGGCTGATGAAATTAAAAATAAACTAAAGGGAACCCTCACACAATCAAAATATTATTTTGAATGATTTAAAATAAACATAATAATAATAATATTAATAATAATAATAATAATGATAATATCACTTGTGTGATGCTTTCCACTGATAACATAACTTGTATATAAACAATGGTAAACAAGTTCATAACATTCATCTTGGCCTTGTAATTAGTTAATTTGGAATAATTATAATGAATAAAAGGATGTGAATTAAAAGTGCCAAGATCTTTAGCATGTACGTCACCTAAAAATAATGATGTCTGATATATAACATCATATTAGTCTTACAAACAAGAATATCAGTCTCCGCTGAATATTGAAAATTGAGGCACAATTGAATATAGTAACTTATCGATTAACATGCCTAAGAGAAGTATGATGTGTGTAATTTATTATATACACATCCAAGGTAACAAGTTGTGATAAATGCCAATGCTTGCAAGAAACAATAAAATTCTTATGATATACATAATAATATATTTACAAGTTAAGCTGATAACTCTCAAATACTTATGAATGACCCAAGAATAGATCCAATAAAAATCTGCAACACACAGTAACTGATCCGTGAGTTAATAAATGTGATGATAGAAGATTTGTGATGTATATGAAAATCCACTCACAAGTGTCATTAGAATATTCTCAATACATACAACAACTTATCTATGGATAGTTTCAAGAGACCTACATCTAATGCAACTTGCCCACATGAGATAGTAGAATGCTCGCAATGTATACAATGGTAGTATGCGCGAGTGAATATATCATAAGTGTGAAGGATCTTCTATAGGCAATAGATAGAAGATTGTGATAGATGCAAGTGCCTACCAGCAATGGTGAAAGATGCATCATATGCATAGTTGCATAACTAAACAGGTGATGATCAATAAGTTGTGGATGTTATAACACCCCTACAATCAATCACAATTCAATGGTCAACAAATATGAAAGATGAAATGCAGCTAAAGCAAATACTCATGAACTGCACACAAAATATTGTCTAACATATACAAAAGACCCATAATGCAATGCCACCGAATCCGCAACATATGTAAAAATGAACAGAAGGCATTCGTAGGCCCTTAAATGAAATCCTAGATCATTTTTTAAATGAAATCACTTGTGTAATAGATCATATTTAAATATTTTAAAATGCCCCATGTATTAAATATAATCCCTTGAAGTAAATAAATCATGCATGTGCTCCGACAAATGCAATAAATTTTTAAATACCAATGTCCAAAAATGCTGCGCAGGGTCAAATGCACATTCTATGCTTAAACTAAATATAACCCTCATGTGCTTCAATCATCACATTTAAGTTCCAAATCCAATGATTCGAGAATACTATGCAGGTCTAATATTCAAGTTTCATCCTCCTCTTTAAAAGGACTAGTGTCGACAAGACTTGAAGTATAAAATGCCTCCTAAATTCCTACAAAAAATAAAAGTTACCTTAATGTAACCATGATGATGGCCGTGTTGATAGAAAATCTCAACTAGAGGGGTCAAATCTCAAATCAAATAAAAGTCCAAATTCTTGAAATGAAATAAATCACCTAAAAACTTAAAAATAAAAATCATCCACCTCCAGCAACCGTTTGTTGGGGGTGATAAATTTGAAATTAACACTCTCTTGCCAGTAAGGACATGGCACGTGCTCTCTGATCAGATTATTTTACTACAAAATAACACCATTATATTACGATTATGGGCAAAGCTAGTATGTTCCCTAAAGCCATCAAACCCTTGAGCAATGGATCATAGGTTATATTTGATGGGCATAAAACCCTTTGTTAGCTAAGGTGAACTCAGATATATCCCCTTAGATAATACATTAACCTAGATCTATAAGGTATTCTTGGATGAAGTAATCCATGGCTGATGACAAGGTGCCTTCTATCAGGTTGGGTCGACTACCTCCTCTGACTAAGTAGACCAGGGATCATGACAGTCTAGGACAATGAAACCATGGGATCTTAATCGAGCTCATCTTCATTCCCCCATCACCAGTTTAAAGTTCATGGTGATAAATTCCAAATCATAAAATCAAATTCCATCCCTAAAATTAACGTTATTATACACTAAATTTATGACCCATGCGACCTCCTTAACGATTAGCCTTAATCAAAAGTTCTCTCCTGTTATCGAGAGGGGTAATTAACTATAGGGGTTTGTGCCTATAGGAAACCAAAACTCAGATAAAAAAGTCCTCTCAAAATGAGGGCAAAATCTCAAGGTAGTGTCTTATCTAAAACCTAATCTGCCCTCTAAAAATTCAGCCAGAACCTCATCTCATTAAAACTCTCTTATGTCATTACACTAAAAGAAAAAGAGATCGATGGCACAGAGAGGTCAGGAAGCGACAAAATGGAATTTTTGGAGCCCACAAATAACAATCTTTAAAGCTATAATTCTATCTCCAAATTTGTTAATTTTTATAACATTATCCTTCAAATTCTTATCTATAATCACACCTATACCATTTCTTGTATGAATCCTACCCGAATATACTGGCTTATATCCTAAACTATTAATTTCCTTAGTTTTCTCTCCAACCTTTTGTTTTATGAATGTACATAATATTTATCTTCTTATGAATCATAATATCTATTAATTCTATTAATTTTCTTATAAGGGAGCATATGTTCCAAGTTTCTATTTTAATTTTAGTTTTATAAACTAGCTTCTTTGCCCACGTACATCTGTTCTTGATGTGGAAACCCTTGCCTATTTAACACTGCACCCGGGCAGGAATATTGCGTATGACGTTAGAAAATTAAGGAGCAAATAGATTCTGATGGTCAAAGTGCAGTGGAAGTATATGATCGCTAGAAAGGATACTTGGGAGAAGGAATATGGGAAGAGACAACTCTATCCATGTTTATACTGACATATTTTGATTTGGGAATATTGAGGATGATATGTTTTTAAGGTGGATGGATTGTTATAACTCAATTTTTTGAAAACTACATTTTAACCTACAATAGTCAATAATTTATTCAAGAGTCGTTATAAGTTCAAATCATACCTCATCTTCTCCATAATGTCTCTATTGTTGTGTTTTAGTTTTTTTTTTTTTAATTTTCATAATTTTTGGGTACTAGTGATATTCCTTAAGAAATTAGCACCTAACAGTACAAGTGAGAGTTTTGGGAGCATAAGGTGTCCGTTTTGCAAACTGATTTCACTAGAATTTTCTAAATAAAATAATTGATTTTATGGAGATTTTTCTTTAATTTTTTGGAATCCTTAAAAGAATTTCTATGATTTTTATATTTTAAAAATAATTTATACAATTATAATTTTATTATTTTATTATTAAAATATATAAAAGCATAATACATTTTTTTAATGGATTTAAATCCTTGTTTTCATTTCATTCCCATAATAGAGAAAGAATTTAGGGGAAATGAGAAGAAAGAGAGGAGATAGGAAGAAAGAAGCTAGGTTTTGGCAACTGTAGAGTGATTTCATCCATCAGCCCAATTGGGAAATTTGCTAGTCTCAAGGTAGGTTATTTTAGCCTATTTCATATTTCAATAATTTAATATTTTTGGTTTTTTTTTCAAATTTATATTTCTGTAACAAAAAAATTAGAATAACTTTCTTTTGATAAAACTTTCACCGCATAATTTTTTATATGTTATAGATACAGTGCTTACAAAAATTTGGAGTATAGTATGAAAAATTTTTACATGGTAATTTTGAAAAAGCAGTGATTTTTTGTCTATTCAAAAATTTATTTTGACATCTTAAAATAGTGTTTCAATTCAATTAAAGCTTCAAAATGATATTTTACATAATTTATGGTAATTTAATTATGTTTGAAAATTATGAATTTTACTCAGTAGTATTTCTGTTGTCTATCGTTGGAACATTTTGGCAATTTTTGAATGTAGTCTAATTATGCTTTAATTAATGAAATGCATTAAAAAATACGTTATAAAGTGTTATGATGTGATGCCGGCGCCAGTGGGAGACCTAGGTGGGATTCTGTTGCACCATCGCCAGTGGATGGTCGATGTGGGATTCTATTATGTCTGCGCTTGTGGGTGATCGAAGTGGGATTATATTATGTTGGTGCTATAGGGCGACTGAGGTGGGATTATGTTATGCTAGTGAGAGTCTGTTACCTAAGTGTTGTTATGCTGAAACCAATGGGATACCGAGAAGGGATTATATTATAGTTATTTCTTATAATTCAATTCATCTTAATATATTTAATTTAAGTATAATATTCAATAAAGTGATATCAATTCTTTTAGTTTTGATTATTGATCTTTGTTTCATTCTACGATAGCTTACTAATATGTGTTAGCTCATTCCTGGTTTTGCTTTTATTTTTATACTCGAGGAAGGGTAAGGAGCTAACTGCGTAGTTAGGATAACAGACTCTGATCTTTGTTGTAGGTATGTTTAGTTAGTTTTAATTTTTGTAGGCTTGGCTATTTTTATTGTGCTCTTTGTTATTAAGCACTATTATAGAAAGATTTCATATTATACTTATTTTGGATGATATATAAAAAAATCATGTTGAGATTCAGTAGCCTTCCACCTTATATTACATTCCATAGTGCTTTTGTATAGTATATAAATTAGAAGTTTTGTTTCAATACTTCTCCAACTAGATCTTGGGGTTAGTCTTGCCACAATCGAATACGGTATGACCTGTACATTATCAAGTCATATCGGGTCGGGTTGTGATAATATATCTATAATTCTTCTCTTGCTGAACCATAAAGTGGGCCATCCTTATCTTCATTTCAAATTGCTAATCCTTAGTTTCCTCTCAAAAACTTAAAATACCCTCCATTTGAGTTCTAAGATATGCCACCTGCTCACCTACAATATTAGTGGTCCCAAGACTTTCTACTACTTCTAGCCTTCCTAAAGATCTAGGTTCACTAAGCCCTCCCTCTTTATCACCTACTGCTACTTGCTTAAAACTTAGGATTTTCTTTAACCAAAGTAGAGATTGGGAAAAATTGTTTCCTATACTCATTTCCCCTAACACCAGCATTAACATCTAAAGCATAAGTAACGGAAAAGTACCCTAAACCTACAAAAGTAGTGCCCCTAATGAAATAAGTTAAGGATGAATAAATTAATTTTCCTACATCAATAGAGTACCCAACCTAAATGACATAGTTTAGATAACGCGCTCTCGGGTGGCTTCATTAATATTGTTGGGTAAAAGGCAAATAGAAATAAAACAGTGGCAATCTTTAGATGCTTGAGTATGAAAAGTGGCTAGGAAGTTTATAACTTTATTTTTCATTTTCTTCCAAGTTGCTCCACTATTAGGACCACACAAAGCCCTTAAAATTTATTAGGGTCAATTGAAGTCCCAAAAAAGACAATATACTCATCATACTCAAAATCCTTCAACTTATATAGGCAGTTAATGTCAATAGTTAAAGGGCACCCACTTATCTCTCACGTAACACTTAATATTTACAACCTCCTTCACATTTGCAAAATCCTCCCACACAATATTCATAATTGCAGCATAAGGTTCCTCACAAAAGTGCTCCCAACCCTGACTCACTATTGTTTGCATGATATGAAGACTGAGCTTTAAAAATCATACGCAGGGATAAGTTGTTTAGTCACTACAAACTCTTTAATTATTTTGTCAGCTTTGGCAAAAATGAACTTAAGCTTATCAAAAGATGAGGAGGATCACTTCTTGCTATTCATTTTGGAGGTCATTGCACAAAAAGGAATGAGGCTAAGAACACTTAAGAGCAAGAGAGTTCAAGAGAGAATGGTGAAATGAGCAAGAACCAAAGATTTTATTTATAAACGCGATGAGCTTTGCGGGGATCAACATTATGGCGCTTAAAACACATAAAAAGACAAATGGGCTAAACTAATAGTAGCTGGTGAATGTGGCACAACTATGCTTGGTTTTGGAAACCGAAGTGTCACTTTATGCATGGGAATCCACTATGGCATTAACACATACTAGCGATGCAACATTTGAAAGACTAATGCCATTTCTCCCTAACTAAAATAATAATGATTTTGACCTAATACTGGGGAGCTTGAAACAATGCGGCGATGCTCACCAAAGTGTCATAATGAAAAGGTTATGATCATATGGTTAGCTTTTAAACCAATAGAATTACCTTTTGACTTTTTAGACCTGACGCTACAACCCTTGAAGGCATAACGCTAAGGTATTGTATGGGTAACTGAAACACTGTGATGATCAAGTAGATTATATTGTAGCGGTTCAAATGAGTATTTTTCTCAAGAACTTAGCGCCATAGTGCCAGTTTTGAATGCCGCAGTGCTCATCATGTGAACGTTGTGGCGCTTCATTCTCAGTGTTGCGGGCTAGTTTAGAATTCAACACCTCAATTTTTTTAGGATTTAAATCACAAATTTGATAAAAATTAAATATAAACATAAAAATAATGCAAAACATTTAAACAATAAAATATTAAACATAAAACATTGAAATTATAACAAATTAACACAAAGATGGGTTATCTCTCAAACAGATAGTCTTCAATCAAATTTGGCTAGATTTATCAATTTGGTTGGGATACATCATTACAACTCCTCAAGTGATTTTCACTAGATTATTTTCCTTTATCTCTAGGGTTAATTACATTATTACTGGGAAGCGACTTAAGAGGTCTACTATTGAAAGAAAATGCAAGTTGTTTAAATTAAGTTTACAAAATTTTAATTGAAGCAATTAGTCTTTATAATTGAGCTCCCAATTGAATCACTACCTCTTCTAAAGCTAACTTTCTATTCACATTTTGATTGTTTTAATTAAATCATAGAGTATAAGAAGGTCTAGGATTCACAATAGGATGCTGAAGATTATTCCAATTTTCTCCGTGGTTACATTGTCCTGAATTCCATTGATTATTTTCACTAATATTATTTGTCCAACTGAAATTAGGGTGATTCATCCAACCTAGATTATATTTATTAGCATAAGAATTATTTTATCTTTTGATCAAATTTACATTTTCAATCTCAAAATTATTAGTATCCTTAACATAATTCAAATGATTATCTTCCAATTATATATATGAGTTAAATCTTGAGTTAACTCCAAATGTATCTTTTTTTTTTTTTTTTTTTGAAAAAGCAGCTACTTGAGCAATAATAATTAATAGAGCATCAGATTCATAAACTCCAACTACTCAATTAAGATTCAATCTATCAATGTGCTACTAAAAATTCATAGTAGTCATTTCCTTAATCAATTCATAAGCATCCTTAAATGGCTTAGACATTAATGATACTTCAACTATAGATCTATAAATGACCTAAGAGATCCGACCAATTCTTTATAAAAGATTTGAATAACCAATCAATCATATAAAGTATGATGAGGGCATTTTTAAGCATCTCCTTAAATCTCTCCAAACTATCATAAATAGATTCTCATTTAAATTGGGCAAAAAGTGATATCAGTTCTAAATTTAACATTTTTTTATGGTGGGAAATTCTTTACAAGGAATTTATGAGTTAACTCATTTCAAGTAAGAATTTAACCACATTTTAGCCTCGTCCCTTAGAAAAAATGGGAACAATCTAAGTTTAGTGGCATCGTTATTGATATTATTAAACTTAAAAGTTGCTTACATTTTTAGGAAATTGATTAAATGTAAGTTAGAATCTTCACAAGAGTTCCTCCAAACTGAGAATTTTATACCATTTGGATAATAGTCGATTCAATTCAAAATTATTAGCCTGGATAGTATGTCTAATGATACTCTGATGAATTCCTTCTACTACAGAATTAACATAATCCCTAAGTGGTCTAGCATGATCTTGATCTTGGATTAGATCAAACATGGTTAAACATTTTTTGGATTTTTAAATATTTGAAATGATTCTTTCTATTTTTGGATTAAATAATGAAGGCTCATTTTTTGGATCTATCAAGCATATAATAAGATACAACAATAAAAATAGAAACCAAACAATCAAACAAAAATTATTTTTTATTTTTATTTGAAATTTGTTTAACAAATATAATAAAGATAAAGGATACAAGTAGTCCTAAATATGCACTTGTTCCATTAATATAGTAAATTGCAATAAGCACGTTACTTCCCCGGTAATGGTGTAAAAAAATTTATAGGGACATGATGTGATAAGATCAAGCTAATATAAAAGTCGTTGGATTTGAAATATGCTTAGGTTTTACTTGATATAAAATTTAAAAAATAACATACTAATTTATGCAAGTAGACGTGTCGAATCAAATAATAAAATAATAAATTAAAATGTCAAACTCACGAGGAGGTGATCTACTATACTATAACAAAACTATAACTGTTTACTTCAAATGCATGAACTTATCCTAGTAAAATAAAAATGAGATTTTTGAGCTCTTACCACTGAATGAAAAAAAGTAATAAAGTTGGTACAATTTTGATAAAATATTTTGGACTAATGTATGTAAACAACATATGTTTCCTAAATAAATAAAAAAATAATAAACATATGTTTCGTAATGATACTTTTATTTGTAAATGTGGATCATATGCATACCTAGATCTTTGTCAATTATGTAGGAGTGAAAATAAAGATTATTAGTCTTCCTGTTGTTTAATTGTCTGCATAAAACTTAGAATATTCAAGCTTCATATATCTAGGCATGTCAATATTCCATTTAATATTCATAATTATTCTTGCATTACCACGTCAAGGCTATATATCATACTAAATTTTAATTACACATATGATCATTTTATATATTAAATTAAGAACAGGAGATACTAAAAATATAATTATTTTCATTAAAAAATAAGAGTCTACATTAGTACTTAATATGCTCTTTATATCATCAGCTCAAAATGAAAGATCTAGCCATAAATGAAATAAATAAGAAGTAAACTCATATTATTTTTATTCATAGAAGATCAAAGTACAAGAGAAGTAAGAAGTTAATCACCCGGATGAATTTAAATATCTTATGCTAGTCCCTCTAAAGATTGTTTCTTCCACTTTCCTATCATCCTTTAAACTTTACTCTAAGGAGGCACTTTCCTATCCTTCTTTAGACTTTACTGTAGCCGTAATCGGACGGATCCTCGTCACAAAAAAAAAGGATATTCATCAAAATTATTGTTGACAGTATTTCACTTATTAAATGTCATGATCATGCAAAATTATTCAATTTTTATTTACCTACCAACTCTACATAAAACTTTACTAAAAACCCATAAAACATTCAGACAAATGATCAGCTGCTGCGACTTTTTACAGGTTTCCAAACATCAAATTCGTATGAAGATCACTGTTCACCAACGGATATTATTCCTGTGAATAAATAAATACTCAATTCCTACGTAGAAGAAGAAGCAGCAGCTCCCCATCCACCACCACCAGGAGTTAAAATCTGAAGAATCTCACCAGCCTCCACCTCGACTGTGTTCTTGCCTCCCAGATATGCCTTTCTCTTATCCTTTCTAATAAGATAATTAGCCCCACGAGAACCATTCTCCCCACCCTTCAAACCTCTCGGAGCAATTACTCTCCTTTCGCTAAGTATACTTACTACGACTGGGCGCCGGAACTCTATCTCCCTCACAAGTCCATCACCCCCTCTGTGATACCCAGCTCCGCCGCTGTTCTCTCGAAGGCCGAATCTACGCAAGAAAACCGGATATCTTTGCTCGAAAATCTCCGGATCGGTCATTCTGGTGTTAGTCATGTGGCATTGAACTCCACTGGTTCCGTTCCAAGTAGGTCCAGCACCACTACCTCCTCCAATTGTCTCATAATATCCAAAATTGTTATCTCCAAATGTTAGATTGTTCATACAACCTTGTGAACAAGCACAGGCCTGGAATGCTGTAAGGATAACATCAGTCACCCTCTGTGAAGTGAGTACATTGCCGCCAACAACTGCGGCTTTCTCACTAGGAGAAAGGAAAGAGCCGTCTGGAATGAAAATTTTTACAGGGGCCAAGCATCCCTGATTCAGAGGGATATCGACATCTAACAAGCAGCGGAGACAGTAGATTACGGCTGCAGCCGTTACTGCTTGTGGGGCATTCCAATTACCATAGACTTCAGGGCTGGTTCCCTTGAAATCGAAGGTTGCCTCGCCAGTTTTTGCGTCGATGCAGAGCCTCAAGTGGATGACCGAGCCATCATCCATATAGTCCTCTTCCTCGATGATGCACGAGCGGTTTTCCTGTTCCACTCGAGCGGCCACTGACTTGAGCATTTCCCTAACGGCATCTTCAGCATTTCGTTGTACATGAATCATGTAAGCCTGTACGGTTTCTGATCCATACTGCTCAATGAGTTCTTTAATCAGGGTTATCCCCCTCTGGTTTGCAGCCACCTGCGCTCTAAGATCAGATAGGTTATCCTGAATCCTGCGAGTTCCTGGAATCTTGTAAGCTGAATTTTCATCAGAGTTTGGAGATTGAAGCAGTTTGATGATTCTCTCTTCTTGGAAGACTCCTCTCTCAACAAGTTTCAATGCCTTGATGGCAGCTCCTTCTTCCCAAATAGCTTTAGAGAAAGGGGGCATACTCCCAGGAGTAATGCCACCAATCTCTGCATGGTGGCCTCTGCTTGCCACAAAAAAGACTAGTTTGCTATTATCAAAAACAGGAGTAATAACAGTTATATCAGGTAGATGGCTTCCACCAGCACATGGATGATTAGTTAATAAAACATCCCCTTCATGAAGATTTTCACCCCAGTACTCGATTTGCCAACGAACAGTAGTAGACATGGCGCCTAGATGCACGGGTACATGAGGGGCATTTGCAACTAGTCCTCCATCAGGACTGAACAAAGCACAAGAGAAGTCGAGCCTCTCCTTGATATTTGTAGAAATGGAAGTTCTTTGGAGAGTCCGACCCATTTGTTCGGCAATGCCCATGAACCTATGATTGAAGATAGAGAGCTGCACCACATCTGCAATTTGTTCGGTTATTTTGACGGTGTATGGGGCCGAATAAATTTCGATTTTTATGTTTCCATATTTGGTTATTAAAGCCTTGCATTTAGGTTCTACAATCACGGTACTATTTCCGTTCATGATAATTGCAGGGCCTTCCAAAATGTGCCCATATCCCAACTTCTCCAGCTTGAACAATGGAGTCTGTTGCCACCCAGTTCCAAAATAGATCATGTATTGACCCTCATTTACTGGGTTTCCCAAAACTGGCTCAAGCTCGTGAGACCTCAGAATATTTGTAACTCCAATACCTCGAACTCTTACATCAGAGATAAGAATCTTTCTGTTCTGAAGTTTAAATCCATACTCTTGTTGGAAGAGCTTCACAAACTCAGCAGCGAAGTCATTTTCTTCCCCTTCAACATGCCTCTTCACCATGATGGAAGTATCAGTGCCCTCATATCTTAAGTTCAGATATGACTCGGTTGTGATGTTTTCTTCATTAAATCCTTGTTCTCTTAGCTTTTGTTTTACTTTATCTTTTAGATGCAATTCTCTTCGGGATGCTTCAATCACCGAATCTGGAGCATATACTGAAGAGTAAGGCTCCTGTGCTTCTTCAACAACATCAGCCAAGCCCATTCCATATGCACTCAATATGCCACAGTATCTGTGGATCAGTACTTCAGACATACCCAAGGACCTAGCAATAGCACATGCATGCTGAGGACCTGCACCTCCAAAGCAAGCAAGAGCATGGTTTCTGGTCTCGTGTCCCTTCATTTCTGTTAATTGCCGGATAGGACGACACATAGTCTCATTTGCAACATTAACAAAACCAAGAGCAATCTCTTCCACAGTCATATCCTTAGCAGATGGGTCCTGTCTTTTTTTATAAGAATTTATCTCAACAGACAATTTTTCAAATGCTTTTCGGGTAGCTTCAACATCTAAAGGCTGGTTTTCATCTGGACCAAATATAGAGGGGAAAAAATCTGGAATAACAGTTCCTAGTATCAAATTAGCATCAGTAATTGCCAACTCTCCACCCTTCCTGTAGCAGACTGGACCAGGATGAGCCCCAACAGATTCAGGTCCTACCCGAAAAGATCCGAATTGAAACTTGAGCTTTGAACCACCACCAGCAGCAACAGTGTTTATATCGAGCTGTGGTGCTTGAATTATGGCTCCAGCAATTTGAGTCTCTAGAACCTGCTCATAGCTTCCATCATAGCGGCTAACATCTGTAGATGTGCCACCCATATCAAACCCAATCAAAGGTTTCGATGTTTCAAGACCGAACAGGGTTTGTGAATAGCCAACAACTCCTCCTGCAGGCCCTGAAAGAACAGCTTTATGCCCAGAAAATCTATGCTCTGGAGCCAGACCACCATCTGATTGCATAAATAGCACATTCACCTTTTCTGCACCCCCCTCAAATCTAGACATGAAGCCAGTTAAGTATTCTTTGATGATTGGTGTTAGGTAGGCATCAACACTAGCTGTCAGACCTCGAGGCACCGCACGGATCATTGGAGTCAAAGAAGAAGATAGAGAAACATGCCTGAAACCCATGTTCAAAGCTAACTTCTCAATCATGATTTCATGCTGAGGGTAAGTGTATGAATGAAGCAAGACAACAGCCAAACATTTAATTCCTTTGGATAGCAAACCCTTCAAGAGAGGTTTAAGTGCTTCAATGTCAAGTGGTTTTGACACCCTGATAAGCTCCCCTGAAACGCCTTCAACCACCAAAGGAGAGGATTTCATTTCCTGTTCGAGAATAAGTTCTATCCTCTCATCTGCCTCTATTACCTCCTCATAGAGATTCGAGGGCTTTGAGACTTTAAGGTCAAATATATTTGGACGTGCTTGGTTTCCAATTTGAAGCAAGTCTTTGAAACCCTGAGTCACACAAAGGGCAATCCTTTCACCTTTCCGTTCAAGAAGAGCATTCGTAGCAACAGTAGTGCCCATACGTATCCATTCAATTTTGTCAGTGGGAATCTTGGAAGACCGCGGGATTTTATTACCAGTGTGCTCTTCAAGGATTCTCCTAATTCCTTCAATAGGAGCATCATCATAGTTTGCTGGATCAACTGAAAGAAGTTTCATTACACAACACTCTAATCGACCTGGAACTTCTGCATAGATGTCTGTGAAAGTTCCACCTCTATCAATGCAAAACTTGAATTTCCCCTCCGGATTACTTCCCATTTCAAGCTTCTCAGTTTAGGTATCTTAACAGTATTGCTGCAAGGCAAAATCAGTAAGGATTTCATCATAATAATCAATGAAGCATCACCCTCCATAGTTGCTTTATTAGGAAGAAGAAAAATGAAAAAAAAAAAAACTAGCTTTATTTTCTAGAAAAATATTTCTTTGTAATAACAAAAAAATATGGAAGAAAACAATTTTGTCGTAATGAATCACAAAAATTACCAAATACAAGCAAAATTAATTAACTGTTTGACATAAATCCTACAACAAAATATTATAATGAATGCTATATGAATATTCATAATTTTATAAAAAAAAAAAAAAAGCTATTTAGTCTCTAATTGAATAAAGCAATAAGTCTAGAACTTCTAACTAATAAATAAAACAAAGAAACAGGCGAGTTAAAAACAAAAAAAAAAAAATTAGCCAAATTTAAAGATGCTTAAAGATATCATTAACACCTAGCATACCCTTCTGCTACAGGACAAAAACCCGGTTCAAAGGCAACATAAAAGGAGTTTGTTCTTTAACACCAATGCCATTTCGGAAATATGCTGAATTTCTTGGCCCACGAGCGATTAATGGCTTTCAGCCAGAACAAAATAGATCATAGCAACACATTAGGATTCTATAGTATTCTAGCCACATAAAACAAATTTCTAACATAAAAGATCAATAATAAATAAACATAGAAAATCACAAAGGTTCATCACTATTTTCAATTACTAGCTTCAAAGCCCAGTAAAAAAATTGACGTGGTCTAAAAGATCAGATCACTGGTTCAACCACCAAGTCATTGAAATATTTCTGATTATATACATAACAGCATCTAAACAAAGTAAAATTTTAAACTTTTGAATGCCAGCATGAGAGTATTCAAGGGATGACATTTTCTCAAGAGAAAATGAATGCATGGTGAACTTTGAGACATCCAATCAGAGTTCCACACTAAAATCAAGTAATTTAAAATGTTTTAATGTTGTCGTCAGTATTCAGCTATCGTGCTGTAATATTGAAATCATGCTTTTATTCTTTCTATCCAAAAAATATAATTGGAGAATTTCCACTTCCTCTGATCTCTATTAATTCTCACTCCCTCTGAAGTAATAAATGCAAGGTAAGACAAGGAGAGCAACAGATTGACCAAAGAAATCAAAGTGAAACAGTAAAAGATAAAATGAAAAATAGAGCTTCACCGAAGGGTACTTCTAAAATTTAATCATCTAACTTTATTTGAAAAAAAAATCCTTTAATTGTGCAAATCTTCTATATCCCAACTACTTCATAACACAGAATTAAGAAATATAAATTAATCACAACTACATACTCGAACATTAACAATTCATAGTAATTAATGTATCAACAACAACAACAACAAGCCTTTATCTCACTACATGGAGTCGCCTACATGAATCCTTTTTCTCCATTGTGTCATGTTAATGGTAAAATTATCATCTAAATCTAATAAATATAGGTCATTTATAATATTTTCTAACCAAGTATTTTTAGGTCTATCTCTATCTTTCTTAATATAAGTCAAATCTAATACATCAACTTTTCTAGCCGGGTCATCAGAAGTCTGCCGTTTTTTGCTCGTTTCGTATCCTGTCTCTAAGAGTAAATCCACTCATCCACTTGAGCATCCTCATCTCTGCAACACTTAACTTAATATTATGCTTCTCTTTTAATGACCAACATTCTACACCATAAAGCATTGCAAGTCTCACTACTATCTTATAGAATTTTCCCTTAAGATTAGAGGGGCTTTTCTATCACATAACAAACCTGATATATTCCTCCACTTCAACCACTCATCCACTTGAGCATCCTCATCTCTACAACACTTAACTTAATATTATGCTTCTCTTTTAATGACCAACATTCTACACCATAAAGCATTGCAAGTCTCACTACTATCTTATAGAATTTTCCCTTCAGATTAGAGGGGCTTTTCTATCACATAACAAACCTGATATATTCCTCCACTTCAACCATCCAACTTGAATTCTACTAATAATATGACCATCTATTTCACCATCACTCTGAACAATAGAGGCAAGATATCTAAAATATTTCATTCACAAAAATTTTAAATGATATACATGATTCTTGTTATACTAATTCTAAACCGATCATCATCTAACTTATTCTCCAGTAATCTAAAATTTAGTTTTTAGCATAGACAACTTTACTTGTGAAGCCTATATCATTTACATGAGTACTTGCCATAAAAAACATCATGACTAAAAGGAAATAGATATTTACTTGAAGTTGATCAATTATATAATCTTACTATGATTGAGGAATTATACAACTGTTACTATTATTGGTTGTTTCATTATTATAAATGTCATTACAAATTTCAACAAAAATTTTATATGTATGTTTTGTCCTCATAAAAGATTTTTGTTTTTTGTTTTTTTCGGTATATTAGTAAAACTAAAGTTGGAGAGGCTGTAAAGAAAATGAAGTGTGCAAAAGCTATTGAACCAGATGATATTCTAATAGAGGTGTGAAAATACTTAGGAAATGAAGGAATTTCTTGGCTTGCTAAACTTTTTAATATTAATTTGAAGACTAAAAAGATGTTAGATGAGTGAAGAATGAGTATGCTGATTTTTATTTTTAAGAATAAAGGTGATACATAAGATTGTGTGAATTATAGAGGAATTAAGGTAATGTGTCATACTTTAAAATTATGAGAGAGAGTTATGGAGCATAGGTTACGTCGTGCTACTAATGATTCTCAAAATCAATTTAGATTCATGCCTAGCAGGTCTACTATGGAAGCTATACATTTATTGATAGGTTTGATGGAGAAGTATAGAGAGAATAAGGAGGATCTACATATGATATTTATTGATTTATAGAAAGCATATGATAAAGTTCCAAGAGAAGTGATATGGAGAGTTCTAGAAAAGAAAACGACTAATTATGTTTATATTCAAGTCATTAAGGATATGTATGCATGTGGACTCCGAAAATTCGACCTCGGCCTCCGCCCGCTTTTCTTATTCGACGAGGGAGTTTTAACAGACTAAGTTCCGAGGTAAATTTTGGAAGGCAGATGGGTTTGTAGATAAGACACTACCCAGAGATTTCGCCCTCATTTTGCGAGGACTTTATGATCTGAGTTCTGGTTTCCTATAGGCGCAAGCCCCTATAGTTAATTACCCCTCCCGATCACGAGAGAGAACTTTCGATTAAGGCTAATCGTCAATCAGATATGTAAAGAATACGTGTTATCTGGCATATAGTAGTAGCAATGGATTTAGGTATTGGTAGAAATTTGATTTGGAATTTGGGTTTTTGGAGAATTTGGAAAGTTTGAATGTTTGATATTTAAAATAGAAATTGCACCCTCTAGCACTTAAAGCGGATGGTGGGGGAATGGATGATGGACCCGATCAAGATCCCATGGTTCCGTCGTCCCGGGCCATCGTGGTCCCTGGTCTACTTAGTCAAAGGAGGTAGTCGACCCAACTTGACAGAAGGATCCTTGTCGGCAGCCATGGGTTACTTCGTCCAAGGGGACCTTGTAGACCGGGATTGGATGTTTGTCTAAGGGGATAGTTGAATTTCATATTTAAAATATTTTGGAATTTTGGGATTATTAGAATTTTGGATTTTTTGGGTAGAACTTGGATTTTGAATGGACTTTTGGGAGACATTTAAAAGTATTTGTGAAACCCTCCGGTTGAGATAGTCATTCAACACGGCCATCATTGGGGTATTTGGGGTCATTTCCACTTTAGTTGATTGAACCCTGTCAACTCGAGCAAGTTGTTGCTCAAGGATCGGGTTTCATAGGCTTCATGCCTTTGATTTAGTGAATTCTATTGATTTTAGGCTTTGAAGGCCTAAAAAGAATGTATTTAAACAAATACACCGTTCGATACAACCGTGTATTTTGTTAGGTAGTTCAAATCTTGTCGACTTCTATTGATCCGTATAGAAGGATCGGATTCGAACTTGAATTCACTTGTCAACCCGCGCAGCATCCCTAAGCGTCACGTGTGTACCAATAACACGCTCGTCGGGGCCCATGCGGGTGATTTTTATATACCTCTTTGGTGTACCTATATGTATACAATTTATAGTGTACATGCAGGGGTATTTATTTCAGATCTTATTGACGCCTTCTGTCTGCTAGTAGGAGTGTTGCAGATCCGGTGGCGTTGAGTTGTGGGTCGTAGACGCCTTCTGTCTGCTTGTATATATGTTGCAGATCCGGTGGCATTGAGTTGTGGGTCGTAGACGCCTTATCTGCTTGTATATATGTTGCAGATCCGGTGGCGATTTGGTCTTGATGTTGACCCCCTCCCCCTTTCTCAATCACCGGGGAGGGATCTTTCTGAACTTTGGAGTCAACGACTGCTGATTTGGAAATAACTCCTTTTAGGATCTTCGGTGTAGTAGACTTGTTATTTCCGGTGTTTGTGGGCACTCGAACTCTTCTCTTCTTAATTATAGAACCAAAAAGAGACTTTAAAAATTGGAACACCAGGAAATTTGGTTCTAATTTATTTGAACTTTCCTCCCATTCTGTCAGTGAGTGTCCTTTTCGTACATCGGGCTGCCTTTGTACTCGACGTACTTGAAGCTCTTGATCACCACTGTCGTAGGTGATATTCGTACTTGTGTCCACAGTGATTCATTGTACTTTCAATACACTGTTATTATCCACAAGTATCCATTTGCAGGGGACTGCTGCATCTACTACGACCTCCTGAAAATGTTTGTAGAAGACCCATTGCTTCTGCGTCATATCCACCCTTTCACCAATCTCGGGTGGGTATTTTGTGTTTGTACTTGTTTGTAGGGATAGATCTTCGATTGCCACATATGGGTAGGACTCGTACACCTGGCAGCTGTCTACTACCTCTTACAGGTACGGTGCATTGACTTTGTTGGGAGTGTTATAGGAGTCTGTGCATCGAGGTCTTGTAGTTTGAGTTTCCTCGTGTATGATCCAAATTTCGATCTTTGCATGTGTTTGGATCCAAATTCAATTTCATTCAGACTTGAATTCATCAAGTTTACAAGTCCCCGCTTGATGTCGTATAGCCTGAGTTCGAGTTAAGTTTCATTTAGACTTGAATTCCAACTCAGTATGAGTCTCCCACATTCATTCAGGTCTCCTATCATCCTACTGAATTCATCCGGATTTTAATCAAATGCTTGCAAATCTGAATTTCACTTGGCATTGTACAGTTCAAGTTCAAATGCATGTTCTTGTTGTCCACATCTTGATCCAGTTTTGAATTCAGAGTACAAGTTCAAGTCTTTGTTCAGGATCTTCTGAAGTCCTTGCAAGTTCAAATGCATGTTCGTATTGATTTGAATTTGATCTTGTTTCATTTGATTTTGACCCTTAGAAATCATTTAGAACTTGTTCAATTTTAGGTCCACTAGTCCTCTATTCTTCGTACAAGTCCTCTGCTCATTTAGTTCAATTTATGTGCATTTCTGTTCAAGTACATGTCTTCTACATTGTTGCACAAGAAGGTCTTTATGTTGTTCAAGTTCTTTGTGCATTTCAGTGAAAATTTCGGCAGCACCCCGGCATATCCCCCGTTTGGGGGAAAATTGGGGAGCTGGGCCTTCCCACCACGCTACTAGAGCGTGTATGGTAGGCGTCCGTAGACACCGCGGCCGTACAAAATTTCATCCCACCACGCTACAAGAGCGTGTATGGGGCCTTCAGCAGTACCCGTACCAGAACAGCAGTGACGTACCAGAACAGCAGTGACTCCCCACCACGCTACAAGAGCGTGTATAGGGCTCTCCCTCCTCGTCGTATGCCTCGCACCGGGCTCCCTCCTACCGTGCTACAAGAGCGCGTATAGGTGGTTCCCCGGTCCGCTGCAAACGTCGAGGATGGGATTTGGAACATCATACCTTTGCATAGTAGTCGTCGGCGGTGTCGGTGTCGAGGTCGAGGTCGTCCCCACCACGCTACAAGAGCGTGTATAGGGCTTACCCGCCTCGTCGTATGCTTCGCACCGGGCTCCCTCCCACCGTGCTACAAGAGCGCGTATAGGTGGTTCCCCGGTCCGCTGCAAACGTCGAGAACGGGATTGGAGTTAGAAATTCTACCTTGAAGACCCGGCGGAGGTGGCTTGTGGATCGAGGATCGAGGAGCATGAATTATTATTTATATAAAAAAGTAATTTTTTAAATAATTATAATTAATTACTTTTTTAATAATTAATTATAATTATTATAATTAATTATAATTAAAATAATTAATTACACTTAATTTTAATTAATAATAACCAATTAAAATTAAAATAAAAAATTTTAATTAATTTTAACTGATTATAGTTAATTATTAATCATAATAATTAACTATAATTAGAATAATTAATTAAAATTAATTTAATTAATTTTAAATAATTATTATTAAGAATAATTAAACATAATTAAAATATTTAATTATAATTACTTTTAAATAATCATAATTAATAATTATTAAAATTAATTAACTATAATTAAAAGAAATTAATTTTAATTAATAATAATAATAATAATAATATATAATAAAAATAAAATAAAAAAAAATCTCTCCATCTCTCTCTCAGGTTCGACGGCATTACGGGATTTGACCGAGCAAGTGCGTGAAGGGTAGAAAGTTACCTTCACTTCCAGCGAGCTCCCGTCTTTGCTTGCGATCAGACAGGAAGGGAAAGTCGTCGAATAGCAAAGTCGAACAGCCCGAGGGAGTCGGAGAAGCAACGCGAGCTTCCGTCCCTGCTTCCGATCGAAATGTCGTTCCTTCTGGTCCTACAGGAGGGAAAAGTTGATGGAGCGAAGTCGAACAGCTCTGAAGGAGCAGGAGGAGCGCGCGAAAGGTAGAAAGTTATCTTTACAACCGGCGAGATCCCGTTCAGGCTTCCGATCAAAACGTCGTAACTCCCGCTCCGTCTGGAAGGAAAAGCCGTCGGCGGTGCGAAGTCAGGTAGCCACGTGGGGGCAAAAGAAGCGATGTCGGCAATCTCTACACCTCTTGTGAAGCACCGAAGTCAAACAGCAATGAAAGAGGAGTGTGCAAGGAAGAGCGGGAATGAGAGGAAGAGTGAGAGAGCGAGAGAGGATAGCGAGAGGAAGAGAGGCCGAACTCTTTGGCTAATTAACGACGCGAAGTCATGCGAGGAAGCGACGTAGGAATGACTTCGACGTGCGAAATGCAGCGACGACGTGCGACTGCGTGGGATGGCAGGTACGTTGATTTTTTTTTTTTCTTTGTTTTGTTTTATACGGCAAGTTAACAAATGCCCCCCAACAAATGTGGTAGGCGTCTGGAGCGGGCCACGTTTGTTGCATGCTGATTGACCCTATGGATCTCTAGATATCTATTCTAGATGTCACACAAGGATTTTCATTTAGTGGATCTCCAAAAATTGTTTGGAAGTCACACTTTCTTTTAGTGGATCTCCAAAATCTTGTTTGGATGTCACACTAAAATTTTCATTTGGTGGATCTCCAAAATTTTGCTTGGATGTCACACTAATATTCTTTCTCCACTGCGCTTCTAGATGTATCCATAGATGGTTGATATCTTATCTTTGTAGATTGACGTTAGTGGATAGCATATGCTCAAGATTTTTCTATCATATGCTTGTATTTTGATGAAATTTTAAATATTTATTTGGGGATCTCGGCATGCAACGCAATGTCGACCCAAATAAATATTTAAATGCCCCCAGTCTTTTAGGGACATTTGTAGATGTCATCCAGGTGCTCAATCTGCAACTTTTGCTTGAGTCCTGAGATTTTGATTCTTCTGTCCTGTGCTTTATGCTGCGGACTTGATGAAGGATTGTCTGATTTGTCTTTGCTGACTTGTCAGAATTTTTATTTTCCTTCTGCCCTATGCTTCTAGCTTTGGCGGGCTTGATGAATGAGTAGATGCCAATGACCTAAACCCTTAGGCTTGTATTAGGTCGATGGCGAAAAGTCATCAGTCCAGAGCTTTGTGCATAGCGGACTTGTTGATGACGAATCCACTTAGTTCAGCCTAAGGCTTTGTGTGAACTTTAGGATAGTTTTCTTCTGTCCTTTGCTTTATGCTTTGACGGACTTAGTTGAAGGAAAATTCCTTCTATCCTTGCTTTGTGCTTGACGGATTTGTTGAAGGATTTGCAGGTTTTAGATTCAGTTGATAGTACCGAATGTAAGTAGTATCTTGATCCTTAACCACTTGAGAAGACTCTAATCTGAATCACTTGAGTTCATCAGATCGGGAGAGCTGGGATTTGACAGCTCTTCGTCCTCTGGTGTTGAGATGGGGGTTCCTCTACTGCGGCCTTTCTTATGACTTGTTGAGTAGATGGAGTTGCCAGCGATCCGGCCATATTTGGGCTAGTTGGATCCGACCTTTTACACCCATTCAGTCTTCAGACTTGAGCTATGGGAATTGCGCTTCCCAATGCTGATTTTGCTGAAGTTGACAGATTTGGAGTCATCCTTCATGATTTTGGATTTTGGAGCCTACGAACATTCAGTAGCTGCTCGAAACTCATCTTCCTTTAGAACTTTGATTCTCCGGTCATTTTGGAGAACTTTGCAGACTACGATCACTTGGACTTGTCGAGTCAAATTGGCCTTCGTTCTTCCTACAGTCCCTACTGATGAGTTGACGAAGTGGGGGTTCCGCTACTACGGCCGTTTTTTATGACTTGTTGAGTAAACGGAGCTGCCAGCGATCCGGCCATATTTGGGCTTGTTGGATCCGACCTTTTACACCCATCCGAACCTTAAGCTTCAGGCTGTTGAAAGATTTCAAGCTTTTCCGGCTCAATTTGTAGGAGTGTGTAGCCACAAAAGTCTCTTTCTTGACCTTTGAGTCTTGGTTTGTTGGAGAAGATGTTATCTCGTTCTTTAAGAGATCACTTGCATGTACTTTGAAAAAGAAGCATCTGTATTCTTTAACACAAAGCAATATTTGAATTGATAATTTTAAATATTTATTCGGGGATCTCGGCATGCAGCGCGATGTCGACCCAAATAAATATTTAAATGCCCCCTGTCTTGCAGGGTCATTTTAGAGCAGAATAGAATTGGAATATTGAAATTTTAAATATTTATTCGGGGATCTCGGCACGCAGCATGATGTCGACCCGAATAAATATTTAAAATGCCCCAAGTCTAACAGGGGAATTTTGAAACGTGTTCTCATAATACGGGAGAATTTCAAAATATGGAATACATGTGCTAACAATAATGTATGAAAACATAATACATTAAGCACAATATTTCTTTGAAAAATTTCATGCGTAGTATTTCTTCAGGTATCGGCCATTGATCGGCGGCATGGGCCTTTGACCATTCAGATCGATCAGTTGATATGCTCCTCCTTGGTACACTTTCTCGATGACGAAGGGGCCTTCCCAATTGGATACGAATTTGCCACCAATTTTTCTATGCGGGATGATTGGCCTTCTCTGCACCAGGACCAATTCTCCTTCTTGAAATGATCGAGGACGTACCATTCGATCAAAGGATTTTGTCATTCTTGCTCGATAGATCTCCAGGTTCTGCTGAGCTTGTAACCTGATTTCATCGAGTGCATCGAGCTCCTCCATTCTTAGACGAGCATTTTGTTCTTGAGTCAGCTCATTCTGGACAGCAACTCGAAGAGATGGAAGTTCAACTTCTAGTGGCAGTACGGCCTCAACTCCAAATACTAGAGAGTAAGGAGTGGCTTTGGTTGGCGTTTTGTAAGTTGTACGATACGCCCATAGCGCTTCTGCCATTTTTATATGCCACTCTCTTTTGTTCTTGGTAAGGATTTTCTTCAACAATTTCACTAGTGTCTTGTTGAAGGCTTCTGCCAAGCCATTTGCTCTTGGATAGTAAATGGAAGAGTACCGCCAATCAATTTTGTGCCGATCAACGAACTTATAGATTTTTGTACTCTTGAAAGCAGTTCCATTGTCTGAAATTATGCGACGTGGCACACCAAATCTGTAGACGATATTATGGGTGAAGAAGTTGATCACATGCTCGGACGTAACTTCTTTAAATGGGACTGCTTCTGCCCACTTTGAGAAGTAGTCGGTTGCTGCCAAGATGAAGCGGTGTCCTGCTGATGACGGCGGATCTATCGGCACAATAATATCAGTACCCCAACATTCAAATGGCCAGGATGCTATTGTAGGGTGCAGCGAATTTGGCGGTTGATGTATAACATCACCGTGGATCTGGCACTCATGGCACCTCTTAGCATGATTGATACAATCTCTGACCATGGTCGGCCAATAGTAGCCCATTCTTTTAATTTTGATTGCCATCTTGGGACCTGATTGGTATGCTCCACAGAGTCCTTCATGAACTTCTGCCACAACTTTATCAGCTTCTTTGGTCCCTAGGCACCTTAGCCACATTTGATCGAAAGCACGTCGATACAATGTGTTGTTGACAAATGCATATCGTAGCGCTCTCTTCTTGATTTGAGCAGCTAGTGATTTGTCTGTTGGCAATTTACTTTCTTTAAAATAATCAATGAAAGGTAGTCTCCAGTCATCTTCTTCCTCGACATCTAGACAATGCCACCATGATTCTGAAGCTTGACTGGCCTTTTGTCTTTTCTTAGGAACTTGATGTTCTTCAAGTTGATCCTCGAGATCAACTAGTTGGGGAGGTTGAGTATCAACTGGAGTTGTATCCTGCTGGCTTGAATTTGGTATTCCCTCTGCCTGCGGGAATTGTAATAATGCTGGCTCTAAGATCCGTCGATTGTGCACCATAATTATTATAGGCCATTCGTCGTCCATATTCGTCATTTCTTTAGCCAATTTGGCAAGAGAATCGGCTTTAGCATTTTGACCTCGGGGAACTTGAGTTAGTTTGACAATTGGAATTTGCTTCATAAGGTCAAGAACTCGCCGATGATAACAGGCCAACTCGAACTTGGTGATTTTGTAAACTCCCAGCACTTGATTTACAACAAGTTGAGAATCACCGAAGATTTGGAGATTTTGAATTCGGACATCGATTGCAATCTCCAATCCTGCTATTAGGGCTTCATATTCAGCCTCATTATTGGTCCGAGGTTCAGTCAAACTGAACGAAAATCTCATTATGCCTCCCTCGGGTGCTACGAAAATGATTCCAATTCCGGCTTGAGCCTTTTCGAGATTTGGAGGCCGAGCACGCTTGATTGACGATGCACCGTCAAAGTACATTTCCCATACTCGTAGCATCTCATCTTCTTCAACGTTCATGATCTGCTCGTCAGGTAGATCATCGTTGAGCGGTGAATCTGCAGAGATAGGATGTGCTGCAAGAAAGTCTGCCAACACTTGCCCTTTCACTGCCTTTTGAGGGACATATGTGATATCAAACTGCAGCAAAATCACTGCCCACCTTGCCAAACGACCTGTCAACGCTGGTCTTGTCATCAAGAACTTCAACGGATCGATCTTTGATATCAAGGTGATTTTGTGAGACAACATATAATGGCGGAGCTTCTGAACTGCGAAGATCAGGGCCAAGCAATGCTTCTCGATTGGAGAGTAGCGGATTTCTGCTCCTATCAACCTCCGATTGATGTAGTAGAGTGCATTCTCCTTGCCTTCTTCATTATGCTGGGCTAATAGTGCTCCGAGGGACTCTTCTAGTGCTGCCGTATACAGTATAAGAGGCTTCCCCGGGATTGGCGCCGCGAGAATGGGTGGATTCAACAAATATCTTTTGATGCTGTCAAATGCCTCCTGACATTCTGCATCCCATTTGAAACGAACATCCTTCTTCATTAGCTTTGAAAATGGTTGGCACCTACCCGACAGATTTGATATAAATCTCCGAATGAAAGCCAGTTGTCCTTGTAAGGAGCGAAGTTGCCGAAGGTTCTTTGGAGGTGGCATCTCCACGATCGCCTTGATCTTGTTGGGGTCGACTTCGATTCCTCGATGTCGAACAACATATCCCAAAAATTTCCCTGAGGATACCCCAAATGCACACTTAAGAGGGTTCATCTTCAGATCATATTTTCTTATTCTTTCGAACACGATCCTCAAGTCATGAAGGTGGTCTTTTCGGCCTATGCTTTTAATGACCAAGTCATCTACATAGCATTCGACCTTCTGATGAATCAAATCATCAAATATACGAGTCATCGCCCGCTGGTAGGTGGCACCAGCGTTCTTCAGGCCGAAGGGCATGACTGTGTAGCAGAATATGCCTATAGGCGTTCTGAATGATGTATGTCTTTCATCTTCATACGCCATTTTAATCTGATTGTAGCCTGACGATCCGTCCATAAAGGAGAACATATCGTAATTGGATGTATTGTCAACTAGAAGCTCTGATACTTGGAGCGGAAAGTCATCTTTCGGGCATGCCTTATTGAGGTCCCTGAAGTCGATGCAGATACGAATCTGGCCATTCTTCTTCTTTACAGGGACGATATTGGCAATCCAGTCAGCATATTTTTCTTCACGAATAAAGTCTGCTTCTATGAGCTTCTTCGTTTCTGCAATCACCTGCTCTTCAATCTCCAATCTCATTCTCTTTGGAGCTTGCTTGACGGGTGCTGCATCAGGCTTGATGGCCAATTTGTGAACTGCCACATCAGGGGATAAGCCAGGCATCTCAGCATATGTCCAGGCAAAGCAGTCCCTGAATTCACATAGTAGCTCTTTTATTTTTTCTATTTGATCTTCTAGTAGAAGAGAGCTAATGAAGGTTGGGCGAGGATCTTCCTCAGTTCCCAAGTTGACTTCTTTGAGCTCGTCCATCGTAGCAGCTTGTCCACCATCTTCCAGTTCTTCTGGTGCAGGCTCAGCTTCTACGGGTTTATCATCATAAGCATTGGTTTCGTATGTTTCTTCAACACCATCATCCTCAGATTCAACTTCCATGCATGTGATTGCCCGGCAAGTTTCTTTCCGGAGGAATTTTCTTTTGATGAATCCAATGCCTTTATATGCATCTATATCCTTTCGTCGTAATGGATGCGGACTTCTCCCATACCAGAGGCCCAAGCTTGTACGGAGCTGTCGCTTGGTAGTAGAAATATTGATTTGCTTTCGTAGCATCCTTTGAATATTTTTGGTATTGAATTTGGGTAGCCTCGTAGGAAATAATTCTTCGGAGTCGAGGAGCATGCAATCCCAGTCATGATTCTCCTCTTCATGAACTCCCGTGGAATATAACACATTCTTTGGCACAGTCCCATTTTTACGGGGAGGCAGATAAAGAGTGGAGAGTTCTTCAATTTTATGAACCTCGCGCGAAAAGATTTCCTTGAAATGTTGCAAGGGAACACGTGTGACTACGAGTACGCTGTCTGAAATCAACAGACTGTCTATTCTTCTGGAGAACACACTCTGCACTGAGTTCATGTATATTGAGTCGAAGTCATAATCATCATTTGAAAATTCAATCTGCCTACTCCATTCATCCGTGGACTGGCATATTTTTCGAGATTTAGCAGGAGTAACATCATCTTCATCCGTGTCACTCCCAAGATGAGGTACATGTTTCTTTTCTTTAGGAATGATTTGTGATTTTGGAAGAGTCGGCGCTGCCTTCTTTCTCCCCACACGCTTCTTCTCATCTTCTTGCTTGGATTTCTTTGCAGCCTTAGAATTTGATGCTCTAGCCTCAAGAGAACTTAACGACTTTTGCTTCTTTGGCATGAAGTACTTAGCATCTTCATAAATTATTACTTCATGTACTGCAAAGGGCTGAATATCGCCAGAGATCCTGAATTCTTCTCCTTCTCTGAGATACTTCATGCACTGGTGTAATGTTGAAGGGACAACGCCGTATTCATGCAGCCAGGGGCGACCCAATAACGCCTTGAACGAAGTGTCCGCATCAATTACATGAAATTTGGCTTCCGTATGGAGTTTCCCAAATACAAGAGGAAGCATAAACGAACCAAGAGTTTTCTGCCCTTTCTCGTTGAAGCCGTGCACCATCAGTTTATCTTGGCCAAGATGTTCCACATCGAGGCAGAGGGATCTCAGTGCCTTAAGGCTCATAAGATTTACGGAAGATTCGGGGTCAATCAAAATTCGACTGATCATCATACCATCGCTCTCTGCCGTAACATACAGAGGGCGGTTGTGATCTGCCGTTCCAAGCATCATATCATCATTAGCAAAGGTGATGAGGGGCTCATTTCGAGCTTGCAAGACTTCAGTTAGATTACGCTCAGCAAAATATGCCTCATATCTTTCGGGGTCCTTGAGAGCTTGGATCAAAGTCTCTCGAAGGTCTTTAGACATCAGGAGGGCATCGTATATGCTGAGTTGCGCTGGGATCTTCCGTAAGTGAGATAAGATATTGTAATCTATCCCCTTAGATGAAGTCTCTTTCTTCTTGGAGTCATTTAGGATAATATCTTCATTGACAATTATCTCTTTTCCTTTATCTTTGTTAGGAATCCCCTTCTTTGGTGGAGGCGGCAGTACTTTGCCACTCCTCAACTGCACCTGGGCCACCTCATCTGATTCAGACTTGTTTGATGAAGCATTCTCTTCAGAGTCAGCCATTGTTGTGTCTGGGGATTCATCTGTAGACTCGGAATCGTCTCCCAACTTCACTTGTTTCATTTTTGATTCTATACTTGGGTCTGAATCTTCATCATCTGGAAAACATAGATCTTCTGAACTGAATTTCATTGATGACACCATCAGACAAAATTCAGGGGTCGCTTCTTTAGCGTATTTCTCCCTTTCTGATATTTTTAAAGTCGTTGAGATGACTCGACATATCTCCATAGGAAGAGATTCATCATCAGCTTCTTCTTCATTTTCATCTATTTTAAGCTCTTTCATAAAATCACCGAGCTTAATAGGCCTCCTGACAGTTTGGTAATATTCACCCAAACTATCAATAGCCTTTTGAGTTGCAGTCTTCTTTACCACAGGCTTCTTCAACTTGGCTTTCTTCCTAGAAGACTTTGGCTTTGCTTTGCCGGATTTTGACGAGCTAGCTTGGACAGGTTGCTGTTTAGAAGTGGATGCATTGGATGCAGGCAACCACTTTAGATTCAGCACCGGCTCAGTAGGAGACTTCCACTTGACACCTGGAACTCCTTCTAGCTGTTTCAACATTTTTGTTGTCTTCTTGGAGACCACGGTCTCCCATTGCTTCTTTTGGACAAATTCTTTTGTTGCTGTTTCTTTAGGCGGGAGTACGGAAGAGGACGTTACTACCCGGGTGGATTCCTTTATGGGACGAACCAACACATTATCTGATAATGTCAGTTCTCTCCTCTTGTACATCTTTTCTAACCAATCTTTGAAGACATAACAATCTTCAATTGGATGGCTAACTACCCGGTGATATGGGCAGTAATTTGGGTCACCACTGTGCTTGGACTCTTCAGGTCTTTTACATTCTGGTAACTCCAGGCCGCTCTTGAGTGCTTGTCGGAATAGCTTGGCGACACTTTCCCGCTTAAATGAATACTCTTTATTCATTTTCTCCTTGAGGGAGGGGAACGTTTTATCACCAGTTCCTGCAGTCTGCCTCTGGCGCTCTCCTCCATTAGGAAAGGCTCGAGGGTTGTCGTTTCCTCCAAGAACTAGTTTTGGTTGAGGATTTGGATTGTAAGCCTGTTTTGACTTTTCTTCGTATTGCATAGGTTGTTTTCCTTTATCCACATTATACACTGCCCGTTTACCTTTATCAGGTCCGGGAGGGAGTGCAGAGTAGGCATCATTTCTCCTAGCATCAGGCGCCTTAGCCTTTTTGGATCTGTCAGCGAGATTTTCTGACTTCGACAAATTCAACTTTTCAAACTTAGCCACCCTGTCCAACAGATCTTGAAAGGTGGTGATTGAAGCCATGCATAAAAAGGGTTGCATTTTGTCATCAATGTTTCCCATCAACAATTGAACTGCATGTTCTTCTTCCAGCTGCTGCTCGCACTTCATGCTGAGATTGCGCCAGCGTGTTATATATTTCGTCACTGACTCTTCCTTTCTCCTCTTATCTAGAGCAAGATCAGCGATAGTAGTCTTCTCTGTTGCACTGGCAAACCTTTTCACGAATAAGGCTTCCAGCTCCGCAAACGTCCTTAATGAATCATTTGGCAGTTCGGCGTACCATTCGAAAGCAGTTCCACTCAAGCTGCTCACGAATTGCCTGAATAACAGAGCATCATTGCCTCCTGTATTTCCACAGGTTGCTTTGAACTGCGCCAGGTGTTGTCTGGGATTTTTATTGCCATCGAAGATATTGAACTTCGGTACAGAATATCCTTTTGGATATGGCACCTGATCGTACTCTGCTGGGTACGGGCGACCTTTTCCTACCAACTTCTCTGCCTGTTCAGCCGCTATAATGGCCTTAATCTTTTCGCTAATTAAGCCATCAAGCTGTGCTGCAGTTACAGGCTCAGAGGCACTCGCCACATTTTGTGGAGTACGCTGGCGGGTTGGATCATTAGTTTCTTTGCCACCTTCAAGTACACCTTTCACTCCTGAAGCTTGGTGTGCTTGAGAATTTTGAGGATTAGCAGATTGGTTGATGGGTTGAGCCGGTGCAGGGCCCACAGAAGTGGTTTTCTGCATCATCTCCATCATGGCCGTCATCTGAGTCATCATCTCAGTCATTTTATCATTTAACTGAGAGATTTCTCTATCTTTCCTTCGCATCTGTCGCCTCATCTGATTTCTCATTTCAGCGAGTGTGATGTCTTCACCTCCGAAGGGATTTTCTCCGACTTCTTCTTCTTCATCATCTCCTTCTTCTGAGGAGCGAGCACTTTGGCTAGCAATGGATCTAGCCCTGTGGCGACGTCGATAAACACGTACGCGCGGCTGTGATTGTTGGTCTTCTTCATCACCATCATCATCTTCAACATCAATGTGGCTGACCATACGAACCATTTTGATCTCCATAGTATCATCATCGTCATATTCTTTTTTTTCATCTTTTTGCACCTGAATTTCTGAGCGGCGTCGCCACTGAATTTCAGGCTCTTGACTTGGAATGATTACTTCTTCGATCTGCGGACTACGATCGAAATAAACTTCCTCTTTGGTTGAAGTAGGAGAATGACGGGATCTCCTGGAAGACTCTCCAGGATGTCGACCGTCAATATAATTGTCGTCACTATGGGCCTTCTTTCGGACCCATTTCTGACGAGTTCTGTTAGTAGGGGCAGATCTCCGGTAGACAGCTCCGGATGTCACGCTTGACTTATCTCTTTCTTCAAAGATCTTTTCCTTTCGAGGCTTCGGCCTCCAAACTTGTTTACCTTTCCGCTGGGCCCTTTCGGCGACGGATTCCTGGACATGTGGTCCAAGTGTCACGCCCCGATGTGCTTCCCGCGGAACTTGGCGTTGGTAATTTCTTTGTTTGGCTATCACAACAGACGATAGCCTCTCTCTTGGAGGAGTTCTTCGGGCCTCAACAATCAGTGGCCTCTGGAACTTCTTTTTCATTAAGCCCTTCTCCTTGACTGTCTTCAGTACACGGTGTACCCGGGCAGACAGACGTTCAGGCTCTCTTATCTTCTGAGGGGCTGGAACTTCAGGTCGACGCTCCCAAAAAGATTTCTTGAGCTCACCAGAAGAGCTATTTCTTTTTATCCACTTTAGATTTGCGAACTTATTCTGAGTGGGGATATTGATCTTTGATTCTGGTGCTGGCAAATTGGAGGGATGGACTGGTACAGGTAACTGCTGAGCTCGCAGCTCTGCATTTCTCTTCCTCCTTTGCCTTCTAGTAAGCCTTCCTCCAGAAGAGAAAGCTTCAGTTTCATACCTCCCAGGTGCAACAGTCTCTCTGGGTAGGGCGGTGGTGTTTGCAGTCACCACAGAGATCTTTCTTCCAGTGACAACCCTCTTTGCAGTAAGGGTCTCAGGTTGGGATAGTCTTTCAAAGACAGAAGTTCTTCCTTGAGCAGTACCTCTGGCAGCAGTCCTTGCAGAATAGGATCTTCCAGAAAGTTCTTCTGAGTTTACGCCGTACACAGGAACGGCTGCAGCCTTTGCAGTAGCTGCTGAGAATTCGAGCCCACCAAAGTGGATGGTGGCTCCAGTATTTCCAGTTTCAATGACAGCATTCGCCAGTTGAATTCTGGCTCCTCGTCCCAGTTGGACGGTCATTGGGATGTCCTGCATTTCCATTCTACAAAAATGAAAGACGGGAGTTAGTGATCAGAATTGATACATCACCCCACGCTTTCTTAACAAAGAAATAACGCAGAACCAACAATAGAAGCAGGAAAGTTAGCATGGAATTAAAAATCATGCTAAACGAAAGATTCATTTTCAGGAACTTTCAGTAATGGATCTTTGGACATAAGAACCAAATGTCACATCCTGATGTTCACCATATAGAGCATAGCATTTTGGCTGCTACTATAACATTATATGACTAGCCAAAGATGGAAAGAGAAACCATTCCCCAGCGGAGTCGCCAGAAATCTGTGGGCTCCGAAAATTCGGCCTCGGCCTCCGCTCGCTTTTTTTTTATTCGGCGAGGGAGTTTTAACAGACTAAGTTCCGAGGTAAATTTTGGAAGGCAGATGGGTTTGTAGATAAGACACTACCTAGATATTTCGCCCTCATTTTGCGAGGACTTTATGATCTGAGTTCTGGTTTCCTATAGGCGCAAGCCCCTATAGTTAATTACCCCTCCCGATCACGAGAGAGAACTTTCGATTAAGGCTAATCGTCAATCAGATATGTAAAGAATACGTGTTATTTGGCATATAGTAGTAGCAATGGATTTAGGTATTGGTAGAAATTTGATTTGGAATTTGGGTTTTTGGATAATTTGGAATGTTTGAATGTTTGATATTTAAAATAGAAATTGCACCCTCTAGCACTTAAAGCGGATGGTGGGGGAATGGATGATGGACCCGATCAAGATCCCATGGTTCCGTCGTCCCGGGCCATCGTGGTCCCTGGTCTACTTAGTCAGAGGAGGTAGTCGACCCAACCTGACAGAAGGATCCTTGTCGGCAGCCATGGGTTACTTCGTCCAAGGGGACCTTGTAGACCGGGGTTGGATGTTTGTCTAAGGGGATAAATTTGAATCCACCTTAGCTAACAGAGGGCTTTGTGCCCTATCGATCATATCCTATTAATTCATATCTCAAGGATTTGATGCCAATAAGGAACGTATTGGCTCTGGCCATAACCGGTATCTGTGGTGCCATTTGGCGGCGAAACCACTCGGTTCAGAGGGCCCCGGGTCATAACCGTTTACCTGCAGTGCCATTTGGCGGCTAACCGCCGGTTAGAGGACACGTACCACGTCCTTACAGGCAGGAGATTGTTTTGAGAATGGATCCTAGTGATATTTTCGACTAGGCATTTGGCTCTTTGTGAACTAGAGTTTAATTGAATTTATCCACCCCGGCAGACTGTTGCGGATGGTGGATGGATTTTGCTTTTAAGTGTGGATAGTTGAATTTCATATTTAAAATATTTTGGAATTTTGGGATTATTAGAATTTTGGATTTTTTGGGTAGAACTTGAATTTTGAATGGACTTTTGGGAGACATTTAAAAGTATTTGTGAAACCCTCCGGTTAAGATAGTCATTCAACACGGCCATCATTGGGGTATTTGGGGTCATTTTCACTTTAGTTGATTGAACCCTGTCAACTCGAGCAAGTTGTTGCTCAAGGATCGGGTTTCATAGGCTTCATGCCTTTGATTTAGTGAATTCTATTGATTTTAGGCTTTGAAGGCCTAAAAAGAATGTATTTAAACAAATACACCGTTCGATACAACCGTGTATTTTGTTAGGTAGTTCAAATCTTGTCGACTTCTATTGATCCGTATAGAAGGATCGGATTCGAACTTGAATTCACTTGTCAACCCGCGCAGCATCCCTAAGCGTCACGTGTGTACCAATAACACGCTCGTCGGGGCCCATGCGGGTGATTTTTATATACCTCTTTGGTGTACCTATGTGTATACAATTTATAGTGTACATGCAGGGGTATTTATTTCAGATCTTATTGACGCATTCTGTCTGCTAGTAGGAGTGTTGCAGATCCGGTGGCGTTGAGTTGTGGGTCGTAGACGCCTTCTGTCTGCTTGTATATATGTTGCAGATCCGGTGGCGTTGAGTTGTGGGTCGTAGACGCCTTCTGTCTGCTTGTATATATGTTGCAGATTCGGTGGCGATTTGGTCTTGATGTTGACCCCCTCCACCTTTCTCAATCACCGGGGAGGGATCTTTCTGAACTTTGGAGTCAACGACTGCTGATTTGGAAATAACTCCTTTTAGGATCTTCGGTGTAGTAGACTTGTTATTTCCGGTGTTTGTGGGCACCCGAACTCTTCTCTTCTTAATTATAGAACCAAAAAGAGACTTTGAAAATTGGAACACCAGGAAATTTGGTTCTAATTTATTTGAACTTTCCTCCCATTCTGTCAGTGGGTGTCCTTTTCGTACATCGGGCTGCCTTTGTACTCGACGTACTTGAAGCTCTTGATCACCACTGTCGTAGGTGATATTCGTACTTGTGTCCACAGTGATTCATTGTACTTTCAATACATTGTTGTTATCCACAAGTATCCATTTGCAGGGGACTGCTGCATCTACTACGACCTCCTGAAAATGTTTGTAGAAGACCCATTGCTTCTGCGTCATATCCACCCTTTCACCAATCTCGGGTGGGTATTTTGTGTTTGTACTTGTTTGTAGGGATAGATCTTCGATTGCCACATATGGGTAGGACTCGTACACCTGGCAGCTGTCTACTACCTCTTACAGGTACGGTGCATTGACTTTGTTGGGAGTGTTATAGGAGTCTGTGCATCGAGGTCTTGTAGTTTGAGTTTCCTCGTGTATGATCCAAATTTCGATCTTTGCATGTGTTTGGATCCAAATTCAATTTCATTCAGACTTGAATTCATCAAGTTTACAAGTCCCCGCTTGATGTCGTATAGCCTGAGTTCGAGTTAAGTTTCATTTAGACTTGAATTCCAACTCAGTATGAGTCTCCCACATTCATTCAGGTCTCCTATCATCCTACTGAATTCATCCGGATTTTAATCAAATGCTTGCAAATCTGAATTTCACTTGGCATTGTACAGTTCAAGTTCAAATGCATGTTCTTGTTGTCCACATCTTGTTCCAGTTTTGAATTCAGAGTACAAGTTCAAGTCTTTGTTCAGGATCTTCTGAAGTCCTTGCAAGTTCAAATGCATGTTCGTATTGATTTGAATTTGATCTTGTTTCATTTGATTTTAACCCTTAGAAATCATTTAGAACTTGTTCAATTTTAGGTCCACTAGTCCTCTGTTCTTCGTACAAGTCCTCTGCTCATTTAGTTCAATTTATGTGCATTTCTGTTCAAGTACATGTCTTCTACATTGTTGCACAAGAAGGTCTTTATGTTGTTCAAGTTCTTTGTGCATTTCAGTGAAAATTTCGGCAGCACCCCGGCATATCCCCCGTTTGGGGGAAAATTGGGGAGCTGGGCCTTCCCACCACGCTACTAGAGCGTGTATGGTAGGTGTCCGTAGACACCGCGGCCGTACAAAATTTCATCCCACCACACTACAAGAGCGTGTATGGGGCCTTCAGCAGTACCCGTACCAGAACAGCAGTGATGTACCAGAACAGCAGTGACTCCCCACCACGCTACAAGAGCGTGTATAGGGCTCTCCCTCCTCGTCGTATGCCTCGCACCGGGCTCCCTCCTACCGTGCTACAAGAGCGCGTATAGGTGGTTCCCCGGTCCGCTGCAAACGTCGAGGATGGGATTTGGAACATCATACCTTTGCATAGTAGTCGTCGGCGGTGTCGGTGTCGAGGTCGAGGTTGAGGTCGTCCCCACCACGCTACAAGAGCGTGTATAGGGCTTACCCGCCTCGTCGTATGCTTCGCACCGGGCTCCCTCCCACCGTGCTACAAGAGCGCGTATAGGTGGTTCCCCAGTCCGCTGCAAACGTCGAGAACGGGATTGGAGTTAGAAATTCTACCTTGAAGACCCGGCGGAGGTGGCTCGTGGATCGAGGATCGAGGAGCATGAATTATTATTTATATAAAAAAGTAATTTTTTAATTAATTATAATTAATTACTTTTTTAATAATTTATTATAATTATTATAATTAATTATAATTAAAATAATTAATTACACTTAATTTTAATTAATAATAACCAATTAAAATTAAAATAAAAAATTTTAATTAATTTTAACTGATTATAGTTAATTATTAATCATAATAATTAACTATAATTAGAATAATTAATTACAATTAATTTAATTAATTTTAAATAATTATTATTAAGAATAATTAAACATAATTAAAATATTTAATTATAATTACTTTTAAATAATCATAATTAATAATTATTAAAATTAATTAACTATAATTAAAAGAAATTAATTTTAATTAATAATAATAATAATAATAATATATAATAAAAATAAAATAAAAAAAAATCTCTCCATCTCTCTCTCAGGTTCGACGGCATTACGGGATTTGACCGAGCAAGTGCGTGAAGGGTAGAAAGTTACCTTCACTTCCAGCGAGCTCCCGTCTTTGCTTGCGATCAGACAGGAAGGGAAAGTCGTCGAATAGCAAAGTCGAACAGCCCGAGGGAGTCGGAGAAGCAACGCGAGCTTCCGTCCCTGCTTCCGATTGAAATGTCGTTCCTTCCGGTCCTACAGGAGGGAAAAGTTGATGGAGCGAAGTCGAACAGCTCTGAAGGAGCAGGAGGAGCGCGCGAAAGGTAGAAAGTTATCTTTACAACCGGCGAGATCCCGTTCAGGCTTCCGATCAAAACGTCGTAACTCCCGCTCCGTCTGGAAGGAAAAGCCGTCGGCGGTGCGAAGTCAGGTAGCCACGTGGGGGCAAAAGAAGCAATGTCGGCAATCTCTACACCTCTTGTGAAGCACCGAAGTCAAACAGCAATGAAAGAGGAGTGTGCAAGGAAGAGCGGGAATGAGAGGAAGAGTGAGAGAGCGAGAGAGGATCGCGAGAGGAAGAGAGGCCGAACTCTTTGGCTAATTAACGACGCGAAGTCATGCGATGAAGCGACGTAGGAATGACTTCGACGTGTGAAATGCGGCGACGACGTGCGACTGCGTGGGATGGCAGGTACGTTGATTTTTTTTTTCTTTGTTTTATTTTATACGGCAAGTTAACAATGCAGGAGCTATTACTTGTGTTCAAACACAAGTGGTTTGACCAAGTATTTTCCTATTTTTGCTAGATTACATCAAGGATCAGCTTTAAGCGCATATCTTTTTGCTTTATTCATGAATGTTCTCACTAGACATTTGTAAGAGGTTGTACCTTGGTGTATGTTTTTTGCTAATGATATTCTTCTTGTTGATAAGACCAGAGGGGGAGTTGAAGGTAAACTTGAATTATGGAGGTTAACCCTAAAGTCTAAAGGTTTTCATTTGAGTAAATCTAAAATCGAATATATGGAGTGTAATTTTAATAGTAATGGATCTATTGGTGGATTGTGACTTTGTGTGATCAAGTCATTAATAAGAGTGCACGTTTTAGATATCTTGGTCTATTATTCTGAGTAATGGTAAAATAGATAGGCATATTATTAGTAGAATTCAAGTTGAATGGTTGAAGTGGAGGAATACATCGAGCTTGTTGTGTGATAGAAAAGTACCCTTCAAACTTAAGGGAAAATTCTATAAGATGGTGGTAAGACCTGCAATGCATTATGGTGCAGAAAGCTAGACATTAAAAGAAAAGCATAATATTAAGTTAAGTGTTTCAGATATGAGGATGTTCAAGTAGATGAATGGCTTTACTCTTAAAGACAGGATACGAAATGAGTACATACGCGAAAAGGTTGGAGTAGCTTCTATAGAAGATAAGATTAGAGAGAGTCTCTTTAGATGGTTTAATCACATAAAAAGGTGGCCTTCTGATAACCCCGTTAGGAAAGTAGATGTATTGGATTTGGCTTATGTTAAGAAAGATAAAGGTAGACCTAAAAAGACTTTGGTTAGAAAATATTAGAAATGACATTTCTTTATTAGTTTTAAATGAAAATTTGACTCTTAACAGGACAATGAAAAAAAAGGATTCATGTATAAAGGCTTGATGTTGTTGTTGTTGTTATGTTTTCTTCCCATACCCCAAATCAATTCTCAAGGTACTTAATCATATTTAAATTAAAATGAAATTTTATAAATAATATTCATTTGATATTTTATTGATAAAGCATCCTAGTCATAAATTTCTAAATGATGCTAATGTTTTTCAAATTTTTCACCAAATTGAATGTGGTGCTTAATCAGACATTTGTGATTCTATATTTGATAATTATCAGACACATGCATGCACTTATCCTCAATCATACATGCATACACATTTACTTTTATTTAACTATAAAAACAAAGTAATTACAATATGTTTCAAATTTTTATAGAATATGATGTAATTTACATTAAGCTCCCATTGAGATCCCAAAGCCCAAATGAGGTGGGGTTGAAACTAGACTAGATATAAATTGGATATTATTCAGTTTTATACCAAATAAGGATATTTTAAACAATTTTCGCTCTTCCTGACTATCATGTTCCTTTAGTTATGAGGGGACATAATCATAAACATACTTCTTAAAGCTAAATGCACAATTATGATATTAGATAGATATAATGTTGATTCATGATTAATGAAATGTCTCAGTTGAATCTAATATCAAGTCTAAACTCAGGATACTGAGGTGGATATAGCTTAGTGGTATTGTCTTTATCTAACATCTGCGGTAAAGTCAATCCAATGCCATCCTAGTAGCTGGAAACATGTTCTTGCTTGTGTATAATTGTTGTTTGCTTTTTGTTTTGCTAAAAATCAAGATTACTCATAGGTTACGTTCAAAAAACAATGATGAAACCAATATCACTCAATGCATTTCACATAAAACCTAACTTGTTCCATAAGCCTTCGGCACACCAAATTCCAGATAATATTTTGATACAAGAGGATTAGTTTGAACCCTGGAAAACTAGTTTTGGCGATTCTATGAAGCTTGAAATCCATGAATATGAAGAGAAATTATAGGAAACTAACGATCATCTTTTCAGCATGAACTAATAGATGAACAATATGATAGTTGATCAACTGGATACAAGGATGGTTCAAATGGACATAATGATTGCTGCCATTGAAACTCTTGCTATTAAGATAGTGCTTCGATCATTTCCTCATTCACCTATTTAGGCAAATGGAGAGCATCTAATAGAAGACAGCAAACATAGAGAAATTCATCTACCAGGATAGAAGCTGAGAAGAATACATCAACTGATGAAGGATAACATCTTCCATTCTAGTTAGAGACAAAGTTGGAGTTTCTTTACTATGATAGGACAACCAAAACTGGAGGCAATAAATAATTTGTTTGAGCTTTTAGAATCATATTTCATGATTTATGATTATTATGATAGTAAAAAAATCACATTTCTCATTTGAAGTTTCTCGCACAATTTAGTGCAGTGAAAATCACATTTTTAAAATATTGATATGCCAATCCTTGAACAAGGTCTTAAAAAGTGAAATATGGAATTGAGGCATTTTTCCTTAGAGAGGCGAGGCATAAGCCTCGATGCAAATTGAAACGTGAGCCTAAAAACAATACAACAACAACAACAACAACATCAAGCCTTTATCCCACTACGTGGGGTCGGCTACATGAATCCTTTTTCTCCATTGTGTCATATTAAAAGTCAAATTCTCGTTTAAATCTAATAAAGAAAGGTCATTATTAATATTTTCTAACCAAGTCTTTTTAGGTCTACCTCTACCTTTCTTAACATAAGTCAAATCTAATACCTCTACTCTCCTAACCGGGTCATCGGAAGGCCGCCGTTTTATGTAACCAAACCATCTAAGGCGACTCTCTCTAATCTTATCTTCTACTGGAGCTACTCCAACCTTTTCACGTATATGCTCATTTCGTGAGCCTAAAAACAATAATATAAAAACTTCATAAAATTGTAATTAATTCATAAAAATAACAAAATGAAATAAACTATCAACATATTTACTTTATTTATCATAATAAAGATATAAACCACAAATCTCAATATTAAATGTTATTATAAAATGAAATTTTGAAATGAGATTCAAACACTTAAATAAACAAAGCGGATTAGGATCATGACAGCCTCATCCTCACTTTCAATTAAGTTAAAGGAGTCCTCGTATATAATACTTCTATTATCCTTACATTTTGTCTGATTGTCATTTTTAAAATATTTTTCAATTACAACTTTTTTCTTACTCCCTATATCAAATGACATGGCATTAAATATAATCTAAAATAAAACATATTTCTCATGGCCCCACAATCCTGATCCCATTCGGAGCTCTATGTCCTAGCATGCGATGTCGTGTAGTAATATAATAGAATTGAATATAAAATAATAAAAATAATAATATTTAATATATAATAAAAATTTCATAAAGTTTAATCCAAATGCATTGTTTCCTCAAAAAACTTTAAGTTGTTAAGCCTCGAGACATATGCCTCATTTGAAAAAAGGCATTAGCCTCGTTGACGTTAGTGAGGCTTAAGCGTCGAGGCACTCCTTGTGCCCCTCAATTCTAGGTGTGCTTCAGGTTGTGCTCCTTGAACAATTTTTTAAATGATTTCATTGACATGAGCAAAATTCAAAAGATGATAGAAAGCTAACTTATCATTCTTGAAGAAGAAAAGTGGATTTTATAGTAGAATTTGAATACTCGACAAAAATTTGAAGTTAATCAACAACTTCAGAAATTTCATTTAATGAAAATTTTGTATTCATGAAATAAAGAAGGGCATCCAAAATTAGCACAAAACTGAAGCCTTTTCTCTTTACTATTGTCCTTAAAGCTAGTACAGAAGCTATTGCACTTGAGGGAAGCAATATGATGGGGACATCGAAGCTTGGAAATTTTATCAGAGGTGTGGTCGCCGATCTATGGCCACGATCGCGCCATATATTTTTAAGTCGTCATATGTATTTGTTTTTATTTATTTGTATTTGTATTTGCTTTAGTCGCTTTCCCCTTTTTACCCCTTAAGGGTTGTCATGTGTAAGCCCAAAGGGCGATGTTGTCTTTTTATTTTTGTCCATTGTATGAGGCTATATGTAGCCCTTATGTTCTCTTTTGATGTTAAGAAATGAATGAATAATAAAATTTTCAGCGTTGAGTTCTTGCGAGAGGGTGAGAGGTTTGGAGAGAGATCCCTTAGAGAGGGAAGCGTATCACTCACCAACCTTGGAAGAGTCTGGGTTTGTGGTTAGTCGTATCTTTTCTTTTCTACTTTTCCTCCCTTCTTTCCTCCTCCATCCCACGGTTCACCTAGCTCCACCGTCGGCCCTCCCCATCTTCCCCACCTACCTACCCGTCGGTTCATCAAACCACCACCACCTCAAACAACCACCCTCTCCCTACATAGCCATCGGCCCCCCTCACCCAAATCCCTAGCACAACTGCCGCCAGCCCCCTTTAGGGTTTCCCTCCATCCATGCTTGCACTTACCTCCTTTCCTAATGGGTTTTCATATTTTAGGTAACTCAATTAATTGCAAATTCATATCTATTTGAATTTGAAATTGTTACCTAAAATACAAATCTTATTTTAGGAAAGTTGCCAAATTTTAGCCCTTTGAATTTTAAAATTTATTGGGAATTAATTAAGCCATTCCTAATTTAATAATCCAATTCAAGAAGGCTTGATTTTATTTCCCAAAACCCCCTATCTCTCTCTCCATGCCGCCGGCCCCCTCCTTGAGTCCCCACCTCCTAAATACTTTACAACTTCAAGTGATTCCCCTTTGGGAAGATTTCAAATCCTCTTTCCTTCTCTCTTAGCCGCCCCCACCCTTTCCTAATTACACCCAAATCCTTTTCAAACTAAAAGTATTATTTGGGAAAACAATTGCTTGATTTCCCTCCACCTTTCTTCTTCTAAAACCTGAACATAATTTTTCTCCACACCCTCACCCTTGGCCAGCCACATCTCTCCCTTTTCCCCACTTGAATTCTCAAGATAAGCTCCTCCCTCTCAATAGGAGTCTTTAAGGGAAGCAACGACCTTCGTCTTTAACACATCAACCTTTCTGAATCGATGAATGGCCACCCCGATCTTGATTCCGAATTCGTTTACAACGAGCAAGAAAACATCGACATTCTCCAGTCAACCTTCTTCGACGTCAACCCGAAAGTCGACAACTCCGTCGAAGAATATTTTGATTGCATCATCTTCACACTATCCGAAGCAATCAAAGAACAACTCGCAAACATATAGTGACAAATTGTTTCCGGTCATCAACAAGGGTGAACTTCTTCCCCTATTCATTTATCTTCTTATTCCACTAATCTTGTTGGTGGTGATTCAACCGCAAGGAGTCGTGCCTCGCTCTCTTTCTTCTTTTAGTAAATCTAGGATTTGAGTTTTGACTTTCTATCTTTCTGATTTCGTTGTTAACTTAGGGATTTTAATTGAGTAACTACTTAATTTGCATTGTGTTGAAATTCTAAATTACTTTAATGATTCAAGTTCTTAGTTTGTGATTTGGCCTGACCGTAGCTACTCTTTTGTTTTTTATCATCGTTTAGTGGCTAACAGTCTTAATTACTATTTGCTCGTTTCAAAATGTGCAAATTTTTTATTCCAATCATTTTTGCATGTATGTCCTGCATCACAATATGAGTCTTATCTATTGAACAAAAAAATCCTAATTTGCTATTGTGAAAAAGAAGACTAAAAGTTTGGCTATAGAGAGCAAGAAAGTAGATACCATCTCGCCACTACAAAAATACCAAAATGCATACTTACAAATGTCTAAAATTTATATCCAGATAAGAAGAGAAATTGGGAAGAAAATAAAAATAAGACCTTTTTATAGCCCATCCTACTATAGCATATATATTCATTTAGGTCACCTCTAGTAATTATTATTTCTTCTTTAGGTATTGATCATCCTTTAACTCCCAAAATTAATTTTTTAAACCATCTTCTAATACAAAGTAAGGAGCATAACTGCTAATAACATTTATAATGTTATCATGAATAATTAACATAATTATAACCATCATATTATTAATCTTATTCACTTAAATAATTTTATCCTTGTACTCTATATCCATAACTCTTTCAGTATCATTTCTATTCTTAATGTTCCTAATGTACAATAACTTAAAACTTTCCCTAATGCCCTTAGGTTTTATCCATTCCAATTAATTTCTTGAGAACAAGTAATACATTTTCTTTTTTTATTGTTATTATGCCCTCCAATTCTATTATCTTTTCATTCATAGTCCCTAAATTATATAATATCGTATTCAATATTAATATATCATTTATGATAAATGATGATTTTGTGTGAATGTTTTTGAGTTATGAGTAAGGTTATGTTGGTTTATCATAGGATTTGATAAGTGAAATGAAGTAGTGCATCTATGTTTGGACGATGAGTGTCATTTGTTCTTATATATGATGGAGAATTGTCTTTAGATGATAAGTATGCGCCAACGTATATTGGAGGCAATTATCGCCCTTTGCAAGTGCCAGCTAACACAAAGTTAGAGTAGTTGACGTTTAGGATTCTCAAAGCTCTTAAGTATAGTACATCAAAATATATAATGACGTTAGTTTGACATCTGTCCTTAGGAAATGAGTTTATAGCTTAACTTGTGGAGGATGATGAGATACGTGAAATGGTGCTATCATATGTGATTGGACAAATACTTATACTTTATGTAGAGGTTAAAGAGATTGGCGCACCTAGTAATGTTGTTTAGATTCACAGTCCAAGTGCATGAAAAAATCAATTTGGAGGAAATGATAGAAGGTGGTTCGATGATTCCACCGATTGAACCGTTATATGCTAAGTAAGTTCTTCATGTAAATCTCTATTGAATGAAGTATAAATTTGTTGATGTATTAACATACATTTTGTTGGTGATTGAGTGAAAGGAAAAGAAGTTATTGGTTGGATGTATCGAGACCTTCCGCGATATCGTCACTCGAAGTTAATGATGGCTACGAAACCATGAGCAGCGGATCAAGCAAGCCGGATGATGATGATGATAATATCATACTATGTGGTGCAGACGAAGAGAATGTTGATATGATTACTGAAATAAATAGCATTATCAAATGATATTATTATGCAAATGTTGGTACTGCTAAAGGCATGGCTATAAATAATGACTTTGTTAAGATATATTTGAACACTTGTGAATGGGATGAGGATGTAACAAATGACGGTGAAAATATTGGGTATCAAGTCGAAGAAGAGTTTTCAATTCCAATATAGTTGATGGAGGAGACGTGTTTCACTAAGAAGGACATGTAATTTGCATTACAGGGTGTGATTAGAACGGCAGATCAGATAGTCCATGCCTATAATGTCTGCATACATGCATGAGCAAATATCTTGGCAGGATATAAAAAATATAATCTATGAAGTAGTAACATACTTGCGCTACTCCTATTCTAGCGACAAGACACCGCAACTGTAATTCTCAATTTATATGCCACTTCATATTGCCCAATAATAGAAGGTAGATGGACCTAAAGCCGAGTAAGATTATAGGTCAAATTGAAGCTAATTTCAACATAAAAGTTTATGTTGACCTATATACCAAATCAAGCGCATAAAGGAGCGAAATCGGCGATGGAAGCAACGTGGGTGTTGGCGCAACGCGTTACTTGAAGGATCAAACGACATCGAATCACCAGATGGATTGCACCGTTGCAATCAGAACGTCGAATTCCCCTAAGTCAAAGCCTCTCACAGTCGAATCAGAGGCTACCTGTCAAAATCGACGAACGACATCCAAAAATTATGCGCAATGTCAATCAAACGATGTACGATTGCAAAACGGACTTTGCCGCTGCATTCGTAGTGTCCTCATTACTCAAAAGAGACTACAAATTTATTCAATTGAAGTCGGGTAGGGAGATGGACGTGGGCCCCGAGGCAATACACGCAAACAGAGGAAATTAATGTGCGATATTACCCAAACAATGTCCGATCGCAAAACTGACTGCGATGTTGCGTTCAGAATGTCCGAATCATCTAAGAGGGACTATGAAATTGCTCATCAAAAATCACGAGCGCAAATGGACATGATTTCAATGCACTGACTTATGGATTTCGAGAAATTTTAAGAAAAAAAAAAATATTCTGTTTCAAATTCGGTCTTCTTTACAATAATAAAATTATTATTATTTTTATATAATAGTAAGTCTTATTATTGTGAATAAAAAAAACCAAAAAAAGTCAAAAAGAATTAAAATCACCTCACCTCACCTTGCCCAAGAGCACGAACGTCCGGCCACACGTCGACGCCAAACTCAAAGCTTGGACGGACCGATCAGCCTCTCGTTTGAGTGTTCCTACCATGCCATTCGCACGCCTCACGGACTGCTCTCAATCGAAGCCTTCATCCAACTAAATAATCCTCTGTTTCTGAACCAAGCACCGACTTCCATACTCTACAGCTGATTCCGACTCAACACCCGTTCCAGTAGCTCGCCGTTTCTCCTCTCAATTCATCTCCTCCTCTCAACTCATTTTCTCCGATTGACTCCAGATGCAAGCAGGCGACGCCAGTAACCGTTTGCCGAACTCCCTAAGCTACTACAACCTTTCGAGCCAACCACCTATCACGCCTCCGACCACGGCATACCCCAGATTCGGTCAATACACGATCAGACCCCCTCCACAAGCCGATTACACGAGCTCCTCCACCTCTATTCTGACCTCAACCTCACAAGCCCGTCGCCCTTTCTTGTGCAATCGCTGATCGTATATTGACCTGGGAAAAAAGATTTAGGGGTTTTTACATCCATACCACTTAAAACTATTAAAATTACATATCTAACCTCTAAATTATACTATTTACTTTTCTACTACCTAAATACTATTCATCTCACCTAAAATATCACTCCGTCAGCTCCCGTCAAAATCCCACCCCGACCTTCGTTTCGCGAACCCAACCTAGACTTTCATTTAACGTAACATCGTCGGAGACAGGGAAGGTGTTTTTTAGTATACCGATGGTTATTGTTGGCTTTGCCATTGTTATACTAAGCCTTTTGTTTTTTTTAGTTTTTTTATATGAAGAAAAGGAAAGCAGACAAAGTGCTGGTTCCATGGAAGGAAAGAGCTTGCAATTGAATGCAATCCTAATTCACATCTCCAAAACCCCAGAAAGCAGACATTGTTGGTTCCATGGAAGGAAAAAGCTCTCAATTTTTCTCTTTTCCTGCAACTCGTCTGCGAAACCCTAGATTTGCCCAAATCTAGCATTTACTTCTGCACAGTCCTTTCTGCCACCACCGTTTCTGGCACCGGCACCGACGTTGGATTTAGGGGGCTTGCCGTTGTCCTCCCCACCATTGAGCAAGCCATTGGGATCACCCTCACCGCCACACTTAGCTCCTCTGTGTAATTCCCTTCTTTCATTCGATCAAAATGTTGAAATCGGCAATGAGAAGCCATCAACGATGCAGGGAAGAACATTAGTGAAGAAAATCGATGATGGATTACATTCGGAGAAGCCAGGTTGAGAGGACAGAACGAAGGTCGGGGTGGGGTTTGACGGAAGTTGACAGAGTGGTATTTTTTGGGAGATGAATAGTATTTAGGTGGTAGAAAAGTAAATATTATACTTTAGGTGTTAGATATGTAATTATAATAGTTTTAAGCGTTATGTATGTATGATAAAAAGGGGGATTTACACACATGCCACTTTATTATATACATTATATATTTAACACCCAAAAGTTAAATATTACAATCTCACCACCCAAATACTAATTTTATAACATAAATACCACTCCGTCTCCTGAACCCACACTACGACTCTTCCTTCGGGCATTACGGATTTACAGCGGGATTTAAGTTGGATTAATGCTAAATCCAGCAAAACAGTTTTTTTGCGCGCATTAAATCCCAGATTTAAGGATTTATGGCTTAAATCCCGAATTTACTAAATCCCTCGGTTCGGCATATTTATGGGATTTTGTCGAAGAAGCGACACGTGCTCAATGAAGTCGAGAAGAAACGAATTGGTAGCATTCTACAAATTATGGCTCAGGAAAATCATTTCTCGCCGGAAAAGTTTGATCTTTAGAAACCATTCGTATATTTGAAACAGTAAATCAAAACTATTGAACAGGTTTTCCTGGCGACTTAGATGTCTATGTGACCTACAAGATCTCTGGTGCATATGAACTTAGTGTCACCATGGAAGCCACACCAGTAAGCTCACTTTTCTACCTTACCTGGAAGAAGATACTGGAAGGCTTCTCAATGAAGACGAATTGGTAGCATTCTACAAATTCTGAAAGATTTTGAGAAGATGTCTTACCTGAGAGCAGTGATAGTGGAAGGGTTGTGCCTTCATCCTCCAGGCCATTTCATTACTGAAGTGAGAGAAAGCACGCAGAAGCTGAGGAGAGAAGCATGCAGATGAACAACTAATGGCGAGAAGAGGGAGTTCTCGCGCGGAAAGAACAGGTAACGCCCTGTTTGATTGAAAATGTTGTTGTTTGAAAAGTACTAATTTTCTTTGGGAAAGATTAATTTCTGGAATTTTGAAATTGAACGCATCATTATGAATAATATATCACCTTAGATGGCGAACATATTGTTAAAAGAGTTTCTATTTGCATGTTTTACATTCTTGCAACTTGTATAGTTTTGATGATTTCAAATATTATTGTTTTATGTATAGTTATCTCCTAACACTTTTTAGAATAGTTGTTTTTGCTCTTGTGTGTACTAATATTTCAGGAAAATCAAAATCCAAACTACAAAGACTTCAAATAAAATTCAGCATGAGATACTTTGTGTATTTAAAAACTTGTATTTTTCTTTGAATTAAATTTGAGAGGGAGTGATTGTAATTGAGTAAACACACACACACACTTTAGGAGATCTTGAGAAATTTGTACTGATCGTATGGGACGAACATAGTTCATACAGGACGATCAAGTCAGTTATCTCCTCGTAAGAACAATGGAACGAATAGGAATTGAAGAAAATTTTTCTAAGTCCTAATCGTCCAGAACGAAGTGTATTCGTCCCAGGATGAAATGTTCTCTGGAAAATTTTTGTTCAAGAACGAAGTGTATTCGTTCCAGGACGAGTTACTCTCTGGAGCATTTTTCTCCAGGACGAAGTGTATTCGTCCCGGGATGATTTGCTCTCTGTAAAAATTTCGTCCGGACGAACCTTAAATTCGTCGCAGGACGAAGTGAACCGACTCTGAAAATTAAGTGAGGTTCTACAGTTTTTGGGAACCGACCTATGGAATAATCGTTCGTACCGGACAAAACTAGTTCGTACGGGACGATGTGTGTGTACGAAGTCATTTCGTACCCATATACATTAGGTTCGTTTCCAACACATTTAAATAAAATCGTCCAGGATGATCCACGATCGTACGGGACGATCCAATTCGTATTGACTTGAAAATTTGTAGTTTTTGGACGGTTTTTTGTGGTTTTCTTATAAATAGTCCAAACTAAACTGGCACATAATCTTTTTGCCTATTGATCTTTGTGGCTATTGAAAGAAGAGTCAAGGAGGGAGTGTGAGAGAGTGTTTGAAAGAGATTTCTTGCCATTAGAGCGTAAAGGTTTCACTTAATACTCAAAGGTAAGAGTCTTTACTCTTGATTTGTGATTACTTTACTCTTTTCTCTCTTCCTTCTAAAATTCTTGTGAGAAGATCTGTCAAGAAGATCTGGTTCTCTGCCGACACTTGGAGAGTGTGAACAGCTAAAGGGTTCTCTGTCCACACTTGGAGAGTGTGAATAGCCAAAGGGTTCTCTGCCCACACTAGAAGAATGTGAACAGTCGAAGGGTTCTCTACCTACACCAGAAGAGTGTAAAAGGATGACGGTTCTGTGCCAACATTGGGGATAGTGTAAAAGGATAACGATTCTCTGCCAATATTGGGGATAGTGTAAAATGATGACGGTTCTCTACCGCACCGAGTAGTGGTGGAAAGAGTGTTTGTAAAGGCTTCTCCGCCTTGTTGTGGGTGCAAAAGGAGAGTCACTATTGATATTAGTGCAGTACTCGGAGGGTGCCTCTGGGGTGTTGATGTAGGTCTGGTTTTGACCGAACCACTATAAACCTCATGTCTTTATTTTTTCGATGCCTTTTATTTTTGTGTTTTTACTTTTTAAACTGTGGTTGAAAAATATATTTCTACAAAACTCATTAAAGTTTATTTTTTGATTTAAAAATTAAAAAGAGGGATTAATTTTTAATTACCAATTCATCCCCCCCCCCCTTGTTAGCTGTGGGACATAAGCTTAGGTTTAACAACCTAATACATAGTGAACAAGTTTCAACAAGTGGTATCAGAGATTTATTTCAAAACTATAAGTTTAGGCTACTTTTTGATTAACATAGATAGCTACATTTGGAAACTGAAATACACCCGAGGGTTACTCTATAACTAGACCTCCACTGTTCGACAATATACCTTTTGATTTTTGGAATACACGCATGTCTACATTTTTGTAGTCACTTGATTATCATATATGGAACTTAGTTTAGGAAGGGTATACAAAACCAACTAGATTAGTTGATGGAGTTAGAGTTGAAACACCTTTTGCAGACTGGATAGTAGAAGAACGTGACTTAGCACAACTAAATGTCAAATGCTTGAATATTTTCTTTTGTGCTTTAAAATCAGAAGACTACATGCGGGTTTCCACTTGCAAAAGTGAAAAGGACATATGTGATAGACTTTGTATAATTTGTGAGGGGACTAATGAGGTTAAGCAATCTAGACTTAATATCTTATTGTATGATTATGAACTATTTTGCATGAAACCAAATGAATCCATTTCTGATATGTACACAAGATTCACACAAATAGTCACCTCTTTGCATGCACTGGGTAGGGAACTAATGAATGCTGAAATGGTTAATAAGATTCTTCGTTGTTTGCCTACTGCTTATGATGCTAAAATTACTGCAATTACAGAGTCTAAAGATCTAAATATTTACTCTATTGATAATCTTCTTGGTTCGCTAATTACTTACGAGCAAGGAGTTAATCAAAGAAAGATTGATGCAGGTGAACCACGAAGGGAGAAAAACATAGCATTAAATGTGGAAGAGTCTATTAGTGAACATTCATAATCTGAGGATGAAGACGACATCACATTGATGACTAGACAATTCAGAAGGTTTCAGAAGAGGAAGCAGAAGAGACACCAGCATTGGAATAGAGGTAAATTTAATAGAAATGCCAAGGTTTCAAATGATGTGATTTGCTATGAGTGCAGGAAACCTGGTCATATCAAGACTGAATGCCCAAAACTCAAAGCCACTCCTAGCAAGGAGAAGGTTGAGGAGAAATCAATTACAAAGAAGGACAAGAAGAAGTTTCAATGAGCTTTTTGGGCGGACTCAGCTTCAGATTCATCAGAGACTGAGAAGGAAGAGGAAGTCACTAATCTATGCTTAATGACTGATAATCTTGATTAGTCAGATTAAAAAGAGGGTTGCTCTCACACAAGACCTCGTGAGAGCATATGGTACCTAGACAACGGATGTTCAAAACATATGACTGGAGATACTCCACAATTCATATCGCTGGAAGCCAGGAGTGGAGGCAATATTACACTTGGAGATAACACCACAAGAAAGGTGGTTGGATCATGTATGATTGGAAATCTTAATAAATTTAATAATGAGAATGTGTTATTAGTAGAAGGCTTAAAGCCTAACCTGTTAAGTATAAGTCAGCTATGTGATAAAGAATATTGTGTAAAATTTTTTCCTACTATCTGTATATTAAGTCTAAATGGTAAAGATGTTTTGAATGGTAAAAGGGTAAATAATATTTATATGCTATATTTAAATTATATTTAATCTCCTTCTACTTTTTGTTTAAAAATTGTATCTGATGAGTCATGGCTTTGGCATAGGAGACTTTGTCACTCTAGCATGAAAAATCTTAGAAGGATTACCCAAAAGAACTTAGTGAGAGGTATACCAAAACTAGACTTTACTAATGATCACCTTTGTGATGCATGTCAATTAGGAAAGCAAGTGAAGTCCTCTTTTCAGTCCAATAAGGATCTTAAAACTAGTAAACCTTTAGAGATTTAATATGGATCTTTTTTGGATCAGTTGGAACTGTGAGTCTAGGAGGGAAGGTATACAGATTTGTGAATGTGGATGATTACTCAAGATTCACATGGGTTAGATTTCTATTTCATAAGAGTGAATCATTTGAGAAGTTTAGAAGCTTTTTGACTTGGATTCAAATAAAACTAGGGTTTGAAATTATTTTTATACAAAGTGATCATAGAGGAGAATTTGAGAATGAGAAATTTGAAGAATTTTATAAGGAGAAAGGGATTGATCACAATTTTTCTACACCTAGAACCCCTCAACAGAATGGGATAGTCAAAAGGAAAAATAGAACATTGATAGAAGCCGCCTGAGCAATGTTGGCAGAATACTCACTTCCTAAATATTTTTTGGCTGTGGCGATTAACACTGCATGTTATGTTCTGAATAGGGTGAATGTGAGATCTAAACTAAATAAAATACCGTATGAGTTGCTAAAAGAAAGAACACCTAATTTATCTCATTTGCATATTTTTGGTTGTAAGGTGTTCATTCATAACAATGGAAAATCTATTTTATGAAAATTTGATCCAAAATCTGATGAAGAAATTTTTGTTGCATACTTAAGTGTTGGAAAATCTTATAGAGTATTTAATAAAAGAACTTTGGTAATTGAGGAGACCACACATGTTATATTTAATGAATCTGGAAATATGGAAGAGCCAAATATTGTAGAAGATGTGATTGAGATTAACTCCCAAAAGATTGATAAAATAAAATTGGAAGAAAATTAGAAGAAAATGTGAAAGAAAATTTGGAGATAGAAAATCCTTTGCCTAGAGATTTGAGATTTTCTAAAAATCATCCAAGAGAATTGATTATAGGTGAACCAAGTAAGGGTGTAAGGATTAGGCTTGGATTAAACAAAGAAGTCAATCATTCTGCCTTCATTTCAACTATAGAACCCACAAATATTGATCAAGCACTTTCGGATGAATTTTGGATTTTGGTCATGCAAGAAGAGTTGAATCACTTTGTAAGAAATAAAGTTTGGGAATTGACTACAAGGCCAAAGGATCAAAGTGTAGTTAGAACTAAGTGGGTATTCAAAAATAAAATGAATGACTCAGGAGTAGTCATTAGAAATAAGGCTAGATTAATTGCTAAGGGGTATAATCAGATTGAAGGGATTGATTTTGAGAAGACTTTTTCCCCTGTAGCTAGACTTGAAGCTATTAGGATTTTGCTAGCTTTTGCTTGTTTTAGAGGATTCAAATTGTATCAAATGGATATAAAAAGTGTCTTTTTAAATGGGGTAATTGAAGAAGATATTTTTGTAGAACAACCACCAGATTTTTAAAATTCTAAATATCTAAATCATATTTTCAAGTTCATATTTTCAAGTTCAAAAAGGCATTATATGGATTGAAACAGGCACCTAGGGCTTGGTATGAGAGGTTGAGCACCTTCTTACTTAAAAGATCTTTTGAAAAAGGAAGTGTGAATACAACTCTCTTTTTAAAGAAATGTGAAAAGGATATATTCATTATTCAAATTTATGTGGATGATATTATTTTTGGATCTTCAAATAAAATTCTTTGTAATGATTTTTCTAAAATAATGAGTCGTGAATTTAAGATGAGTCTAATGGAAGATTTAAGTTACTTTATAGGATTTAGCATTAAGCAAATTGAGGAAGATATATTTCTTAGTCAGTTAAAATATGTTAAGGATATCCTCAAAAAGTATGAAATGGACAATGCTAAACCTGTTAGTACACCAATGAGTTCCTCAATTCAGTTGGATAAGGACTCTAAGGGAAAATCTATTGATCAAAAGAAATTTAGAGGGATAATTGGATCTTTACTTTACCTGACTGCTAGCCGACCCGATATATGTTTAGTGTTTGCTTATGTGCTCGATTTCAATCAGATCCAAAAGAATCACATTTGACAGTAGTGAAAAAGATTTTAAGATATATGTTAGGAACATAGAACTTAAGAATTTGGTATCCTAAATTTAGCTCTTCTTTTGAAATAATTGGTTATTCAGATTCTGACTTTGCAGGTGATATAGGGTGGATAAAAAGAGCACTTCTAGAATATGTCAATTTATTAGAAATTCTCTAGTCTCTTGGTCCAGTAGAAAATAAAATTCAATAGCCCTATCTACTACAGAAGCTGAATACATTGCATTAAGAAGTTGTGTGTCACAAGTACTTTGGTTGAATTAACAGTTGATTGATTTAGGATTAACTATAGGCACTATTCTAATTTATTGTGATAACACTAGTGCTATTTGCATTTCTAAAAATCCTATTCAACATTCGAGAACCAAACATATAGACATAGGCATCATTTCATAAGGGATCATGTATCCAAACAAGAAATTGAACTCACTCATGTTTCTACTGAAAATCAACTTACAGACATTTTTACAAAACCTTTAGCCTTTGATACTTTCAGTGCATTAAGAACAAGGCTTGGTGTGATTGATTTGAATGCTTAAATAAAAATATTTTTGCAATATTGATGTTTGTTTACTAGTTAATGAGTTTGTGTGTTTTTATGTGTTTAAGAACTTGTATGTGTGATTTTTTTTATTTAGAGTTTGAGTTTTTTTCGTTGTTTTATGTTTTTAGTGTGTTTTTATTTTTTATTGAGTGCAAAATTTTAAAAATTTTGAGTGACAATCGTCTGGGATGAAATTTTTTCGTACGGGACGATTTGTGTAGTGTGACAAACTGTCCGATTTTAAACCAATTGAGTGCAGTTTTCAGTGTTTTATTGTCACTTCATCTGTACGATCGTCACGATCGTCCGGGACGAAATGTTTTTCAAACGACGAGATGAATGAATAAAGCGGTTGAATGGATAAGGTAGTTTTTAATACGAACTTCGTACGTACGAACATTTGGTTTGTCTGGACGAACACATGTCGGTTCGATGGAGGGGACAAGTTTCAACTACCATTAAAATGATTTAAGTTCTAATCGTCCCAGGACAAACACGTGTTCGTCTGTACAATCAGTCTAGTCAAAAGTCTGTACGAAAGGACCCTGTAAGTTGTGTTGGTTGCGAAAAACCATTTCATTTTGACGCATTGGATCGTCCATACAAAAGTTTTTCATATAGGACGTATTGAAAAATTCGTACGGGATAAATTTGTTCATTTGGTACGAATGTGTTATTTTTAATAAATAGAAGGGCTTTTGGAACTCAATAGTCACACTCAAAACTTCACTTTCATTCTCTTTCGTACTCTAGATCTTCTTCCAAATGGCGAGTTCAAGTAAGAGACAAAAGGTTTTGGCAAAGAAATCATATAGGAATTCCTCTGAAAACTTCCTTTCCAAAGCAAATGAGGATTCTTTTCCTAGGTTTGCCTCAGCGAAGATCACACTCTCCCGAATCCTAATCCAAGAATAGCTTACCTTTCAGGTAATGAACTTATTTGCCTCAACACAGATTGGTTTTATCCTTACCCTTGTCTATCTCTACAATAAGGAAACCTTGCACTTCTTCCTCGCCAACATTTCCTTTAATTCTGACCACTCTATAATCCGTTCCTTTGTCTTCAAACAAAAAGTTGAAATCACCAAGAATGACTTAGGAGCCTTTTTGAATTTAAGGACAGAGGGAGCCAGAGGCCATCACTTGATCAATACTCATGATTATGCATGGTATAAATTAATAATGTGATTAGAGGAAACAATCTGAACAAACATGTGGTTAGAGTTTCCGGTCTCGTTTAAAATGCACGAATCATCCAGTATGTCCTTATAACTTCTATAATTCCTAAAGCTGGTGATAGGATCAACATTACCCCTCTTTTTTCTATGGTGACCTTCTTGATCATGACTAAAGAACCTATAGATAAAGCCCAACTTATCCTTGACTATTTTTATGGGCTGTGTGAAATTGGACATGTAGAGCATAAGAGAAAGAAGAACATCGCCTTAGGACATCTTGTTGCCTACATTCTGGAGAAGAAATACAATTTGGTTCATCCTGATCAAGAGTTTGAAGAACCGCTCTACTACAACGATAGATCATTTAGAGCAATCTTCAAAGAAGAACCAAGTAAAACTCATGTCATTAGTGATACAGAGGAAGAACCAAAAGCTGCACCTGCACCCACCAATGAACCAAATTATCAGGATTTGGTTCAAATATTTGATCGCTTAGAGACTCATTTTGATCAACGCTTTGATCAAATTGAGACTCATCTTCAGCAGCATGCCGCACAGTATCAGCATGACATGAATTTTATGAGGGATCAGATGAGTGATATCATTACCAATGAACTTATGATGAATACTTATTTTAATATCTTTGGTGCTGCACCTCTTCCTCCACCATATCAAGGTCCTTCTCAGTGATAGTTGCACTTAATTTTTTGTAGTTTATATTTCAGATGTGTTTTAAGTAAGTTTGATGTATTTTTTTTAGATGTATTGTTTCTGTATTAATATCCTGATATTAGATTATAATATCTACATAGTGATATCAATATATGTTCTCGTGTTTTGAATTTAATTGTATTGAAATGTGTGTTAGCCTTTATGACAATCATTAAATTTTTATCATAATAAGTGCTATATTTTGAAGTGCAAGTCAAAATTAAATTCATTAGAAAATCTAATTTTTTTTAAAATTTAAGTTGTGCTTATAACTTGATATAATTAGGATTGTCAATTTTATGTCTCTTATTTAGACTACATTAATTCTAATATTATTATTGCAACTATGATGTTTTCTTATTTTATATTTCACTTACCAATAAATATTTACACACTAAGAAAAATTTGAAATTTTTTATTATTAATTTTAGAAATATCAAAATTACTCTTGAAAAAATGTACAAATGTACAAAAATCAAAAGGAATGTGTAATTGTTCGCAAGTAGAAAAAAAGGCACAAAATAAGCCGAAAAATAAAAAGATGCACAAAAAATGTGCTAATAATTTGAAAAAGATGCACAAAGTGCCACATGTAGTAATTATTTCTTTCCATTATATTTTAATCTCTTAATTCAAATTGATCTACTGTACATTTATATTCTGTTTTGAAATTTGAAATATACAAATTTTTTATTCATCATTTTTCCAATGATTTTCTCTATTTTTAGTGTCTAAATTGACTCATGCTTTTGATATATTCTTTCTATTATCAATGTTATATCTCTTCTTAAATTCTAAGAATTAATATGATTTGCCTAATATTTTAATTTTATTTGCATAACCTATTTTAATCACTTTCAAGATTGAATTATCAAATGATTTTCATATGTCTGCTTATATTTCAAATCTTTTTCTTCTTTACTTTTTGCTGTTGTCAAAAAGGGGGAGAAATTGTTTGTCATATTTTTTTTATTTTGTTTGATCTGTTTTTATTTTTCTGTTTTGTGTTTTGTGTTTGTTGTATTCGTTGTGTGTGTTTATTTTATTTTGGTATCTGTATATTTCTAAAAATGCCTCCTTATTTACACGTGTTCATCAATTCAGGAAGAGTTTAGGAGATTTTTTTAAAATTTGAAAAATATACAAAGAATAATTGTTTTCCATCATAAAAAAGGAACATATTATTAAGAGAGTTGCTATTTGCATGTTTTACATTCTTGAAACTTGTATAGTTTGATAATTTCCAATATTATTATTTTATATATAGTTATCTCCTAACACTTTTTAGAAGAGTTATTTTTGCACTTGTGTGTACTAATATTTCAGGAAAATTAAACTCCAAACTATAAAAACTTCAAATCAAATTCAGTATGAGATACTTTGTGTATTTAAAAACTTGTATTTTTCATTGAATTAAATTTGAGAGGAGTGATTGTAATTGAGTGAATACACACACACACTTTAGAGATCTTGAGAAATTTGTACTGATCGTATGGGACGAACATAATTCGTACGGGACGATCAAGTCAGTTATCTCCTTGTAAGAGTAATGGAACGAATAAGAATTGAAGAAAATTTTTCAAAGTCCTGATCGTCCAGGACGAAGTGTATTCATCCTAAGACGAAATGTTCTCTGGAAAATTTTCGTTCAACAACGAAGTGTATTCATTCCAGGATGAGTTATTCTCTGGAGCATTTTTGTCCAGGATGAAGTGTATTTGTTCCGGGACGATTTGCACTCTGTAAAAATTTTCGTCCGGACGAACCTTAAATTCGTCCCAGGACAAAGTGAACCTACTCAAAAATTAAGTGACGTTCTACAGTTTTTGAGAACAGACCTATGGAATAACCGTTCATACCGGATGAACCTAGTTCGTACGGGACGATGTGTGTGTACGAAGTCATTTCATACCCATATATATTAGGTTCGTTTCCAACACATTTAAGTAAAATCATTCAGGATGATCCACGATCGTACGAGACGATCCAATTCATAATGACTTGAAAATTTGCAATTTTTGGACGGTTTTTTGTGTCTTTCCTATAAATAGTTCAAACTAAACTGCCACATAATCTTTTTGCCTACTGATCTTCGTACCTATTGAAAGAAGAGTCAAGGAGAGAGTGTGAGAGAGTGTTTAAAGGAGATTTCTTGCCATTGGAGCGTAAAAGTTTCACTTGATACTCAAAGGTAAGAGTCTTTACTCTTGATTTGTGATTACTTCACTCTTTTCTCTCTTCCTTCTAGAATTCTTGTGAGAAGATCTATCAAGGAGATCTGGTTCTCTGTCGACACTTGGAGAGTGTGAACAGCCGAAGGGTTCTCTGCCCACACTTGGAGAGTGTGAACAACCAAATGGTTCTCTGCCCATACTTGAAGAGTGTGAAGAGCCAAAGGGTTCTCTGCCTATACTGGGGATAGTGTAAAAGGATGACGGTTCTATGCCAACACTGGGGATAGTGTAAAAAGAAGACAGTTCTCTGCCGCACTAAGCAGTGGTAGAAAGAGTGTTTGTAAAGGCTTCTTCGCCTTGCTGTGGGTGCAAAAGGAGAGTCACTATTGGTATTAGTACAATACTTAGAGGGTGCCTCCGGGGAGTGGATGTAGGTCTGGTTTTGACCGAACCATTATAAACCTCGTGTCTTTATTTTTCCGCTGCCTTTTATTTTTTTGTTTTTACTTTTAAAATTGTGGTTAAAAAATCTATTTCTACAAAACTCATTAAAATTTATTTTTTGGTTTAAAAATTAAAATGAGGGATTAATTTTTTAATTACTAATTCAAACCCCCTCTTGGTTAGCCGTGAGACATAAGCTTAGGTTTAACAACCTAATACATAGTGAACGAGTTTCAACACATATCGTTCTCTAATGGGTTCCAATTACAAAATTTTGAATTTATCCTAATTATCGTAGTCAAACTCAGAAAAAATCACATTTGACCCCGAAGGGTTAAAATAAAATTTAATCGAGTGTTTGACTATAATGATCAGGATAGGAGATCACTAAAGTCATAATCAAAGTAATGATAATAAAGCAATATATCTTCTCGAGAAAAGAGAATATTGCCTATTATCGATTATTTGATTATGACAATAACGGTCGCCATTTTTTGTTTGAATTCCCAACGATAATTAATTGGAGGTTTTGAAAAATTTGATTTTGAAAATCATGTCTGGGTTTCTAAATCTCCTACGAGCGCAAGCCGTCGTAGTTAATTACATCGTAGGAAATTAGAGTTCCTTATGAATACTCTCGATTAAAATAGCGGTATGAATTTTATTTAAGAATTTCAAAGATTGATATCAAAGGAGGTAAGAGTTTGAATTTTCATTCGGGAATGATTCAAGATTGAGCACTTATTTCTAGAGTTAAAGCAAGAAGTGTGGGGAGTGTTTTGAGATTCTAAAATAATTCAGAATCCACTCCAGCCTATCCTAAGTGTTGGGCTTGAATTTGATTTAAAGAGATATTTAGTTTAATGGTTAATTTTATTAAAATTTGGGATTCAATTCCTGTAGGTTGAGGTCTTATAGCCTGAGCCTGCCTCGGAACTTAAGTCTAAATTAGGTACTAAAAAGTGACCCGAATCTAGCTAATGTAGTGCAAATCTAGACTTACCTCGGCCTGGATTGGGGAGCCAGCTAAACCACCTAGGCGCTTTAAAATTATGTATCAAGTCATTTAATGTTGAGTTGTAAGGATGTTATTTAAGAAAAGTTTGAGGAGTTGGGGCCGACATCTAGAGCAAATCCTAACTTTCCCCTTAAACGTATGTTGGGTATTTAATGTTTAAATAGATGTAATTAAAATTTTAGACCTGATTTAATTTGTTACTAATGCAATGCATGTTAATCGACTCGATTAAATGGTTTAAATTTGAATGAAAACTTTTTTTTTAAATGAGAACTCCCAGCGGTCCCGGGCTTACTTCTTAAAATGTTAGAGTTTCTATGTTAGCTTAAATATTTTAATTTTGTTTAAGTAGAAATAGTTTTGATAAGTCCTTAAGAGCCTACGATCGGGTTCCAGGCTAAATCAAAATACGACATGCAAGATCACAAAAAAAAAAAAAAAAGCAGGCAGATCCTAATCTCGGTCAACACATCAATCAATAAATAAATTAATTAAATTAAATCAATATCAAATTTAAAGTCCATATGGCAAGTGCCACTTATTAGTACATCTCAGCATTTGCAGAAAAGTAAAGTGGCTGGGCATCACTGACAATATAACCCAGATTTCTAATCCTAAGACTCAAGTGACTTTGACAATGGGTCTTCTTGTTATCCACTTCTTCATCCTTCTACTGCTTCTTGGATTGTCGGGTCTAGATATCCAAATGAAAAGAAACTCCCCTTTGAACGGGGTGTCATCTTTCCTCTTTGGATATTTGAAAAGTATCCTAACTTAACTTCCAAATGGAAGAAGACTCTCCCCTTTAGGGATGTCTTCTCCTCTTTGGAATTCAAGTTGGATCTAAATATCCCAACTCAAATCACTTTGAAGATTTTACAACCATGTCATAATCAAATCACATTTTAATTTAAAAGAAAAATCTAGACTCGAACCTACAGGGTTATCCTAATAATCAGCAATTATATAAATAATCCCAAGCAGTTAATATTTAATCTCAAGCAGTTAATATTTGAAATTTAAAATGCTCAGTTACTCACAACACAGAGTGCATAAAAGTAAACAAACACATCAATTCTAAGTTAGCAAACATCATGCAGTGAAAGCTCAAAAATCCAGCACACAGCAGAAAAGTAAACACCGGCCTATCCTAAAACTAGAGTCGGTGATCCTAGCAAACCATCTAAAGTGTGTGTGGTATGCTATGTGGTTTTGTTATGTCCTAAATACGATATTTAATTGAAGTTACTTAAGGTTCGATTGGTTGAAAGGCATGAGAGATATTTAATTAAAGTTTAAATCTTAATGGATTTAGATGAATTTTAAAATTAATACTTAATTATTTGTTGAAAACCACCTTTGTTTCACACCGAGGCCGTGGAGTTTATTTCATCTTCCTTGGGGCTAAATAAATAGCCTCGTAGGCCTGGGTTACCCAGTGGTACCCGGTATAATTAAATATTTTGATTTGATTAAATCTTAAAAGTTAATAAATTTTACTTAAAAATGTTTAATTTCTGATTTTAAGAGTTTGATTAATTTAAGTTTGTCATTAATCAGTTCGTGGCATTGTGCCACCAGGCTTGAGGAACAAAGCCTCCTTAGGCACATAGCCCTGCAGCCCGGAGTAGTCCAGCCGATAAACCAGATTAATGTGATTGAGTTAAGGATTTTAAAAGGTTAAATAATTATTAATTAACCTATTTTAAATTTTAACACCCCCTTAGAATTCATTCGTGGCGTTGTGCCACCAGGCTCGAGGAACAAGCCTCCTTAGAACACGTAGCCCGTAGCTCGGAGTAGTCCAGCCAATAAACTTTATCTTTAGGATGGTTGTTTTGTTTTAAAAGGTTTGTTGAGTGTTTTAAACATTAACTAAATATTTTCTGGAGTTTTAGAGTGATTTTGAGTTTTATGAATTTTTTGATTATTTTAATCATTTAATTAAGGGGTTAAAAATTGACTTTTAAATTAAAAGTGTTTTCTGGAAAAAAAATATTTTATTAAAATACTAGACCTTAATACGATCAATTATACAATAAGTACGTTGAAATTGAATTTTTGTGCATTTTATTACGAAGGTTTGAAGTTTTGAACTAATTTTGACTAGGTTTGACCAAAAAGTTAACTTTTCAAATTTAATAGTTTTCTAAAATTTTAACATTTTTAATAATTATTAAAAATTATTATGAGTTTAATGCAAGTAAGTTTGCTCAATATGGATTTTTCTTGAATTAGTTATGAAGTTTTGAAGTTTGAGGTATTTATTGATTTTTTAAAATTGTTTAATTTGAGGGCTTTTTATGATTTTGCTCCAAATGAGATTCAAACTCCTTGAAATCATCTTCAAAGGTCAGGAATGACCTAAAGAGAGATTACCAAGTGTTTAGAAATTTTTGGAATTTTTAATTATTATTAATTAATTAAATTAATAAAATATTCAATTTCACTTAAAATTAAATTAAGGTTCAATTTGCTATCAAATTAAGTTTGTTTTAATTTTCATTGATTAAGAATTTAATTCTGGTCAGTTAGAGGTCTTACTCGCATTTTGTGGGTTTAAATTCGATTTATTACATTTTTTGGAATTTTAATGGCTTAATTGAGGTTTAATTTTAATTAAGTTAATTAAGAGGCTTAATGAATTCAAAAATTAGTAAGAAAATTTCCTAAGGCTGAGAATGTCACTAAGTTTAAGTGATTCAAATTTCAAGTTCAAATGAGGTGTATCCTAACAACCATGAAATCTCTAAGTTCTCTAAATATGTCCTTAATTATTGTCCTTAATGATGTCACTAAGTTTGATGGGTTTAAATCAATGTTTTAACTAACCCTTGACTAAGCATGAAATGAACACACAATAACAATCAATTCCTAGATCTAGGAGAGCCTTAAACTATGTGCAAGTGTGTGTACCCTAAACATGGAAGGATTAACATAAAAACATACAACTAGAAAAAATAAGATTAATGTATAATTAAGAAATGATTATTCACTAATCATCCCCACTAATTATATTCAAACATGTTTAATCCACATTTAAAATTTTAAGGGGATCTCCCAAGGTTTAAAGATTTATATATATATATATATATATATATATATATATATATATATATATATATATATATATATATATATATATATATATATATATATATATATATATATATATATATATATATATATATATATATATATATATATATATATATATATATATATATATATATATATATATATATATAAACCTATATATATAAACATATATTTTAAATTAAAATAATTCAAAATATTATCAAAATAAATTTATAAATGATTGAGAGACCCACTGATTTTTCAAAGTCATTTGAAAATAAACTTTTAATTTTAAAAATAATTAGTATAATATTTAATTAAATACTAATTAAATAATAAAGATAATTAAATTATTCAAATTAATCAAAATAAATTGAGTTTTAAACTTTGAAAATAGTTTTAAAATAAAATTATCAATTTTCTAGAAATTTTGATATTATTCAAAGTAAAATTTTTTAATATTATTTTTTTTTAAATTATTTCAACTTAGATTTAATTAAATGTTAATAAAGTTTTTAAATATTTCAATAATTACATAATTTAAAACTATATATAATATTAAATATCTTAAGTAAATTAAAATATTTTAAACTATAACAATAAATATTTTCAAAATAAAAATATTTTTTTAATATTTAAATTAACATTTAATTAAATATTAATTAAACATTAAAAATTAAGTATTTTAAATTTATGTAAGATATAAAATATATTTTAAGATAATTTTAATTTTAAATTAAAGGTTTTGAGATTCTAAAATTTTTGAGTTATTTAATGTATTTTTTAAATTTTTATTTAATTTTATATTATTTTTTAAAGAAAATCAGGTTTAAATAGTTTAAAACTAAATTTTAAACTCATTAATATCCCTGGCGGCTGAGTGGGACGCGTGGCGGTCCATGGTTGGTGGAGCCAAACCGCGTGGTGGCTCTAATGATTAGCGGTAGCGATCAAGTGGGCCCCAGTTTACTTATCCAGCGTGGCATCCTATCATGGCCGTTAGATCACACACGGTTTGATCTAAGGGTTGAGATCAAACCACACGGCCGATCTTAATCCAGCGAAATCGAACGGTTGAGCTCAATCCCGCAGTTTGTAATGGGCGACTCAGATCGCGTCGGACAGGGATTTATCCTCGGGACCGACCGTGCAGTCGAATTGAACTACAATGAAGCTCAATCTACACCGTTGATAATACGATCAAAGGTCCAAAAAACGTGTAGTTCATGCCGTTACGAAACTGAAACCCCAATCAAAGAAATGGCTCATTCTCTCAACTGAGTTGACAAAATTGTTTGAAATTTTAAACTCATATTTAAAACATGAAAATAATTAATGGGGATTTAAAAAAATGCTTAAAATGAGCTTTTCGAAAGCTATTTAGACTAGTGTGATCTAATCTAGGGTTTCACTTTATACCTCATGCAATCAATGGATTTTCACGTTCTTGGACTCTCTAAGCTTGTAGATTGCCCACGTTTAATCCATCTTCAGAAACCTTGGCCTGAGAAGCTCCCCATCGCACGCTACAAGCTTTGGATGGAATATGGTCTAGGCTTGCCAGAATCTGATGTCCGGTGAGCTTTGACTGGTAGAATTTTGGTCGGGAATGGTTTAGAAACACTTGAGAAGCTCAAATGTACTGGGATCTAGATTTTTGGAGGCTAGGATGGAGAGAGAAGGGTTAGGTTAGAATGATCTCCATTTGAGAGGTTTTTCCCTATTGCAAATGTGCTCTGCTTAAATGGTTAGCTGAGATCTACTGGATGGTATCCCAGATGAATGCCAAGTGGCTTGGGAGTGGTTGGAAGGCTGGAGAATCAAGGACACAAGGACTAGTGAGGTGGAAAGTCCTTCTATGTCCTTTTGAGCACATGGAATGGTTTGAGGCCGTTTGATCCTGATCTAATGGCTTAGAGGAGGCTTAGGAAGGTTCTAGAATGACTCCAAACTGCTGGAGTTGAGTTGGCATGGAGATGCCATGTTATATGGGCATTAAAATCCCTTGGAGACATTTATTGATCATTCAACTGGTCAACAAAAGATGAGGTGGCACCTAGGAAGTCCTAATAAGCGGATTAGAAGGATCCTAAGGCGACCTATTAGGAGCTTGAGTGATTAAAGCCTAACCATGCAAATTTGACCAAGATTTTCACATGTATGACTTGGGAAAATTGACTATGATGTGACTTTAAATGATTTGAATATGCTTTAAACCATTTAGTGGAATTGATTTAAGGATTTATATTGCTTGAATGTATTGACTTGGCTAGATTGGATGATTTGATTCAAACGGGTTTCATTGGATTAGACTTGGGCTAAGTTGACCAAGTCAACTTCTGACTGGGTCAAGAGTCCAGTCAAATTCAAATCATCAAAGAATGGTGATAAAAAGGTTTTGATAGAGTTTTGGATGCATTTGAAGTTTGATTCAAAGTGAAAAAGGCTTAAGGGTTGATTTGGTCAACCTATGTTGATTGAATCAACCAGGTTGACCCAAGGGGTGGATCTGGGCTGGACAGGTTTAAAATGGTATTTGGAGACCATTGGAGGTTGTCCCAAGGTCTGGGGAGGTCAAATCAATCAAAATGACTATTTGAACCCTTAAGGGTCTGTTTGGTCAACCTAAGTTGAGTTGGTCAACTAGGTTGACCCAGGGTCTGGGTTTGGGTCTAAAAGGTTAAGTTTGATATTTGAAACTTCCTGGAAGTGGTTTTTTTTATTTCGAGCTCATTTGATCCAAAAGGACTATTCATACCCTAGGGGGTATTTTGGTCATTTTGACCTCAGTTCCACTAGGGGCTGAAATGAGTCCAAAAAAATGCGGATTAATGATTAACAAGTCAGGATTAAGGGTCTGGAAGTGATTGGAGGCTTTGGAGGAAGCTCCAGGGTCAGGATCCACTGTGGGCAGGTCTAGTGGCATAGGTCGTAAATATTTAAAAATTTTATAGCCTTTGGAATTTGGTTTAGTTTCTGGGGTCAGAGACCTCAGAATGGGCTCAAATTTGAAGGGCTTCCCTTAGATATATGTCCCATAAGTATGCAACTGATAGATCCTGAATCAGAGGCCATTTGACTGGGTTTTGAAGTGTTTGAAAATTCACTCAAAAAGGCCTTTAGGATAGGACCTTAAGACTTAGGATTTGAGTCTGGATTTTTGGGTTTGAGTTAGATATTGGGTTTGAATGCTTAAACTTGGGTTATCTAAATCATTTATGATTGTTTGAGATAATCATAAATGATTAGAAAAGATTAAAGTTTGATAGAAGGATGGTTCAAAGTCTGAATCAGGGATTGAGTTGCCTAGGAGTCTAGCCATGCTTGAATAGTTCTGAAATCTAGGTTGATTTGAAATCAGGGTTGATCAGGAGTTTGAATTGATTTGAATCCAACTCTGTCCTAGAATCTATAAGGACTCCAGAGGCTAGACTTTAGAAGGGTTCTAGGGTCTGAATAGATTTTGAAGTCAAGAATCTAGAAGGATCCTAGAGTCTGAGTAAATCTTAGAGTCTGGTGTCTAAAAGTTATGGGATCCAGAGTAGATCCTAAGGTCTAAAGTCTAGAAGAAGTTTTGGATCTAGATGGATCCTCAAGCCTGGAGTTTGGCAGAATTATAGGACCTAGAATAGATCTTAAAGTCTAGATTCTAAAAGGACCCTAGGATGTAGAATAAGTCCTAAGGTCTGTATTCTAGGAGAATCCCAGGTTCTAGATTGATTTGGGAGAATCCTAGGGTCAAGATAAGTCCTAGGGTCTGGAGTCTAGATTGATGTAGGGTCAGGATAGATTTGGAGTCTGGGTGGGTCCCTAATGACCTCATACAAAAATGAGGTCAACACGCCCGAAGGAAGAGACGGAGTGTGAGTTCACAAGACGGAGTGGTATTTATGTTATAAAATTAGTATTTGGGTGGTGAGATTGTAATATTTAACTTTTGGGTGTTAAATATGTAATATGTATATAATAAAGTGACATGTATGTAAATCCCCCATATATAAGAGACGGAGTGACAACTTTTAGTCCTATGTTTTAATATATATATAAGTTTGACATAAACTAGTAATTTAATTTGACGTAAGAATTTTAAACCTGTATTTTGACATAAATTTTGAATTTGCTTATTTTTTTCCTGAAATATTATAAATTTATGCACTTAATTTTTTTTAACTGAAAACTAAACAATTTAAAAGTGTATTCACTAAATTTAATGTAAGTGTTAATTTATTTATAAATTATTTATTGTTTTAATATAATTAGTATTATATTATGATTTACTTTATTTGTCAACATTTGATTTTTTTTGAAAATAATGCTATCATTTATCTAATTTAAAATTTTTTGCTGATATTATATCTAATGTTGGTAATTTAATTTTAAGTAATATCTATTATTTATTGGTAATATTATATCTATTATTTATTGTTCTAATGTTGAAAAAAATCAAATGTTGACAAATAAAGTAAATCATAACATAATACTAATTATATTAAAACTATAATTTATAATCAATAATTTCTAAATAAATTAACACTTACATTCAATTTAATGAATACACTTTTAAATTGTTTCGTTTTCATTTTTTTTAAAATTTAAATGCATAAATTTATAATATTTCAGAAAAAAATAAAATAATAACTAAATTCAAAATTTTTGTCGAAATATATTTTTAAAATTTTTACATCTAACTAAATGACTAATTTATGTCAAACTTATAAATATCTCAAAAAAAAAAAAAAAAGATAGTAATGACATTTTCATTATAAAAAAAAATTGCCATATATATATATATATATATATATATATATATATATATATATATATATATATATATATATATATATATATATATATATATATATATATATATATATATATATATATATATATATATATATATATATATATATATATATATATATATATATATATATATATATATATATATATATATATATATATATATATATATGTATATATATACATAATATTTATGATTTTTTTGAACAAATTTTTATTAATGAGCAACTCGCTCGTTCTTCTAACCAGACGATTTTGCCTTGTTTAAAATACATTTATTGTGCATGCTTGATCAGCTAATTATTAGTGATGCTTGCCCAAAATCTAATAAAATTTTGCAACTATAGCAGCATTTATAATGAACCAAATAGTTTGGTCACCAAACGGTTTGGCTAGGTTGCTTCTTTCTAATTTTTTTTTTAAGATGATGCTCTTTCATCTAATTTAGACATTAATAAAGTTCCTTCTTAAAATTTGTTCTATATCAATAATCCATAGTGGGCATGAGCCCAATTTGTCCCACATATCAAAGCTTGTACTGTTTTAACAACCAAAAAAATTGATATCTTATGAAATGGATTCTAGCAGCACAACGTTTCAAATGCCGTCTAAATTGTGTTGTTGATTTTGCATTTCCTATGAAAAGGTTCTTCCTGCAATGAAATCATTCTCTTTTCCTCTACCCATTAAGAAGAGTAACTTCCTTAAACTAATCCCAGACAATTAATGCCTTATTTTTTTTTCTATAGGATTTGCACATTCCTTCTCATTACTTGTCTATGCAATATCCACTAATATTCACTTATTTTCCCTACACAAAAATCATTTTCATTCAAAACAACATTTGTCTCTATATTGAAGGATTGTACTTAATCAACTATCTCCAAATTTATTGGGTCATTGATATTATCTTAGATAAGTGATTCGGGTGATATTCTATAATAGATATGCATGACAATATGGACATAATACTAGAGCTCAACTATCTCAATAATTTAGTAATAAAGTTTCAATTAGATCAATAAGATCTTAATATCTTCTACTGAAATAACTCACACCCAGTCTGTCAAAATTTTTATTAATACGACAATTGATTTGATATCTATGTAAGTTACAAGCAACTAAAAAAGAATAGTTTTTAGAGCATAATCAAAATAAACCCTAAAGAAGTAAATGTTTATTCCTATAGTAAAAACTTTTTTTTACTAATATCATCTTAAAAGCTAACTTTTTAATGACCATTTAAAAAAGAGACATCAAGATAAATTATGCAAAATTCATTATATTTTAATTTAAGCTTTATTTGTGACACATTTCTTACAACTTTCTGAAACAAGTTTTTAATAAAAAAAATTTATTGATCAAAAAAATATTATACAAAAAATTCTTTAAAAAATAATAAGAAAACTATCCAAAACAAAACCTTAATATCATGCTAAATTAAATTGCAATTGTTAGCCATGCACTTACAAACTATCGTATAGTATGATTAGTTCAATTCATACTTTTAGTATTGTACAACAAATAAGGGTCTATATTTTTAGTTCAAATTCTTGAGCTGACCAACCAGTATTATATCTATATCATATAATACGATTGGTTCAATTGAATAGGATCTCCATCCATTATGATTAGTGGTGATTAAATATCATACTAGAAGAAAATTGGGTCATACTATACGAAGAAGGGCATCGTACAATATGATATGAATTATAAATTAATCCTAATTTAATTGCCTAATTATAGGATAGATTAGACAATATTTAATGATAATGTATAGTATGCTAGGAATCATACAATCTGATTAGTTTAAAATTTGAATTTAAAAATATTGACTAATTTGTGATTGGCAGGAAGATTTTGAAGTTCAACTTTTAGTCCTATACAATTTTGATCATATAGTAAAATTAATATAAATTTTAATTATCTTAATTAAATATTTTAATCAATCCCTGCTTTACTCAGATCATACTAGATGATCTTCATAAAAATTAAAATACTTAATTTTTCTCTCTAGTGTGTGTGTACGGTTGCTAAGATTGCATACACCTTTTACATGACTATTGACTCAAGAAATATAGAAAATAAATAAATCAAAATATAAACTCTTACAAAAAATTAAAACTATTATACCCATTATTGAGTCGATCTTTTCGCACAATGTACGATGTACCTAAAATATTAATTTGCACAAAAACTATCCAATAATAATACTGTTGCGGATCAATGGTTTATGATTTTGATGATAGCAAACATTTTTGTTTCTCTACCACTGCCTTATGTACTGACATCTCAGGTTCACAAGATCGGAATGCAATTTGGAATCAGCTCAAGATTGGGTAGACTAGGTCTGAGTCAGTTTGTAATCTTTTTTCATTTCTTGAGTTTGTTGTATTTGGTGTGGGATCTGTTAATTTGTAACTTGGAAGATTTCCTGTTGTTCCCTATAAGATTTCTATTTTTGGTAATATCGACCGGGACGATATTTATATCGTCCTGGATGATATGTCTAAAATCAGAAACCCTAATTAGGGCATCCTCATTAAGGCAACCGTCATTAGCTGATCGGCCTGGATGATACCTGTATCGGCCAGATCGATAGTCTAAATTCAAAAAGAATCAACCGTCATAATCAAATTAGGAATTCTTTGTTTTAGGAAATCAGTCAGGACGATATTCGTATCGTCCAGGACGATCTAACTCAATTATGCCTAAATTTATCTGATATCTTTGGAAAGCATTAATGATTGATTGATACGATCACATCGTCCGGGATGATCTCCTGATCGGCCGGGACGATGTCCTAAATGATCTACATCGGACAGCTCAAATTCAGGGCTATGATCAGGACGATTGAAATGAGTTTTAAACTAATCGGCCTGGACGATCGTGACATCGGCCAGGATGATATAACCAATTTTCTTCTGATCTTCCTAAATCATCCCGGGCTGATGAGCTGAATTTGTACTGATCGGCTAGGACGATATACCTATCGTCCCAGATGATAATGTCGGCAACTTACATTAATGAGCTCGTTTTGAGCACTTCTATTTAAGCTTTGCCAAGGCACTTGTTAAGTGTCTTTGGCAGCCATTGTAGCTTCATTCTTGTGGGGGAAACTTGAAGAGTGAGCTTGAAAGGGAGAGAGGAAAGGGTAGAGTTTGAGAGGGAGAAGATCCTGAGAGGGGGGGGGGGGGAACTCAAGGGAGTGTGAAGGGGATTCCACACGGTTGCTCTGGTGAACTCGCACCTTAGTACCATCGGATTCAAGGCATGTCTCGAGGTAAGTTCACCAAAGAAGAAGATCTCTTTGGTGTCAAAGGACCTGGCGACTCCGCCGCATCTAGGAAGGTGGAAGTGATTTTGTAAGGGCTTCTCCGCCTAGGTGTGGGGGCTAAATGAGAGACACTTTTGTAGTGCAATACTTGGAGGGTGCCTCCAAGGAGTGGAAGTAGGTCGAGGTTTGACCGAACCACTATAAATTTGGTGTGTTCTTTTCTTATTATTGCTTCCGCATTATTTTCTTCCGCACTTGATTTATGTGGTGATTTTGGTTTGAGTTTTATCTTTGGTATTAAAGTTATCCAATTCACCTCTCTCTTTGTTAGCCTTGGGCCAGTTCTATAGGGCTTAAAATCCCTAATGAATTTTCTAGTGCCATCAGAGCACTTTCAAGTGGTATCAGAGCACTTTCTAGTGTCATCTGATCACTTTCAAGTGGTATCAGAGCCATTTTCAAAAAATAAGTTTTTAAAAGCTTTTGAATTTCGATCCGTGGCTAATCGTAATGTTGCGGAAGGTTATTCAATCACCAGACCTCCTTTATTTAAAAATATGTCATTTGATTTTTGGAAAACTCGCATGTCTATTTTCTTGCAATCGATTGATTTTCGCATGTGGCATATGATTTTAACTGGTTATTCATCACCGTCACGAATTATTAATGGAGTTAAAACTGATATTCCTTTTAATCAATAGAATAGGGAAGAACAAGTAAATGCTCAATTGAATGCAAAATCTTTAAACTGCTTTTTCTGTGCTTTAAATTCTGAAGATTTTATGTTAGTATCCACGTGCACTACTGGTAAGGAAGTTTGGGATAAACTACATACCATATATGAAGGCACTAGTGAAATCAAGCAATCCAAGTTAAATTTGTTAATGCATGATTTTGAACTGTTTTCCATGAAACCTTATGAGACGATCTTAGACATGTATACCAGATTCATTCAAATTGTAAACTCATTGCATGCCTTAGGAAAAGAATTTTCAAATTTTGAAAAAGTCAATAAAATTCTTTGTTGTTTACTTGAAAAATTTGATGCCAAAGTTATTTTTATTTGTGAATCAAAAGATTTGAATGATTATTCTATTAATAATTTGATTGGCTCACTCATTGCTTACAAGCAAGGTTTGGGTCAAAGACTTTTGGATGCAGGTGAAACGATTGTTCTAAAAATTGAAGACACGAAAAAATATTTCTTAGTTGGCGACGAATGCAATGACTTGTACAGCAAATCACAAAGCTCACCAAAGAATAAGCAAAAGTGGAAAAAAGGTAAAAGTGGTAAGGATGTTCATATTTCTTCTGACGTTATTTGCTTTCGATGCAGGAAGCCTAGACATATGAAAAATCAGTGCCCTAATTTAAGAATTCTTTCTACGAAAGAAAAGGGCAAGGCGAAGTAAAATTTAAACTGGGGAAATAATGAAAGGCAAAAAATCTCATGGGCGGATCTGGTCTATGAAGCATCGGACCAGAAGAGAGATAATGGTTAAAATCCTTTCATATTTTTGTGTTGTGTTTTTCATTTTTTATTTTGTGTTTTAGTTTTGTTTATTCTTTGAAATTTTTTTCTTCGTGAAAGTTTTTTCTCTGATCAACATACACATTCACTTTTCTAAAAATGAAAAAATCTACTTCCTATTTTTTTTCTTGAAATCTTTGGTAAGTTGTGTTTGACTTCTCTAAAATAGTCAAATGATGGAAACTCATATTTTTTATTCTCAATCTCTATTTCTTAAAAGAGGTTATCCTACTTTTGATTTAAAATCTTTTTCATCTTTTAAATTGGTTTTTGAAACTAAATTTTTTATCTCCTTACATTTTATTTATCGCATAGGGATCTTTTGCAAGTTGTTGAATCTAACTCATAATTTTCTTAATCAAGAAATTCACTTTGTTACTAAGATGGGTTTTCCTTTGTTTTTTAGATTTAAGAAAGGAAGCATATTAAAAAAAAATTGGCCAATGATGCCAAAAATAAAAGATGCGCAAAAACGCCAAATTGAAAATATACACAAAGTGTATCAAAAGATGCGCAGTGCGCCAACTAATTGTCAAGAGGTATAAAATAAGCCCACAAAATTAATGCATACCATTCTTGTACTTTCTAAAAGCTTAAGAAAACCCTTGATACTTTCGATACTTGAGTTTGAAAATCTTGGTTCATGATTCAACAATTTATGCATTAATCTTCTATTAGAAGTTAGTTGCTATAAAACCAAAAAAAATAGCGATTGATTGATGATGTGTTAATTGGATTCAAAGAAAAAAAGACAAAGGTTGATATAAGAAATCTTGATTTTTAGCAAATCTTTGAAAGTCAATTGTTTGAGGATCTAGTAAATTATAAATGGAAGGGAGATTGATCTTTAAATTTGGTGATAACTTATAATTATTATTTGACTAGTCCTACTTTGCCCCTTAGAACATCATAAAGTTTTGTCAGAGTTTCGAGGATATAGAGGTTCATTTCCAAGGGCCAACACCCTTTGAAGTAAAAACCTTGGAAAATAAACCTTCATATGAAAAAGAGGTTCTAAAAATAAACTTGTCTGGTAGGGAGAGGTTACCTGCTCATTGAAGTAAGAAAAGGGTGGCTGAGGTGTCTTCAAAAACCATAGCCCTTCATAATTAATACAAAGCCTATACAATATGTTTTTTCCACTTTTACAAGTGAAAACCCGCATATAATCTTCTGTCTCAAGTGCACAAAAGAAACTGTTTAAATATTTTACATTTAGTTATGCTAAGTCATGTTCTTTTATAGTCCAGTCAGCGAAGGATTTTTCAACTCTAATGCCATCAACTAATCTAGTTTGCTTAATATACCCTTCTTGTACTAAAATTCATATGTGATAATCTAGTGATTACAAAAATGTAGACATACATGTTTTCCAAAAATCGAAAGGGATATTGTCAAATAATGGAGGTCTAGTGATCGAATACCCTTTGGGTGTGTTACGATTTCCAAAAGTAGCCATTCTCATTTTTCAAAAGTAGTCTAAACTTATAATTTTGAAACAAAGCCATGATATCATTTGTTGAGTCTTGATTAGGTTGTTAAACCTAATCTAATGTTCCAAGGCTAACCAAGAGAGGGGGATGAATTGGTAATTTAAAAATTACTCTTGGATTTTAGATTTGAAAATTGTTGATTCTTGTAGAAAGTTAATTAAAATTTTAAAGTAACGTTTCAACCATAGAAAAATAACTTGCAATAAATAAATGTGAAAATTTAAAAGACACAAAGATTTATAGTGGTTCGGTTAAACATGACATATATCCACTCCCTAAGACTCCCACTTCACGTATTGTACTATTACCAAAGTGTCTCTCCTTTTTCCCCCACAATAAGGTGAAGAAGACTTTACAAAACCTCTCTTCCACTTATTATCGCTGTGGTAGAGAATCGTCATCCTTTCATACCCTCCAAGTGTCGGCAGAAAACCGTCGTCCTTTCACACTCTCCAAATGTCGGTAGAGAATTGTTGTCCTTTCACACTCTCCAAGTGTCAGAAGAATACCGAATCTTCTCCAAAGATCTTCTCATGAGTAACTAGAAAGACAAGAAGAAGAGTGATAGCCAAAATTACAAAGAGATCCTTACCTTTGAGTAACCTAGTGAACCCTTCACACTGCACTAATAAGAAATTTTTCTCAAACACTCTCTCACACTCTCTCTTTCAATTACCCGTGAAAAATCATGAAGAAAAGACTTTTTCATGCAGTTGAAGTGGAACTTTTATACCAATGACACAAAAAATCATTCAGAAAACAGAAATTTTCAATTTTGAGTGTTCACGATCATACAGTATGATCGTATGTTCGTACATACAAATAGCTCAAAAACTATTGTGTACAAATGTGTTGTAAATTAGTACAATATCATTTTATACATGATGATCATCCAGTACGAATAAGGATCGTTCGGTACGAATAAGGTTTGTCCGGGATGAACAGTTAAAAAAAAATTTATCTTCGTCGGGACAATGAGGGACCCCACAATTTTGTACCCTGTATGGTGTACGTACAATGATGATATGGTACGGTATGATCAGTTATGAAAATTTTCAAGTTCGTAAGTACGAAAATTCAGGATGAAAAGGGATCTCACTATTTCTTACTCTATAAGGCATGTACGAATTGTGATCGTAAAGTACAATCCATACTTAGAAAAAATGTTTTTAAGCAAAAAGGGACCCTCCCATTTCTTACTCTAGAAGGCATGTGTGAATGGTGATCGTACAGTACGATTACTACTTAAAAAAAATTTTCATTTCGGTTCTTTTGATTGCTCGAAAGGGAAAATAACTGATCAGATCATCCCGTACAAAAAAAAATCGTATAATACGATCACACTCACTCGAACTTAATAAAATAAAAAATACATATTTCAATTATAATAACTTCTAAACTGATATGATTTAAAGTCTTCAACAATCGAGAGAATGATTTCTCTAAAATGTTAGTACACACAAACAACAAAGCAATTCTTTCAAAATATGTTAGGAGAAATAATAATCAAAATAATAATATTTGAAATAATAAAAAATATACAAGTTGTAAGAATATCGACAATCAAGAACTAAGTAGCAACTATCTTAACAATTAAAAGGGGGGAATTTGACCATGCAAGGTTAGGGTTTACCAAAGCATGGGTTGACCCATTCAACATGGTCAATAGACCCAAATGGGTGAGGGATTGAGCAAATGATGATTTCAAATTGATTGGAATTCAAATGCGGAGGATTTGGGCTAGTTTGGTCAACCTAGGTTGACCTGGTCAACTAGGTTGACCCAAGACTCGAGTTTGGGCTCAACAAACTTAGTTTGACCCACTAAACCCAAGGAAAGTAATCTTAGGGTCTGGCTTGATAAATTTAACCAAGTCACCCCCCTTGACCCATGGTTTAGGTGAAAACAATGTCAACAATCATCATTGGTGGATGATTATGAATTTAAACTTTACTAGAAACGAATAGTCAGTGAGCAAATAATTATGGTTGATAGTTTAATAGCACCACCTAAGGTCCATGAAAGACCAAAGCTTGATATATATTATTCATTGAGTTAAATATTTTATAAACATTTTTATTTTTAAATCTCCAAACTATTTTTCTTTTTTCTTTGTTTTGATTTATTTTTCTTTTTATTTTACCTCATTTTCTTCTATCTATGAATATGCTCATCAACAAACCTCCCACTTACTGCCTTCCTTTTCTATCCCTTTGAATTAGATTTGTACAATGCTTAAATGTCATTACAAATTGATCATTTGGGTACTCAAACATAAGGTGGATATGTTGACTTTCAAGTCAACATCAATTAATTAACCATGGTTAATCTTGTCTTATCATAAATAAGCATATTAATCCTTTATAATGCAAACTATTTTTATTAATATTTGTCCATATTTGAAAGATGCATTCTAGTGCATCAAAATTTCCCCAATATAAGGTTAGAGGAGTAGTTGATATATGTAACCTATCCTTATATTACATGTAATTTGTTTACCTAGCTCAAACTCATGACCTCTAGGTCACAATGGAGGCAATCTTATTATTTCTTTTGGCTGATCCTTTAAATCTTTATCTATGCTGTTGACCTTGACTTTCACCTAAACCCTAGGTTAAGGGGGTCGACTTGGTCAATTTGACCAAGCTAGACCCCAAGACCCCTTCCATTGGATTTAGTGGGTCAAACCAAGCCTATTAAGCTCAGACTCAGGTCGTGGGTCAATCTGGTTGATCCAACTATCCCAAATCATCCCTATTTTGATTCAAATCAATTCTAAAGCCCCCTTGACTCAATCCCTCACCCATTTCAATTTGATTGACCATATTGACTAGTTCAACTCATTGCTTGGTCAACCCTAGCCCAATTTGGTCAAATTTGACCTATTTAGGTCAAATTCCCCCCTTTTACTGCATTTAAAACTTTCCAAAGCTCCCCTTAGCCCAAACTACGATAGCGGAGGCTAAATTCTCTCTTAATTATCCCTAGGAGTGATATTGGTCGTCCATCATGAAGCTAGGATTATAAATAAGGCTATTAGGGTTCCATTGGAAGGACTTTTGCATTATCTCTCTGCCCAAGCTCCCTAAACCTGAGAACTATTGTGAGTGAGTTCCCCTAATCTCCCTCCACCTTTCCCAAGCTAAACCAACCGATCAAAGCTTGCCGACAGCGATATCTCTAATGAACCGAGCCTAGGATCCTTCCAAGCGAGTTTGTCATAGATCCATAGCATTTCAAGCCGTAATTCTTTCTACAAATAGGAGCGTAGACATTATAAAAGTGCAACAAGCCAAAGATCTCCCAAATCTAGCATTGGGATTAGATAAAATATTTAACCCCAGCTTAGGACACTTAGGGTTAATTAGATTTGAATTAAGCACATTTTATACAGTGCAAATTACCCCCATGAATGGTCTTCATGCATGGAGCTCATGTTTAAAATTTCATTTCATTTGATCAATCATATCAATTAAATGAAGCAAAAATAATTCCTAGGGCATATTGTTGGTATACGTTAGGTGTACGAGAACTCCACCATTGATCGCTTGATCAATAGAGGAGATACCATTGTTCCTTGGCTTTTTTCGAACTATAAGAATGCTTTGGCTGTCAGATATCACGTCCGATGCATTCAAAGCCATCCATCTCAAATTGCACGAGATCAGATGCTTTGGAGGCCCAACTACATGGCTAAGTGGATGACGCATCTACGGTAATAATTACAACAATCACATAATAATCATTGTCAGCGCTGTAATCATCGTATAATGATTGCCCGTAGTTTGAGCAGGCCATTTAGGCACTGTCGTGTGTTTGACCATCACCGTCGCCATTTTTATTTAATTTTAATTAATTTTAAAGTCTTTTTAAACTATAATTTATTCAAATATTTATTTAAAATTATTATTAAACTTTATATATATATAACATGTCAAATTTTTTATAATTTAATTTACTTTAATTTAAAATTAAAATTATTTTAAAATATTATTTTTAAAAACCTTTATTCTTATATATTTAATTAATATTTAGTTTAATATTATATTAAATATTTTAAAATTTAAAATTTTCAAATTATTATATTCATAATAATTAAAGGATTATTTAAAAATTTATTAATCTAAAATTAAATTAATTTAGGTTATATTTTATAGTTTAAATGAGTTTTAATTATTTTAACCTTTCAATATTTAAGTAATATTTATGTTTATTAATTATTTTTTTAATAATTAAAAAATATTTTAAATTTAAAAATCAAAGAATTATTTTTTTTAATTATTTCATTTTAAATAAAGTTCAATATAAGAAATATTCTAAGGACTTGGTTTGTGATGATTTGTTGCAAATTTCTTTATGTTACCCAAGAGTTAGTTATTAACACTAATTTAAATTTATTTAACCAAGTGACACCTTAAGGACAATAATTAAGAACCCGTCTAGAAAACTTAGAGAAATTCTAGGGACTAGGTTACACCTCTGAATGATATGAAACTTGAAACATCTAAACTTAATGATATTTCAAACTCCCTAGGATTTTTTGAAATTTTTTAGGACCCTTTAAGTCTCTTAATTAACAAACTCTAATTTCACCTTCTAATTAAACCCCAATAACTTCAAAAATTCTATTAAGTTTAAATCAAATCCAAAATTTACCAATAATATATCAAACTCTTTAAAATTTAATTCTTAATCCAAAAAAATTAAAATCCCCCTTTATTGGATCTTAATTTGAACATTAATTTAATTATTATTAAAAATCACCCTTTTAATTAAATTAAATATTTAAAAATTATTAAAAATTCTAAAATGTTTTCGAAGACTTGAAAACTCTTCCTTGTCATTCCTGGCCTTTAGGGGTGATTTCAAGAGGTTTGGAGATGATTTGGATCAAGATCCCTAAAATGCCCACTACAGGAAAACCCGCTATTACCGGCGGATATAATCCGCTGGTAACATGTAAAATCTGATAGAAGTCCTGGGTTTCCGACGCATTTACGGTAGTTTTCCTGCACCAGTTTGGTTCGCATCAGGAAAAACTTTCCGACATTTTTAAGACGCCGGAAAACGTTCCGGCGCCATCTCCGGCGCATTACCGACGCAAAAAATGCTAGCAAATACGACAATTTTCAATCGAAATAAACAAGTTCATATGACTAAAGTGAACTACTCTGAATTTGTGGACTCCTCCTCAGCTGGAGATACCTTTTTTCCACTCATTTTCTCCCTCATTTTATGCATTTCATCCAACAACTGATTCGGTTGCTCCTGCATCTGCATCTGTATTTGAACCTGTGCTTGTAACTGAGCTTGCCAATCAGCTTGTAATTTCCTTACTTGTTCTAGCTCTGCTTGAAGGGCAGTTATTTGTTGAGCATGTAAGGACTCATGTGAACTAGATGCGAAGCTGGATGCAGTAGAGGAGGACATCCCCTCGTATGCCTGAGCTTACGAACCTAAATCATAAACTCTGCTATGTTGCATTCCTCCAACGGCTTGCAACCATATGCGGAACTCAGAAAACTCAACAGAGCCACCAGAAGTGCCCTCACCTAATGCGGCATGACTCTCTCGAAGCAATGTATACTCCTCCTGTGAAAGTAGAATATAAATATATATAATTAAACTAAAAATAAAAATTTCTAAACATATATATATACTTACATGGGCTTTTCTTGCTCACTTATCAATCCATTGTTGATCCTCCTGTCACTTATGAGTGTGACTATGCAATTCCATAGGAGTCGGTTCTCTACCCAGCATCTCTTTCTATTAGAATTAAGAGAATTCTACTAATATTTATATTAAAAAAAATTAAAAAAAACATTTAAAATTCATTACCAAATGTCATTTGTGCTCAGTATGTGGAACGGAGCCGCTAGTATGAAGGGAACTACCCAAGCCCCCAACATTAAAGCTCTATTCTATCGATTTTGATCCCTCCTCCTAGTGGTGCACCCTTTCCAGATTGGTTGTTGGGCAGCATGTAATAAATCATAAAAATTTTATACCTCCGTATTCGGCAACTCTTCTATATTTTGTTTAATTTGTATTCCAATTGTATTATGAACTAATTCCTCAAGATTTGGTCAGATATTTTCAACCTCAGCTATATTAGTACTTGTAGAAGGTCCGCATTGATAATCAAATTGTGGCTCATACTCACCATGATAAGTCCAATACTAATACCGTGGCATGAATCCTTTGCGATACAGATAAACAGTTAGATCATCTGGTGTTAGGTGCACTAAATTTTGTATTTAGAACATGGACATCGAAACTTTCCTTCTGATATAAAGCTGGGTAGTTGTTTCGCTTGCTGAATGAAAATGTTCACCCCATTAATGAATTCATATGTTAATGTCTTTTTTCCTTGAGATAATCGGTTACACATCCAACTTCTTTGATTTCTAATATCCATAACCTACATATAAGAGCAAATAAGTAATGGATTATCGTGCTTAAGTAGATCTAAAACTGAATATATATAGATATTAATATTAGAATTCAAGTGATGGTGAAATAGATGGTGACGGCACCATAAAGCATTGCAAGTCTCACCAACATCTTATAGAATTTTCAATTATGTTTGAGGGGGACTTTTCTATCACACAATAAGCCTGATGCATTCCTCCACTTCAACCATCAAACTTGAATTCTGCTGATAATATCCCCTTCAATTTCACCATAACTCTGAATAATAGTTACAAGATATCTAAAATGTCTACTCTTACTATTAACTTGTTCGCGAAAAGTTGACCTCCATAATTCAAGTTTACCTTCAAGATATCTAAAATGTCTACTCTTACTAAAATGTCTACTCACAATCTCATGTTTAGGTCAATTGCTACTAAAATTATACTCCGTATATTTAGTTTTAGACTCGGAAGTTGACCTCCATAATTCAAGTTTACCTTAAACTCCCTCTCTAATCTTATCAACAAGCAGAATATCATTAGCAAAAAGAATACATAAAGGTACATCCTCTTGCAAATGCCTATTGAGAATGTCCATGACTAAAGCAAAAAAGTATTAGCTTGAGGTCGATGTAATCCAGACATAATAGGAAAATACTTGGTCAAACCACCTTGTGTTGGAACACAATTAATACCTCATGCATATATATCTATAATATTTTGAATACAAACATTATTAACTCCTTTTTTCCAAGAAGTCTCTATAGCACATCTCTTGAAACTTTATCATATGCTTTCTCTAAATCAATAAATATCAAATGCAGATCACACATATTCCCTATATATTTCTCCATCAAAACCCGTCTAGACCTACCCGGCATGAATCCAAATTGATTTTGAAAAGTTTGGAAACAAAAAAACATTGAATTTAAGTGTTATTAATAATTTTTTTTGGCAAAAACTCTCAATAGCACTCCTCTTGAACCTTTATCATATGCTTTGTTTAAATCTACTAAAATACATATGTAGATCCTCCTTACTCTCTCTATATTTGTCCATCAAACCTCTCAAAAAATGTATAGCTTCCATAATAGATAAACTCGACATGAATCCAAAAAAATTAAACAAAAAAAAAAACTTACAATTAACGGGTAATCGACAGGAGGCGGACGGCAAAAATTTGCGGTTGGAACTGGACCTCTCACCGGCGAGGAATGCTGTGATCGTCGGCGACGTCCGGTGACCGTCCAAAGAGCTCGACGACCTCAATCAAAGGTGATCGATGGAGGGCGACGAGGGAAACAGCGGCGATGTGAGAGAAACGCACGAAAGAAATGAGCAACTAGAGGGACTCGGGTTCAGAAATAGGGCTTTCGCCGGCAAATTTTTTGGCGTCCAAGACGCCTGAAAAAATTTCGGTGTAGAATACACCAGTTTTAAGTCGTTGGGTTTAAATACATCGGCGCAATATCTGCCGGTAACTGCACCGATTATTTTCCACCGTAAAGTGCACTGAAATAAGTAAACTATTGGTCTACTCCGATGTCTTTTACCGGTGTAGTAGACGTCAGAAACTTTCTGGTGCCATATGAGCCGAAAAAAATGCCGTAAACGTTCCTTTGCACGATGCGCCGTATTTTCCGGCACAAATTTTTCCACCAAAAAATCTGACGGTAATCGCATGTTTTCCCGTAGTGGCCCTTAATTAAGAAATTAATAATTAATTAAATACCCAAACTTTGACAAAATCATAACTAATTCTTTAAAAATCTAAATTGGGTAAACTAAGAAGAATTCAACTCCAATTAAAATCTAGTATTTATTTAAAATATGAACATTCCAGAAATCAACCTAGATTAAAAAATTAACTCCTTAATCAATCGTAGTAACGTCTCTCTGCTCCTATGCAATTCCTAGGCGATTCTAGGGCTTCTCCCTCGAGCGGTGCTTCTCGACCCTCCTGGCCTGGTTTTTTGCTCTGATTTCATTTGATTTCACTTGCTTTTCTCAATTTTGTCTATTTCATTAGTTGATTTGGGTTTTTTCTTTTATTTATCATGAGGGGGGATGACGACTCAGTTGTCCTCAATCCTTATTTCTTCCTCTCTTTTTGAGGGGAAATCATGATCCTTCAAAGATGTTGTCGCTGGAGCTCCGTCTTCTTCATCAAAACTTAAGTTTGTTCATTGTTCATTTAAGGGATGTTCGACTATTCTTTTTGAGGATTCAGTTGTTGAACAACTTGCAGCTCCTTATGCTTTAACTTTAGTTGGTAAATTTGTGTTAAGGAGACCAAATCTTGATGTTACACGCAAGCTTTTTCTTAACCTATAGCTATGTGGATCTTTTCACATTGGATTACTTGATCAACAACATATTGCTATCCAACTTTCAAATGATCTTGATTATAGCCTCATATTTTCTTGTAGATCTTATTATATTCAAGCATGTCAAATCCTTCTTCTGAAATGCACTCAAGATTTTTGACGTTAGGGAGGAATCCCCTATTGCTCTAGTTTGGATTTCTTTTCCCAACTTGTGCCTGCATTTTTTAACCACCAAATTTTGTTTGGTATGGCATCAATCTTCAGTCGACCATTACAAACTAACCAAGCAACGGCTTTGGTTTCAAGGTTATCTATTGCTAGGGTTTTAGTTGAGTTGGATGTTTCAAAGAAACATCCTACCAAAATTTGGATTGGATTTGAAGTTAAGGGTTATTTCCAAAAAGTTGACTTTGAGCATATACCGATATTTTGTTCTTTTTGTAAAATGCATGGGCATGGTGTGAATGATTGCTTTTGTAAACATCCCAACCTTCGTATTGCTAAGAATTCTATGAAAGAAATGAATGATGTGGTGGATCAGGCTTTGTCTAATCTGGTCCTTTTGGTTGGTAATACTCCTAATCCTTCACAACAAATTGAGAAGGAACCTAGGCCACATGCTCACATGGATGCTATCAATACTGATAATTTGACTCATGACCAGGAAGTTTTTAATAGTACTTTAATTATTCCTACTACTGATTGTGATCATATTTTGATTGATAATTCTCCTTTTATTGAAACCCGAAAGGATGCTAATGATGGGCCTCCTTTACCTTGCATTATTAATGAAAATGTGTCTGATTCCCATGATGTTGTGCCTTTTCATGAGCTTTCTAATACTTTAGATGAACATGATGGGTCTTTGGGAGCAAATGGTTACATACAATTGGCCTATAAAGAGGGTGAAACAAAGGGCATGCCATTAGATGAAGGTGAGTTTGTCTCTATGGATCATGTTTCTTCTTTACCTAAATGCACTAAGGTTTCTATTAGGAGAAATAATGATAATTGGGAGGAGGATGGAATGTTTATGGAGGATGAATCTCTACTGAATCAACATAACGATGGTAAGACCCCTTTTACTTCCAACTATAATAGCGATGCTTTTACTGATACTGAGGATATGCATATTAATGCTAAATATTTTGCTAGGATGATAATGATACTAGCTTTATTAAAGTGCATAGTAAAAGAGGGAGGAACCAAAAACATATTACCTTGCAACCTCCTAGAAACACCCGGTCAAATACTTCTGATTAAGCTTTTATTTATGTTTAGTACAATTATTTGGAATGTTAGGGGCATTGGTTGCCTGTCTTCTCGTATTTGTGTTACAAATTTATGTCGTGTACATAATATTTTTATTCTTGTTCTTCTTGAACCTCTTATTTCCTCCTCTAGGTTATTAAACACTTCTCAGTTTTTGGGTTTTAACCATGCTTTAATGTGTCCAACAAAATTTGGGTCTTTTGGAAAAACCCGATTAAAGTTGATGTTATTGGTGACATTACTCAAGTGTTACATTGTAAAATTGAGGTCTTTAATTTCCATTGTTGTACTTCTTTTATATATGCTGCTTCATCTCTTTACATTAGAAAAGTACTTTTGGACTCTCTAATTAATTTTCATAGTCTTTGCAACTTGCCTTGGTTTGTTGGTGGTGATTTTAATGCTTTTACTAGTCTTTCTGAAAGGATTGGTGGTTTTAATCCTTCTTATCGTTCTATGGAAGATTTTAATAATATGATTTTGGCCTGCAATTTGATTGATATTGGTTTTGTGGGTAATAACTTTACCTGGAATAGGGGCCACCTATGGCAAAGGATTGATCGTGTCCTCTTCAATGACTCTTGGTTTAATTCCATTAACTTTACTAATGTGTACCATCTTAGTAGAACCTTATATGATCATCCTCCTTTACTTATTTCCAGTAATTATAGACAGTTTAATGCTCCTTCTCAATTCAGATTCCAAAACATGTGGTTGCTTCACAATTCTTTTTTTGAGGTTGTTCAAAATAATTTGCATGCCCCTCTTATGCCGGACAATTCTATTTCTAGAATGAGGAGATTTTGGCTTAAGCTTAAAAGGTTAAAACAAGTTCTTAATTGGTGGAATCACCATGTTTTTAAAAATAATTTTTCTAACATTCTTTATGCTGAGCAACTTGTAAATTTGACTGAGATTTTGTATCAAAATAATCTTACTGATGTTAACTTTAATCTTCTAAAGAAGCATAAAGTTGACCTTTTTAATTTTCAAGTTCAGAAAATGATTTTTTGGAAACATAAAGCTGCTGCTAAACATTTGGTTGAAGGTGATAATAATACTATATATTTCCATGTACTTGTTAAGAGAAAAATGGTTAAAAATAGTATCAATAAAATCCAAAGGGAAGATGGCACTTTTATTGATAACACTGTTGTGATTGCTAGTTTGGTTGTCCACCATTTCAATACTCATTTTAACAAATTTTTCAATCCTATTCAAGTTTTTGATCACTCCTTTATTCCTAGGCTTATAACCCTTGAGGATAATGTTTCTCTTTCTAGGTCTCCGACTTTGGAGGAGGTTAAAGAGACTCTTATGGGTATGAATAGTGATTTTGTGGCTGGTCCTGATGGTTTTACCACTCATTTCTTTCAAAAAGCGTGGCAAATTATTTATAATGATATTTATGATGTGGTTATGGTTTTCTTTGCTGGCAACCCAATTCTGAAGTTTTTCACTTCTACGTCTATTGTGCTCATTCCTAAGAACAACTCTACTACTACTTGGAATGACTTTCATCCTATCAGTCTTTATACCTTCTTTAACAAACTACACTCTAAGATTATTATGAATCGTTTTACTATGTTTTTACCTAAAATTATTTCTTGATGGGTTTTGTGAAATGTAGAGCCATCACCGATAACATTTTGTTGGCTCGTGAATTTGTTCAAGATTTGGATGTTTGTGTGATAGGGGGAAATTTGATTTTGAAATTGGATATTGCCAAGGCTTATGACAATATTGATTGGAGATTTATTTATCTTACCCTTGAGTTTTTTGGTTTTAATTCGATAACTTAGGCCTGCAATTAAAAAAAATCATAACTTTATGTAGAAAATACCAAACCCAGCAAACTCAAAGTCTAATTACTCCTTATAAGGTCTAATATTTAATAAAAAATACTAGGATTCCAATGCTTGGCTTATTTCTAAAATCAACTTTAGACTAAAGTTGATTTTTGCAGGTAGCCATGCTTATGCAGCGTTAATAAAGGGGGCTAAAAATAAATAAATCATGTATATATAATTACTACAGTTGCTTCAACTGCTTACCCCAAAATAAATAAGAGCATGGCTAAGTGTGGTTGGCATGAACACTTTTATTTCCATATATAACTACTTGAGATATTTTATTTTAACTGCTTAGGATAACCTAACAGGAGAGTCTATATTTTTTCTTTTTTTTGATGTAATTGTATTCAATGTATCGAGTTGTGAAAGTTTATAAAAATAAGACATTTCAAATATAAGGGATACAAAGAGAAAAGAAAATCCTTTACAGGGAATTTCCTTTCATTTGGGTACCCTCTAGAGAATGAAATAAAAGAAGACTGAAGGGAGGAGATACATAGAAGGACCAGAAGGCAAAGATCAAGATGAAATGCCTTGTTTCTAATATTTGCATCATTCTATAAGATTAGAATCCAGTTTATTATAGGTGGAACCTGGCCACAATTACTTTTCTGCAGACCCTGGGTTGTACATTAATGGCACTTGCCATGGACTTTCTTTTTACTCTAATGGATATTTATATTAATGTGTTTACTTTGCTTGTGTAGTAGAAATTGCCTCAATTTTATAGATTTCTTTTTAGCATGTGTATGTATCTGATTTCGCTAGGCTCTTTAGGGATAAAACAATTTCTACTAATAATTAAGTTTTAAAATATTACAAATTAAATAACATAGAAAGATAATAATCTAGGAAATAAGCTGAAGATCATCTTGGGTCGTATATATATTAATCCATCATCTCTTTCCTTGCTTTAAGACACTTCCCCACTTGCTGGTAGAGTTTAGATAATCAGAGCTATGAGAATGAGGTGCTGAACCTGGGTAAGTCTAGTCTTTTAAAAAACTATTTTAAAGCCTATTTAAAATTTAAGCATTCATAATTTGGATACTTTAACTAGCATTTATTGCATTAGAAACTAACTAAAATCAAAATTTAATTGCATTAGTTTTAAGAGCATAATATCCTTCATAAGTACAAGGTCACTTAGGAACATCTCTATATGTCGACCTTAACTTCTAAAAACTTAGCCACCCACCCATCTTTCATAAAGAGAGGATAGTACAAATTTTATACTATTAGGTGGTTAGCTTGCTTTCCTTTTCAGGCAGGATATAAGTCCAAATATATGTTAGCTAAGATACGGGTGTTAGTATTATGTTTAGAACACTAAACCCCCATTATAGACTTAGGGTTCAAGGCTACTACTATCAGTGGCTCGTAGTATGCCTCATCGACGGGTAAGTCCTCTATCCTTCAGGGGCTATAAATCTTGCCTATCTATGTCACATAGATGACATCACCTACATCCTTTTCTCTTATATGCTCTGAGTTCAGTGTTTTCTTTTCTCCAATTTCTTTTCACTACATTAGTCCTTCTGAATGATGATTTGAGCCGTGTATTTTGACTAAGATAAGTTGAACCCTTCTTTCCCTTGGAAGAGGAAGTTCCTAGACTCCTCCTTATGTGCCAATCCTATTTGAAAGAATTATGTATAATTCTTAATCGAGAGACTTCTTAAGCCATGACTTATGTAATAAAACACGGGGGCTTACGCATGTGAGAAACTGAATCCCACCTCAAATAAACCTCACTCAGGCTGATGTATGGGGTGGGAGAAATCTTGTGACTCTGATCAAGTTATAAAGATTATTATCCATTGAGGTGAATAGGTAAAAGTCGTTATCCTCAATGGTTAATCGTATGTATGATATAATCTTCCCTCCCATTGGCCCGCTTGCAAAGAGTACAGAGGTCTGCGATCGTTTCATCCTTTGGAATGATACGATCGTACCCTTTGCATTTTGTCCCCGTCGAGCGGTGTCCTTTCGAAGGACCACATATGCATATAAGTTTTAAATGAAATCTCTTTTTGAAATTAATGTCTCCTACTATGTTATATTGTCGAGTAAATTAAATGACTGCATGATAACATTATATTAAAACTATTATTTAAAGTAGTGTGAGAGCTATGATTATTTAAATAAAAAAATTATATATTGTGGTGATGATATGAGCTAATTTAATATCAACCACTACTAGCGCATGCCATTAGGTAACATCAACTTAGACCATATCCAATCGAAAAACTCATTTTACAATTCAAAATACATAATAATCTAAAATGCAATAATTTATTTTCAACCAAACTCCATTTCATAACATCTAAAAGAATATACCGAGTATATTCTTTCTCCAATCGAAAGAAATAAATGGCAAAAAAATGACATTCTTAAACAGTACAATGTCAGTTCGATTGGAGCTAGCGGCGACTACAAATGCTTGTTAGGGGTTCGATTAGAGATGCCCTAAAATAAATAGACACTTGAAGATCAAAAGCTTCGTTTGGGACTGAAAGTTCGTTAGGGATGTTAAGCCCTATAGAACTGGCCCAAGCTAACCAAGAGAGGGGGGGTGAATTGGTATTTTAAAAAATTCTTTTTAACAAAAGCAACAAGATCACAAACCAAAACTAAATCACACCACAAGACAAAAACAATGCGGAAATTAAAGTGTGGAAGCAAGAAAATAATAACACAAAAATTTATAGTGGTTCGGTCAACTTGACTACTGAAATTACTAAACGACAAGAGGGGGGGTGAATTGTAAAAACTTCTTAATAATAAAATTAACCCTAAACAAGAGTTCTAATTTTTTTTGTTGTTTTTGAAACTTTAAGACAAAGATTTATGCAAATTTTTTTTTCACAAAATTTCACATGCAATAGATATGACAAATTTAAAATGCAAGCAAAAATTAAACAACGATAAGGAAAGAACACACCAAGAATTTTATAGTGGTTTGGTCAAAATATGACCTACGTCCACTCCTCGGAGTCCTCCACTCCTGGATTTTCACTATCAAAATAGTTCTCCTTTTGCCCCCCTCGGCAAGGCGGAGAAGCCTGTACAAACCTCCCTTTCACCAACCCGGCGTGGCGGAATACCAAACTCTATTTTCACCCTCTTGGCGACGGCAGAGAACCTTCTCGTTTTTCTCCCTCCTGGAGAAGGCAGAGAACCTCGAGGTAACGGATGTAGACGAGCCTTTCCCTTGGAGATCCTTCCTCAAATCCTTCTCGGGCCACAGGAGGAGCAAGATGCAGCAAGCTTGGAGCAACCGTGTGATCTCCCTCACACCTCTTCTCCCTCACAACGCTCACCTCCTCCTTCCTCTCTCAACCCTCAAGAATTTCTCTAGAGTTTTCTCCCTTGGAATCCCTCTCTAACCACGTTCACCCCCTCTATAAATCTTACCCAAAAAGACTTGATTGACATCTAAAAATGGGCTCCAAAAACCTCTGATTTCAAAATTAGCCGTTACTGTTCGTACAGTACGATTCAACATCGTACAGTACGATCTTCACAAATAGCCGTCGTCCTGGTACGAAGATGTATGAAAATTACAAAAACAAATCGTACTATATGATATAATATCGTACGGTACGATCCAACAAGATACTATTCGTACAGGACGATGGTCTGGACGATCGGATGTCGTCTCTGTTCATCGTATGGTACGATTACTATCGTACAGTACGATGTTCAAATTTTCATTAGCCCTGGATTACATGCACTAATCACGGGTTAATTTAAGTAAGTATTAAAAACGGATCGTATTGTACGAACTTGTTCGTACAGTACGAACGGCGCAAAATCACTTACTTAAACTAAGTCACGGCTAGGGTTTTGGATCTGAACATATCGTACAGTACGAAAGACTTCGTACAGTACGATCTATTCACAGAATTGTCCACATAGCTTGGATCATACAGTACGAAATAAAATCGTACAGTACGATCTACAGAGAAGAATTTTAGTTATAATTTGCAGTTAAAAAAGAACTCTCCCCCTGTGTGTGTGCATGGTTGCTCTTACTCTTACGAATATTGTGGCCAGACTCAATAAAGTAAAAATACAATAAATGAAAAAATACATTGTTTGACTCATACTTCTAATCTACCCGGTCTTGAGTCTTCCTTTCTTCCTGAGTCACTTGTGATCTTCCTGAAATGTTAGTGCTCAAGAAAAATAACAAATAAAATAATAATCAATGAAAAGCAGTTCCAAAACACTCATTATTTGGCATCATCAAAATCTCAAACTCGGGGTCATGGGTTGCAACAACTACGTCCACTCCTTGGAGGCACCCTCCAAGTATTGCACTACAAAATGTGTCTCTCCTTTATCCCCTACGGCTAGGCGGAGAAGCCCTCACAAAGAAGTCCTTTTTGCCACCCCGCCAAGGCAGAGAACCTATCTCCTTTTGCTTCCTCCTAAAGCAGGCAGAGAACCACAATCTAGTGCTGAAAACCTTACCTCTGCCGACCCTTCCACGGACAAGAAACTCTAGACGAAGAAGAAGCAAAGTGATCCCTGAAGTACCCTTGTGAATCCCATCACAAGCTCTCTCTCTCTCTCTCTCTCTCTCTCTCTCTCTCTCTCTCTCTCTCTCTCTCTCTCTCTCTCTCTCTCTCTCTCTCTCTCTCTCTCTCTTTCTCTCCTCAAGGCCTTCTCAGGTCAAGACAACAGCAAAAGATTGTTCAAAATTTTGAACAAGAGCTCTTAAATAAAAGAGCTTCAAAGGAGCTCATTAATTGCAAGTTGCCGACTATATCGTCCAGGCCGATATGGACATCGGCCTGGCCGATCAGTACAAATCTCAGAAGATCGGCCAGAGCATCGGCCTGAATGCAAACTGGATGATTTAAAATTGACTTGATCGTCCAGGCCGATCTCACGATCGTCCCGGCCGATCAGTTCAAATCAGAGGAAAATCGTCCAGAGCATCGCCCTGAATACGAGCTGGCCGATATTTATTATCCTGAAGCAACTAAGGTTTTTGAATAGATCGTCTTGGCCAATCCTGCGATTGTCTAGGATGATATGATCGTATCAATCATCTTTAATTACTCCATTGATTTCCTAATCAATTAAGGAATAATTTTTGAATATCATCCAGGCCGATCAATGATCGTCCTGGCCGATTATTAAAAAATACAGTATACATTAATTGTCTATGGCGACAACTTCTTTCTGTTTTGAGCGTATCGTCCTGGCCGATACACGTATAATCCAGGACGATCTGTTAATGACGGCTATCTTAATTAAGAATCCTTATTTAGACTTTCTGTTTTAAGCCTGATCGTCCAGGACGATGTAATTATCGTCCTCGCCGATATGAGTAAAAATAGAAATTATAAGTCTCTCAAGTGTGTGTGTGTGTAGGGTTACTTAGCATCAGTCTCTTGAACATTACAAATAGACTCAAGAAGAGAAAAAACAAAGTACAGACTGACTCAACCCTAAACCTAAGCAACCTTGAACTGGCTTCGTTTGTTCGTCCGATCTTTGATTCCTGAAAAAGTTAGAAGTAACAAGCAGTCCAAGAGAATCAATAGTATTTGTCAATCATCAAAACATAAGTCATGAAAATAGATTTGCAACAATCTCCCTCTTTTTGATGATGGCAAAACACTACGAATACAGTTAGCAGTAAAATTTCAGGATCAACAAGTGTAAAAACATCATAAACTTCTCCCCCTTTTGACATATCAAAAAGGAGGAGGGAACAAAAAAGACCAATAGCAAAAATTCTTTTTTTTTAATCAAGGCATGAAAATGATGTAGTATTCCATGTGATTGATTTAGAAACTTGTGGGTTAATGAGTTAACAATCTCAACAATCCAAAGAATGGTAGAATATCCGGTCATGGTTACCCTTAGCTCAGACGTTTTCTTAGAGTAGAATCATCTTTTGAAATCAATGACCTAACTCAAAAAATTAATTGGATATGAAAAAAGGAATCCATCCATCACTTGGTTTAAGACAAAAGTATCTTTATAAAATAATGAATTAAAGTAAATTTGTCACAATCGTAACATAATCGAAACTAAGCCTTTGAGAATCAAAACTTCTAAGTTCTAAAAGATTTAAAAAGAGAGAATAGCTTGCTTTTGAGTGGTCTCATTTTATACCTCTTGTCAATTGAGTGGCGCTTTGCGCATCTTTTTATAGATTTTCAATTTTGGCGTCTTTGCTCTTCTTTTGTTGGCATCATTGGCCAAAACAAATTTTTATTTTTGCAAGCTACATTCTCTTTTATAACCTCTTAAAAAAAATCCTTAGTTGTGAGTATATCTTCTTAGATATTAGAGAATAGGAGCTCTCTCTCTAACATAAGGAAGAATTACCACAAGCAGAATCAATAATCAAAGACAAGAGTTACAAGGGGTCTTGATGTGACAAAAAAACTTTAAACATTATAAATATAAGATAGATTTGTTTAAGCAAGCTTAAGAAAAAATTCTTAATTTTATACACAATCTTTAATTTGAAATAGATTTTTGATTAGAAAAGAAAACTATGACACTAAAATCGGTTAGAGAAAGAGACACAATCACAAAATATTTTTACCATCTAAGAGATTAAGAGATGAAAAACACAACTACAAATTTTCAAAAACAAGGGCAAGGAATATGTTATCATTTCAGCGATGATTTTAAAAAACTAAGTAAGAGGGAAAGAAAAAAAATAAAACACACCAAAAACTAAGAGAAAAAAAAAAAGCAAAAGAAAGTAACTAAAAGATCAAGTTTCATGCATTTATGTCAATCACACCCAATGTGGTCCTTAAAGAACTGAAAGTGTTGAAGGCTAGTGGTTTAGTAAAGATGTCAGCCAATTGATTTTCAGTTGTCACATGGTGTAACTCAATGTCTCCCTGAGTCACATTATCTCTAATAAAGTGATGCCTAACGTCAATGTGCTTAGTCCTTGAATGTTGGATAGGATTCTTAGATATGCATATGGCACTAGTGTTGTCACAAAAGATTGAGATGGTGCCTACAGGTAATCCTAAATCCAATACCTGTTGTTTCAACCAAAGGACTTGGGCCACACAACTTCCAAGAGCGATGTACTCAGCTTCAGTAGTGGAAAGTGCAACAGATTTTTGCTTCCTACTAGACCAAGAGACCAAAGACTGTCCAATGAATTGACAAGTTCCTGAAGTGCTTTTTCTATCCACCTTGCATCCTGTAAAATCAGAGTCAGAAAAACCAATAATCTCAAAAGAAGTGTTGTGTCTAGGGTACCAAATCCCTAAGCCTTATGTCCCCAAAATGTATCTAAAAATTCTCTTAACAGCAGTCATGTGGGATTCCTTAGGGTCAGCTTGAAATCTAGCATAAAGGCAAACACTAAACATAATATCAGGTCGGCTCACAGTCAAGTAAAGTAAAGATCCAATCATGCCTCTATACTTCTTCTGATTAACAGATTTACCACTTGGGTTCTTATCTAATGGAGCACTAGAAGTCATGGGAGTGTTAATTGGCTTAGCTTTATCCATCTCATACTTCTTCAAAATATCCTTTATGTATTTTGTTTGATTTAAAAAGGTTTCATCCTCCAATTGTTTTATGCTAAACCCCAAAAAGTAGGACAACTCTCCCATCAAACTCATCTCAAAATCTCTACTCATTATTTTAGAAAAATCATCACACAATTTTTTATTAGAAGATCCAAAGAGTATATAATCAACATAAATCTGAACAATGAGTAAATCATCTCCAACTCTCCTAAGAAAAATGGTGGTGTCTACGCTCCCCTTGACAAATTCCCTCTCTAGTAAGAATGTGCTAAGCCTCTCATACCAAGCTCTTCGTGCCTGCTTTAACCCATACAAAGCCCTTTTTAATTTAAAAACATGATTTGGAAATGGGGAACTCTCAAAACCTGGGGGTTTCTCTACAAACACATCTTCTTTTATTTCCCCATTAAAAAAGACACTCTTAACATCCATTTGAAAAAGCTTAAATCCTTTATAGCAGGCAAAGGCTAATAGTACTCTAATGGCTTCCAATCTAGCTACAGGGGAAAAAGTCTCATCAAAGTCTATCCCTTCTATTTGGTTATACCCCTTAGCCACTAATCTTGCTTTATTCCTAACCACCACTCCTGAATCATTCACCTTGTTCTTAAAGACCCACTTTGTCCCAACTACACTTTGTCCCTTAGGTCTTTCTACAAGCTCCCAAACATCATTCCTTACAAATTGATTCAATTCTTGTTGTATTGCTAAAATCTAAAACTCATCAGTAAGGGTTTGGTTAATGGTGGTAGGTTCAGTCATTGAGATAAAGGCAGAGTGGTTCACCTTCTTCCTAAGTCCATGTCAAGTCTTAACTCCACTAGAAGGGTATCCTAAGATCAAATCCTTGGGGTGACTTGTAGAGTATCTCCAATCTCTAGGCAAAGTGTGAGAAGGTCCAACCCTTTCATCCAAATCAATATTTTATACTCCTTGGGTGACTTCTCCTACTCCTTCATTACTTTGGTGTTTTACCCCCTTCTCCAAATTTTTTACTCCACTAGTAATCTCTCCAATCTCATCATCATTCTCAACTCCATGTTTCTTAGGATCAGACTCATCAAATACTACATGGGTTGTCTCTTCCACCATTAAAGTTCTCTTGTTAAACACCCTAAAAGACTTCCCAACACTAGAATATCACAAGAATACTCCTTCATCATATTTAGGATCAAATTTTCCCAAGTGAGACTTCCTATTATTGTGAATAAAAACCTTACAACCAAAGACATGAAGGTGGGAAAGATTGGGTGTCCTACCCTTAAGGATCTCATAGGGTGTCCTTTCTAATTTGGCTCTAACATTTACCCTATTCAACACATAACAAGCTGTGTTAACCGCTTCCGCCCAAAAGTATTTTGGAAGTGAATACTCAGCAAGCATGGCTCTAGCGGCTTCCACCAAGGTCTGGTTCTTCCTTTTAGCTACCCCATTCTGCTGAGGGGTCCTAGGAGCTGAAAAATTGTGGCTAATCTTCTTGTCCTCACAAAAATCTCCAAATCTTTTATTCTCAAATTCTCCCCCATGATCACTATGGATTGTCAAAATCTCACAACCTAGCTTTTTCTGAATCCAAGTAGAAAATGTTTTAAACTCCTCAAAAGACTCATTTTTATGAGAAAGAAATCTAGTCCAATTGAACCTCGAGTAGTCATCAACAATCACAAATTCATAGACTTTCCCTCCCAAGCTAGCATTGCTAATGGGTCCAAAAAAATCCATGTGAAGGACTTCTAAAGGTCTAGAGGTGCTAATGTCCTTAATGGGGTGAAAGGTGGAGTGGACTTGCTTTCCTAGTTGACAGGAATCACAAAGGTGGTCTTTTGAAAACTTGAGTTTGGGGACACCTCTAACTAGGTTTTTTTGGGTCACTTTTCTAAGGGTTTTCATACTTGCATGAAAAAGTCTCCAGTGCCATAACCATGAATCATCAATCACTATTTTTAAGCAAAATGAAGTAGCACATTCAATGTTATTTAAATCAAGCATGTAGACGTTGTTGATCCTCTTTCCCTGCAAAATAGTATTGTTGCTTAAACTTACAATGCATGAATTTGTAAAGAATTGTACGATGAAGCCTTGGTCATAGAGTTGACTGATGCTGAGCAAGTTGTGCTTCAATCCATCTACAAGCAAAACATTTTCAATCATAAGGTTCTTGGAATTACCAATTATACCTGCGCCTACCACCTTCTTGGTGGTGTTGTCTCTAAGAGTAACCTTGCCTCCAGTCCTGGACTCTAGTACAACAAACTGGTTGGCATCACCAGTCATATGACGAGAGCATCCACTGTCCAGGTACCACATACTCTCACGAGGCCTTTTGTGAGAGCCCTCCTGCAAAATTATCAAATATTAGATTTAAGAACCCAAGCAGGTTTGGGTTCCTTCTTATGAAGAGTAGAATGCAATGCATGTGTGGTATGCTGTGGATCATGCACCTTAGGTCTCCACACCCAATGTGTACTATGGTGAACTGTGCAAGTGTGTGAGATGTGTCCTAGCATGCCACATGAAAAACATCTAACTCCAGAAAAAGGATTTCTTAAGTGGTTTGAGTTATAATGCCTCTTCCTAGGTTTTGGCAATTGATCAAAAGTAGGTGTCATCCTAGTTTTCTTACATGTTTCTAATTTATTTTGAATCTTCAAATTTGTGCCTTTTAAGACCTCATTTTCAATCCTCAAATTTTTCTCCATCTCTTTAGACTTCTTAAAATCAGATTCAAGTGATGTGTGTGAAACTTTTAATGCATCATGCTTTTCAACTAATTCACAATGATTTTTATTTAACTCATCAAATTCATCAAGTAAGGTCATGTGATTTGAATCAATCATTTGATGGCCTTTAGTCAAAATTTAATTCATGCTCTTTTTGTAGGTTCAAAAATTCTAATTTCAAGCTAGCATGTGTTTTCTTTAATTTCCTATATGATGCATGAATTTTTTCTAAAACTTCAAGAAGTTGATCGTAGGAAAGTTCACATACCTCTTCTTGATCAGGATTGTCGTCTGCCATCAAGCACAATTTTGATGTCTCATCTTCTGGTTCTGTCTCCAATGAGTCCGATGCCGAATCCGCCAAAAATGCTTTTTGTACTCTTATCTTATCCTTCCTTAGCTTAGGTTTCTCCTCACCATTTCCTTTGCTTGAGTGATCTTTAAGTGTAGGGAAATCAGTTCTCATGTGTTCTGGTTTCCTGCATTCATAACAAACGACATCAGAAGATCTTTTAGAATATTTATGATTCTTACCTTTTCTCCAATGATGCTTTTGCTTCTTCTTTAGAAAGAATTTGAATTGCCTTGTGATGAAGGCAACTTCATCGCTTTCAGACCCGGAAGATTCAGAATTTGATTTGTGCGCCTTCAGTGCAACTATTTTCTCCTTCTTTTTCTCACCTACATCAAGATTTCTTTGATTCACCTCTTGCTCTTAAGCTATGAGTGAGCCAAGTAAGTTATCAATAGAATAAGTGTTCAAATCATTAGATTCAGTGATTGCAGTGATTTTAACATCATATGACGAAGGAAAGCATCTCAAAATCTTGTTTACTTTTTCATAGTTTGAATATTTTTTTCCTAATGCATGCAGTGAAGTAACTATCTGAGTAAACCTAGTATACATGTCAGAAATTGATTCATGAGGTTTCATACGAAAAAGTTTGTAGTCATGCAAGAGAATATTCAAACGGAATTGTTTAACTTCATTAATGCCTTCATAAGTGATACACAATTTGTCCCAAATTTCTTTACCAGTTTTGCAAGTGGAGACAGGCATGTAGTCCTCAGATTTTAAAGCACAGAAAAAATAGTTCAAATATTTTGCATTCAATTGAGCTAAATCTCGTTCATCGAAAGTCCATTCAGCAAAAGCAACTTCAGTTTTAACACCATTAATTTCACAAGAAGGTGGAGAATAACCTTCTTTGATAAGCATCCACATGCGATAATCAGTAGATTGTAAAAACATTGACATGCGGGTTTTCCAGAAATTAAAAGGTAGGTTATCGAAAAGGGGAGGTAGGGTAATAAAATACCCTTCCGTAGTGTTACGATTCTCAAGGTTAGCCATAGATCAAAATCAAAAAGTTTTCAAACTTAAAATTTTTGAATCTCGCTCGGATAACACTTGAAAGTTCGTTAGGGATGTTAAGTCATATATAACTGGCCCAAGCTAACCAAGAGGGGGGGTGAATTGGTATTTTAAAAATTCTTTTCAATAAAAGCAACAATATCACAAACCAAAACCAAATCACACCACAAGACAAAAATAATGCGGAAATTAAAGTGCGGAAGCAAGAAAATAATAAAACAGCAATTTATAGTGGTTCGGTCAACTTGACCTACGTCCACTCCTTGGAGGCACCCTCCAAGTATTGCACTACAAAATGTGTCTCTCCTTTAGCCCCCACGGCTAGGCGGAGAAGCCCTCACAAAGAAGTCCTTTTTGTCACCCCGGCAAGGCAGTGAACCTATCTCCTTTTGCTTCCTCCTGAAGTTGGCAGAGAACCACAATCTAGTGCTGAAAACCTTACCTCTACCGACCCTTCCACGGACAAGAAATTCTAGACGAAGAAGAAGCAGATTGATCCTTGAAGCACCCTTGTAAATCCCCTCACAAGCTCCCCCTCACAAGATCCTCTTTCTCTCTTTCTCTTTCTCTCCTCAAGGCCTTCTCAAGTCAAGGCAGCAGCAAAAGATTGTTCAAAATATTGAACAAGAGCTCTTAAATAGAAGAGCTTCAAAGGAGCTCATTAATTGCAAGTTGCCGACTATATCGTCCAGGCCGATATGGACATCGGCCTGGCCGATCAGTACAAATCTCAGAAGATCGGCCAGAGCATCGCCCTGAATGCAAACTGGACGATTTAAAATTGGCTTGATAGTCCAGGCCGATCTCACGATCTTCCCGGCCGATCAGTTCAAATCAGAGGAAAATTGTCCAGAGCATCGCCCTTAATACGAGCTGGCCGATATTTTTCGTCCTGAAGCAACTAAGGTTTTTGAATAGATCGTCCTGGCTGATCCTGCGATCGTCTAGGACGATATGATCGTATCAATCATCCTTAATTACTCCTTTGATTTCCTGATCAATTAAGGCATAATTTGTGAATATCGTTCAGGCTGATCAATGATCTTCCTGGCCAAATATTAAAAAATATAGTATACCTTAATTGTCTATGGCGGCAACTTCTTTTTGTTTTGAGCGTATCGTTCTGGCCGATACACGTATCATCCAGGACGATCTGTTAATGACAGCTGCCTTAATTAAGAATCTTTATTTAGACTTTCTGTTTTAAGCCTGATCGTCCAGGATGATGTAATTATCGTCCTGGCCGATATGAGTAAAAACAAAAATTCTAAGTCTCTCAAGTGTGTGTGTGTAGGGTTACTTAGCATCAGTCTCTTGAACATTACAAGTAGACTCAAGAAGAGAAAAAATAAAGTACATACTGACTCAACCCTAAACCTAAGCAACCTTGAACTGGCTTCGTTTGTTCGTCCGATCTTCGATTCCTGAAAAAGTTAGAAGTAACAGGCAGTCCAAGAGAATCAATAGTGTTTGTCAATCATAAAAATATAAGTCATGAAAATATATTTGCAACAGAGACAACCTTCTTACTGCTTTCTACAACAATTTTTTAGTACAAAATTTATGTTTCAATAAATTGCTAAATTAAAAAACTATTTTAGAATGCAATAAAAAAGGTGTCATAAACAAAACCTAAATCCTTCCTATAAAACAACATTCACAAAGATCTCAAAAACAAATTGTAAATGGAAGAATCAAATTTTTGAAAAAAGAAAATGTAAATGTACAATATGATCATTATTATATAGTACAATTTGGCATAAATTTTAATAATAAAAAATTAAATTTGTTATTTACTTGTAGTAACTGTGCATGTGTGTGAGCAAAAATTCTTTTATCAATAACTCTTTAGTACATTAAAGCAAGAATAAAATAGAAAAAATTAATTGTGAATAATTTCTATTAAAGCTCATATTTTTGGCATGGGATTTGGTGCAGCGAGTTGTTTTGATCATTAGTTTTAATTTGAGTTAATTGCACAATGACTGGTACCATTTTTATGAAGCTCTAAATGAAATAATTAAGACATGTAGCTACTTAAATTAAAATATTAACTTTAATGAGACTATATTTGTGATCATCAAAAAATTATTAGTCAAGTGAAGTGATACTTCAATTATACAGAGTTGTTGAATCATGAACATGAAGTATAAGAAGTAAAAAAGAAGAACATCATAATTTCACGGATGAATTTGTTTAAAAGTTGGATGATCTTTCCTTCTTGTAAGGTATTTGTGCTAATTAGTGTCATTCGTAGGATGATATTGTCCACTTCAAAAAAGATGATATTGTTGATGTATTTGATCTTAAGAAAATATTTACCCACAAAATGTTCATGTCTAAAACTCTAACATGCAACAATCATTTGAAAGGTTGTAAATATTTTGTGTTGGAAATTGGACTAACATTAATGTTTGATGGCAAGTTTAGATGATCCAATTTTCTAAACATTTTTGAAAGGACTAAAAGCCCTTGCTTGAAGCATTTGAATCAATGTGAGAGTAATCTATAAGGATGAATATAAATTAATACTAAATCACTCTCATTAAATTCTCTTAAATATCTTTTCAACTTAATTTCTTCACCATGTTTGGCATTGTTTTGTTATGCATGTTGATTAACCTCTTTATGAAGACAAAAGGAATCTTAAGCAAAAGTGAATGCAATGGATGGATATAGATGTGATGACATGTGTGCAAGGATTAGAGATCTCTTAGGATTAAATTCATATACACTAATTGAAGCTTTGTGAGTTATTTTGAAGAGCAAATGCAAATTATGAGGCTAAAATATGTAAATTATATGACCCAATATATTTTCTTATAGAACTAAAGAGAGTTTACCTAATTTCCTGTTAACTTTTATTTATCTACTTATTTATGAATTAAATAAAGATTAAATTTAAATTTTATTCCCTTTAAAATCCATAAAGTTTTCTAAAATTAAGAAATAAATTAAACATCATGGTACTTGTTAAACTATGAAGTTTAACAAATTCATTAAGGAATGGTTTTAAAAATTGAGACAAAATTAGCTTTGCATTCTACCAACTTTGAATATCTATAACTATTTCTTTTTTTTTTTTTTAAGTAAAAGCTCAAAATAGTCCCCTGACCATAAATAAATGTCCAATTTAATTCCAAAGTTTTTCATTACCCTATTTTAGTCCCTTAATTATTAGAAATTAAGCCAATTTGATCTCTGATCATTTAAATTAACGATGAGTGTTGAAGAAATTCATTTCTTAACGGCATTTAAGTAAAATACATGCCTGATTCTTCCCGCTATATGCCCTAGTTCTGCTATTCAACCTGCTTCTCACTATATGTTGTACATGCGTTCTGCTAGATGCCAAGAGACCTTTCTTCATAGAAGAAGTGAACAACCAAGGATAATGCAACCAAGGTAGCCGATGCGACTAAGGTAGCCGATGTGTGCAAGGCAGCCGACACATGTGAGGAAGGCGACGCGAGTGGTAAGCCGAGCGAGAATTACTGCAGCATGCTTCGACGCGAGCAAGATAGGCCACAAACGGATCTAGGTTTGCTATTTCTCTTGGCCTCAATTTTTTGCATCTAGTTTGCGCATCTGGCTCCTCCAGAGTGCAGTTCAGAAGCTACTAATTGAAATCTTGTTTGTACTTCTCATGAATTACTCAAGCATTTCTTGGTGCTCTATATGTATAATATAATGGCATTCACCCTAAATTATACATTGTAAACATAATCTAATGGCATCATCATGATCAAGTTAACCATCTATTTAAAAAGCATGAATCACATATTGACTTTTGTCATAATAATTTTGCCAGCATTGAACATTTGAGCTAAGCTTGATATGTCACCACAAAATCGCCTTGATTGGACACAAACTTTAATGCAAATATGAATTGGAAACTTCTCAAACTAAAATCATGATCATCCGAACTTTGATTTCAGTAAACTTATAATCAATTTGATCATTTCATGGATCATCTCAGGGAGATAAACCCAACGACACAAAACTCAGCCCAATTTGAGCCCAAATTGGCCCAAATTAAAGGATCAAAGCCTATTTAAATGTTTTAGAGCATTAATTAGATAACCAAATGATATCCAAATGCGACATGCTTATATTCAAATCGAGAAACTTGATGAGACGAATCCAACGAGCCTAAGAATACCTAACTATTACATCATTAAGGCATTAAATGCTTGATAAAAGATCCATGATTAAGGGAGTTCATATTGGACATCTGTTGGAACACTCTCAGTTTTCCTTTGATCTTCTCCATATTTACTAACCATGCCACTCACAAAAAACTATAAACATAACCCTCATTCTTCACATGGGATGGGAAGAGAAGAAAGCAAAAAATTTGGCAGCTCTCTTGTCGTTGATAGCCACCAAATTTCCTCTCAACCATCAACTATTACTGAATTTCAGCCTGCTCATTAGCCACCTCCGGATTTCTTCTCAACCACCAACTATTATCTGACATCCGCTAGATTTCATTACAACCACTAATCGTCATTGGACTTTCACTTGATCGTTGGCCGCTGTTAGATTTCTTCCCAACCACCGACCATCGTCGAACTTCCGCATGATTGTTGGATGTCACTAGATTTCTTCCCAACCAACAATCGTCGTCATACTTGCCCATTTGTTGGCTGCCACCGATTTTCTTCCCACCATCAGCCATCGTCAAACTTCTACCCATTCGTTGGACATCGTCGGATCTCCAACCATCACCAGACCTCTATTGAGTATTCTTATAACTATTTCCACAAGATTTTCAACATATCTCATTCATTCAAGCTCAAGAATACCCATCCAAAATTTGGAAAAATTTTCAACATATTGTATTCACATTCTCCTCAAGTTAAAGACGATCCAACTTTATGTGCTAATTTTTTGTGCATCACCACTATGTAAAATCTTTCCACTTTAATGCCGCGATTTTCTCAGCTTGCAACGAAGCTTATTTAACAGTTGACATGATGTTGTCTCTTTTGTTAGCTTAAGGAAATTACAAATTAGTTTCCTTATTTAGGATATTGTGGAGATGGAGTTTGCATCAGACACAAAATGATTTTTTTTTTTTAATATTTGAGGGCATTCTTTTGATAATTTTTACCTTTTCGCTCTTTTTTTAGGGGCATAAATAGTGACATTTTATAGTGAGTCTATTATTGTGTAGAAATGATTTGGAGGCATTAGAGGCTTATAATATTGGCATTTAGGAAACTCCAAGGATGAGTATCCTGATGGTTAACTGGGTTGGAAACAGAGATCTATTTTAATTTAGATTTGATGTCAATTTGGTCTTCATTAGGGAAACTTAATAAAGGTATATCTTATTTTAATAGAGTTGATATTGTGATTGAGAGCCATCCAATCTTATTGTTGCTGTTGTTGCTATTGGTGGTGTTAAAAATTTTAAGAGGAAAGAATTTGAAAATGTTCTTACTACATGGTTCATCTCCAATAAGAGACCTTATTTCAAAAATTTTCCTCTTTTTAGGGGTTTCATGTAAAAACTCTAGTGTCTCTTATGAATGTTACATCATCTCTCTTATCTACTTGTGTGCTCGATCTTCGTACAATGCTAAGACGCTAAACTTTATATTTCTCTACTTCAGCGAATACTCCAGGACGCAACAATAACAAATTAATATTTTTTTAATAAATATTTTTTGTAATTGGAAGAGCAATTGAAATGTCGAAAACATTATATAGTTGGTATTAATTTGAAAAAAAAAATCAATTTGATTAGTATTAACTTTTTTATATGCCACTAATAAGCATTTAGATCATAGTTAAGTTGCAAGTGTGTCACAAAATCCAAGCTAAATAACAATTCACTATTATTCAAGATAGTTATTAAAACTATACTTCACACTTAACAATTAAATCTTATAAGTTGTTTGAATATTTATTTAGGAATTAAAATTTAGTAGAAAAAATTCTTAAATTCATTAAATCACATATGAATGATAGAATTTCATAAATATTGAATTTAATAAATACAATTTATCAATATAGTGAGATACAAAATTCACAAAATTTTATTTAGGTAGATTTAAGCATAATTAAATTAGGATGCCAAGAAACCAAACAGCCCCTTCAGGAAAATTTACTACCAGTTAAAGAGATCATTGAAACAAGTCATGCATTAAAACTTTAGAGCAGCTGAAATTTATTATGACCGTCTGGTTCACTATTTTTGCTTCTTTATATAGGATGTGTTTGAGAAAGCTTTATTTTACATACCGTTACCTATCATATTTTTATTTGACTATTATTTTATTACTCAATTTTCGACTAAACTCTTTAAAAAGCAAAAAAATTTGCAAACTGGCCACTAAAAACTTATAAATTTTACTTTTCCTATAACAGCAATACAACTAATTTTTATAAATAGATGTACCGAGGAGTGTAAGCGAGTCTCGTTGCCTAACATGAGCTCAGCTTGACGGCCAAATCACGAGCTCGAACTCAAGCCAAACTCAAGCTCGTCACATGATAATAAAAGTGGGCTTGCAAGCCAGCTCCTAATATTGCTGGAAAAACATCAAAGAAGGCTTAGACATTATATTGCCTAAGTTTTTTTTTCTCTTTTTTTATTTTTAATGAGAACGGCTCTAGCCTTATTAATAAAAATGGTAGCTTTTTTTTTTTTTTTTTTTTTTTTTTGTAGTATATGAGCTTTTCTCAAATACCAGCATCTTTTGTCAGGAAAGAAAAAAGGCCCTAGTTGATTTTCTCATGCGAAAAAAGCTTTGGCTGCTACATCATTCCTCACAAGATTATAAGCTGAGCCTAATAAAATTTGAACTTGAAGTTTGTTGTTTGATGAGCTTAACTCGTGAGCTCGTTATCAAATCCATCTCGAGCTGGCTCACGAGCTAGCTTTGAGTCGCTCGCACCCCAAGATGTAGCCACCGGAAACGAATCAGTAATGACAAACTCAAGCAAAGCAATTGCTCTTTGCTACCAGTAATCTTTACAAGTGCAAATCCCATCTCTAAAATGATGAAATCTGCTTCTATCCCTCACAACAATCTCCCGCTCATAAACTTTTGAAATAAGCTTAATAACCAAGTGACAATCCTCACAAACTCTCAAATTCTTCACTATCCTTATAGCAGCACCTGGAGCAGATTTCATCAATCCAAACGCAATTGCCAATCTCTCACTATGATAACACAGAGCCGTCTCCTTCTCCTCTTCCTGTATATCAGCCAGCACATTCATTGTCTGAGCAACATATCCTTCTTTTCTCAATCGCTTCGCAATCTCTTCGAGCTTCTCATATATCGAATCGGTCTCGGGATTCGATTGGTCTCCCATCACAAAATCATAAACCTTGTTTCCCAGCTCCAAAAGGCTGTGCCCAGGAGTCTTCTTCACCCCTCCTTTGATCATGTTCCTCCTCAGCTTCTGCACTTCAGCCCATCGGCTTCCACTGGCATACAAATTCGATAGCAGAACATAGTCGCCGCTGTGCCCTGGATCAAGTTTGATGAGCCGAGACCAAGCAACCTCGCCAAGTCCCACTCTCTTGTGCATCGCGCAAGCACCAAGCAGAGTCCTCCATATAACAGCATTGGGCTCCAATGGCATGTTGAGAATGAAGTCATGAGCTTTATTGACTAGCCCGGCACGTCCGAGGAGATCCACCATGCATCCATAGTGCTCAATTCTGGGGACTATCCCATAATCATCTTTCATCTGGTTGAAGTATCTGAAACCTTGGTCAACCAGGCCACAATGGCTGCAAGCATAGAGAACTCCGACCAGAGTGATCTCGGTTGGCTTCAACTTACCAATCTCCATTTCTTCAAAGAACTTGAGAGCTTCTTTGCCGAACCCGTTCACCGCCAGGCCGACAATCAGGGAGGTCCATGAGACAACTGTTCTTTCAGGCATCTCGTCAAAAACCTTGCAAGCATCCACAGCCACACCGGATTTGGAGTATAGGTCGATAAGAGCATTCCCTATATGTGAATTCTGATACAAACCAGACTTTATGATGTATAAGTGAACCCGCCGGCCTAGTGCGAGAGCACCGAGCTCAGCACAGGCGGTGAGAAGGCTAACCATGGTGAATCCATCTGGCTTCACTTCATTTTCTTCATCCAATACCTGATAGCCATTAATGAGGTGAATGAATATATATGAATGATCTGGGCCTTAGTTAGCTTGGTTTATTAACTATGAGCTAAAACAAATGATTTGTGTAATTTGTTATTAGCCAACAGCCAAGTTCATAATGATTAATTACATAGAAAATTTTGGATTGATGACACTAATTTCATGAAAAAGGATTTATGATTTTATAATATAATTTATAATATACATGATATTTTTTAAAAATATATGTGAATACATCTGAGTAATGGTACACTGTTCCTACCATATACTGTCATTGCTAAGCACCTTAAAAAAATTATTTAATATGTTAAAATATGAATTATCATAAAGAGAATGGATATAAAGCTCAGTGATATGAGCTTATTAAATTGTTTCTACCTACCTGTTGGAAGAGCGTGAGCGCCTCGTTTGGCCTGCCGTTCAACGCGAAGCCATTGATCACAGAGTTCCAAGTAACAAGATTTCTAACGGGCATTTCCTCGAACACCTGGTGGGCAGACTCGAAAAGCCCGCAAGCTCCATAGAAATGCAGGAGCGAGTTCTGCACGAAAACAGAGGAAGTATGGGCGTTTTTAACAGAAAGCGAGTGAACAGACTCACCATGCCGAAGGTCGAGGAGGCGAGCGCAGGCCTTTAGGAGGAAAGGGTAGGTATGGGAGTCAGGAGGAAGGGAAGCAGCGTGCATACGGCGGTGGAGGAGGAGGGCGGGGAAGGGGTGAGGGCTTTCGGCGTAGCCACGGATCATGGTGTTGAGGGTGAAGATATTAGGGTTGGGAAGGAGTGAGAAGAGGAGTTCGGCGTAGGAGAGGGGAGGGGAAGGGAGGGAGATAAGGGAGAAGATTAGGTGTTTGGCTAGGAGAGGATGGAAGAGAGGGATGCCGGTCCGGAGGGCATGAGCGTGTGTTTGGCGGAGGTGGGGGAGGGAAGTGTGTGATCGGAGGAGGGCGATGCAGCGGCGAAGAGACGGAGTGGGATCGCCGGCGCCGGCGGCCGCTAAGATGGGGGAAATTTGTCCGTCATGCATTTGGCCATTTATAAAAATTATGATATAAATCTTATTACTAACGATGATTTTTTTTTTTTTTTTTGAGAGAAGCTCCAGCTTTGGTTTCTAGAAAGAGAGAGTTTGAATCTTCGGCTTCGCGGGCTTCTTGCCTCCGGCCATGGCGGCTTCTCGCTGTCCACCGTCGGACCCTCCGGATCTCCTTCCTCGAGCTGTCCATCAGAATTCTTCTGATCGACTAAGATCTCCTTCTCCCGTGAGTTCTTTCGTTCCCCATTCAGATGATCAATCGTCTTCAAGATCAGGGTTTAAACCTCTGATTATAAGAGAAATCTATGGCTCACCATGTTAAACCGATTCCTTCTTCTGAAGGAAAGGGTAAAGGTCCGGCTGATCCATTGGCTTCTGCTTTCGGTAGCATGGATCGTAATCTCCCTGAGGCTAGCCCTATTTCTCTCGGGTTAACGTTTGGATCTTTGGAACATGATTCCTTTAATTCTTCGAACTTGATTGCTAAAGATAGCAAGATATCTGGCACTACTGACAGAAATATTATCTGAAATCTTTCGGCCAAACCTTTGAATCCTGTCAGTTCTTCTGTTGATCTTGATAATAATGTTTTATTGGGAGATAATGCTGCTGTTGATAACAAAGATTCTTTTTTAAATGTCTGGAAAAAACCTCATAATATTAAGATCAATTTTGATGCAAATTCCACCGTAATGTCTACTGATGGGGTAGCAGTTAAACTGAACACTGATCATGAAATCATTAATTCTTAAATCCTCTCCAATTCAGTTGTGCTGAAGGTTTTGGGAAAGAGCATCCCCTTTTCGATTTGCAGTATTAAGCTACGTAAACAGTGGAGCAGATTCGGTAGTTTTCATCTAACCTCATTGGGACTGAATTGGATTCTTTGCTCATTTAAGTCTTCTGCAGTCATGGAAGAAGTCCTTGGTGGGGGGCCATGGTACATTGGTGGTCATATTGTCGGGTTGGACAAATGGTCGTCTTCCTTTTCTCCTTTATCCTTAAAAGGTTTAACTGTACCGGCCTGGATTCATTTCCCTCATCTGCCCTTGTATTGTTGGGATGAGATAAACCTTGCTATGATCGCTTCAAGAATTGGAACTCCTATGTATTTTGATGGCAATTCTTTCAGCTGGAGCAAGAAGGAATTTGAAGGTATTTGTGTCTGTATAAATCTGGAATCCAAGCTCCCTCCCCTCGAGTGTTTGGGTTGATGGCTTGGGAGGAAGATTCTTCCAGAAAGTTGAGTATAAGAAGAAATTATCTTCATTCTGCTACAATTGTGCTAAAATTGGGCACCTAAAATCGGCTTGTCCTGATCTTCGGTTGACCAAGCCTAATGATCCTAGTATAAAATTGAGCAACAATGTCACACATGATGTCTTACAACCTGAACATCAAGATAATTACGGACCTTGGTTACATGCAAAATTCAAAAAGAGGCCTAAGCAATCTAGAAGTCAATAGGATCCCTGGAAGAAACAAACCAAAGAACCTGAAGCTCACGCCACTGTCAGTAATAAATTTACTGATAATCCAGTTAAGAAATCGAATGATGTTATTTTGATTGAGGACAAAGCTTTAAACAGCAATCTGCATCTAAAGTCTTTTCTAGAAGCAGAATTAAAACTGTCAAACAGCTTTGATATTCTTAATGAAGTCACTAATCAGTCGGTTGATGGCAATTCAGTTGATATCATCACGGAACCTGATATGTTTTATGCCCCCCTGCGGTTTGTACTGACAAATTTGAGGGAATAAATATTGAGAATTGTCCAACTGAGGTAGAAGGTTCTTTTGTTACTTCTAAACCTCCTGTTGCTGACACAGTTACTGCGGATCCTCCTGATCATTTATTGCTCAATGAAAAACCAATTGGAATCATTATTGATGCCTCTCATAATGATTCCTCTACTCATTCTGGTGGCAATTCGGGTGACATACAAGCTTGTTCTGGTGACAATCAACTTGTTTTATCTGATTTACCTTCGGATAATACTAGTGGGAATGCTAAGATACCCAAGGTTGATACTTCTGAATTCAATGTTGTCAAGATTAATCCTAAGCCTCAATTAAAATTTTTGGGACCAATTGAATCAGTGTCCAGAAAAAGGAAAGTTGAAGGAAAAGGTAAGAAAAAAGGTGGAGACTTCTCCCCTTCACTTAATTAATGTCTTCTCTCATCTTCTGGAATTGTAGAGGGGTCAAGAAGAAGGAGACCTCCCTCTATCTCAAGAAAGTTGTGAAAGATAATTCCATTTTTTTCGTGGGCCTTGCTGAAACCAAGTTGGCTTCGATCAATAGGATGGATGTCAATAGAATTATTGGCAACGACTGGGATTTTTTTCATCAGCCTGCGAATGGTACTGCTGGTGGAATTTTGGTGATGTGGAAAAGCAATTTGGCAACCTTTACAGTGACTGATCATTCCCCTCAATTTGTTTTTGGTACTTTGATTACTCCTAGTAAGGGTCTTTGGAATGTGGCTATGGTCTATGGCCATAAAGAACTTCAGATTAGGAGAGTTCTTTGGAGTCGCCTGGAAAATCTAGTGAAGATTGATGTCCCTACAATTGTGGGAGGAGACTTTAATTCTCTTCTTTCCAAGGATGACAAAAGAGGTGGCAAGTTTTTTTGCATGACCAAAGGGTCTAAGGAGATGAAACTATTCATGGCTAATCAACACCTTCATGACTTAGGTGTGATCGGACCTAAATATACTTGGTGCAATAACAAGCATGGAACTGCTAGAATCTAGGAACATTTGGATCGCTGCTTGCTGAACTCTTTGGCTCTCCAGCTTGTCCCGTCAGCTTCGGTTAGACATCTTGCCCGGATAGCCTCTGACCACTATCCTATTGCTTTCAAACTTGATGATGCTCAGATTCCATGACCCAAAACTTACAGATTTGAGGACACCTGGAGATCCTATCCAGCCACTTGGAGAATTGTTGCCAATGCTTGGAACAAGCACGATTATGGTGACGAGTCTGAAGTTCTTAACAGGAAGATTAAAAGAACTTTGAAATCACTTTTTTTCTGGAATAAGAATAAGTGTAAGAATCTGATCTTACTGAAAGATGAGCTAAAAAATAATATTCTCAATCTACAACTTTTCGAAGAAGCTGAAGGTGGTCTCAGTCAGAATGACCTTACTCTGCTGTGCAAAAAAGGGAACTCAATGTTACCTTACTTAGACTTTATCTGTGGTGGAACCAACGTGCTAAGGCGAATAGGAATGAGGAAGGAGATACTAATTCAAGATTTTACCATGCCTATGCCACGGCCAGGAAGAATGGTAAAATAATTAGACAAATCAAGGACGATAATAATATCGTTGTTGAAGAAACTGATAAAATTGAGTCAGTTTTCTTAAAATACTTTGAAGATAAATGGAAAACTTGGGAATGCAATAATTTGAACTGGTCGTCTGCTGATCATAATCAGTTGCTTGATGCAGCTGTCAGAGCCCTTTTAGATGTTGAATTCACCGAATCAAAAATTTTTGTTGTTGTCTTCCAACAAGGATCTAATAAATCTCCGGGCCTAGATGGTTCTACATCCTCTTTTTTTCAAATTCTATTGGGATATTGTCAAAACTGCTACTTGGAATGCTATCAAGAAGTTTCTCACTACTGGTCGTATGAATGGTGATTGGAAAGATACCTTGATTGTTCTAATCCCTAAGATCAACACTCCGGTAACTCCTTCCTTTTCGTCAAATTAGTCTTTGTCTAACCATTTATAAAATTGTTTCTACTATGTTAGTTAATAGATTAAAGATTTGTATTCCCAAGCTCATCTCTGAGGAGCAAGTAGCATATGTCCCGGGTAGATCATTGTCTGACCACTGCCTTCTTGCTTTAGAAATCTTTAACAAATTTAGGATTTCTAAAAATAAAAAGGGACTCATGGCTGTCAAACTTGATATGGCCCAAGCCTTTGATAGTATGTGTTGGGAGACGTTGGAACATGTTCTTACTTGGTTCGGGTATCCAGAGAATTTCTTATTCCTAATTATGGAATGTGTCACTAATGTGCGCTTTTCTATTCTCTTGAACGGCAAAGGATCTAGATGGATTGAAGCCAAGAGTGGCTTTAGGCAAGGCTGTCTTATGTCGCCATATCTTTTTATTTTATGTTCTAAATTTCTTTCCAATGTCATTAAGCAAAGAGGCCATCAACTAAGCATCCAAACTTCTTGCAGGGCTCCAAGAATTACTCATTTACTCTATGCTGACGACGTGCTGCTGTTTGGATCTGCTTCCTCCTCCCAACTTCAAATTATGATGAAGTTAATTAGGGACTACTGCGGATGGACTGGGCAAGGTATTAATCAGGCCAGGTCTCAAATTCTCTTTGGGAAATTTGTTAGACCTGCTACTAAACGGAAAATTGGGAAAAAAATCTGGCTTCAAAATTGTTAATGAGCTTCATTATCTGGGTACTAAGTTGGCAGTGAGGAGATTGATCAAGAACGACTTCCAATTCGTGATTAATCACGCCTTGGAGAAACTCAATGCTTGGGGTGCTAGATTCCTTTCTTTAGCTGGAAGACTGATTCTTGCCAAAACTTCTTTACTCTCTCTGCCTACTTTCATTTCAACACATTCTTTGATTCCAAAAAGGATTCTCTACGAATTGGACCGTATTTGCAGAGACTTTATCTGGCATCAGAACTTTAGTCACATGGGTCTTCATTATATTGCCTGGGAAGAATTATGTATACTCTGTGTGTGTGTGTGTGTGTGTGTGTGTGTGTGTGTGTGTGTGTGTGTGTGTGTGTGTGTGAGAGAGAGAGAGAGAGAGAGAGAGAGAGAGAGAGAGAGAGAGAGAGAGAGAGAGAGAGAGAGAGAGAGAGAGAGAGAGAGAGAGAGAGAGAGAGAGAGAGAGAGAGAGAGAGAGAGAGAGAGAGAGAGAGAGAGAGAGAGAGAGAGAGAGAGAGAGAGGTGGTATGGGTATGTACTCAACTGTCAAAAGATTTGGTCCCCTAAGAGCTCGGTTAGCTTGGAGGCTTTACCAGAACCCATCCTCTTTATTATACAAATGTCTGGCTGTCAGACACGGTTCTGCTATTTGGAATGGCAAGATCAAGCACGGTCATTCTTCAGCTCAGACCATCATTTCTGATGGTGTCTCGTTCCTTAAACCCATTGTTAGGTGGAAAGTAGTTAATGGTGCTAATATTAGTGTCATGAATGACATTTGGTTACTTGATAAATGCTTCAACAAGTGGCCTATGATTGTTGATTGCGATGGTCTTGAAAATTTGACGTTGCAAAATTTCATCCTTGCAGAAGGTAGTTGGAACTTACAGGAGCTTAACCAGTATTTCAGCATTGATTTGGTTAATCTCATAGTACAACATTGTATTATTCAGGAAGGAGACGAAGACTACATGGAGCTTCTCTATCAACATTCAAGGAAATCTATTACTTCTTTGGCTTACACTGAAACTATCAAAAGTCAAAAATCTAATGATGATTTCGGGTTTGCCAACTGGCTTCGAAAACTGAAGCTTAAACCTTGAATTGAGCTCTTTTGGTGGAGATTAAGCAGGTTTTCCATCCCTACTAACGAATTTCTGAAATTTAGAAAGCTTAGTAACAGTGAGCTTTGTGCTAGTGGCTGTCTAGCTGTTGAAAATTGTGCTCATATTATAGTTCATTGTAAATTCCTCATTGAGATCATCTGTATGCTGAGAACTTGGGGTTTAAAGATACCCTTGTTTACTTCCCTTATGGATTGTCTTGAACAGCTTAGACATCTTTCCATTGCTGGATTGGACATTGTCAAGATCTATTGCACAGCAGTTTTTTATTCATGGAACCGAAGGAATGATGTGAAGCACGGCAACCCCACACCTCCAATTTCGGTGATGTCTGCCAATGTTCTTTTCACCGCTACCAATAAGTATCCAATGCTAGTTAACTGGGATGTTGATCTCCCTCTGGAGTCTGAAACTACATGGCATCCCCCACCACTTGGTTGGATCAAAATTAACGTTGATGCATCATTACTGGACTCTAATCTAGCCAGCATTGAGGGTGTGGCCCAAGACTCAAAGGGCAATTTACTCTTAGCTTTTGGAAAGCAAAAACTCCATTGGGACATCAACCAACTTGAGTTGGAAGCTATTTTTTCTTTGAAAGACTTTATCCAAGATTGGATGTTTGATTACAAAGGGTTAATAATTGAAGGAGATAACTACAATGCCATCAAGTTTGTTCATGACTCCGTTGCGGATCTCAAGGCCAAGAACCAGATTTCTGCAAAGATTTCTTTCCTTCATGACTTCAATAAGGTTATCTTCCTTCATACCTCTAGGAATTGCAACAAAGTTGCTGATTTGTGTGCATCTCTTGCTTTGCACAATAATTTCTGTTTTGATTCCGTTTATTCCCCTGATATTCCTTCTTCATTATCATGTCTACTGAAGAAGGAATATGAGGCATGCATTACTTGATTAGCTTGTAATAGTTTTTTTTTTCTTAATGCATTTTCTTGCACTTCTTCAAAAAAAAAATGATGATTTTTTTTTTTTTTTTAGAAATTAGAAATATAAAATAGAGAAAAAGGATAATATTGATTACCTAATTTTTTAATCATCAAATAAGTATCCGACTACATAAAAATAATAATTTAATCTCTTAATTCTTTAAATAAGAATCAAAATTAATCATTCCGTCAAATGATCTAAAATCTCATATAAATAATCAAAAGGCTAAAATGAGTTTTCCAAATAATCAAAAATCATTTTTGATATATTATAAAAAAATTATCTTGATTGGGACGAATCTCGAGGAAAAAATAAAGTTGAAAAGTTCAAAAATTAAAACGAAGAACATCTAAAATCCGATTTTAGTAAACTTAAAGTCGAATTGAACGTCTCAGAAATACGAACACAACGACACCAAATTCAACTCAATCCGAGCCTAAATGAGTCCAAATCAAAGAACTGAAGCGCATTTGGAAGGTTCAAATCATAATTTGGATTATCAAATATTTTCCAAATGTGACATGCTTATAGTCAAATCGAGTGGCTCGACGAGACGAATATAACAAGCAAAAGATCACTGAATTCAAATGTCCAATAAACACACCATGATCAAGAGGGTTTAACATCGGTCGTCCATTCAAACCACTCTCAATTTAAACTTTATGTTCATACTATTTACTAGTCATGCTATTGTCAGAAAACTATAAATAGACCCCTCATTCTTTATGGTAGGGGGCCCAAGGGGGAGAAGAAAGGGAGCCCAAGCAAGAAGATAAGGAAGAGTTTTCTTGCCACTAAACTCCTCCTCAACCACCTCCCGACCACTTACTGATGTTGGATTTTCACCTGTGCCAAATTTCTATGGGATGTCAGACTTTCGCATAGTTACCGCCATATGTCGAATTTATGCTCGGCCACTAACTAACACTAGACTTTGGCCCATCACTGGATTTCTATATGACGCTAGACTTCCACCCGTGGCCAGATTTCTACTTGATGTTGGACTTCCGCTCGTCACCATACTTCTGTCCATCACCAGAATTCTACCCAAAGCCACATTTTCGCCCGTCACCGAATTTCTACCCAACGCCGAAAATCCATCCTTCGTCAGACTTCTACCCATCGCGAGACTTTTATCAGACTTCTACCCAATGCTGAACTTCTGCTCGTCACCGAACTTCTGCTGTCATTGAACTTTCATCGAACTTCTACCTGACGCAGAACTTTCACCCATTGCCAGGTTTTTTGTCCATTATCGGATTTATACCCTTTGCCAGATTTCTTTCCAACGCCAAACTTCTATCCATCGCCGGACTTCTACATAGCGCAGTCCTTTCGACTTCTATCGCCAGACAACGGTCCTTCCGACCTCCATTACCCACTGACACGATCTTTTCGACCTCCGTTGCCCACTGACCCTTTTCGAGGGTTTCCACATTAAAAATTTGGTGTCTCTTATAAATGTTACACCCTCACTCGTTTATCTCTTTTCATGTTGGATCTTCGCTCAAAGCAAAGACGTTAAACTTTATATTTCTCTACAGCCACGAATATTCTAGGACACAATAATTTAGCGCTGTCTATGAGATCGTGGTTCCTGACTAGGGGCCTAATTTTTACTCCAGCCTCAAAAAATTATTTGTGTCAATGTTCTGGCATCAGTAATTACTGCATCAATTTCATGATAATTAAATGTGGTTTGGGGGGCAACCTTAACTACAGTTGTGGTTAAGAAGATTCCTCCAACTCTTCTAATGTATAAGATGATAAATTGGATAATAAAATTTCTAACAAATGCAATAATGCTTCCAATAAGTTTCAAGATTTATACAGTTTGTAGCTTGACTTCTACTCATTATGCAAGGTCTTAATCTTGACTTAAGAAAAGATAATGACAATATAAAGATAGATCATTCTTCACCTTTGATTCAGGATAAATACAGCGTTCGCCCCCTCCCAATCAAGGCAAAATCGATCCCAAGGGAGTTCCTTTTGACCTCCTCCATAAATGTTAATGTCATCGAGCAGCATAATGACATACAACATCGGATAGGTCATACATCCTTGGTGGATTCTCTCAACATCTTCCATATAGGTTAACATCATTAAGCGACACATTGACATAAAACCTCATATAGGTCATACATCCTTGGTAGATTCTCTTGAACTCTTATATATAAGTTAACGTCATCGAGTAGTACTCTCACATACAACATCGGATAGGTCCTACATCTTTGATGGATTCTCTCGACCTCTTTCATACAAGTTAATTTCATCGAGCAACGCTCTAATAAAAAATCTCAGATATGTTATACATTTTTGGTAGATTCTCTCAACCTCTTTCATATAGGTTAATATTATAAAGCAACACTCTGACATAAAACCTCAGATAAGTCATACATTCTTGGTGAATTCTCTCGACCTCTTTCATATAGGTTAACATCATCGAGTAGTACTCTGATATATAATCTTGGAAAGGTAATACATCCTTGATGGATTCTCTCGACCTCTTTTATATAGGTTAACGTCTTCAAGCAATGCTTTGACATACAACCTTAGATAACTCATGCATTCGTAAGTGATTGATAAAGTCATCACTCATATAAAGACCTTAACAGTCTAAAAAAATATGGGGGGCAATATATCAAGGTATTCCTCAAAGATGTATAAATAATTTAGCTTCCTATGCAGGACAAGTTCATTTCAAATGAAAATAAGCATCGAGCTCATATAATAATTTCTATATCATATAAAATATCATTGGTGTTACATAGATTCAACATCAGATCCAAGTGTACATTTATTCACACTATAAGCTGAAATTAAAAGTATATCAACATCATCTGTATAAGTTAATGTCATCAAGCAACGAATAACTTTAAAAAGGTTAAATATCCTTGGTGGATCTATTGACATCTTATCTATTACACATTGAAGCATCTCCTATAATTTTTTCTTCAAAGAAAGATTATAATCTGATCATCATCAGGCCTCCACTCAATATTGATACTATTAGTGTGTAGCTAGACTACTAACATAGCACACTACTTCAACCCCTTCAATCAGGGATATTTGATGTCCGCACACGTCAATATAGATGCATATTACCTTAGAAGAATGCAACTAGACCACCGCAATCATCGGCACTTCGTATGTTGTCTATCGATGGTCATTTACTTCATATCAGCCATCATCGACTTCTCGTTTAACTGCTATTATTAGACTCTCCAATTATCTCATCAGCTCTCCACCCAACCATCGATCAACATCAAATTTTAGCATGATCATCGATCGCAGTCAGAATTTTGCTCAAACAACATCAAAATTCTTCCCATACACCAATAATTAATGATTCTCCTCACGGATACTACTATTGTCATATCTTCTCAAATCACCATTGCATGCAATAGGTAGTTAATCTTCTTCTATCAACGATTATCTACTGAGATAATAAACTCATCATGACTTCTTCTACCCAAAAGATGGGCATGAAACTTGATAGGGGATGCCACCTATCCCAAATAGCGAAATGTCTCTAATGTAAGAAGAATAACATATGAGAAGAAAAATATAGGATAAAAAATATCATTCTACATAAAAGAGAGGCACTGAAGCTTAATAGGAGATGTCACATATTTTAAATAGTAGAATGTCTCTAATATAAGAAGAAGAACACATGAGAGAAAAAAAGGAGGAGGCCAAAAGCTTCTACTACACAAAAGAGAGGTACTAGGCTTGATAGGGGAGGCTGCTTATCTCAGATAGTGGAATTCCTCTATTATAAAAAAAAAAAAGACAAAGTAAAACATAATGAAGAAGGAAAATTTTCCTTTTAAACTAAAGATGGGGACTGAATTTGGGTAAGGGATGACACCTACCAAAAATAATGAAAAGCTTCTAAAGTAAGAAGGAAAGTGGGGGAGAAAAAGAGAGGAAAAATTATACACAAGAAAGAAGCATGCGGGGCCCCATACAAAAAAATACTGGAAGGCTTCAATTATAAGAAAGTTAGAGGGAGAAAGGAGAATAAGCAAATAAGTAATTCTTTCCTTGCTTGGGTGGGGGGGGGTGGGGGGTATTTATAGGACTAAAATGGGGGGAAAATGATTTGAAATTAGGGGGGAAATTTACCTCCAAATATGTTTAAATTTTTTCAAACTTATTCTAGAATTTTCTAAAAACTTTTTGGCCCCCTTATGTAATTTTTTGGAATTCCTTTATTAAAAAATAAAGAAGCATGCGGGGCCCAAAGAATTTGTTTTTTAGCGGCACTATAGCTATCCGCATTGTAGCATCCATTCATGCAGATGCGAAATAAAATTGATATTTATATAGTGGGATTTACTTTGCAAAATTTACTGTAGCAGTAACACTATAATAACGACATTGTTGACGACGGACTGTAGGAAATCGCTAATGGATCAAACCGTCATTGTAGCAGACTGTTACTGTAGCAGAGTTACTGCAGCAGGTGATTTGGCCCATACAAATCAAAACGAACAATTTTTGGGTCACCATAATCATTTTTTGATGTTTCAGATTCAATTTTGCCACTTTCGAAGCTCAATAAAGCTTCTATGATCAAGTTTGAGCAAATTTATATTTTTTGGAACGCAATTTTTTGGCATTTTTTGCGATTCATGCAATTTAAAATGCTGTGATATATATATTTATAGACTATGCAGGTTTCGACGTCCGCAAAAAGGGGCAACCGATATAGCATAAAAAAATTATCTTAATGGGGCACAAATCTCGAGGCAAAATAAAGTTGGAAACTTCAAAAATTAAATCAAAGAACATATGAACTCTGATTTCACCAAACTTATAGTTGAACTGAACGTCTAAGAAATATGAACCCAACGACACTAAATTCAACTCAATCCAAGCCCAAATGAGTCCAAATCAAAGACCCGAAGCGCAATTAGAAGATTCAAACAATAATTTGGATTATGAAATGATTTCCAAATGTGACATTCTTATAGACGATTCAATCAGCTCGACGTGAGGAATCCAACGAGCCCAAGATCGTCGAATTCTAATATCATTAAAACATTCAAATGTTTAATAAACGCACCATTATCAAGGGATTCAACATCGGTCGTTTATTCAAACCACTCCACATTTACCCTTTATCTTCCTCCTATTTACTAATCATACCACTCACAGAAAACTATAAATATACCCCTCATTCCTCATGGAAGGGGGCCTAAGAGGGATGAGAAAGGGAGCCCAAACAAGAAGAGAAGCAAGAGTTCTATTACCACCAGACTCCTCCTCAGCCACTTACCGACGTGGGGCATGCGCCTGTCGCCGGATTCTACCTGATGCCGGACTTTCAATCAGCTACCGACAGACGCCGATTTTCTTCCCAACCACCAACTAACACTAGATTTTTACCTGGCCACCAACTGGTGCCATACTTTGGTCCGTCGCTGAATTTCTACCCAGTGCCGGACTTCTGCCTGTCTCCGTATTTCTACTCGATGCAGGACTTCCGCCTGTCGGCATAATTCTACTATACGCCTGACTTCCAACCATCATCAAATTTCTACCCGACACCAGATATCCACCCATTACCGAATTTCTACATGTTATCAGAATTTTATCAGACTTCACCCATTGTCGAACTTCCACTCGTCCCCGGACTTCTACCTATCACCGGACTTTCATCGAACTTCTACCTGACGCAAAAATTTTACCTGTTGCTAATTTTCTGTCCATCATCGGACTTCTACACGCCGCCAGACTTCCACCCGTCGCCGAACTTCCACTAGTCATCGGATTTCTATCCGGCGCCAAACTTCTGTCTATCACCAGACTTCTACCCGACGCCATACTTCTGTCTATCACCAGACTTCTACCCGACGCCATCCTTCTGACCTTTGTCATCCACTAACTACGATATTTATGACCTCCATCACTAGACAACGGTCTTTCTGACCTCTGTCATCAGACAATGGTTTCTATGACCTTCGACACCTAAAGACTACAGTCCTTCGGACCTCCATCGCCCACCGACTATGGTCCTTCTGACTTCTGTTGTCAAACAATAATTTTCCAACATCTGTCGCCCACCGACTACGATCCTCTCGGACTCCTTCACCCACCGATTACGTACCTTCCGACCTCCATCTCCAAATAATGATCTTTCCAACCCCAGTCGCCCACCAACTATGACCCTTCCAACCAAACGAACACGTCAACAGTGATTCTTCCTATTCCCACCATGTAATGCACTCCGTATGAAGTATATTTGTTACATCAAGCCAAGGCCTTCCCCTCAAAGAAGGGCCTCATTTGTAATCAACTGCAAATACTAGTGGTTTCATCAAACTAGTCCAGACCCCGTGATTTTCCCCCATTTTCAAGAGTTTTCCACATAAAAAATTTAGTGTCTATTATAAATGCTGCACCCTCCCTATCTTATCTAATTGTGTTCTGGATCTTTGTACAAAACTAAGACATTAAACTTTATATTTATCTACCGCCGCGAATATTCCAGGAGGACACAACAATTTTGATCATTTGTTAAAAATTGAGATAATTTGAATTTTTATATCATATAATAGATTGTTACTCAATCAAAATAAATAAATAATTTACTTCTATAGATGAAAGACCTATAGACCAAAAAATTTATAACTTATTGCTTATCAAACTTAAAAATGCACAACTTCCAATAAGAGAACTATTTAACCAAAGAAATTATAATACATTTTTAAACTAAGTTGTTTGATTGTATAAATCAAATATAATGAAACATTATTTTTTATTTATTTTGATAATAATGGAGATGCGGCCGACAATGCCATAGTTGACAAAAAGAGAAGGTCAAAAGAGCACAACAATATAGCCACGCAAAAATTCACAAGGTCATGCATTCCAAATTCATTATATTTAAATAAATTTAAAATACATTAAAAAAAAAAACTAGTGAAGATAATCAAAATTCCTCAAAAAATTTACATGTGATTACTTTAATTGCAATAAAATGCCTAAAAAAATTAAAATTCTTATATATCTTTTGCTCTATGATCCTAATAACTATTAAGAGATAACATGTTGTGTGAGAAATTAAAAATACATGAAGTAAAATTAATCCCATTCTAATAGAAAATATATAAAATATCCTAACAAATTTTTTTTCTCAATATATATATACAGTGGTATTTATGTAAATCCCTCTTACTAATAAGTTAAGCACAACAGTGGAATATTCTTACGACCAGATTCATCTTACAAAGAGCACAAACACTCTGAAACAAAGTTCTGATAATATTCATCTTACATATCCCTCACAAAATGCTGCGACAAAGTTCTGATAAGAAAAAATTCCAAAGAGAGGAAGTTAAAGGCTTTGTTTGGGACAGCTTTCTTACTGTTTTTTAAAGCAGTTTTTTAAAACATAATTTTTTAAATTACATAATTTTGTACTAGAAAGCGGTTTCAAAAAAGAATAAGAAAGACATCCCAAACGAAGCCTAACACAAAGTGTTTAAACAAAATCTTGCACCTTAATCATATGGGATCTGAATGTAAGCTGCATCAGAGGCAAAAGGCACATCAGCATACATACCTGCAAGCGCACATCGAATACACTCGAGAACAGTGAAGAGGTAGGCGAAGGCGATGGCAGTCCAGAAGTGCATTCCAATCTTGCCCCAGTAGATTGCGAGAGGCATCCACCGGCTTATCGTGCCGATAACCTGAAGGGAGATCTCAAGAAGCATTCCCATGACCACATGGAACCTGAAGAAGTGAGGCCACTCCTTTCTTCTTACTACCCCAAGATAAGCTACAAAGAAATAGGCCATTAAGAACCAGCCTGGGAGGGACCCTATGAACCTTAAGAAAGGGTAGGTCAGGAACTCAAAATCCTCCAGGAAAGGGTGAAGATGGTATGCAGTTTCAGCATACATCCATGTCTCATGAAGAGGCATGAGATAGGGTATGCATGCTAGTGTTCTCCACCACCATCTCGGCTTTTTAGTCATCGGGGGGTAACGGTAGCTCGTAGGAACATCCTTTGATGCTCTCGGGGCCATCAAGTTTCCTCGGCGGCATTGTTGGAGCGCAGAGGGCAATGTTCTTGGGAAGGTAAAGCTGCCAGGACATCCAGTTAAAACAGATGTTGAAGCATTTGAGACGGTGATTTTGAGAAGTGCTCCTGTCATTGGAAATCAGTGAATATTACATGAAGCAATAAGCAGCGTCTTTATTGACCTAACATATAGATATTCAGACATAGGATAGAAGTAAACAGCAATGCAAAGAAGAAGAAAGGAAGGCTTTCCTACATTGAGGTTTTGTTCGGGACGATTTTTTTATTGTTTCTTAAAGTAATTTTTTAGTACAAAAATTTTAATATTTGTATTAAAAAACTGCTTTAAGAAGCAATAAAAAAGCTGTCCCAAACGAAACCTGAACGTTAAAAGTTTAGACAAGCATTTCACTATCGATTAACCTCTGAACATTTCTAAGTTTTATAAGATCATTTGATTATGTTGTTACCAACTCATTAGGAACCTCCATAAAGAAAGTCTCAAACATAACAATAACAATGAAATCTCAAATTCTCAATGCTTTTTTTTTACTTGATTCTCAATACTTGTGTGAAGAAATTTGAAGAATGGAATCAATAACTTGGGAGTTTTAAAAACATGAGAAAATTAACAGGCTCATAACAAACACGCTCAAAACTATTGGGAAAGAAGATAGTAATTCAAACACATAAATACATACCGCTTAAATGAAAACCTCGAGAATGTTGAGGCTCTCCACACCAATTTTTAAATCTCGAATGTGTTGTAAATGTAGAATTAAGAGAGGAGTATACAGAAAAAGAGGGCGACATTGCCTCAAAAGGCCTAGGTTTCAGTGACATGCGTCCAGATGTTGCCATGCAACCATTAAGAATCATCCCTCAATCACCTGGAAAGAAGATTAGATATAAGATAAACCCACTGAGAGCCGCACCAGCCAAAATATTAGAAGAAAAAAAAAAATTTACTTCATCTGTAACAATGGATACCTGAGAAAACTCATTCAACTACCAAAAAGCCTAACAAATAATGTAAACTTATGATATGGATAATGATGATGAGACTAGAAATAAGGCAAAACATAATTAATGCTAAACTCCAGAATGTAAAAGGATAGAGGAAGAAGCATATCTGAGAAACCAAAGGCAAAAAAGAACCTATAATGATGATACAAACATAGTATTAATTAATTGCCTTTTCCTCAAATTATATCATTACAACAGACGTTTCTATTTCAGCATTAAAACAAGAACAAAAAATTTTGATCCTTACCTGAACACAGTACGTGAAACCAGGGGCGGAACCAAAATTTTTTTTTAATGGGGACACAAATTAATTCTAGCCATTAAATAACTCTTAAATAATATTTTTCTTTAGTGTAATCATCGATCTTGAGATAAGATTTTAATAAAATATTATAAAAAATACATTTAAAATTATAGTTGTTCCCACTAAAAAAGTATAGGTATAGCACTCTCTATCTTATTATATATTGAAAAATTAATATTTTTTGCATAAGATTATGTTAATGAATTGAGTTCAAATAAATTACTTTTATAGTTAAGATTATTTTGTTTGAATTAATTAAATTAAGTCTTAATTTTTGAACTATAATTATAGTAATTAAATTTAAATAAGTTTAAGACAATGATAGGAAATACTTGATTTCAAGTATTCCCTAATCACTTTAGCAACAAATCTCAAAGCGAGCTGCTGTCCACAGCAGGAAATCAGCCAAAAACAGTATAAAAATAGAGAAAAAACTGCAGGAGATGAGGAGAAAACGCTCGTATTTTACTAGTAGACAATGAAAATAGCAAAGATACAATTTGTTCTTCAATTCGAGAGGAAGAACGTACTCTCCAAAGTCTCCGGCGAAGCCAAGAGCCCAAAACAAAACCTAGATCTCAAAGAGAAAACTCAAATTCAAGATAAGATTCAAATTCCCCCCCCCAAACTCCTAATTATACAAAATTAATCATAAAGGACAATAATAAACTTCCTAAAACAGCCTTCTCATTCAAAATTTCCGTCCTAATCTTCCCCCCAAGCTGCCTACGTGGACCTCACGTTTTTTCGCCCCGTCTGTTTTCTCCGCCTGGAGTAACAGTGGACCGGTCCGGGTTGGACCGGTCCAGCCGGCCCCTCCTGGGCTCTCTCCTATCTCGCCACTGATACCAGGCCAACGCCTTCCCTTCCAGACACAATCCTGCCACCGTCAGCTTCTCATCGTCTGTCAGCCCGTTGACAGCAAAGTAACGCTCCACCTTGTAGATCCAGCCATGGCCATCTTCACCCTCAAAGATGGGCATCTTCAACTTCCTCACCTTCGGATCCCTTCCGTTACCCCGGAACTCTCCATAACCTCCCATTCCTCGAAGATGAGGCGCTCCCCAAGTGTCCCGGTCCTCCCTCCAACGCTGGTATCCGAGTTCGTCGTCATAATCCTGTTGAGTCTAGTAATTAGGTTGTTAAGCCTAAGTAAATGTCCCACGGCTACCAAGAGGGGGGTGAATTGGTAGTTTTAAAATTTTAAACCCTCTTAATGATAAAGTTGAACCGAAATAAAATTTTCTTTTAAAGTTTGTAGAAAAATGTTTTTCAACCACAGAGTTGTTAAAACTGAAATTTAAAATGCGGTAACGTAAAAGCAATAAAGTAAATGACACTAGATTTATAGTGGTTCGGTCTATAACCAGACCTACATCCACTCCTCAGAGGCACCCTCTGAGTATTGCACTAATACCACAAAGTGACTCTCTTTTAGCACCCACAGCAAGGCGGAGAAGCCTGTACAAAACCCTCTTTTCACCACTACCCGGTGCGGCAGAGAACCGTCGTCCTTTTACATAATCCACAGTGCTGGCAGAGAACCGTCGTCCTTTTACACTCTCCTAGTGTGGGCAGAGAACCGTCATCTTTCACACTCTCCTAGTGTGAGCAGAGAACCCTACGGCTGTTCACACTTTCCAAGTGTAGGCAGAGAACCTCCTTCCTTTTACACTCTCCTAGTGTAGGCAGAGAACCCACGTCTGTTCACACTCTCCAAGTGTCGGCAGTGAACCGGACCTTCTTGAATGATCTTCTCACAAGAATCTAGAAGGAAGAAAGAAAAGAGTGAAGAAATCCAATTTCACAAGTAGAGATTCTTACCTTAGCAATCCAAGTGAAGCCTTCTTGCTCCAATGGTAGGAATCCTCCTTTGAATGCTCTCTTCCACTCTCCCCTTGGTTATTCTCTCAATAGGCACGAAGATCAAATGACAAAAAGATTGGGTGGCAGTCTAATTTGGAGTATTTATACAAAAGACATGAAAAACCGCCCAAAAACTGCAAATTTCCAATTCTGTACGCAGTTGATCGTCCCGTACGATCCTGGATCGTCCTGGACGATTTTACTTAAACGATCTGAAACGACCCAATTTGTATATGTGTACGAAATGACTTCGTACAGCTGATCGTCCTGTACGAACTAGGTTCGTCCAGTACGAACGGTTATTACAAGGTCGGTTCTAGAAACTGCTGAAAACTGTCCTAAGTCGGTTCATCGTTTGGACGAAAATATGTTCGTCTGGACGAAAATTTTCCAGAGAGCCGATCGTCCTGGACGATTATTTATTTCGTCTGGACGAAAATTTTCCAGAGAGCCAATTGCCGGGGACGATAATTTGGTTTCGTCTGAACGAAAATTTTCCAGAGAGCTGTTCGTCCGGTACGATAATTATTTTCGTCTGGACGAAAATTTTCCAGAGGACTGGTCGCCTCGTACGATGGTAAAATTCGTCTGGACGAAAATTTTACAAAGAACCCATCGTCCGGGACGATATTAAAATTCGTCCTGGACGAATAGGACTTAGAAAAATTTTTCAAAGCAAGTTCCTATTCGTTCCAAGTGCTCTATAGGAGATAACTGACAGATCGTCCAGTACGATAAATATCGTCCTGTACGATCAGTATAGAATTTCATGATCTCCTAATTTGTGTGTGTGAGATTTTATTCACTCAATTACAATCACTCCCTTTCAAAATTAATTCAAAGAAAAGACAAACTTCAAATAAACAAAATATCATATGTTGAATTTGATTTGAAGTTTTCGTAGTCTGGAGTCTGATTTTCCAGAAATGTTAGTACACACAAGAGCAAGTGCAAATCTTCTAAAATTGTTAGGAGATAACTATACATCTGAACAATAATGTTTGGAATCATTAAAACTATATAAGTTGCACAAATATAAATCATTCAAATAGCAACTATTCAAACAATCTCCCCCTTTTTGATGATGGCAAAACAATTATTATTAATATGGTTTCAAGTTAAAACAAATCTCTTATCTCCTAAACTCCCCCTGAATTTATGAGTACATTAAAATAAGGAGGCATTAAAGAACAATTTTTTTTTTTTCAATTTAACAGAAAACACAAATCACAAATCACACAAAAAAAACACAAACACAAACATAATAATTTCTCCCCCTTTTTGACAGCAACAAAAAGTGAAGAAGAAAAAGACAAGAAATGTAAATAATAATATGAAATTCATTGTTAAAATTTAATCTAATTTGTGATTTGACATAGGGTATGCAATTTTAAACTAAAGATATTAGGTCAATCATAGAAATTCATAAAATTTATGAAATGATATAACATTGTAAGTAAGAAGAATTTATCAAAGACATGATTCAATTTAGACATTTTGATTATTGAAAATCATTACAAGTGAGATGTAAAAAAAATTCTATATTTCAAAGTTCAATAGAATATAAATGAACAGTAGATCAACTTGAATTAAGAGATTAAACGAATTTGGAAAGAAGAGAATTACCTCATGTGGTGCTTTGCACATCTTTTCAAGGTTTTGGAGCACATTTTTGTGCATTTTTCTTTGGTTGGGCTTATTTTGTGCCTCTTTTTCACTTTGCAAATTTTTGCGAATCCCTTTTGATTTTTGTACATTTGTACAATGTTCAAGAGTAATTTGACCAATTCTTTCCAAAATCTATAATCTAAGATTTCAAATATTTCTAGGTGCATAAATATCATTTGAGCATAGAAATACAAAATAAGAAAACATCAAAATTGCAATAACAATATTAACTTTTATGTAGTCTAAATGAATAGACATGAATTTAAAAATTCTAAATACAACAAGTTATAAACAAATTATAAATTTAGAAAGTCTAGATTTTCTAATATAGATAATCTCATATTACAATCGAATTTAAGCACAATGTAGATTAAAAATAATATTAATGAAATTCATAAAGATTAGCCACATTTCAAAACAAATCTAAAACAAACAAACTTTCATTGATTAAAAAAAAATTACATAAAAATATTAAACTTAAACAAAAACATAACAACACAAAAAAAAATACAACAGACACACATAAAAAAAAACTTCTACTGTTCTGGAGGAGGAGGAATGCCGCCAAAGAGGTTGAAGTAGGAGGCCATCAACATTACATTGGTATTTATTTCATGAACTTCATCTCTAATATTACCAATGTCATGTTGCTGCTGCGTAAGATGAGCATCAAATTGATCAAACATTTGATCAATGTGAGTCTCTAGTCTATCAAATCTCTCAATCAGATTCTGATAATCTGATTGAGAAGCAGAACCTTGCACTCCTTCTTCTTCTTCTTCTTCTGAAGCACTGCCATGTGCTTTTCCTTTTTCTTTTTCCTCCTTGAAGAGCAGTCTGAATGATGCATCGTTGTAGTAAACTGGCTCTTCATATTCCTCATCAGGATGCACTATATTGTACTTCTTCTCCAAAATATAAGTAATCAAGTGCCCTAAAGAAATGTTCTTCTTCCTCTTCTGATCAGGATGTCCTATTTCTGAAAGCCCATAGATATGATCTAGGATGAGTTGGGCTTCATCAATAGGATGTCTTTTCATGATTAAAAAAGTTAGACAAGAAAGGAGAGGAGTAATGTTAATCCTATCACCAGCTTTAGGAATAATTGAAAATCTAAGGATATGCTGGATGATTCGGGCATCTTGGGTCATACCTGCCACTCTAGCAACATGATTGTCAATCGCATTTTCTCTAATTACTGTATTGATTTGAAACCATTTGAAGGAGGTTTCTGACATTAGGGTGTGAGCTCTATATCCTTCAGTCCTTAAGTTCAAAAATGCACCAAGGTCGTGCTTGGTGATCTCAACTTTTTTCTTAAAAACAAAAGAACTAATGATAGAGTGGTCAGAATTGAAACTCATGTTGGCTAGGAAGTAATGGTATGTTTGCTTATTGTAGAGGTGGACAAGAGAAAGAATGAAATGAAATTGGGTTGAGGCGAAGAGGTGTAATACCCAAAATTTCAACTCCGTTTGGATAAGAATGCGAGACGGAGTGATTTTTGCATATGCAAAACGAGGAAAAGATTCCTCATTTGCTTTGGAAAGGAAGTTGTCTGGGGCATTCCTGTTAGGTTTCTTCACCAAAACTTTTTGTCTTTTGCTAGAGGAGGCCATAGTTGAGTTGATGTAGAAAGGGATTGAAAAAGATGTTTGAAAGTGTGATTGTCAAGTTTGAAAGCCTTCATATTTAAAGAAAAACGATACGTTCGTCCTGGACGAAAATATTCGTCCTGGACGAAAAATTATCGTTCGTCTGGACGAAGTAATTTCGTACAGACGATCCAATTCGTCCAAAATGTAACGGCTTTTCGTATTCAACACAACTTACGATGCGTCCCTTCGTACAGGCTTTTTGACTTGACCGATCGTACATACGAAAAAATTTCGTACAGACGATCGAAAAGCGTTTCGTTTTAATGACTCTTGAAAACCGTCCCCTACAATGAATCGACACATGTTCGTACATACGAAAAAAAATTTCGTACAGACGAAGTTCGTATTAAAAACTGTCTTATCCACTCAACCGCTGCATTCAATCGTCCCGACGTTTGAGAGAAAAAAAAAATTCGTACTGGACGATCACAGATCGTACAGACGATCCAATAAAAAAACTGCTCTCAAAACGGTTTAAATTCGCGCAAACTGTTTCTTAACACATCGTCCCGTACGAAAATATTTTGTCCTGGACGATTTCCTCCAAAAAAAATTTTGATTTTAAAATTTTTTAATTTAACAAAATCAACAAAAACAATCAACAACACAGAAAACATAAGACAAAAATCATAAATCCAAAAACAATTCATACAAAAACACACAAAATTCACAAAATCACAAAAACAAAACACAACAAGTATCAATGTTGCAAAGACATTTTGGTTAAGCATTCAAATCAATAACACCAAGCCTTATTCTTAAAGTACTGAAGGTATCAAAGGCTAAAGGTTTTGTAAAAATGTCTGCAAGTTGATTTTCAGTTGAAACATGTATGAGTTCAATTTCTCCTTTGGATACATGATCCCTTATGAAATGATGCCTTATATCAATGTGTTTGGTTCTAGAATGTTGAATAGGATTTTTGGAAATGCAAATAGCACTAGTATTGTCACAATAAATTGGAATAGTGCCTATAGTTAATCCTAAGTCAATCAACTGTTGTTTTAACCAAAGACTAAAGTTCTTTTGTTGAATACTCTATAAGATTTTCCAACACTTGAATATCCAACAAAAATTCCTTCATCTGATTTTGGATCAAATTTTCCTAAGGCAGATTTTCCATTATTATGTATGAACACCTTGCAACCAAATACATGCAAATGAGACAAATTTGGTGTTCTTCCTTTTAGCAACTCATAGGGTGTTTTATTCAAATTTGATCTCACATTCACCCTATTCAGAACATAGCATGCAGTGCTAACCGCCTCAGCCCAAAAATATCTAGGAAGAGAGTATTCTGCTAACATTGCTCGGGCGGCTTCTATTAATGTTCTGTTCTTTCTTTCAACTACTCCATTTTATTGAGGAGTTCTAGGTGCAAAAAAATTGTGATCAATCCCCTTTTCTTTACAGAAATCTTCAAATCTATCATTTTCAAATTCTCCTCCATGATCACTTTGTATAGAAATTATTTCACATCCTAATTTTCTTTGTATCCAAGTTGAAAAATTTCTGAATTCCTCAAATGATTCACTCTTATGAAAAAGAAATTTAACCCAGGTGAATCTTGAAAAATCATCTACTATAACAAATCCATATACCTTTCCTCCTAGACTAACAGTGCTTACTGGTCCAAAAAGATCCATGTGTAGAATTTCTAAAGGTTTACTGGTCCTAAGATCTTTAATGGACTTAAAAGAGGACTTCACTTATTTTCCTAATTGACATGCATCACACAGATGGTCCTTAGTAAAGCCTAGTTTAGGTATTCCTCTCACCAAATTCTTTTGGGTAATTTTTCTAAGATTTTTCATACTAGAATGACAAAGTCTCCTATGCCAAAGCCATGATTCATCAGAAACAGTTTTCAAACAAAAAGCAGTAGGAGATTGAATACAATTTAAATCTAGCATGTAGACATTATTCACCCTTTTTCCATTTAAAACAATTTTTCCATTTAGGCTAATTATGCAGCTAGTAGGTAAAAATTTTACATTATAGCCCTTATCACATAGCTGACCTATGCTAAGCAAATTATGTTTCAAGCCTTCAACTAATAAAACATTATCTATGAAAAAGTTTTTCAAATTTCCAATCATACCTGACCCAACCACTTTCTTTGTGGTATTATCTCCAAGTGTAACCTTGCCTCCACTCCTAGCTTCCAGCGTTATGAATTGAGCAGTATCTCCAGTCATGTGCTTAGAACATCCGCTGTCCAGGTACCATATACTCTCACGAGGTCTTGTGTGAGAGTATACCTCTTCTTGATCTGATTGTTCAGCTTTATCTGCCATCAAGCAAAGGTTGGTGACTTCTTCTTCTTTTTCAGTCTCAGATGAGTCTGAAGCTGAGTCCGCCCAAAAAGCCTTTTGAAACTTCTTCTTGCCCTTCTTTACCATTGGTTTCTCCTCTACCTTCTCCTTGCTAGGAGAGGCTTTGAGTTTTGGACAATCAGTCTTTATATGACCTGGTTTCCTGCATTCATAACAAATCACTTCATTAGAAACCTTGTCATTTCTGTTATACTTACCTCTATTCCATTGCTGGCGTCTCTTCTGCTTCCTCTTTAAAAAGCTTTTGAATTGTCTAGTCATCAGTGCTATATCATCTTCATCCTCAGGTTGTGAGTGTTCACTTTCTGACTCTTCCACATTTAGTGCAATATTCTTGTCCTTTCTTGGTTCACCTGCATCAATCTTTCTTTGACTTACTCCTTGCTCGTAAGCAATGAGTGAACCAAGAAGATTGTCAATAGAATAAATGTTCAGATCTTTTGACTCTGTAATTGCAGTAATTTTAGCATCGTATGCAGTAGGTAAACAACGAAGAATCTTATTAACCATTTCAGCATTAGTTAATTCCCTACCAAGTGCATGCAAAGAGGTGACAATTTGAGTGAATCTTGTGTACATGTCAGATATTGATTTATTAGGTTTCATGCGAAATAATTCGTAGTCATGTAACAAGATATTGAGTCTTGATTGCTTAACCTCATTTGTTCCTTCATAAGTAATACAAAGTCTATCCCATATGTCTTTTCCGCTTTTACAAGTAGAAACTCGCATGTAGTCTTCAGATTTTAAAGCACAAAAGAAACTATTTAAACATTTCGCATTTAATTGTGCTAAGTCACGTTCTTCTATAGTCCAATCTGCATAGGGTGTATCTACCCTAATTCCATCAACTAATCTAGTTGGTTTTGTGTAACCTTCCTGGACTAACATCCACATGCGATAATCAAGTGACTGTAAGAAAGTAGACATGCGTGTTTTCCAAAAATCAAAAGGAATATTGTCAAACAGTGGAGGTCTAGTGATAGAGTAACCCTCAGGTGTATTTCGGTTTCCAAATGTAGCCATCTACGTTAATCAAAAAGTAGTTCAAACTTATGATTTTGAAACAATGCTCTGATACCACTTGTTGAGTCTAGTAATTAGGTTGTTAAGCCTAAGTAAATGTCCCACGGCTACCAAGAGGGGGGTGAATTGGTAGTTTTAAAATTTTAAACCCTCTTAATGATAAAGTTGAACCGAAATAAAATTTTCTATTAAAGTTTGTAGAAAAATGTTTTTCAACCACAGAATTGTTAAAACTGAAATTTAAAATGCGGAAACGTAAAAGCAATAAAGTAAATGACACCAGATTTATAGTGGTTCGGTCTATAACCAGACCTACATCCACTCCTCAGAGGCACCCTCTGAGTATTGCACTAATACCACAAAGTGACTCTCCTTTAGCACCCACAGCAAGGCGGAGAAGCCTGTACAAAACCCTCTTTTCACCACTACCCGGTGCGGCAGAGAACCGTCGTCCTTTTACACAATCCACAGTGCTGGCAGAGAACCGTCGTCCTTTTACACTCTCCTAGTGTGGGCAGAGAACCGTCGTCCTTTCACACTCTCCTAGTGTAGGCAGAGAACCCTACGGCTGTTCACACTCTCCAAGTGTAGGCAGAGAACCTTCTTCCTTTTACACTCTCCTAGTGTAGGCAGAGAACCCACGTCTGTTCACACTCTCCAAGTGTCGGCAGTGAACCGGACCTTCTTGAATGATCTTCTCACAAGAATCTAGAAGGAAGAAAGAAAAGAGTGAAGAAATCCAATTTCACAAGTAGAGATTCTTACCTTAGCAATCCAAGTGAAGCCTTCTTGCTCCAATGGTAGGAATCCTCCTTTGAATGCTCTCTTCCACTCTCCCCTTGGCTATTCTCTCAATAGGCACGAAGATCAAATGACAAAAAGATTGGGTGGCAGTCTAATTTGGAGTATTTATACAAAAGACATGAAAAACCGCCCAAAAACTGCAAATTTCCAATTCTGTACGCAGTTGATCGTCCCGTACGATACTGGATCGTCCTGGACGATTTTACTTAAACGATCTGAAACGACCCAATTTGTATATGTGTACGAAATGACTTCGTACAGCTGATCGTCCTGTACGAACTAGGTTCGTCCAGTACGAACGGTTATTACAAGGTCGGTTCTAGAAACTGCTGAAAACTGTCCTAAGTCGGTTCATCGTTTGGACGAAAATATGTTCGTCTGGACTAAAATTTTCCAGAGAGCCGATCGTCCTGGACGATTATTTATTTCGTCTGGACGAAAATTTTCCAGAGAGCCAATCGCCGGGGACGATAATTTGGTTTCGTCTGGACGAAAATTTTCCAGAGAGCTGTTCGTCCGGTACAATAATTATTTTCGTCTGGACAAAAATTTTCCAGAGGACTGGTCGCCTCGTACGATGGTAAAATTCGTCTGGACGAAAATTTTACAGAGAACCCATCGTCCGGGACGATATTAAAATTCGTCCTGGACGAATAGGAATTAGAAAAATTTTTCAAAGCAAGTTCCTATTCGTTCCAAGTGCTCTATAGGAGATAACTGACAGATCGTCCAGTACGATAAATATCGTCCTGTACGATCAGTATAGAATTTCATGATCTCCTAATTTGTGTGTGTGAGATTTTATTCACTCAATTACAATCACTCCCTTTCAAAATTAATTCAAAGAAAAGACAAACTTCAAATAAACAAAATATCATATGTTGAATTTGATTTGAAGTTTTCGTAGTCTGGAGTCTGATTTTCCTGAAATGTTAGTACACACAAGAGCAAGTGCAAATCTTCTAAAATTGTTAGGAGATAACTATACATCTGAACAATAATATTTGGAATCATCAAAACTATATAAGTTGCACAAATATAAATCATTCAAATAGCAACTATTCAAACAAATCCCCCCTTCCTCTTTCAAAATCAGTACCTCGACGTTGAAATTCAGCACTTCGACGCTGATATTCTTCTCTCCTTTCTCCAAAATCTGCACTACCTTCATATTCCCCCCGCCTGCCTCCAAAATCAACACCTCGACGCTGAAAATCAGCACCTCGACGCTGAAAATCAGCACCTCGACGGTCATTTCTCATGCTCATCTCCTCTCTAGAGATTGGCTCTAGAGGTGGCATGTCGTCGTCCCTTTCAAGAATCTCCACCTCCGGATTCCTCCCCCGGATTGGGTTTGGATTTCCTCCTACGCCATGGCCGTCAGTAGTCTCTCTCACTTCCGATGTCTCCGGATTGGTCTTCATCTCCAATAGTTTCTTCATCATTTCTTCCATAGCCGCAAACCTCCCTTCCAACCTGTCATTGTTGGCGGAGATTTCCATGAACTTTCCCTCCAGATCTGTCTTCAGTTGTCCGAACTCGCCTTCTAATGCTTCCACCTTCTTTGCGGCCATTTTTCTTCTAACGGATCCCAAAAAAATTCTTCTTCCGGAAAAGAAACTTGCTGAAATTTCAGAATTTCAGCCGCCGGTGGTCCCAAATCGACGCTCTGATACCAATTTGATAGGAAATACTTGATTTCAAGTATTCCCTAATCACTTTAGCAACAAATCTCAAAGCGAGCTGCTGTCCACAGCAGGAAATCAGCCAAAAACAGTAGAAAAATAGAGAAAAAACTGCAGGAGATGAGGAGAAAACGCTCGTATTTTACTAGTAGACAATGAAAATAGCAAAGATACAATTTGTTCTTCAATTCGAGAGGAAGAACGTACTCTCCAAAGTCTCCGGCGAAGCCAAGAGCCCAAAACAAAACCTAGATCTCAAAGTGAAAACTCAAATTCAAGATAAGATTCAAATTCCCCCCAAACTCTTAATTATACAAAATTAATCATAAAGGACAATAATAAACTTCCTAAAACAGCCTTCTCATTCAAAATTTCCCTCCTAATCTCCCCCCCAAGCTACCTACGTGGACCTCACGTTTTTCCGCCCCGTCTGTTTTCTCCGCCTGGAGTAACAGTGGACCGGTCCGGGTTGGACCGGTCCAGCCGGCCCCTCCTGGGCTGGCGTAACAGACAATTTTCTAACTTATTCTAAAATAATTATATATTAAATTTATTTGATATAATGGTTCACATTTAGTTAAAGAAAAATATAAATAATACAAAACTATGAAATTAATATAATTTAATTTATTTATTTACTTTCTAAAATATATCAAAAAAATGATTGATTAATTAAGTTATAGCAACATAATCTAACCTTATCTTTTCCTACAAAAAAAGAGGAGAGGGGAGAGACATAAAGAAGGAAGAAAGAGAGAGAGAGAGAGAGAGAGAGAGAGAGAGAGGCTGCCCACGTGATGAAAAAAAATTACCAGGCGGAGACGAAGGCGGAGGGAGTAATTTGCTTTAGAGATTGAATTTAATGTATAAATAATCTTATGTATGCTAAGTTTTTAATTAATATAACTTGAAATGGGCTGTTTTTAATTTTTGGGCCAATGGGTGCCCGTGCCCCCAGGGTCCCCACTGTAGATCCGTCCCTGCGTGAAACCCAAGAGATAAAAGAGGCAACTCAAGAAACAAATATTGCAAAATCACGAACTTTTCCATTATGTCTGAACTATCATAAACACTAAAGAGAGCAATCTATAAAAGCGCCTCTCCATATTACTAGTAAAACCCAAGTGTTTCTTGCATTAGGTGCTGGTACTAGCAAAAAATTAAGTGGAAGTATAAAAATAGAGAAAATAATGCAAAAAATTTGCAAACTTTCATCGATAGAAAAAAAAACCAGAAATTCAAATGAAAAAAAAGAAATCATTTTGAAACTATTTCGATGACAGGGTAACCATTAGGAAGCACATATATAGAGAAGAAAGAGGGATCATGTGGATAGAGGGATGGGAATCATGGGAGCTTCAAGCGGAAAATGGAGAGAGCAGTTCAAAGTTGCCACTACGTAATTAAGGATGAAGAATGCCTCTAAAAAAAAATAAGCGTATGCCTATGAAAAATATGAAATATTTTAAACATTTATAATAATATCTAATGAAGGGATCATATTAGTAATTTTAAAGTTTATGGTCGTGAGGTAGAACATAACATTACAGATTTAAGTGTTGCGTTGGTAATTTAAGCAAGATTTGGGTTGGGGTGGTGCTGACCAAGATAAATTGCCAAGCCGAGGTGGCAAAGAGAGAATAGAGACATCATAAACTAACAAGGACTGATGGAAGGGAGAGTACACTGCATCATAAGCTTACTCAATGAGGAGGCAACGAGAGACCAGCGAGGAGAGATGAAGTAGAAAAGTCCCCCCAACACACGATAAGAATTAGAGTGGTTCAATTAGATGGACCTAGGTCCGCTATGTTGCTGACTACGCTGTATTAGGTTCTCAAAAGGGCATTCAAATTGTGGTCATACAAAGTTGATGGACAAGAGATGGAAAATAAAGAAGTTGCAGCGGTATTTCCATATAAAATATAGTGAAAATTTTTTAAATTTGGGTTACATATAGAAATCAAAAGAGAAAAACGTAGAAGAGCTAATCCCAGGAATGAAGCACGAATAAAACTTTCCCATACTAATTTTTAAGATTTATTCTGGATACTAGAGCCCTCCTTAGAGAACCAAGAAATGATCTCCCTCGAGAGAAGTTGTGAGAGAGATTTTAGATGCTTTGTTTGTTGAGCCTTTTAGGTTGCTAAAGCTAAGGTAGGAAATCTTTTAATCGGCCTTCCATTCTACTTTTATAAGCTTCTCATGAGGTCTCTATGAGGGATGTCAAATGTAGAGGCATGTCTGCCTGGCCATAATGATAGTGGCACAGGAAGGCGAACAAACAATGTTAGGATTCAGTGACACAAACATCGACACACACGATCACGCTTGTTCTTTTTGCACATTTAGTCATTAGAGGAAAGCATGGATTGCGGCTGAGCTACAAAGTTTGTAAGGAATGGGATTTTAAGCCAAGGTCATCATTGAAATGGACAAGCATTAATGGTATAGTGATGCTTTGATTTTCTTAGGTTGTATGGGAGACAGCCGAAAACATAATAAACCAACTGAAAGTACATCAAGCCTTGTCATTAATGCTGATATGGCAAGGGTTGGGCGGGGGATCTATGCTTACCAACTGTCTCCATGTCCATGGTAGAAGAAGGTCATGAATAGCTGAGCCAAAGGTGAGTCTCAGTAAAGAAGAATTAAGTCAATTAAAATAGAAGGTTCCCAAGAATAGTGACAATTGTCTTGAAGTTGCTCCTTAGGAACCACAAAAGTGAGCTTCCGAGAGTGATATTTGAGAAGTGCTCCATATGAGGGCATGGCAATCACCTACGATATTTAAAGCATGAAGCCACACCAAGTATAGGATTGAGATTGGCAATGGGTAGGAGCAATTTTTTAAGTTACACTTTTTTCCAAGCTTTATAAAGTTGAGGCAGGATAGGATTTCAAAATGCACAAATTCTGTTGATCTCCAAAATCTCCTGTTGTAATTAGCTTTTTTATATTGCTGCCATGAAACGCTCTGCTTTGTCTCTTATGAAGAACATGAAGAGGTAGAAGGTAACATCCATTCCAAGTTCCTCAATAATGGAGGCAGTGCAAATGGATGAAGCTCATGACATGGGAGCTGAAGTGTCAATGGATAATGAGACAAAAATTATAGTTGCTAATAAACATATATTGGAGGATGCTTGAAATGATGCTCCTTCGGAAATTCTTATTTCTAAAATAAGAGATCTAATTGCGGGTCTCAAGGGCATTCCTTCCTGTACATCTGAAAAGGGTTGGGTGATGAATGCGCTCATACTTGGAGCAGTTACATGACCAATACGTGGTTATTGATCTTCTAGGCGCGCCAATAGCTATCGTCGAAAGAGCTGGTGTTGGAGAAGGATCTATCAACAAGGGTTTCAAAACAAGTCCAAACACATTAAGTGGAGCATGTTTTATGGATGCAATGTCAATTGTGGTATGCATGTTTGTAGTTGCAGATGTTACTCCGTTGAGAAGGAATGCGCAAACCTAGAGGTATTAGAAGTAACGCCTCATGAGAAAAGACATCCACTAAGAGCGAGGACTAACCACAGTTCACTTTGGGATCCCTAGAGGTCAAGACCTACAAGATTAACGTGCTTCAAAGGACTACCTAATGCAAAAGAAATTAGCAAGATTAAGAGTTCAAAATGAAAGCAAGGGCTACAATGGCCCCATCACAAATTCACAATATCAAGGGAACTAATAGAGATTGTGTCATAACCCAACCCAATCAAGATAAGTTATATCGTGTTGAGCTGTGATAGGAAAATCCCAAGATCTAATTTTGGAATATTTCATACTCTCTTCCAATATTTATTTTAAATGAAGTACATATTACAGAGCTACTAAACATCTACATACTAAGAACAAACTCATCCACAAGATTTCTTTCATTTTATCAAAACGTATCTACACTACAATACATAGCTACATGCAGAAGCCACAGAACTGAACTGAAGAATAAACTAGCTATGACTGTACAAAAATCAAAAGAGAAATACCTATAAACTCATATTTGATCCTGAACTACAAATCAACAATCTCATTTTCCTTCCTAGTTCCTAAAAACTAGAAGCAAAATCACAGTGAGCTACAATAGCTCAATAGACCACAATCTGATCTTAATTTTCAAATTCTTTTATTAAAGATTTTAATGAATATTTAAAAGCAATAAAATACAATCTAATAGATAATTGTACTGAGAAATATAATAAGAGCAAAATAATTATTCAATTATTTAAATAATATTGCTGAGTTGATAAACGAATTGCAATTCATATTATAAGTAGTTCATATCACATTTTTCGGACCCAGACAAAAGGATTCTGACCCCTTATAACTCCCTTTTGTGCTTATAGCACCAGAACAAGTCTGTAGCCACCAGAACATAACTTATAATCACTAGAACATGTCTTATAGCTACTAGTACATGCCTTATAGCCATCATAACATGGTGTATAGGCACCATAATAGTCCCTAACACAGATAGAATTTCAAAGAATTCTGACCCATTATCTCACCCAACAAATATAATTTAATTGCATATGCATAGTTCTTATCATATTATAGCAATTAAAATGTAATTGAGCATGTGTCATAATTGCATAGTTTTTTATAACAATAGGCAACATAAAACCCTACTAAACAAAAATACACATTTTCAAAAAATAACTAATTAAAAAAGTTTTAAGACTTTTATCATACTACAATACTTTTTCATAGTCAAGATAATTTTCTATTAAATAAAAACTCGACAAATTTCAGAACCCCTATTATAGAATTTCTAAAAAATACTCAAAACATTCGTAACTTAATCTCTATAACATATAAAAAGTTATGCGAAGTAGTTTTACTAGTGCAAAATTATCAGCATTTTCGCTAACAGAAATAAAGTTATAATAAAAAAAAATTTAAAAAAAAAATTGCATATTTTTTAAAATTGAGATGGGCATAATGTGAATTATCTCGATCAGGATAACTTTCTCAACTAGCCTAATGGCTAAAAAAAAGTTGGAAGCAGCTCAAAAATCCTCTTTTACCTATCCAAGGATATCTCTTTCTCTCTCCGGCAGACTTTTATCAAAACAGGTACATTGATGGGGACACAATACTGGAAGGTTTTCAGAGATGGCCGCAGTCACGGCCAGATAGTCCTTGTATTTTCATGATTGTATTTTATTTTATTCATGCATTTTCTTATTTGCTTAGGTGTCGTTAATTTTCCCTTTGTACCCCTTTCATGGGAGTGGTCATGTAAGCCTAAAGGGCAAGTTGGTCTTTTATTTTCTTGAGTCACCCGGCTATTTATAGCCTCACCTTTGTTTTGGGCTAATGAATATTTGCTATTTTCTTCTTTAGTTTAGAAGCTTGAGAGTTCTATGGAAAAATCCCTAGGAGAGGGAAATCGGTGCTACCCACCAACTTAGAAAAGGTTCGTGGTTTATTTATTTATTTATTTTCTGTTGTTGTTGTTCCCTTTTGTTTCTTGTTCCTTCTTCCTCCCACCACCACCGCCGGCCAACCATCTCCTACCCGACTCACCCCACTCAAAAACGGTTCTCTACCGAGCCCCTACGCCACCGGCCCCAACTCCTTACACTGGTCGGTCCACCCATCTCCCCTCTTGGCCCCTTGTAACCCTGAGCTTCCTAATTGGATGTGGTTGAATTTATGAATTTAATTTAAATTTCATTTGAATTCAAATTCAAAACCTGTCCTAAATACCCATCTATTAAGAAATTATTCAATTGGGAATTTATTTGAAATTCAAACACAATTGGATTTCAGGAAAATCTTTCCTCAATCCAAATCTGAATTTAGTAACCTCATTTGCTGGCATTTAATTCTCTCCCTAGCCATCACTGCCGCCGGCCCCATCATAGCCTGACAGAGGAAATTTTCGCTAAATCATTCATTGGGTTTTTGGAAAGAATTTCACGCCTCCTAAGTTTTGCCTGGGCGGAATTATAATCAATTCCTACCACTTTATTTTCCTAAAATTATTTTCTGAACTACGTCCTTGGAAATCCTCTCTCACGTACCCGCTCACTTCCCATTGAAATTCTATTGAAATTCTCTCTTAGTGCTGGTTTTCTCTTGAGAATTGATGGAACTTCAACCTGCTTGACCGAATTTCTCAAGGGCTAATCTTGGGTCTTCTCAATTAAATTTTCATAATCTCATTATGAGAATCTGAACTGATTTCAATTTTAGCATTTGGCTCTTCTCCCACAAGGCAAGAGAAATCTCTTCCTTTTCAAGAGATCCGATTACATCATCCATGAAGAGGTTGACCGTACTTTGAGGAGGACTTGGATGACGTCTTGGGCGTTCTAATGGAAGTCATCAACGACATGTAGCCTTGAGTGGAGGATCTCCACGTCTCTTTACAAAGGTTTCTTTTCTCACTTGTATCTTATTTCTAAATCTAAATTCTCGCTTGGTTAAGTTGTACTCGCTAAAGCTACTCCAAAGCTCTCGCTAAAACTTAGTAAATCATAGGAGTTGAGTGCGCTTTTGCACCTAGATCCATTGTTAGAAGGATTACGTTGGAAATCTATTCTGTGTTGTTGTTATTTTCTTAATTATTCTTGAATGTTCAAAATTTGACCATGTAATTTAGCCTATGCAATATTAACTTCCTCTTTGTTTGACTGCCGTGGATAATTGCTAGTAATTTTAATCCGAACTTATTCTAATCAACGAGTTGTGCAAAGCCTAAGTGAAACTCATAACATTGCATCTAAGTAGTCCTACATCAACCATATACTAAACCTGCGAGTGTCACAACTCACCCCGCCTTAGAATAATGTCATCCTTGACATTGCAACGCTTAGGCCTCATATTACCTAAACAGATCTAAGTACAACTGTCTCATCTCAGATACTTTTTTTCCAAGTAGCTTCTATTTCATTTATATTCTTACACTGAACTCTAATTATAGGAAATTGTTTACTTAACTTTCTGACATCATATGTTAGAACTCTCTCTCGTTCTTCCCTGTAGCTCAAATCCATATGTACCCCGATGTCTTCAATAGATATTCTATTTCCTAAATCAAATATCCATTTCCTCAAAGTCATACATGAAACACTATGAATTTCTAACATATGTTTTGGCAACTATAATTTGTAGGTAGATTTTCAAATCCTTTCAATAACCTCAAATGGTCTAACGTACCTTGGACTTCCTTTTTCTTCCTTGCCAAATCTACTAATATATTTTATCGATCTGATCTTCACATATAAAAAATCTTCAACATGAAATTTCAAAGCCTGATACTTAGCATCAAAATATTATCACTGTCTGTCCTGTACAGACTAAAATTTATCTCTGATTAATCGAATATGTTCAGTGGCATAATAAACTAAGGCAGACCTAATGATGTCTTTCACCACCTCTATCCAAGATAGAGGGGTTCTGCATTTTCTATCATATAAAGTTTCATGCTGAGCCATACCTATACTGGATTAAAAAATGTTATTAAAAGGAAACTCTATCCGTAGATTCCCAGCTGCCCTTAAAGTTTAGACCACATAGTTTCAGAAGATCCTTCAGTATCTAAATAGTCCTCTAAGATTATCCATCAGTCTGCGAATGAACAGTAGTACTGAAGTACAATTTTGTTTCCAGTCCTTGCTGAATACATCTCTATAGCCTAAAGGAAAACATGTCATCTCTCTTAGAAATTATAATTATATTTTGTTGCTTCTTAGGTGAATAATATAGCCTGAATAGTAAGCCTCGTGTAGAATATTCCTTCTCAGATCTTCAAAAATAGGAGCCCACAATATATTATTGCAGAAAATAATACCAAAATCATAAACTCATAGTTCATATTTCTTACCCTATATGATCTGATCAATCAACTTTTGATATTCTGCATTTGACTTCTAAACTTCTTGAATCTTTTCTTATAAAGTAGGCTGAATGATCTTGTAAGCTAATATACATGAAGCTCAATCAGTAGAAAAAATCACCTCCAACTATAATCTCTCTATATCTCATATCAAAGACTCATCAGAAGTGAGCTGTATATATGAGAATCTCGAAAACTTTCTTCTCATAGCGTCTACCATCACATTAGCATTACTAGGTTGATACTGAATAGTCAGATAATAGTTTTTGATCAACTAATGCCATCTCTTTTGCCTCATATTAATATCTTTCTGAGTAAATATGTACTTCAGACTGATGATCAATGAAAATCTCACACATGATACTATACAAGTAATGTTATCAAATCTTCAAAGAAAATATAACAACAGTCAAATCTAGATTATATATTATATAGTTCATCTCATGTGGTTTCAACTGTTTTGAAGCATAAGTTATAACTCTATCGTACTGCATCAAAATAAATCTCAAATCTCTGAGGGAAGCATCATTGAATACCTAAAAGCCTTATATATAGAAAGAAGAGCCAAAACTAGAGCAGAAGTTAAACAATATTCCAATCTCTGAAAGCTAGTCTCACTCTAATATCCAAATAAAAGCTACTAACTTTTGAGTCAGTCTCGTTAGAGGTGCAGAAATCTGAAAAAAAAAATTCACAAACTTTCTACAATATCCAACCATACCTTAGGAAACTGATTACGTACCTTAAACACATAGTAGGCCTCAACCAATTGGTGACTGCCTGAACTTTTTAGGGATCTACAAATATACCAGCAATACTCACCACATGGCCTAGAAAAGCAATACTCTTCAGTCAGAACTCACATTTGAAGAATTTGACATATAGCTGATGCTGCCTCAAAATCTCCAAAATAATCCTCAAATTCTGACATGATCTTACTCAAAAACAGAATAAACTAAAATATCATTGATGAAAAAAATCATAAACTGATAAAAAAAAATTTATGAGTATTTTGTTCATAAGATTCATAAAAATGACTGGTGCATATGTCACTACAAAAAAACATGACTAGAAACTCATAGTGTCTATACATCGTACTGAAAGTTGACTTCATCACATCAGCCTCTCTCACCTTCACCTGATAGTATCCAGATCATAAATCAATATTCAAAAATACAGAAGATTCAATAAACTGATCAAATAGAGTTTCAATTCGCGATAGTAATACTTGTTCTTAATAGTGATTTTATTAAACTCCATGTAATCAATGCACATAAGCATCGTACTGCCCTTTTTCTTCACAAATGAAACTGGTACTACCCATAGAGGCACACTTGGACGAACAAATTCCCTGTTAACCTTAGGCGTCATCCTATATGGAGCCTTAGAAATCGGGTTGTACCAAAAAATATATCAATATAAAATTTTATTTGTCCAATAGTAAACTGACTAACTCCTCAGTAAACACATCTGAAAAACCTCGTACTACCAGAACATCGGAAAGAAGACTAGAATCTATACTCTTATCACGAACTGATCCCAGAATTATCATATAACACTTCTCTCATAATCTATTTGCTTCCACAATAGAGATTAAGAGATCAAACAGGATAAGACTCCTCTAACACCATGAAATACATAATTTTCACTGCCCAAAAATAATTTAACTCATTTTTTAAAAGCAATCAATATGGGTCTCATATCGACTCAACCAATCCATATATAAAATAATATCAAATAAGAATATTGGTAATAAAATCAAATTGGATAGCCATTTGTTATCAGAAATCTTAATATTATACAAATAAAATCTACTAGCTATCATATCATATCCAATTAGTAGAGTAATAAATGCTCAAAAATTAAAAAAAAATAAAACAATCTGTACAATTTAAGGCAAGTGTAGTAAATCGAAAAAATGCTCAAAAATAAAAAATTGACTAGCTTCATAATCGAATAAAATACAACATAGATGCTCAAAAAAGTAAATCGTACCTATCGTAATATCTGAGACATCGCGAGCCTCGTGATGAGTCAAATTATACACATGTGACTGAACTGTAGCTGAAGCAACAGTAATATCAGACTCTCTTTGACCATTGTCAGATGGCCTACCAACTGCTGAACGAAAATCACTACCAGCAAAACTCTCAACAAAGGTACGAAGTGGAACTATCCTCGATCTCCCAACTGGGTCTAAGTCAGAAGCCTGCTTGTGAACACTCTACCATCCTGTGTACAACCTGTCCTGTAGCCCCAACTGGTCTAACAGAACTCTTATGTCTGGTTCAGATAGTCAGTCAAAGCCTGCTTGTGAACACTCTACCATCCTGTGTACAACCTGTTCACATATGAAATGCTGACCAGTCATCCTGTAGCACTGACCGAAATGACGTCTGCTACAACTCTAACTTACAAGTGCTACATGAATAAAGCTACCAGAACAAACAACTTTTCCCTTCCTCAGAGCTACCATAGACACAGATTGTCCACCCTTCGTGGACTCTCTAGGTCAAAATGTACTCTTCCCAAAAAAGCCACTACTAAAAGCCTTGCCGCTAAATCTTTTCTTACCAACATTCCGCTGCTACAAAGTAGCTATTAGATTGTTCTCAATCAGACAAACTATCTTCACAAGCTCGGAGAAATAAAAAATATAAAATAGCACCAAAGATTGTCTTAGAATATTTCAAAGTCCTCTAAAAAAACCTGTAGCACTTCTACGTGAAAGTGCTAACTAGTTGCGGAGCATATCTGGCTAAAACAATAAATTCTACCTCGTACTGCATAACTATTCTACTCTCTTGAATCAATCTCAGAAATATCTCCTGCATTTGTTGTCGTGCAGAAGGTGGTACGAACTAGGCTCTAAACACAATTGAGAGCTGCTAGCCAATCATAGAATTCATTCTCCCTTGAAAATTCTACTTCTGCTGGCCCATCCACAAACGCTCGGCCTCACCATCTAATAAAAAAACTGCTAGCAGTACTTCCCTCTCATGAGGACACTACATATTGTTAAATGTCTTATATAGCTTCCTCAAATAGTCCTCTGTTACCCTCGGCACAACAACGTCCTCAAACCTCGGAGGCTTCAAACTCAAAAACATCTACAAATGCATGTCTACCACATCAGATCTTACAGCAGGAACCCTGCTCTATCCTCACCCATCATCTAGGTTATCAAACTAACAACAACATCAAATCTTTATCCCACTACGTAGGGTCGACCACATGAATCTTTTTTCTCCATTGTGTTTTATTAAAAGTCAAATTATCATTTAAATCTAATAAAGAAATATCATTTCTAATATTTTCTAACCAACTCTACCTTTCTTAACATAAGTCAAATCTAAAACCTCTACTTTCCTAACCGGGTCATCAGAAGGCCGCCGTTTTATGTGACCAAAGCATCTAAGGCGACTCTCCATAATCTTATCTTCTACTGGAGCTACTCCAACATTTTCACTTATATGCTCATTTCGTATCCTATCTCTAAGGGTAAAGCCACTCATCCACCTGAGCATCCTTATCTCTACCACACTTAACTTAATATTATGCTTCTCTTTTAATGGCCAACATTCGACACATAAAGCATTGCAGGCCTCACCAGCATCTTATAGAATTTTCCCTCAAGTTTGAGGGGTACTTCTCTATCACACAACAAGCCCGATGCATTCCTCCACTTCAACCATCCAACTTGAATTTTGCTGATAATATCCCCATTTATTTCACCATCACTCTAAACAATAGATGCAAGATATATAAAACATGTACACTTATTAATGACTTGACCGCCCAAAGTCACAATCCCCTCATTAGGTCTATTACTGCTAAAATTACACTCCATATATTCTGTTTTAGATCTACTCAATCGTAAACCTTTAGACTCTAAGGTTGACCTCCATAATTTAAGTATATCTTCAACTCCCTCTCTTGTCTTATCAACAAGAAGAATATCATCAGCAAACGCATACACCAAGGTACATCTTCTTGCAAATGTCTAGTGATAACATCCATGACTAAAGCAAAAAGATATGTGCTTAAGGCTGATCCTTGATGTAACCCAACCGAAATAGTGAAGTACTTGGTCAAACCACCTTGTGTTTGAACACAAGTAATAGCTCCTGCATAGATACCTTTAATGATTTGAATATAAGTGTTATTAACACATTTCTTTTCAAAAACTCTCCATAGCACTTCTCTTGGAACTTTATCATATGTTAATAGCTCCTGCAATCTTGACTAATTTGGTTGTTCTCCTTCTTTCACCAACCTCCAAACTCATAGATTCCAAAAAACCCTAGATCAAATCTTCAAACATTCCCCTACCCTTTTCAAGCCTCTCTAGCCCTCAAAGCCACCAACTAACCCATCCCAAAATCACATATTTCAAGACAAGCTAAAATTAGCCCAAATTTGACCAAACACGCTCAAAACTGTTGGATCCCCTCCAAAAGCTATAAATCACATCTCCTAACCTTTCCCTACAACTTCCAAGATAATGAAATTCTATGTGGCTGGTTTGACTGAGGCTATTAAACAACCCTCTTTCTTTGTCTAAACCTCATATAAAAATTTTCAATCATTTAGGAGTTTTCCTCACATCATTAGATCTCCACCACTGCAATGGGATGTTTTGGCCCACCAAGGCTACGTCAACTTAGATATTATAGCCAAAACCTTGACTTAGGAAATTTCAATACAACAATCTGTTGGACTTCAACATTGGGTACTTGTAAGAAGGGGGAGCTATCATTCACCGAGTAGTAATCTCAAAAAATGGACTTGATTAATTTCATTTATTTTAATTTAAGAAAATAAGGGTAAAAGTTAGAGATTATTGAAAGCTTGGTGGCAAACCTATGATATTATGTACTAGCCAAAACTAATTACCACCACCTACAAGGCCTAGCATTTCTTATGTGAAAACCTAACCATATTAGCCTTACTGAGTAAAAATCTTTTCAAGGGAGTGTTTCACATCCAAATTAGCAACCAACATTGAGTACTAACAAACATATATGAGAACCAATCTTATATATTGTTTTAGACTAGCATTTGATTTATTGCAATAAATTTACTTTATACAAAATATTATACTATTTGCTTCCACAAATTATAATATTAAGAAATTAAAAAAATTATAATGTCCACATATTTTATAACATAAATAAAGTAAATCATACATTTTAAAAAATTGTCAACCCCTAAAAAGGGATTTTTTTAGTAAGTATATTGTGAACATTATCCTTGAACATCATGTCACCCAAGTCGACCCCTATAAATCAAGTTGATGTTACAACTAGATTGATAGAAACCATATATATTATGATCCATGAGAGTGACAGAAAAAAACCAAGAGTTTATTTGGGAAACTAGAACCCAACTAATTAAGAGCAAGGATCGGATAGATAAGCTAAAGAACAAGATGGCCATTTTGGTAACACAAATGCAAAATCTTGATAGAGATGAAGAAAATGCTTCGAGCCAAATCTTGCCTAAGACAGCATTATAAGAAATAAAATAGGCAACTTCTAACTTAAAGACAATTAACTCTTCTTATTACTGAGTACCTTAACACTTTTGGGAAATTAGTTTCAAGGACCAACTATACTTATAACGATTAACAACTAACCAATAAATTTATTATTGATCTTAGAATGAACATTAGAAATAAGATATAGATGTTTGATCCCCATAAATTAAAAGGATGCTTTCCAATAAACCCTCATGGTGGAAAAGAAAAGAAAGGTACCTAAGTTTGTAGCTATGAGTAAGACCACTGTTCGCCTTTGTTACATATTATGCCTTGCTCTCCCATATCAATTACCGCTTGACGACTTCACCTATTTTATGCTGCTGTATTTTATTTTCAGTGCTTGTCTCTATTCATGTTGTTCATATTTTTTCAGTGTTGTCCTAATTTATTTCCTCTTGATGCAGTGTGCAACTTACTTTCTATATAATATTTATTTGGGTAAATTACAAACAAGGGTTTGAGATATAAGAGATTCTTCACGATGGTTTAAATGAGCCAGGATGCTTTGGGCTTTCAAATGGTGTGTTTCATACGACATGAAGATGAGTAATGTAGAAGACATGTCAAAGATGCTCAATGAACTGAAAAGAGTTATGGATGAATAAAAAGATAGGTTCGACAGCATATAATATATAATCCAAGAGTAGTTCAAGATAGGTTTGGCAGTATAAAATATATAATCAAAGAGTAGTTCAAGATCAAGGAATGGAGGAGAATATGCCAACGGTCATCATAAGTTTATAACTTAACGTTGTGTTAAAATTGAGACCACTCTATAGATAAAGAGAATTTTGTAGGCATGCATTAAAATGTACTGTGAGTAGTATTTACCTATGAAATTTTGTTGATATGCATCTTTAAGTGCATTCAAGCACAAATGGAATGTACCTTTATCTTAGATTCCCGTCAATCAAATGGATGAGCATCTATGTCTACTGCATAGTCCATGTTATTGCAAAACTAAGAAACACTAATCAATATTAAGCAAGCATACAAGAAGAAAGGTCAGAAGATCTAATCCTAAAATACAAGCAATGGCCTTATAGGACTCCCAACAACTTAACAAGAAAATAACCATAATTTTCTAACCAGCTATGCATGCATCTATGAACAAAGACACATATATATGCATGTGTACATGAATGTATCACAAAGTAATGAAGCACATACTGACCCATAAGCAAATGATGTAGAAAAATGTCAAGATTGACAATTTATTACCATAAACATATGAAAGCATTAAGGAGTCAATAGATTTTAGCAAATGCAATGCCTTGTTTTAGCACTCAATCACAACCACTCACAAATCATTGATTACAAAGCTTAGCTACATCAGCCATACTCATGAATCTTTTTAGCCTGATCTAAGTTCAAATGCAAATCAACCGAGTGAATGTCAAGCTCAATATCATATTCAGGCCATGAACGTTGGCCTTGATCTGCCTAGCTTCAGCCGACTGGCCTGCCTTGTTTGGTCAATCCCTCGCAAAGGGCATGTCTCCATATATTTGACTCCTTGCGGGTCAGCTGATCTACTATCTAAATTCATCTCCAATCTAGGTCTCTGTCGGTCAAATCATCTCCTCTTTGGCTCCTTACCAACCTACTCAAACCCTAAAAAGCTCCCTATCAACCAACTCATCCCCTGCCTAACTCACTACTTATCAAGCCATCTCTTATATGGCTCCTTGCTAGCCTGTCCATCTTGACTTTGTGTTAGAAAACTCAACTCTTGTATGGTTCCTGTTTCGTCATGCTCACCGAACACTAGGCTCCATCTAGTTCTCCTTCAAATCATCAGATTTTAGTATTTAAAAGTGTATGAGCCTCAACTAGTGCTAGTAGGCTGGCCCGTGTTGTCCACATCCTATCACATTAGTTGATTAATTGCATGCACCAATGTATGTTCGATAAGTGGTACCCTCGGTATGTCCTGACACCTATTTCTTGAGATTCCTTTTATCTCCTCAATAGTCTTCCTTTTATCTCCTTATCATTTTTCTCTTCTCAACACTAGAGTTAAATTTGTCATCCACAAGTCTCACCCAAATGTCACTATTATTTGGAGAGTTATAACTCTAGCCTTCTCTCTCCCTTCCAACCTTGACACACTAAAAACTAAATAGGGGTTAGCATAACAATCATGTATGCCAATCTCACCCATTACCATCTCATTAAGTAGGCACAACAAAAAAATTATAATGATTTGATTAATTTGATCTAGACAAATATGTGCGCACACTTATAAATGTGGCAGTCCCAAATTTCACTAATATTTAGTGAATTTCTAGAAATTAAACTATGATATCATTATGCTGCTTTAAGATATAAAACATGTTTTAGAAAATGACAGATTCATTTTCATTTATTCTATGTCTGAACATGAAATAATCACATTTGAGAAATTTTATACGTGTTCTCGAGTTTAAAACAAAAAGCAACTTCTAATTGCATCCAATCAAAAGACAGAATATAGTAAATTCCTCACTTTTCAAACCATGATATCTGACCAAGCAACCAAATGAGCTCTAAGCAGAGCAGTATTCCCAACGTTGAGTATTCTCCCACTTAAACCCAAATACGACATGTTTGGTACATGAAATACTGCATTCTTAGTCATAACTTGATCAAGAAACCTACTTATCTCATTGCAATTCAAATTAAAACCTACTTTTTTTGTAAGGCTTTCCAAGCCGTTAAATTTAATGCTTCTAGAATAGCATGCTCAAAGAGGGCATTTAGTGCTGTTTGGATGCAGGATTTAGGCCACATTTAGAAAATATTTGAGCTATATCCTGCCAAACGCCAAAACACGAAAAGTTATTAAGTCTAAAGGGGGTGTTTGGTATCGGATTTATACCGGGATTTTAAGCAGGATTTACGGTAAATCCAGCCAAACGCAAAAAACGTCGACCTAAATCCGGCAAATCCGTAAATCCCGGATTTGCGGATTTACGCCGTAAATCCGCTAAATCCCGGTAAATCCTAATCCAGGTAGAAGTCGGATTTACGGGATTTGGCCGAAGAACCGCGCGAAAGGGAGAAAGTTACCTTCACAGCGAGCGAGTGGGAGCTTGGGAGCTCCCGTCGTTGCTTCAGATCAAAATGTTGTAACGTCCGATCCGACGGGAAAGGAACGTCGTCGAAGGAGCTAAGTCGAACAGCAACGAAGTAGCGAAGTCGAACAGCAACGAAGGAGCCGAAGAAGCGACTCGTGCAATCTCAACACCTCCTGCGAAGCAACGAAGGAGCCAAGCGACTCGTGCAATCTCAACACCTCCTGCGAAGCAACGAAGCCGAACAACATGGACGAATAAGAGAAGATTAAAAGCAAACCCTAAGCGCTTTCATTCGTTTGCTTAATTAATATAATTAAAAATACTAATAACTAAGTAAGCTCGACTTCACGGCATTTTGCCATAAATCCCGTATTCCGTAAATCTGAAATTTTGGCGGATTTATCTGAAGAAGAGCGCGGAAGGGGAGAAAAATCGCTACCTTCGCTGTGAGACCCGTCGCGAATTTCCGATCCGACAGCAACAACGTCGTCGTCAGAGGCGTAGAAGCTTCACGCGAAGCAGTACAGCAACGTCGTCGGAGGCGGAGAAGCTCAAAGCGGCACTTTCAGAACTCACTTCACGCCACACAGAACAGCAAACGACATCGGAGGCGGAGAAGATAAAAGTGACACTTTTTCCGTTTCACGCGACGGCAGAAGAAATGGAGAAGCAAAAAGAGAGATAAATATTAAAATAATTAATTATATAATTTGAAATATAAACAATTAGTTAGATAAGTAGGATTTAAATAGTAATCAAATAGAAAATGTAACCAAATACAAAGAAGGGTGAATTTCTAGAGAGAGAAGCTATGAATTTCTAGAGAGAGAAAGTTCTTCGTTCTTTTGAAATTTTGTTTCACGGGTTTTCCGTGATCGATGAAGCTCATTGGAGATGGTCGTACCTGACCGTCGACAGCTGCTTGCCGGTGGTAATCATCATGCTGCTTCCATGCCAAGTAATCCGGTCAAGGCATTGGTTCCAAATATTAACAAGATTTGAAATAATTCTGCTGATCAAAATTCGGCACGACATCCTACAAATCTGGTGATTAGAGAAGGGTTCAGGCCACCATTGCGGCAAGAACCGATTGTTGAAGGTAAAGGAAAAGGATTATTAGAGGCTCAACAAGATTTGGCAACATCGAAACTAGATTCTTTTGAAAGTCCGGGTAAGGATGCAACATCCTCTTCAAGTTTGGTGCTAAAGGTTAGCAAGTTTTTGGGAATTCAAGAAGCTGATGATCAAATTCAGGTTAGCAAGAACTTATCTGCTAACTTTGAGAATGACGTTGATATTATTGAAATAGCAGTTGAGAAAAATGATGATTATGTTCCTAAAGATAGCTTTATGTCGGCTTGGAAGAAGACTCAACATATTAAGTTGAATTATAATATGGATTCTACGCAAATGACTAACGATGGGGTGTCTGTTAAGCTAAATCCTGATTTGGAATTGGCCAATTCTCAGGTCTTGAAGAATTCACTTTTGATCAAGGTTCTTGGGAATGATGTCCCATTCTCTATTTGCAGCCAGGAACTCCCAAGGCAATGGAGTAGGTTTGGTAGTTTTCATCTAACAACTCTGGGTCGTAATTGGACTCTCTGCTCTTTAAAAAACAGTGAATCTATGGAGGAAGTTCTAAGTGGGGGACCTTGGTATATTGGAATCATATTATTAGAATGGATAAATGGTCCACCTCTCTTTTCCCAGAATCTTTAAAAGGTATCACTTCTCCAATCTGGATTCGATTCCCATTTTTACCATTGAGCTGTTATGATGAGGAAAATATTTTTAGAATTGCTTATGTGATTGGAATTCCTATGTTCCTTGATGGGAACTCTTTTAAATGGGGAAAAGAGAATATGCAAGGTGTTGTGTTCATATTGACCTTGATAAGAAATTACCTAAGGGAGTGTGGATTAAAGGAATTCAAGGAAAAACATTTCAAAAAGTTGAATATGAGAAGTTGACTTCTCTTTGCTATCATTGTGGGAGAGTTGGGCATAGTAAAAATTTATGTCCTAAACTTAAATCTTTGTTGATTGATGAGAAAAACGTGATTGGTGTAAGAGAAGTAATGAAGAATGATAGTATTCCTGCTGAAGATGTTTTAAAGCACCAAGAGAATGATGAATAGGACCCTTGGATTCATGTGAATTTCAGAAATAGATGATTCATGAATGCAAGGAAGAATGCAGGATTAACAATACAGCATAAACAGATGTATAAATCTATTAGTAATTTGGTCCATGCTCAGAATAAAATGGTGCAGGTTGATTTAGATAAACCAGAAAAGCTGCAGGGAAATTCAGAAATTCAAAATCTCTGTGAGGACGTTGTTATTGCTGAACAGGTTCGGAAACATGAGGATCCAACTAAAATTTGTATCAATAACAAATTTCAGATTATGGAGGAAGATCTTGAGGAAGGAGAAGTTTTTGAAGTTGCTGATATAGAGGATAAGAATAAGTCTAATGATCACATTGAAGAATTTGCTGAAATTAGTTTGTTTCCAGGAAAAATTCAAGTAGTTTCTTCTGAAGAGTTACATGGCAGAGGAGATCAAGAGTTTTGTTTGAAAATTTCATGCAAAATCAAATTGGCTAAGGAATTAAAATCATTGGGACCAGTTGAAGTTGCTCATAGGAAGAGAAAAGGGGAAAGTAAGAGTAACAAGACGATGGGGGAGTATTTCCATGTTGTTTGTTAATGGCTTCGTTTATCTTCTGGAATTGTAGGGGGGCAAGAAAGAGGGAGGCCTCCCAATATCTTAGGGAGATAGTGAAGGATAATGAGGGGTTTTTTGTTGGTCTATGTGAGACTAAGATGTCTTGTTTGGATATGAATGATGTCAATTCTCTCATTGGAAACGATTGGGAGTTTTTCCACCATCCTGTTGATGGAACCTCCGGCGGAATTTTGGTTTTGTGGAACAAGAATGTGGTTTCTTTTGAAGTTATTGAACATTCTCCTCAAGTAATTATGGTAGTTCTTAACAGCAATGTATTGGGCACTTGGAATGTAGCTACTGTGTATGGAGGTAAGGACGTACAAACCCATAGAAGCTTGTGGGAAACTCTTGAGAAATGTATGCCTTGTGATACACCTTCTATTATTGGAGATGATTTTAATTGCATTTTATCTAAGGATGACAAGAGGGGAGGGAATAGGTTGCATTTTTCTTATGGACCTAAGGAGATGAAGATGTTTTTGACAAATAATGACTTCCATGATATTGGGTTTGTTGGTCCATGCTTCACTTGGTGTAACAATAAAGAAGGTGCTTCAAGAATTTGGGAGAGGCTGAATAGATGCTTATTAAACTCTGCTGCTTTGCATAAAATTCCAATGGCTAAGGTTCGTCATTTACCAAGGGTAGCATCAGGCCATAGTCATATTTCCTTCAATGTAGTTGAGCCTCAAAATCAGAAATCTAAATTTATTAGATTTGAAGATACTTGAAAGTCATATCTTGCAGCTAGGAATATTGTTTTGAAGGCTTGGAGAAAATCTGATTTTGGTAATCATGCTAAAGTTTTACAAAGGAAGCTAAGAAGAGATTTGAAAGCTTTATATTTCTGGAATAAAAATAAATGCAGAGAGCTGAATGTACTTAAGATTGATCTGAAGAAGGAAATCCTACAGCTATAAATTGAGGAATTCATGGGAGATGGGCTCACAGTGGACAAGCTGAAACTTCTAAGAAAAAAGGTACATGAGCTGAATGTTACATTGGGGAGATTATCTACTTGGTGGAACCAAAGAGCTAAAGTTAGATGGCATGAGGAAGGTGATGTTAATTCTGGATTTTTCCATAACTTTGCTTCTGCTAAGAAGAATGGCAATCTTATTCGGCAAATCAAAGATGAGAATAACAATCATTTAGAAGAATTTGAACACATTGAAGCAGTTTTTCATAAATTTTTTGAAAAAAAGTGGACTGCTAGAGAGTGTAAGCTGACAGGATGGCCCTTAATTCCAGAAAATCTGAAGATTTCTCAAGCTGATGTTAATATATTGAGTGCTGATTTCACTAAAGAAGAGCTTATTAATGTCGTTTTTCACCAAGGTAATAATAAGTCTCCTGGTTTAGACGGTATTACTAGTTCCTTTTTTAAATTCTATTGGAAGATTGTGGAAGGTGAAACATGGAAAGCAATTGATAGTTTTTTCAAAATCGGATTCATGCCTGTAGAATGGAAAGATACATTGATTGAATTAATTCCTAAGATAAGAAATCTAATTGTTCTGTCTAACTATAGGCCTATAAGTTTGTGTTAAACTACTTATAAGCTTGTGGTAAATATGATTTTGAATAGAATGAAAGGTTGTATACTAGATGTATTACTGAAGAACAGGTTGCATTCCTGCCTGGCAGACCATTATCTGATCATTGCCTATTAGCTCATGAGGTTTTCCACAAGTTTAGATTATCAAAAAATTAAAAAGGCATGATGGCGGTTAAGCTTGATATGGAGCAAGCTTATGATAGCATGAGTTGGGAGACTTTGTATCAAGTTTTGAATGTGTTTGGATTTCCTTTGAAGATTTCATTGTTTATTATGGAATGTGTTAAGAATGTTAGATTCTCCTTTATTTTAATTGGAAAGGTTTCTAAATGGATTGAGGCAGAGAACAGGTTTCATCAAGGATGCCCTTTATCTCCTTATCCTTTTATTATTTGTTCTCAACTTTTCTCACTTGCTATGGCACAAAGAGGACAAGATTTGGGAATTCAAATCTCTCATAGAGCTCAAAGAATTAACCATCTTCTATATGCCGATGATGTCCTGATTTTTTCTCAAGCATCTAAGAAGCTAGCCAATATATTAAAGAGTATTGTATCAGATTTCTGCTCCTGGACTGGGCTGAAGGTGAACAACTCAAAATCACAAATCCTTTTCAGCAAGGCAACAAGCAGATCCAACAAATAGCAGGTTAAACAGATTCTGAAGTTCAAAATCATTAAGGAGATGCATTACTTGGGCGTTAAGATGATGCTAAGAAGATCAGTGAAATCTGATTTTCATTATTTACTGGATAATATTCTACAAAAGCTGAATGCTTGGGGGAGCAAATGTCTTTCTATGGCTGGTAAGATTATTCTTGCTAAATCTTCTCTTCTATCTCTTCCAAGTTTCATGTCTACACATACTTTGGTTCCAAAGAAAGTGCTTCATGAAGTTGACAAATGCTGTAGAGAGTTCATTTGGCATAAAAGAAATGACAAAAGAGGAATGCATTACATATCTTGGGAAGAACTTTTGTAAGCCAAAATCAGCTGGTGGGATGAATTTTCATTCAGTTGTTAGTAGGTTGGACCTCTTAGATCAAGATTTTCATGGCGGCTGATCCAAAATCCAGATTCGTTGCTTCATCGAAACATTATTGCTAAATATGGTGATAATATGTTGAATGCTGATTGCAGAAAAGGGTCCTCCATTGATTGGAAAATTTTAACATAAGGTGCTAGATACTTAAAATCGTTATTAAGGTGGAGAGTGGTTAATGGAAGGAAGATAAATGTTCTTAAAGACATTTGGTTGTTAGACAAATGTCTGGATGTTTGGCCAACAATTGTTGATTGCTTAGGATTGGAAGATGTAATGCTCAATCAATTCATTAATATGAATGGAAGATGGAAGGTGGAGGAGTTGCAAAGTTGCTTCCATGAGGATCTCATATCTTTAATCTGGCAAGTTTCGATTTACGATAATGCTGAAGATGATTATTTGGAGGAGATTTGTCTTTTTTCAGGCAAAACTATTACTACTAAAGCCTATGAATCCTACATATACCATGATATTAAGGAGGAAGATTTTGGATTCTCAAAATGGTTAAAGAAGCTGAAGTTGAACTCTCAAGTGGAGATGTTTTGGTGGAGGATGAGTAAGTTTTCAATTCATACAAATGAATTTCTGAAGTATAGGAAACTTACAAACAATGATTAATGTGCAAGAGGATGTCAAGATGTGGAAAACTTTGAGCATATTGTTGTTCGGTGCAAGTATCTGCTGGAGGTCTTTCGAAAAATTTAAGAGTGGGGATTTTATATTCCTACATTTCACTCTTTGGAAAATTGTTTGAGGGAGCTACAAAATTTTTATTGTTTTTGCTCCTAATATGGTCAAGCTTTACTGTACTGCGGTATATATGTGTTGGAAAAATAGAAATGAAATTGTCTATTAGAAGATGGGTAGTCCGAGCTCTATTATTGCAACAAATGTTCTATCTTCAACAATGAAGCATTTTAATCCATTTCTAGATAGCTGGGGTGCTAATCTCCTTAGGTAGTCCGAGCTCTAAAGATAAGGGTTCCAAAATGTTTGGCACCCTCCACCGCTAGATTGGATTAAAATTAATGTTGATGCATCACTTCTAACTACAAATAGTACCGAAATTGGAGGTATCTTTAGAGACTACAAAGGAAGATTACTACTAGCCTTTGGGGAGAGAAGAATTCACTGGGATGTGGCACAACTTGCCTTGGTGTCAATTAAAAAGTTCATTCAAAGGTGGATGCTAGATAGCAAAGGAGTAATAATTGAAGGTGATAACCTCAACATTATCAAGTTTATTCAAAATTCTTTGAATAAGGCTAAGTGGAAAAACTACAACCGGATAGATGAAGATCTTGTATTATTGGCTGACTTCAATAAGGTAATTTTTCACCATGTCCATAGAGATTGCAATAAAGTAGCCAACCTTTGTGCTACTTTGGCTTTACAGAATAATTTTTGTTTTGAGACTTCCTCTTTTGCTAACATCCCTTCTTCTCTTAGTTGTTTGTTGAAGAAGGAATGTGAGCCTTATCTTTAGCTTGTAATTAGTTTTGTTCTTTATTTAATGCAATTTGCAAATTGAAAAAAAATAAAAATAATCAAATAATTAATTAATAATAAAATATTTTATAGATTAATTAAATAAGTATTAGTATAACTAATAATTAAAACTGATTAAAATAATTTTTAAAAAGTAATAAAATATTTAGTAATATTAATAGTAAATAAATATTTATTTTAGATAATACTTAAATAATTAATTATATAATTATCATTATTATCGGTATTCAAATATTTATTAAAATAATACTTAAATAAATAATTTGATAGTTAGTATTTAAATCATTATCTAAGTTATTAGATAATTAAATTAATTTCTAATTATATTATTCATAATAATCATATGAGTTAACCACCTTAAATACTGAATAACATTACCAAATAGTTGCACATGATTTAGTATATCATAATTTAGAGGATTTATGAAATCCTACTTAAATTAAATCCAAGCTGTATCCAAACAACCATATTTGGATACATGATTAAAGCAGGTAAATTCAATCATACAGAATTTAAAGAACTGTTAAATCTCACAGTGAGTTAAATCCTCTATTTCCCTCTTTTTGCCATAAATCTCAAATTTACTAAATCTTGGAGTTCGTCAGATTTACAATATTTGGTCGAAGAAGCGCTCAAATGGAAGAAAAATAGCTACCTTCATAATGAGCAAGCACCCGTCATTATTGTTACTTCTAATCCAACAAAAGAACGATGAAGAGGTATGACTTCAGATCTAAGGGGAAGGAATTGTTAGGGATGGAAGTAAAACCACATGGAAAAATAAACAAGAAAAATAGAAATGCAGCCAAAAGAAAGTACACAAGGATTTAACATAGAAAAACTCAAAATTGGGAACAAAGTACTATGGATCCACACCAAACCAAAAAATCAAATATGAAAATGAAGAGAAATAAGTACAAATCTCTCTTTGTCTTCTTTATCTGTGATTCTCTTCTCTATTACATCATTCTCTCTCTTAAAACACAAGAGAAAGTTAAGTAAATAACTCTAATGGATGCCACCCTTCAAAAAATTGAGAAAACAATTTGTCAAGTATGCCTTGTAGCGGTGCAACACCAATTTTGAGAGCTGCAGTGCTCAAGACTCTATAACATGATGTTGTATGCTGCGGCACTCAAAACCCATAATGTAGGGCATCACACAGCGTTGCGGTGTTGAACATATAACGATGTGGTCTTTGCTCTCTTTCATTTCTCCCAACAAACTCTACAACACCAGGGTGCTTAGGAACATAGTGTCAAGGCACTCGGGAATGTAGCATTAGGGTTCTCAAGTACATAGCATTGGGGCATTGTACCAAAAAATTTTTGATGCAAAGTGCCCAAACAAAAGTAAGGGGAAGACCATGCACCCCTCCCCAGAAATTGACTTGAGGTTCGAGGCAACATTATAATCTGATTGATCAACACAATTAGATTTCACATAGAACTAACAATCTCCAACTTGAAAATTGATTGCAATAAATCCTTCTCTCAATTTGTAACACCAATCATAATACATGACATGTGGCTCACCCTCGCTCTCATCTTCCATGAAGACCAATATAAGCTACACATAGCTTCAATTTATCAACTATCATCATCTTCATCAACATGTTTGTAAGATTCTCAGTCGCGTGTATCTTCTCCAAATATAACAAACATCATCCATAAGTGACCTGATGAAATAATAATGAAGATGGATGTGCTTCATTATGGCATGGAATGTAGCATTCTTGGTTAGATGAATAGCACTCATGCTATCACTATAAAACTTTTCATTCATTTGGTCCTTGCCAAGTTCTGCTAAAAAACTTTGCAACCAAATCTTATCCTTGCTAGCCTTAATAATAATTGTTGCAACTCAAGCTCATGAGTTTATATTTTTTATGATAATAAATGTTGTGGCACACATCCTTATGTCTACTTATATTTATAATGTATATTTATGTGTGTGTGTGTGTATTAACATTTTCAGGAATACAATGCACCATCCAATGATGATTAAAGGCTTAAGATTGGATAGAATAGGTTATGCTGTAAAGATTTTTGTAACATTCATTAATATATTTTTGATTTTTTGAGTCAAGTCATATAAGGGTGTATGCTAGCTTGTTGACCATGTGCGAGCACACACACACTCATGGGGAGTGAGATTGAATCAAAACCAAAGGTTTAAATTTCAAAATAATCATATTATACGATTTAATAATCATACTGGACAATCAGCTCATCTAACTAATCATACTATATGATATATATCATATAGGATGATTAGTTATGATCAAGAAATTAACCACTAATCATAATTTAGGCAAGATTTTATAATTCAAAATTTGTTCATATCATATAAGATAATCTGCATCGTCTTGGATGATAGATGATAATCATACCTAAATTAATCCTATGATTAAGAAAATAATTATGGTGAAATTATTAATTCTGATCATATAGGAAGATCGATGATGATCATCCTAGACGATAAAGAATATTCTTGGGGCGATAAGGGATCTCCATCTATCATACCAGATGAAGACCATACTTTTTTTACTAATCATACTAGACGATTGAATTATCATATAGGATGATCAGTATGAACACTTGAATTGATTGTGTAAGATAATTCTATTCTTACTATCTGTAAGGGTTATTTTATACTAATCGTATAAGACAATATAATGATCATTTTGGAAGATCTTTATCGACAGAATTATTTTTTTATAGGATTTTTCAAATCCCTCTATTTAAACTTTCTCAAGACACTTTGTAAGTTTCTTTGGCATGTATTTAGTTTCTATCTTTTGAAGAAAACTTGAAGAGAGTGCCTTGAAAAGAGAGAGAAGGGTGGAGTTTGAGAGGGAGAAGATTCTTGTGAGTTTCAAGAGAGTATGGAGGGGATTTTATATGGTTTCTTTAGTAAGCTTACATATTAGTACCATCATATTCAAGGTTTATCTTGAGGGAAGTTTTGAGATGAAGAAGATTTATTGGTGTCAAACTATCCGGCTACTTCGTTGCATCGGGGAAGGTGAAAGCGATTCATGGTTCTCTGCTTGTGAAAGGATTTGTGGTCCTCTGCCATCTCCTAGAGGGATAAAAAGGATTACGGTCCTCTGCAGCACTAGGTTGGTGGAAGAGATTTAATAAGGGCTTCTCATCCTAGTTGTGGGGGCTAAAGGAGAGGCACTAAAGGTTTAGTATAATACCTACAACCAGAGATTCCTGGGAGTAAACGTAGGTCAGATTGATCGAACCATTATAAATTCTGGTGTGTTTGTTCTTAATTTATTTATCCATACTTTATTTTTTGCATTTATTTTTGTGATAACTACATTGTTGAAAATATCTAATTTTTTTATTATTATGAAATTACTTTGCTTCCACATTAAGCGATAAAATTATCTTTTTCAAATGTTAAAAAAGCTTTAAAAATGATATTTTTCTTTATGCTTAAAATAGTTTTTAAATTACTAATTCACCCCTTTTTGGTTAGCCTTTAGACTAGTTCTATAAGGTTTAATAACCTTCATAAACATTCAAGTGGTATTAGAGCGGGATTCAAAAATAAGTTTTTGTAAACTTTTGAAAAAAGATTAATGGCTAACTTTAGAAATTGTAATATAGTGGGAGGATATTCAATCACTCGACTACCTTTATTTGAAAATATTTATTTTGATTTTTTGAAAATTCTCATGTCTACTTTTTTTCAATCAATTAATTATTGAATGTGGCATATGATTTAAACTAGTTATTCTGTACCATAATGTATTTTATATGTAGTCAAAATTGATATTCTTTTTACTGAATGGAGTAGAATAAAATAAATCAATGCTCAATTGAATGCTAAATACTTGAATTATTTTTATGAAGATTGCATGAGAATCTCTATATGTATTACTGAAAAAGAAATTTGAAATAAATTACGCATACATATGAAGGTCCTAATGAAGTCAAAAAATTCAAATTAAATAATCTAATGTATAATTATAAACTTTTTTTTGCATAAAATCTTATGAGACAACCTTAGACATATATATAAAGTTTACTCAAATTGTGACATTATTACATACTTTAAGTAAAGAACTTTCAAAGTTTGAAAAAATCACATTTCTTTTTTAATTTATTTTTTGAATTAGATTTTTATTTAAAAAGGACTTTAACCTATAAGGAGTCTAAGTTAAGGTTAATAAAATTCAAATTTCTGACATTTCTAGATCTTAGTGCAGTTAATTCATTTCTTACAAAACTTTTAAATAAAATTAAGTGGTAACTTTCTCATTCCAAGAAAATTTACTTAAATTAATTATTTCTTCTTAAACATTACCACTACCTACACCTGATCAAAGTTTGTATGATCTTTAGTTTATTATGTGTGTTCTATTTTATTTTTCTATGTTTCTCTTCTTTTTAATAATATCAAAGGGGGAGAAAGTACTGGTTGTATTTGTGTTTAAGTTGCATATGTTCATCTTATATTTGTATTAGTTTATATGTTATGTAGTTTCTAAATGTTTTTTTTTTATTAAAAAAAAACTTTTTTTCTTTCCCCTATTTTTAATATAATTATTTTAGTGAGGGGGAAGATTAGGAGAAAATATTTTTAAATTTGCTAATTTAACCAGTAATGTTTGCCATCATAAAAAAGAAATAGACTATTGTAACTCGAGCTCACGAGTTTATGTTTTTGATGATAACATACATTGTGGCTCATATCCTTACGAGTTTAGAGAAGTATAAAATAGAAATATATTAATTTATTTTATCTAGTTTAATTAAAATTAATAAAGAATAAAATGTAAATAATAATTAATTAATTAATTAAATTAATTGATAATTTATTTAAATTCTAATTATATTATTTATAATGATTAGATAGTAATGATAATTAAAACTACTAATTACTAATTGACTCATAAATGATTAAAAATATAATCAAAATTAAAAATTAATAAGTTATTTCATAATTAAATTATTTTTTAATTATAATAATTTTGTATATATTATTTACTAATAGTAATTAAAATTTGAATTAAAAAGTAACTTCTACTTATGTAAATTAAAATTAAAATACAAATTAAATTTGATTTTTAATGAACTAACCACATTAAATCCTGATTTACATTGCCAAATTATTCCATAGAATTTAACACTTATCTTGCCAAACAATTTTTTGGATTTAGCTTTAGTAGGATCTATTAAATCTTGCTTTACAATATTTAGTAAATCCTACTAAAATATTAAATCATACTTATTGCCAAATAGCCTCTTAGGGTTCATGAAATTATGATTTCCAACCTCCCTAAAACCTAGCCATCTTATACCAAACATATGACCTCCAAAGGGAAGTACAAAAATGGAGAAATGAATGATGAAATAATGGAAAGATAATGCATCCCTTTTGAGGAAACATTGCCAGAAGTTAGCATTCACCTTCGTCGCCTCTCTAGAGTGCTTTCGCTTCCCTTCACCTCAACTAACACACCTATAAGTACCGTAAGACACCCTTCAATGTTGCCTGAGTACACTGAAAACCTCATTTCTGGGAAAATTTTAGACTAACTAGCACTTTACATTAGTGCTTATTAGAGAGTTATTGGGGGAAGAGCATAGCATGTTTAGCCTATACTAAACCACTCTTATTTAGTAGAGCCCCACTTAGGACAAATCATAGCCAATAATTTATACCAACATTTTGTTCTTGATTTAAGTGAGCTAAAATTCTTTTAAGAGAATTTGGGACTTAAGATAAATATAATATTTAAGAATGTTTTCCAATAATAATAACATCATCAAGCCTTTATCCCAATTCCCACTACGTTCTACATGATTCCTTTTTCTCTATTATGTCATGTTAAGAGTCAAATTCTCATTTAAATCTAATAAAAAATATCATTTTTAATACTTTCTAACCAATTCTTTTTAGGACTATCTCTGCCTATCTTAATATAGGACAAGTCTAATAGATCTACTCTCCTAACCAAGTCATTAGAAGGCGACATTTTATGTGGCCGAGCCATCTAAGGCGGCTCTCTCTAATCGTATCTGGCAATGGAGGTACTCCAACCTTTTCAGTTATATGCTTGTTTTTCTTACTATATCTAAGAGTAAATCCACTCATCTACTTGAGCATCCTCATCTCTGCAACACTTAACTTAATTGTAAGCTTCTCTTTTAAATGCCACCATTCTATGCCATAAAGCATTGCAAGTTTCATCACCATCTTATAGAATTGTTTGAGGGGTACTTTTCTATCACACAACAGGCTTGATGCATCCCTCACTTCAACCATCCAACTTTAATTTTACTAATAATATCCCCATCTATTTCACCATAACTCTGGATAATATAACCAATTTATCTAAAACATGTACTCTTATTAATGACTTGATCGCCCAGAGTTGCAATCCCCTTATTATTTCTATTATTACTAAAATTACCCTCCATGTATTTAATTTTAGATCTACTCAAATGAAAACCTTTTGACTCTAAGGATGACCTCCATAATTTAAGTTTACCCTCAACTCCCTCATTAATAGGAAGAATATCATCAAAAAAGCATAAACCACGGTACATCCTCCTACAAATATCTAGAAATAACATCCATGACTAAAGCAAAAAGATATGGGCTTACAGCTAATCCTTGATGTAATCAAACTAAAATAGAAAAATATTTGTTCCAACTTTCTTATGTTTGAACACAGCAGCTCCTGCATAGATATCCTTAATGACTTTTTTATAGGCATTATTAACACCTTTCTTTTCTAAAGCACTCCATAGAACTTCTCTTTGAACTTTATCATAAGCTTTCTCTAAACTAATAAATATCATATGTAGATCCTCCTTATTCTCCTTATACTTCTCCATCAAATCACTCAATAAATATATAGCTTCTATAGTAGATCTACCATGAATCTAAATTTATTTTGAGAAACATTAGTATTATTTTATAACCTATTATGAATAACTCTCTCCCAAAGATTTAAAGTATGACACATTAACTAAATTCTTCTATACTTTACACACACTCTTGTGCATAGCCTTTATTCTTAAACATAGGAATCAACACAAGCATTCTCCAATCATCTGACATCTTTTTAATCTTCAAAAAAAATATTGAAGAGTTTTGTAAGCTAAGAAATTCCTTCATCTCCTAAGCATTTCCACACCTCTACTAGAATATCATTAAGTCTAACAACTTTTCCACACTTCATTTTCTTGAAAGCTTCTTTTACTTAAGTTTTACTAATATGTCGATAAAAACAAAATTTTCTATTTACATTTATGGTGCTAAGGTTATTAAAGTCAATAGAATTCTTACAATCTTTATCAAAAAATCTCATCCACATTTATTGAATATCCTGTTATAATAAAAGTACTTCTTAATCTTTATCCTTAATGCACTTCACTTGAACTAAATCCCTAATCCTATTTCTTTGCTTAGCTAACATTTACATACATCTTTTTACCTCCTTAGTATCTTATGTTGACCTCGATTTTACCCAAACACGGGCATAGTGGACTGAGTTGACCAAGTCAACTTTTGACTTGGTCAACCTAAGCCTTAATGGGTCAAAATTGACCCATTAAGCCCTTTTAGAGCCTAAATCAAATCCAATCGCTTTCATGGCTCAAACCCCTCATCCCCTTGACCTATTTGACTAGGTTGACCAGGTCAATGGCTGACTTGGTCAACCTAAGTCTTAAATAGGTCATAATGACCTATTTAGAGGGAATTAAGGCCTATTTAACTCCCTAATCAATTCCCATTGCTTAAAAATTCAAAACCCACGGCCAAATAGGCGGGATTTCCCTCCCAATGAACTTTAGATTCGATCCAAGCCGTTGACGGTAGGGCTAGGGGGTTTAAATATCAAATATTTTGTCTAATTAAGGACTTTTGACTCATACTCCCTCTGGAGACCTCCTCAACATTTGAAATTTCGTGGGAGAGCTCCAGAGAGATCCCTGACCCTTCCCCACGTCGAACCCGACCGTCCAAGGCCGCCACCGGCGAGATCTCCGGCCACCCAAGTCGATTCCCGTTCCAGGACGAATCCCATCCAATCGAGGCCGTTTCGGAGTACGAGTTCAACAGGAGAATCATTCTTGGAGATCCAACGAATCCAACGAGCCCAAGATCTCCCGAATCCACCGTGTGGATTGAGGTATATCGCAAACCCTAGTTTAGAACACTTAGGGTTAAATAGCGTTTCAGAAAGTGCTTTTTAGATCAAACCAAACATCCCCCATTGATGCTCTTCACGTGTAGAATCCAAATCTAAAATTTAGTGCAATTTTGTCCATCCAATCAAGAGAACGAGGCGTTTTTCTCCCTGTAGGTTGCGGTTCAGCCGGCTGCATGCATAGGGTGTCTTGGGTCGTTGATCTCATGATCAACGGCTCAGATTCGGTCAGACGGAGATCCCGTCCGCCGGATCGAACGATCCCATGGATCTCCCTAGGATTTGGCTCGATCTGAGCAGTTCTCCTCGCAGCCACGCGGATCCGACGGCGGCCGTCCGCTGCCCACGTGGATAAGTGAGAGGCGGCGTGATTGCCGCATGATTGCGGCAATCATTGAGCCGCCGCCAATGATTGGCCGCAACCGCGGACCCAATCGTGCTCCGCCACGTGTCCTGCGGGTCCCGCCGACCATATATTATTTAAATAAATATTTAAAATTCCTTTTTTTTAACTGTTTTAACTTTAAAAATTCGCCAAAAATCTAATTTTGCTCCTTTTTTGACGTATAATATATCGAATCGCTTGGATTTTTATCCTCTTTATTCTAAAATTAAAACTACTTTAAAATTATAATTATATTTTAAATTATTTAAAAAACAGTCAAATGTGTTGTTTTATCATTATTTATTTAAATTATTACTTTAATGTTAATTACTTGTAAATTATTATTTTAATTATATTTATAGTAACTATTACTTTTGTTTTATCATTTATTACTGTTATGGTCTTATTTCACTTTTATTATTATTATTATTATTATTATTATTATTATTATTATTATTATTATTTTAAAGTAGCCTTTAATACCCTTTAAACTTCGAAAATGCATAACTTTTCCGTTTCAAATCGGATTTTTGCGCACAACACCTTGATTTTAACGTATTTGAATTCTGCACCTTCGGAAACTAGTTTTACTTGAAATTGTTTGACCTGTATGCAATTAGTTTGAAAACAGTCAGTTGCACTATTTTAAAACTATTTAATTATTGTCTTTAAACTTTGAAATTGCGTAACTCTCTTGTTTTAAGTCAGATTTTTGTGAACAGCACCTTGTTTTGGGTGTATTTAGAATTTTGTACAGTTCGAAACCACTTTTGGGTGAAATTTCGGTTTAGATTTGCTGATATTTCCAAAACAGTGAAATGACACTATTTTAAAATATTATATTATCGTATTTAAACTTCGGAAATTCATATCTTCGTCGTTTTAAATCGTATTTTTGCGTATAACCCCTCGATCTTTTCAGAAAAATGTGAATTTTATTTTGACTATGGTTTCAGTGGCTGGTTTTGGCTTTTCTGATAGATTTCTGCTTTGATTGGATTATTTGAGTATTTTGATATTACTTTTGTAATTAATATAATATTTATTTTCAAGATACAAACTATTTCCAAATCGTGTTGAAGTCTCGATTCGGTGGTCAGTGGGTCTCCCATATACCTATTTACTATAATTTGACTTATTTTTAATTATCTTAATTTCCAAAATTTATAAATATGTATTTAAGTATTTTAAAACTATTTTGAAACTATTTATATATTAAATCTCTTAATTCCGGGAGATCCGCTATTGCATGAAATTTTAGACATGGGTTCTAGATATGAAGAGCTATCATGGGGGAGTGGGTTAGTGAATGGTTGAGTCTCAATCATTCACTAATCCTTTCTTCAGGTGTCTTTCCTTTTTATTTTTTGTAGATTGCATGTGTAGGTCGCACCACGAGCACTTAGTTTAGGTTCTCCTAGATCTAAGGACATGGTGTGTTTATTTCATTATTGTACTCCCATGCATTTATTACCTTGAGGGTTAGCTAAAACTTCGATTCAAACCCACATAACGTAGTGACATCTTAAGGACAATAATTAAAGACTCGTCTAGCAAATTTAGAAGTTTCTTAGGAGCTAGGATAGATCCCGGATTGACATGAAAACTTCAACACTTAAACTTAGTGACATCATAAACCTCCCTGAATTTTCTAGGAATTTTTAGGAGTCTTTAGACCCCTTGGTTAACCAACCCTAATTAACCGGCTAAATAGGGTCTAGTAGCCTTCCGAAAATTACAATAAATACATATTAGGTCAGAAATTACCCATAATACTTTGAACTGACTAGAATTTGATTCTTGACCTTAGATAAATAGGGCTCCTCAGTTTGACTTTAGGTTGACCCTTAATTTGACCATAGGTGGAAATTACCGTTTTGCCCCCAATAAATCATTAAAAATTATTAAAAATCCCAAATCTTCTCCAAACACTTGGAAACACTTTCTCTGGTCATTCCTGACCTTTGGGGGTGATTCCAATCAGTTTGGAGTTGATTCGGATCAAAACAATAAAAACGGCCCTTTATTAAGAAATTTAGAAAATTCCCTTAATTACCCGATCTTTAGAAATCCATAACTAATTGTAGAAAATTCCAAATTAGGTAAAATCACTTGCATTGGACTCCTATTTGGGTCTAGTATTTATTAAAGATCCTAGGTTTCCAGAAACTGGCCCATATTGGAAAGTCAACTTTTTGGTCAACCCCAGCGTATAGTCTAGTGCCCGAAACTTAGAAAATTCATAACTTTGCCTAGAGAACTCCGATTTCAGCCTACTACCCGTCTAACTACTCGTATTAAGGTCTAGTATTTTCCTAAGGTGATAGGAGACCCAGACTTAGCCTTTTTCCCATAGTGACTTTTTGAACTCTTAGTCTAGCTCCTAGAAGAACCCGGGACTTTCCAAAATCGTCTAATATAACTTTAACCTCAAATATCGTCACCCTAAGCTCTTAAAACCGATCAACAAACTAAAATAATTAAAATGCACCCTAATTCACTAATATTTGAATTTCGATTAAAATATCCTTTTCTGCTACAACAGACCTGAACCTTAGACAATTTTAACTAATTATCCTACTTAGGATTTATCCAAACAACAGTAGCCTTACACACACATAGAATTTTTTGTTATGGCACCACTTCTAGATCTAGGTTAGGCCGCTGGGTTTTACTTTTTCTGCTGTGTGCCGGAGCTTTCCGTGGTTTTCACTGCATGTTGTTTGAAAAATGATTGGTGTGTTTGCTTACTTTTTCTACACTCTGGATATGAGCGCTAGATTTACCCCTAGGTTAGGAGCATATATATATAATGTTCTTCCGTGCCGGTGGCCATGCTCAAGTTGATAAAAAGGGGGAGCATTATAATTATTTCTAATAATGTTTTATGCAGGTGCTTGCTCAGCTCCCCCTAAATAAAAATGAGGGCTAAATTAATAATTATAACTGTACAGATGGAGCTGTTTGGCTCTCATAATTAAGAGCATGGCTTGGCACAGGGTCAATGGTGTTAGCATTTTCATTTTTCATATAAATTGCTTGGGATGATTTTTATTAGGATAACCTTGCAGAGGCTTTAGAATTTTCTATTTTCTATTGATGTAAAAATTTGTAATAATTGTTAAGAGTTGTAAAAACAACTTTTGAGTTGGGATATTCTTATCCAGCTCGGGTTCTAAAAGAAGAAGGCATCCCTAAGGGGAGAGCCTTCTTCTATTTGGAAGATCGAGCTGGATGGCTTTAGATATCCAAAGAGAAAATGCAATACCCCCATACTGGGAGAATTGTCTCTTCGTTTGGATATTCAAGCCACGACGGATCCAAGGAGTCCAAGGAGGAGAGATCCAAGGAGTCCAAGGAGGAGAGATCCAAGAAGTCCAGGGAGAAGATATCCAAGAGACTAAAGATTTGAAGACCCAATATCTCACTCAAAGTTGTTGGCGTCTGTCATAGGCTTAGAAAATCCGGGTTATTGGCAGTGGTGCTCGACCACTTTACTTTTCTGCATACCCTGGGTTGTAATTAAAGGGCAGTTGGCCTATATATATTTATTTGATTGGTTTGATTTATATTGATGTGTTTACTTGATTGTGCAGTAGAAATTCCTTCTCTTCTAGGTTTATTCATTGCATGCCAATTTTTATTTTTTCGCCTGGATATCGTTAGGCTCTTTAAGGATTATAAATTTTTATACTCATAACTAATTTTCTAATATTTTAAGGCTTTAAATAATATAGAAACTTAACGAACCTAGGGAATTGCCGGAATCGTCCGGGGTCGCATGCATATTACTGCATCTTCTTTCTCCTTCTTATAAGACATCTCCCTGCCTGCGGGTAGAGTCAGGATAATCTGGCCTATGAGGATGAAGTGCCGGACCTAGGGAGACTCAGTCTTTTTTAAAAATTATTTTATATTAAGCCTGTTTTTAAAATCCAAAGCATTTATGAGCTGACATTTCAACTAGCATACATTACATTAGTAACCAACTAATTAAAATTTAATTGCATTAGCTAGGGGCATTCACCCAACATAAGTCCAGGACCACTTAGGAAATTCCCTAGATGTCGGTCCTATTTCCAATAAACTGTACCTCCTACCCATCTTTCATAACTGACCTGATAGCATGGTTTTGAAGCGACTAGGTGGTTAGCTGGCTCCCCCAATCCAGGCTGGGGTAAGTCCACGCTTTGCATCGCATTAGCTAGGACACTGGTCTTAGTGTGTGTCGAACACTAAGTCCAAACTAGATTTAGGATTCGAGGCTACTACATTCGGTCTCGTAGTAAGCCTTAAATAGTAGGTAGGTCCCTTCTTTTTAGGGACCCTAAATCCGACTTATTTGCATCACAGGATGACGCCACTTCCATCTCTTCTCTCACGCATGTGATTAAGTGCTTGATTTCCTTTTTCCAGTTTCTCTCTAGTGCCCTAGAGCCTCCGAATGCTGGTATGAGCCACGCATGTTGATTCAACCCTTCGGACCTTTCTTCCTTTTGGATAGGATTTCCTAGTCTATACCCATGTGTCAATCCCACTTTAGGAGAGGATAATGTATGATCCTTAATCGAGAGTTTTCTCAGGCTTCGACCTGTGATGTAATTAACCACGGGGGCTTGCGCCCGTGGGAAACTCGGTCCCACATCTACTAAACCTCATTCGAGCTCTTGCATCGAGTGGGGGAAACCAGTGACTAGGTCGTGTATATTGCTACCCATCGAGGTGTGTTGGTGAAAGCCTCTATCCCCAATGGTTAGTCGTATGTAAGATCCAATCTGTCCCTTCCAATTGACCCGTTTGCGCGGTGCTCTTTCGGAGGTCCACATCTTATATATTATATAAATAAATAAAAACTAAATTCTTTATATAGTTAGAATCTTAAGATCTTGAATTGTACTCTAAAAATTATTTTTTTTTGTGTTATTTAAATGCCCTCATCTAATCCCATAATAATATTTTAGTTTATTTTTTTATATTTTGCCCATTTATCTTAAAGTTTCAAATTAATAAGCAATATTGGGTACATAAACTTTTGCTTATCATAACTTTAAAATCCTTATAATCTAAAAGATGTATTTTTCTTATAAGAATATATTAATCTAAGTTTTACTATATCCATTCTTATATGTGATGAAATGCTCCTCTCTTTTCTTAAAAAAGATTTGAGCAATTCTAAAATCATAATCTAGAGAAAAATCAAATATAGTCACTCAAAATCTATAGCCACCATGAATTATTTTAAGATCTTCTACCTTTCTACCAACATGTCCATTTAAATCTCATATGAAAAAACACTTTTCTTTAATAGGTATCTTTTGTATTAACTTTTTAAATTTATTCTAGAATTTTAATTTTGAACACATATCCAAACTTACTTAAGGAGCATATAAGAAACATTTTGGCAAGCCAAGAGAGGGGAGGGGTGAATTTGGTTGTATACAAAAAGTGCGGCAGTTTTAAAAATTATTTAATTTTATCTTGTATAAAACTTAGTAATGTGAGTGAGTAAGTTATTCATTAAAATAAATCACAAGAGAGTTCACAAGAGAAATTAACACAAGAATTTTTACGTGATTTGACCCCCACTAACCTACATCCATGCCTAGTCCAACCCCATACTAAGATTCAACTAAAAATTAAAATAGGTTACAACAATTGTATCTTCCTAACACCGGGAAGAGACTATCTCACATGACAGTAAGAACCTCACAAAAAGGTTTATATTAAAAAATAAAGAAAATCAAGTCAAGTCACAACTTCATCAAATGTAGCTCTCACAAGGAATATATATATATATATATATATATATATATATATATATATATATATATATATATATATATAATCTCTTAATCCCTACACAAAAAATGAAGATTAATCACATTAAAACAAATATGTTTGCTCACTAATTTTTATGCATATGAGAGTGCAAATGTGATACGAAGATATTTCTATATGATTTTGTAAATTTAAAACACAAGCAAACATGCTACAATGCAATTTTTAAAAGACTAGCTAGTTTAAGCAAAGATGTGATATGAGAATATTTTGATTTTGTTTCTTATGGAATTAAAATAAATGATAATTATAGTAAATTAAATAATGAAAATATTATTTTCAATCACAAAATTAAAGCACCAAAAGTTGGACAAGGAAAATTAGAAAATGGTGATAAATAGGGTGTATACTAGGTAAATTAGTTTTCACCAAATCAACCACCTAAAGATAATACAACAACAACAACAATATCAAGCCCTTAAAAGAGAATATTGTTGGTTTTAAAAATTATGAAAAATAGGATTTAAAATACTAATATGATGAGAATGCTAGTAATGAATTCACACAAATATTTAAAATGAATATACCAAAGTGATAAAAAATAGTTGCAAAACTAAGATTTGAAAAATTAAAACTTGTTAACAACAAACTTGTGATTATGCAATATATTTTTGGATTTTGTATGAGATAAATATATGAGATGAAATATCACATAAAAAACAAATGAAATATAAAGTTATTTCAGGAATTGATCATATCATAAGCAAAACTTATGCAAAGTACCAAAGATCTTGAATCAAGTTGACCACATTAATTTCAATTGACTTTCTCCAAGTAATCTCCAAGAAAAGTAATTTAATCCTAAAAAAATGAAATAAATGAAGCAGATGATCTTTAGGTTGCTAGAGATCAATGAGGAGAAGAAGTGGCTAGATTTTGGTGTCCTCTAAGAAAACATTAAAGTAATTTGCTAAGAGGAGGCGAGGCATGAAAAGTTTTGGACACCATTAGGAATATGACTGAAATAAAATTGCTTTAATATAATACATTCAAAGGATTTGGATGAACAATTAATTAGGCAATAATCCAAATTGAAGGCCTTAATTTTATCAAATAAAATTAGGGTTTAATTTGAATTAATTAGGGAATCAAGTGGGCCTCACAAAATTTTAGCCAAGCAAGATTCATTGGAGCAAAATTTAGCCAAGGCATGAATCAAGAAAGTGGAATTTCAATTAGCCAATAGGAGGAGATCTCAAGGATTGATGAAGTGAAAAAAGATCAATTTATTGAAAAAAACAATTCAACTTATAAGGGAATAGAAATAGGGGTCGGCCACATGCATTAGGAGGTTTCCTAGTCCACTTCCCCCATGAAGAATTTTACCATGCTAAGGAAAGAAGGAAGGATAGCTAGGTAAATATGCAAGGAGAGGAGTAATTTATTAATTAAACTCTAAAAGTTTAATTTATTGAATTAATAAACTAATTAGCATATAATAAGTGTAAAAAACACTAGCTTATGAATGAAATGAAGTGTGCAATATGACATAGCCAATGAGTTATATATGGAAAGTGACTTATATATGAAAAGTTATCTTCTTTTTAAAACATTGCAAGGAATGATTTTTGAATTATACATCATGAAGCAAGCTAGAGTATAAAGCTTTGAGTGTCATGAAATTACACATCAATAATAAAACTTTCCATAAATAGAATGCAAAGCATAAAATGAGCAAGCAAGCATATATTGCCATGAATAAAGCTAGTTTCAAATCAAGGTAAAAATGAAGGTTCTAATGCAAGATAATTTGAATGACTTATGCATGAATTTGTTTTATTTGTGAGCCCAATTGTTGTGATTAAGTCATTGTAGGTGGTTACATATATACCCTCATATTCACACTAGCTTGAAAATCTTCTTTCATGATTTAGCTCAATCCCCTATGAAGACCTGAAATAGTAAAGTGAAGATATTAGATAAAATAACATGTGTTTATTACCATCAAAATCTAATAGGTACTCTCCAAGGCTTACGGGTCAACAATCTTCCCCTTTTTAATGATGAAAATCACTGCTTGTTGTGGTACAAAATAACCTTCATCCTAGCATATAATAAATATTTTTCACATAATACTCAAAATAATTTTGCAATTAAGTTTAGAATGAAAGTACAAGTGAAAAAATCCAAAGTAGAAAAACTCCCCCTAAATCTATGCATGAGATAAAATTAGAGACCAAAGCAAAATTTGAAACCAATCATACAAGTGAATATTTTCTCTCCCTTTGTCACCATAAAAAAATAATAAAAGCATAAAATAAATGAGATCAAAATCAAATAAAGGAATCTAACATTATAAGTATATAGCATAAAGTATAGAAATTATCATCTTGCAAGGGTTTTATAAAAATGTTAGCAATCTAAAAATTAGTAGAAAAAAATTCAATATATACATCACCATTCAAAACATGATCACGAATGATGTGATGCCTCACTTTAATGTGCTTGATCTGTATGTGTTGGATTGGATTCTTTGTTAAGCAGAGAACACTAGTCTTATCACACTTAACATGAATGTGTTCTAACCTAACATCAAAGTTTTATAATAGTTTCTTTAACCAAATGACCTCAGCTAAACAACTATCTACAACTATATATTTTGCATCAATTGTAAATAAAGCACAGAGTGCTACTTTCTTGAGGACCAAGGCATAAGAGAAGATCTTTAAAACAAATAAGTTCCTAAGGTACTTTTCTTTATCCACTTTATAACATGTATAGCAAGAATTAGATAAAGTAACCAAGTCACATGTGATAGAATTTTTAGGATACCACAAACTAAGCTTACTATTGCCTATGAGGTAATCAAATATATGCTTAACTTCTATTGAATGAGCCTAAAATTGAGCACAAATACATACAACAAACATAATATCAGGCCATTGGAATTAAGGTATAAAAGTGATCTAATCATACTCCTATTAAGTTTATTGTCAATGGGTTTTATTAATTTATGTAAGTTTGGTTTGGTAGCAGGGCTCATGGGGACTTTAATAGATTTGAATCTCTTTATGGCAAACTTTTTAATTAATTCAAGAGTACATAATTTTTTATTTATAAAGGTTCCATTTTTAAGTTACTTCAATTGATGCTCCATAAAAATTGAGTTCTCTTACCATACTCATCTCAAACTCAATAGCCATCAATAAATGAGAACTTAGTGCATTAAGATTCATTGGTGCTTCCAAGTAAGATATCATCTACATATACTTAAACAACAATGAGATCATCACTTACACTCCTAAGGAGTACGAAAATTTCTAGTCTGCCCTTTCTTAACTCTAAGGTAAGCACTCAATCTCTCATACTAAGCTCATGGAGCCTGTGTCAAGCCATAGAAGGTTTTCTTGAATTTATACACATGATTAGTGCAAATTAGGCTCTCAAACCTAGGAGTTGATCTACAAGGGCATCTTGGTTAATAAACCATTAAAAAAAAAAACACTTTTGAGGTCCATCCAAAAAAGTTTAAAGTTCTTAAAAGATTCAAAAGCCAGAAGTAACCTATTAGTCTTCCAACGGGTGCAAAAGATACCTAATATCTAACCCCTGAACTTGGTTGTACCCCTATGGAATTGAGCTTGCTTTATTTTTAACAATTGAATATTAATCATCTAATTTGTTCCTATAGACCCATTTAGTTCCAATAATGTTCTGCTTATTTGAGCCTTGGACCCAATTCCCAAACATCATTTCTTACAAAGTGATTAAGCTCTTATTATGTAGCAATTATCCAAACATTTTTATGCTTGATAATGGAAAGAAATGCAACATGATTAAATGTCATCCCTATTATGCCTCCTTGTCACTACACCTTAGGATGGGTCTCCTATAATCAACTCATTTGATGACTTTTCTTAAAACAACTACATCTTTCCTCAAATCCACCAAATTTTCATCAAAGATCACATAGACTAATTCTTCAATGATATTTTTTGTTTATTAAATACATGATATGCTCCTCCAAAAATTGAATGTCTTAACAAAAATAACATCATCATATTTAGAATCAAAATTTTCAAGATTGTCTTTTCCATTACTCACTATAAAACATTTACATCCAAAGGCAAGGAAATAGTGAGTTTTAGGCTTCTTCTAAAAGAATAATTTATGTTGGGTCTTTTTTTATGATATGTCTCAAATACACTATTCATCATATATTAAATGGTTATCTCTGCCCAAAAATACTTAAGAAGAACATATTCATCCAACATAGATCTACTAAGTTAAATAAATACTCAAATTTTCCCTTTGACAACTCCATTATGCAGGGGAGTCCTAGGAGCTAAAAAATTATTCTTGATTCCTAACTCAGTACAAAATTTCCCAAAAGATTTATTATCAAATTCTCAACCATAACCCAATTAAATTCTATTAATCTCAAAACTATTTTTTAATATATTTCATAAACTTCCTAAATTCATCAAAATAATCATTTTTATGAGCTAAGAATAACACCCAGGTAGACCTAGAAAAGTCATATGCAATAACACAATAAAAAGCTTTGCTACCTAAACTCAATGTACTAATGGGTCCAAATAAATCAAGATGCAATAACTCTAAAGGTCTAGATGCATAAATAATGTTTTTCTTTTCGAAAGATAGACTTTTGATGTTTAACATGCATACAAGATTCACATACATAATCAATTTTAAAATCAATTTTTGGAACCAATAAAAAAATTAATTTTTAAACTTTTGTGCAATGTGTGCATGTTGATCTTACATAGTCTTCCTTCCATAACCTACTATAATATATTGTGCTTTTAAAACATACTAAATTAGAATAAATAAATAAGCATTCTTAAATCTTTTAGCAATAAAAAATAACTTTTTATTTATTTTCTTTAATGGTATAAAGAATTAGTATGGAATGAAAAAAAAAAATTGTTATCACAAAGCTAGCTAATAGATATCAACTATGTTTTAAACTATCAATAAGAAAAAAACAATATTTAATGTTAGGGAAGAACTATAGACACTTCTGATGTCAATGGTTTTTCTTTTGGCATTATCACCATATACTACATGCCCATCATCATGATTCTTAAGTTCTTTAAATTTAGCTTTTTTTCCAATCATATGCCTTGAAGATTTAATTTCCAAATACCACCTGCCTTACTTGATTTTGCTATGCAGGTATTCCTATATAAATCAATCATTGTTTAACTTTTAGAACCCAACTATAATTGGATCAGCTGCTATTATGATAAATTAGTGCAGAAATGTAAGGTGTAGAAATGCTATAAGTAGAAGGTAAACATGGAAGTTTGGTAACTAAGAAAATCTTAATTTACTTCTAACATTTTTCTTTTTATGTAAGAAATCAAAAGAAATGTTACCTTTGTCACTACAAACATTACAACTGATAGTAGTTTTAGCATGAAATTTAGTAGCATGAGGTTTAACATGAAAGAACTCATATGTTTATTCCTATAAATGCAAGTGAAGTGAACATCAGATAATGTCTCTAATATCACTTTGGCATTTTTAGCCAATGATAATCTTTCTTCTTTCAAGATAGAAAATGAGTAGATAAATCATTGTATTGAAAATCATGTTGCTTATTCAATTTATCAAGAGACTAGTATTTTATATTCAATTTAATGTAAGAAACTAATAAATCATTAAATGCCTCACCATGATTATCATAGGATATTTCATCACATACCTCTTAAGAATCTGAAGAGTCCTCTTCATTTGCCATCATACACAGATTGGCTTCCTCTTCAAAGTTTTCTTAACTAGATTCCTCATTTTCTGGATTAGCCCAAAGTGGCTTCTTATTTTTATTGAAGTGCTTTTTCTCCATTCATTTACCTTAATTATTATCTTTCTTTTATGTTCATGTTTAAGCTCGGGGCATTCACCTTTCAAGTGTTTGAGCTTGTTACAATTGAAGAAAATAATGAATTTTTGGACTTTTTATACTTGAAAATTTATTCTTTAAGAAGTTTCCAAACTTTTTTGTGAGCATAACCACTTTGTCAGGTTCCAATTCATATATTGATGATAAAGAGTCATCACTTGATTCTTCAACCTGAAGAGCTAGAATCTTCCCACTATTATTCTCAAATTTGCATCCTTGTCTTTCCTTTTTGCAATAATATGTTCATAAAAGCCATTTGAACTACTAAATGACACACAAAGAGAGGAATAAATTAGTGTTTTAAAAATCTTTTTTGAAATTAAAACCATTTCCCAAAATTAAAATAAAAAGCAAAATTTTCTATGCAATAAAATAAACACTTACTTTTGTATTATGATTTTTATAGAAAAATAATTAACATATATTTTTTGTTCTTTTTTATTTTTTGATTATTATTTCTTTTTCTTTTTCAAACAAGAAATAAACTCAATCAATAATGAATCTCATATCACAATAATCACCAACACAAACCAAATTGCAAAACGTAAATATGCAACAAGTAAATTACATAAAGTAAAGTACATAAAGTAAAGGAACAAAAATACCATAATTTTATAGTGGTTCAACCAACTTGACCTACATCCACTCCACAAAGTCCTCCTCATAGATCACTGTACTAAACACTTTAGTGACTCTCCTTTAGCCCCCTTGGTAAGGTAGACAAGGCCTCACAATATCACTTGGACCCTCAGTGCAGCTAAGAACTAAAATCCCTTTCATCAACCTGGTATGAAAAATAAGTGAATTACTTTTCATCTACTTGATGTAGTAGAGTAACCAAATCTTTTTCACCAATCCGGTGTGATAGAGTAGCCAAATTTCTTTCACTTTCTCTAATGCAGTGTAGTATTCAATGGCCTTTTGACATGAAAGGATCTTCATCCTAAAGATTACCTCAAGATAAACCTTGATACATGGAGGAACTCAGGTGCAAGTTTGCTAGAGCACCCTTGTGAAACTCCATCTCACACTCCCTTGAACCCATAAGGATATTCCCTCTCACAAACTTCACTCTTTCTCTCCCTAGTTTAAAAGCTCTCTCTTCAATGTTTTCTCATAGAAGACACAACCCAATTACTACTTACCCTCTCAAATAAATTAAGAGAAGTTTAAATACTAGGCTTTTAGAAAAACTCTAATTTTCAATTATGTTGTCTCTATTTATACAATATGATTAATTCTATGTGATGAATAGTATGTCATATAATCAATTCAATTTATTGACTGATTGTATTAATTCAATGAATAGTAGTATAGTATGATTAGTTTAAATAAATGATCAAATCATGAAGGATGAAGAAAATGTCACTTATGAATGTCAGCATTCTGTTTGTATTTTAAAGCAGATTGCTGTAAGTTGGCTTTTACCATTTTTAGAGTTTCTATGACTTCCGATGCGGTCTTGCTAGCTGCGGATGGACGGACCTTGGGAAGGATTGCGAGATCTACCATTTGATTAGGCAACTTGGTGTACACCACTTAGAAGGGGCTCTGGCCCGTTGATCTATTAGACATAGAATTGTAAGCGAACTCGGCTTGACTAAGCATGTCTTTCCATCTCTTCGTATTATCCTGCACCAAACAGCGGAGCACATTTCCAAGTGTCATGTTGACTACCTCCGTCTGTCCATCAGTTTGCGGGTGGTACGCCAAACTCAGCTTGAGTTCTGTATTCAACCTTTTCCATAGATCCCTCCAGAAATGGCTAATGAACTTGACGTCGCGGTCTGACGTGAGGATTCGGGGTAACCCATGTAGCCTTACAATATCTCTAAAAAAAAGGCTCGCAATGCGTATAGAATCAAATGTCTTTTTGCACGGGATGAAATGCGCCATTTTGTAGAAGCGATCCATGACCACCATTATGGAGTCTGAGCCATGCTTTGTACGTGGTAATCCCAACACGAAGTCAAGAGATAAATCTTCCCAAATGGATTCAGGTATAGGTAATGGCATGTAGAGTCGGGTGTTATGGGTTGTTCCTTTGTACATTTGGCAAACATAACACTTCTCAATGAATCTTATGACATCCCTGCATACCCGTGGCAAGTAAAAGCGAGCTTGAATATGCTTGAACATTTTATCCCGCCCCAAGTGGGTTGACAGGCCTCTGTTATGTAACTCATGGATCAATTGCGGGTGCCATGAAGAATTTGGAATGCATAGTGCATTCCCTTTGAATAAGAAGCCTTGATGCACAGAAAAATCCCGTAGGGGCTGACCTGCAATACAAGCATTCCAGATTAATGAGAAGTCTTTGTCACCTTGGTATAAGTCCCTTAATTGTTGCAATCCTGTTATCCCTGTTTGAAGATGTATTAAAAGTGCTGAGCGCCTACTCAAAGCGTCCGCAACGTGATTGCTCTTGCTGGCCTTGTGCTTGATCACAAAGCTAAATCTTTGAAAGAAGACAATCCACCTGGCATGCATATGATTAATATTTTTTTGATTGTTGATATATTGCAACGCTTGATTTTCACTACATAGAATAAAATCCTTATGTAAGAGGTAATGCTCCCACTGTTTGAGAGCACGAACAATATCATATAGCTCTTGTTCATATGCAGACCATCTTTGTCGTTGTGTGCTTAACTTTTCAATAAAATATTCAACTGCCATCCTGAGATAAGATGGCTCTAATTCCCACCACGGACGCATCTGTGTCAATCTAAAAAGATTTGTCAAAATCTGGGAAAGCCAATATGGGAGCCGAACTAAGAGCAGCTTTAATCTTCTCGAAACTCCTCTATTGAGCCGCAGACCACGCTAGCGTGGGGGATTTTTGTTAAGATAGTTTCTATTTGCATGTTTTACATTCTTGCAACTTGTATAGTTTTGATGATTCCAAATATTATTGTTCAAATGTGTAGTTATCTCCTAACAATTTTAGAAGATTTGTATTTGCTCTTGTGTGTACTAACATTTCAGGTGAATCAAACTCTCAAACATGAAGTCTTTAAATCAAATTCAGAAAGAAGTATTTTTGGTTTTTGAAGCTTAAAATTATCATTTGAATTGAGAGGGAGTGATTGTAATTGAGTGAATAAAAACATACACACAAACTTAAGGAGAACCTAAAAATTTGTACTGATCGTACAGGATGATATCGGATCGTACTGGACGATCAGTTAGTTATCTCTCAATAAGAGCACATGGAACGAACAGAAACTGCCCAAGGAAAATTTTCTAAGTCATGTTAGTATGGGACGAAATTAATTATCGTCGGGACAATTTGCTCTCTGTAAGAATTTTGTCCCAAACAAAATTAATTATCTTCAGAACGATTTGCTCTCTGGATGAATTTCGTCCAGACGATCACAATTTTGTATAGACGATCAAACCAACTTAAGATAGTTTTGTGAGTCAGTTCTGAAGTTTTTGGAACCAACCTTATGATAAATGTTTGTCTGGACGAACCTAGTTCGTACAGACGATTAGCGTGTACGAAATTATTTCGTACACATATGCAAACAGGTTCGTTTCAAGGCTTTTAAGTAAAATTGCCTGGGACGATTTTCGATCGTACGGGATGATCATGTTCAACATAACTTGAAATCTGCCATTTCTAGATGGTTTTTCTTGTCTCTTCTATAAATAGGCCTTTCTAAACTGGAACTTAATCTTGTTGGTCATTGATCTTCGTGCCTATTGAGAAGAGAGTCAAGGAGAGAGTTTGAGAGAACATTTGAAGGAGATTTCTTGCCGTTAGAGCGTGAAGGTTTCACTTGGTACTCAAGGGTAAGTGTTTCCACTTTCAAGTTTGGTGAAGAAGATCTTGGAAGAAGATCCAGTTCTCTACCGACACTTGGAGGGTGTGAACAACCGAGGGTTCTCTGCCCACACTTGGAGGGTGTGAAAGGATGACGGTACTCTGCCAACACTGGTGCTAGTGTGAAAGGACGATGATACTCTACCAACACTTAGGATAGTGTGAAAGGACGAACAGTTCTCTGCCGACATCGGGGGAGTGTGAAAGGACGACAGTTCTTTGTCACACCAGGTAGTGGTGAAAAGAGTTTGTAAAGGCTTCTCCGCCTTGCTGTGGGTGCTAAAGGAGAGTCACTATTTGGTATTAGTGCAATACTCAGAGGGTGCCTCTGGGGAGTGGATGTAGGTTGGTTTTGACCGAACCACTATAAATCTGGTGTCATTTATTTTCCGCTGCTTATTTACTTTTTGTGATTAAAAACTTTGTGGTTGCAAAACTTTTTCTAGAAAAACTCATTAACTAAAGTTTTAGTTTCCAATAATTTTAAAAGAGGGTTAAAAATTTTAAGTACCAATTCACCCCCCCTCTTGGTTAGCCTTGGGACATTTAATTAGGCTTAACATCATAATTCTCATTGAACGAGTTTCAACAATTTTAAACAGTTAGTGATGGGGGCCATAATGTTGCTGAATCCCTTTATGAACTGACGATAGTAATTCGCCAAGCCATGAAAGCTACGGAGTTTCGTTACGGTCTTCGGAGTCGGCCAGTCACGTATGGCCTCAATTTTCTGGGGAGGTGTCTGGACACCCTCAGGTGTAAGCACAAAGTCGAGGAAATGAATACTGTCCACGGCAAAATGACATTTTTCCAAATTGACGAAGAGTTGGTGCTGATGAAGGGCCTCAAGGATTGACTTCATGTGATCAAGATGAGCTGAAAGAGAAGTACTAAACACCAAAATATCATCAAAATAGATAGTACAAAATTTGTCTAAATATGGCTTAAGCACTTCATGCATTAGCCTTATGAAGGTGGACGGTGCGTTGGAGAGCCCAAAAGGCGTGACTTTCCACTCGAACAAACCTTCAATTGTTTTAAATGCCATCTTCCATTCATCCCCGAGACAAATTCGAATCTGGTGGTACCCACTTCGTAAGTCTAACTTGGAGAATACCTTAGAGCCGTGAAGTCTGTCAAGAAGATCAGTGATCTGCGGTATCGAAAATCTGTATTTGACGATAATACGGTTGATGGCTCTACTGTCTATGCACATCCTCCACTGTCCGTCTTTCTTCAAAATAATTAGCTCAGGGACGGCACTGGCTCATGTTGGGTTGAATGAATTATTTTTTCAACAGGTCTTGAATTATCTCCTACAGGATCACATGCTCATGGGGGCTCATCCTGTAATGTGGTAAGTTGGGAAGGGCGGCACCAGGAATGAATTCAATTTGATGTTGTAGGCCACGTAACGGTGGCAAGGATGAAGGCAGTTCGGAGGCCATAACGTCTTGAAATGAATCTAGTAGTAGTTGGACATCTTTGTGGATGATGGGAGCTGGACATGTTACAACATCTCCCATAATGAGAGCAAAGATCTGACTACTTTCTTCTTTCATTTGGAGAATGAGTGTCCCGTGATGACATTGGCAGCAACAAGATTATTGAAAGGCTGCTTGCAACTGAATTGGTTATTTGGAACTAACTTGATTTTTTTTCCCTTCCAATCAATGGTATGTGTATTAGCTCGGCCGTCATGGACAGCTCCTGTATCATACTGCCAAGGTCTTCCTAGTATGATGTGACAAACGTCCATATCTAGGACATCATAGGATATTTGACATAAATAGCTCTTGCCAATGGTAAACGTGACCTTGCATAGATCGGAGACCAGAAAATCAACTCCTTTCTTAATCCATTCGATTTTAAATGGGTTAGGATTCTTCATTGTCTTAAGCTGTAATGCTTGGACGGCAGCGCTGGAAATGATATTTTCAGTGCAGCCACTATCTATAACCAAGTCACACACCTTCCCATTAACTGTGCACTTCGTGCGAAACAAATTATTTCTTTGGTTTTCTACATGCTTCCTTGGTGCAATCAATACTTTCTCCATCACACAAATAATAAGTTCACTTTCGTTGGCTGACACTTTTTCCACCAGGTACTCTGCTTCCTCCGACAATCCCATGGGTTCACTGTCATCTTCTGCTTCTACTAGCTGAGCTTGGTGTCTCATCGGACATTCGTTGGATTTGTGACCAGGTTGTAAACAACAGAAACACTTGATGGTGGAAGGCTTGGCATATGGGTTATCTCTGGCTGGGATCCTTGACTTAGTTTGCCCCCTTGTATCAACTTGTGGTATAGCTATAGAGGAATTCTCAACAGGCGGAGGTTTTGGAGCTGGGTTATTTACCCTGCTTGCTCTTGAGATGTTTTCCTGAGTTGCTCTTCTCGAAAAATTGAACCGGCTTGTTCGTTGTGATTGGGCTTCCGCCTTCAAAGTGAAATTAACTGCTTGAGATTGTGACCAAACTGAATTAAGTTTCAGCTTCTCTTGCAGGTGTCTTTCAAGCCACCTATATATCGTGCCACCAATTGGTTTTTCGATTCAATCAGATTATTGCGTGCGCTTAATCTATAGAATTCCTCAGTATAGTCACTAACGAACTGTTGGCCTTGTTTACAATTCTGGTTGGAGATACAAGAGTTGTTAAAAATCAGTGGGAAGGAAGTGGCGCCTCATCAATTACTTCATACGATTCCAATTGCGGATGGTACCTTTGCCCTCTCACTGCTGATTCTGAGTTAGTTGCATCCACCAAGCATTACCCTTAAGCCTACAAGCCACATATTTGACTTGTTTGTTGGGATTGATCTCCATATAATCAAAAAAAATTTCTACAGCTCCTTCCCAATCAAGATAGTCTTCTATATGAAGTCTTCCATCAAAAAATGGAATATCAAGTTTAATGCAAGCGTGCTCATTATCGAACCTATGATGCCGATGATGTCTACCTCTATCTAGACGTGGAGGACGAACGTCTTCATCTGTTCCTGACATTTCAATTGCAGGTAGTTCGTTATCCTCCAAATCTGAGCTATCTGGAAGCCTAACCAGTAACCTCCTGTGAGTGGGCTCACCTAGCGCTGGAATCCTCTGTCCCGGTAAGGTTGCCGGTGCGGCTTGTCGAGCAAAAGGATTCGCAGTTGCTCTAATATGCCTAATTTCTTCCCGCATTTCATCGGTGAACCTAGCGAAAGCATTGACAAGCTCGTCCAATTGCTTGGACGTTTGTTGGTGCGTATCCCACAACGCATCCAGACTCCGATCGGCAACTACCTTCCGCCATATGCGACGAACCTAGCTTTGATACCAAATACTGGTGTAGTCGCTTGCGGCAAGGTAAAAACCAGAACAACAAATACTCAGGAATGACAAACCTGGAAGAAGAAGACTATCATATTCTACCTTGCTTCTCCATTAATTACAGTATATAACTATGCTACAATGGCTAGTGCTAATTACCATATTAGGGGTAAGCAAACTATAAAAAAAAGGACAGTAAGCTAATGCAAAAAAAAGGTAAAAGTAGCAGTAAAGATAGTGGGTTGTTAGAGGTAGTGTGACGTATCTGGCTACAGGGAACGGAATGATGTGGATGGCCACATCAGGTATTAAGATAATTGAAATGATTTTCCAAAAAAAAAAAAAATTGAAATAATAGAGTTCATTACTTCATATTTTACTTACGGATAATTTGATTTGATAAAAAGAAATGTAGTTTTTAAAAATATTAATTTTTTATTTTTTAAAATTTGGTTGGATAAAGTGTAAAGTAAAATAAAATCATAAAGTTTTAAGAATATCTCATTGTAGCACATTTTATGGCATAAAGAAATCCCACTTAAATCGGGCGAAAAGAAAACATCACGGGCATGAGAGCGACAAGCACACGTGAACATCTTCATTTCTTTCCTCATTCTTATCTGTGAGGCTTTGACGTTTCGTGTGAGATAGAGTTCTACACTCGTAGCTTCTATGGCTCCCACCTTCACGAAAACATCTTTGTCTTCCACAGATGTTCCTTTCCTCTCATGAAATCCAATCCTCCTACAAAATCCGTCTCTTGTGACCTTCCTCCGCGAAATTCTCCTCCCACGAAATCCAATCTAACTCACGTGTGTGAGAGTGGGATGGGAGTTGTTCTTGCATGGAGCAGGTGGAGGCGGTGCGGGTTCATTAGCGTGTGCATAAGTCAGATTGTAAATACCCTTCGTGCTAATTTATGCATCTCATTTCTCCAAGGTATGCCTTGCCGCACTTCTAAGTAATGCAATGTTTGTGATTTGATTGATTTGGCCACTCCATGGGGGTGACTAGACCCGTAGGATAGCTAGACCATCTTGTGCAGACCTGGAGCCACAAAGTGTCTTCTATGTTTGATTTAATTTTTTTTTTTAATGTTGGGGGCAATGTGCTGATTTTACTTTACTCTATATACATTCAACCAAAAAAAAAAAAATCTCTTGACTTTACAGATAACTAAACATCATAGAAATATTTACTTTACACTGCCTTCACTTTACAGCCAACCAAATAGCCCATTAATCTTCCCTTACATAAAATGTTAAGTAGTAATTTCACATGTTACTTCTTCCCTTCTATGGACAATCATTCTTACTTCATTCATGATGACATGCATCAAAATATTCTATAATTTATATATATTTTAAAAATAAATTATATATTCATAAATTAGCCCATATTCGACTTAATAAATTAACAACTGAACCCTTAAAATTTTTTACTTGTTTACACACGTTGCTAAGTTGAGCAAATTACTTAAGTTCGCACAAATCCAATATTTTTAGACGCAACCATATAATACAATGAAAAAATATTGTCGGAGGAACTTGACAATTATTTTTATAAAAATCCTCATCCACCAAATGGGACGATATATTCCAAAATCATTGATATTGGAGCTTACAAAGTAAACAATTCATACATTTATTCAAATAAATAAATAAAAAATACAATATCTTCAGCATATAAACTTTCTTCAACTAACATGCACACGTGTCTCAATCACTATCCGTCCATCACTTTAACATTTGGCATCAATTTCTCCACGTGCTCCTTAATAACAACCCACGCCTCTCTCACGTGCCTCTCCTCCGTCAAAGTCCCGCCGGCGGCGAAACGCATAACGTAAACCCCTCCGATCACCGCATGCGTCATGTAAATCTTCCCTTCCGCATTCACACTCTCCAAAATCTGCCGGTTCATCTCGTTCTCTTCCGCCTCATCTCCTCCGGTTCGAACCCGAAAACAAACCGTCGAAAAATACCGCGGAACGACAACCTCAAACCGGCGGTCCAACCTCACCAGCCCTTCGAAAACCTTCGCCATCCTAACATGCCCTCGCAGAAACTGCCTCAGATTAGCCGTTCCGTACCCACGAAGAACCATCCACATCTTCAGAGACCAAAACCGGCGGCTCAACGCGATTTGCCAATCCTTATAGTCCACCACATGTTTGGACTCAGTCGCCTTATTCTTTAAATACTCGGGATTCGTGGAAAGCGATTTGATAAGCGCGGTCGGGGATTTGACCCATAGGCAACAGCAATCGAGGTTGTTAAAGAACCATTTATGAGCGTTAAAGCTGAAGGAATCGGCGAGTTCGACGCCGTCGATAAAGTGGCGGAATTCAGGGCAAATGCAGGCTGCGCCGGCGTAGGCAGCGTCGACGTGGAGCCAGATGTTGTGTTGCGAAGTGAGTTGGGCCAATTCGGGGAGACGGTCGACCGCGGTAGAGGAGGTGGTGCCGATGGTGGCGCAGAGATAGAGAGGAATGAGGCCAGCGGAGATGTCTGAGTCGATGGCGAGGCTGAGAGAGTTGGCGGTGAGGGCGAAGGCGTCGGCGACGGTGGTTTTGATGGTGCGGAAGTTGGAGTAGGGAATGCCAGCGATTTGGGCGGCTTTTTGAAGGGCGCAGTGGGTTTGGTCGGAGCCGTACACGACGAGCTGGGAGATGTCGCTGCGTTGAAACAAAAAAATTTAGGTTGGTGCTAATTTTGTAAATAAATAAATATTGCAAGGTCATGCATATAATTTTACCTATGAATATGTGAAAAAAAAATTAACATGCAAAATATATCAGAAAATTTTCCTTTATTTTTTTATTTACGTTAAACTTATTTTTATTTATATTAAATTTTGTAGAACATCAACTATTTGAAATAAAAATAAATATATTTTATTTTAAAAAAAAAATTGACCAAAATTTAAAATATACTTTAGATTAATATAATACTTAAATAATAATAATTATATATATAATTTAAAGAAGTTCTAAAAATTTGAAACTTGATCCGAAATAATTTTTATTTTATTTAATTTATTTTACTTCTTATGAATGTCACGTTCCTTGGTTGTAAAAAGCTCTTTTCTATTTTAAATTAATTAAATCTGAAATTAGTCATGGATATATAAATATATTGGTTACTGTTTGGAAGCAACTTGCCATTATATTCATATATGTAATTATTATTATATTTATTGAGTTGTCTTAATGTAAATTTTTAACAACTATGATTTTATTTAGGATGACTTTTTTGATGTTCTGTAAAACTATTATAAAAGAGCGGGATTAACAAATAATGAAATAAATGAAAGTAAACGGAAATATATAAAATGGATTTCAAGAATGCTAAAAAATAAAATAAAAATGAAAATTTTCCTTCCAGCAATTGGTTTATGGTCACCCAGTCTCATTAAAAGCTAGTTATGAGCTTGTTATAACCACCAACTCATACTCTTCAAAAAATAAAATTAGATAATTTCAAAATCATTAGGAAAAAAAATTATAAGAATGTTATTGACTAAAATGTTATTTTCCAAATAAAAAACACTAAAACTCACCAGCCACGTGATAAAGCGCGATCTCTCGCCGCAGCGAGCGTGCACAGAATAGCCTCACAAGTTGTCCCCTGCAACACCCCACCGCCGCCGCCGGAAAACAGAAACTCTGACGGCAAACAGAGCAGCTTCGCAAGCCAATCCATGACAACACTCTCCAACTCCGTCGCCGCCGGCGAAGACATCCAATTAAACCCCACAACGTTAAAACCGGTGCTCAGCATCTCCCCAAGGAAAGCCGCCGTGCTCCCGCTCGACGGAAAGTAAGCGTAGTAATTGGGACTCATCCAGTGGGTCAATCCCGGAATAATACAGCTCCTCACATCGCTGAGGATGTCCTCGATCGACTCTGGCTGGTTCGGGGCGGTCTCCGGCAGGAGCTTGCGGAGATAGCCGGGCTCCACTTGGCTCCGAACGGGATATTTCGCCACATTTTTGTAGTAATCAGCTATGAAGTCGACTAGTTTGTGGGCGTGAAGGCGGAATTCTTCGGCGTCGAGAGGGTGTTGGAGGCAGCCGGTGGTGTTGATGATGTCGTTGGCGTGGAGGCTGCCCATTGTTGGCTGGTTAATGTGAGGAGTAATTGAGATGGCTTTGAATTGGGAGGGGCGAGGAAGGGAGGAGGGGGGGAGAAGGCTTTATATAGTTGCTGGTGGGGTGTGACGCGGGAGGGCGGGGGAGGGGTGATGGGTAGGTGTTGAAATTTGCGCGTTGTTCGGTTCAAAGAAGGGGACTCTCATCGAGTGGAATGATTGAATTTGATGAAAATTAGTCACAAAATCTTTAGATATGCATTAAAATTATTACAATATATAAGTATGAGTCTTTTCCTCTTGCTTTTTGGAGTTTAGGTATGTTTCAAGTTTCTTAATTATCATATAATTGCTGCTATTTCTCCTTTTTTTTTTTTAATATAGTTGATACGTCCTCCAAAAATTATCTTGATCGAGCACGAATCTCGATGCAAAATCAAGCCGGAAACTTTCAAAAATTAAATTCGGGATCACCTGAACTCCGATTTCAACACACTTACAGTCAAACTGAGCGTCCCGAAAATACAAACCCAACGACACCAAATTCGGCTCGATCCGAGCCCAAATGAGTACAAATCAAGGATCTAAGCTCTTTTGGAAGATTCGAACCACTATTTGTGTTACCAAACGATCTTCAAATTTGACGAGCTTATATTCGAATCGAGCGACTTGACGAGACAAATCCAACGAGCCCAAGACTGTCGAATTCCGACATCATTAAGGCCTTCAAATGTCTAACAAACAATGCATTATCAAGGGATTCAATATCGGCCGTCCATCCAACCACTCCCCATTTACCCTTGATCTCTCACCTATTTACGGGTCATGCCACTCCAGAAATCTATAAATAGATCCCTCATTTCTCTTTAAAGGGGACCCAAGGAAGAAAGAGAAGAAGAGGTGAAGAGAAGAGAAGGAATAAGCTCATCCTCAACCATCGCCGGAGTTTCGCCGCACCACCGTCGGAGTTTCGCCGGACCACCGCCGGAGTTTTGCCGGACCACCACTGGAATTTTGTTGGACCACCGTCGGAGCTTTACCAGACCACCACCTGAGGCCCTCACCTTCGCCGGACCACCACCTGAGGCACTCGCCTTCGTTGAACCACCACATGAGGCCCTCGCCTTCGCTGGACCACCTCCTGAGGCCATCGCCTTCGCAAATCATCACCTCAGGCCTGGAGTTCTGCTAGACCATTACTTGAAGCCCGAAGTTCTATCAGTCTATCACCTGACTCCCGGACTTATGTCGTACAATTATTACTTGTAATATGATCGCCCTTGGAGGCGAGTCAATTCATTGTAACCAACTCAAGTTCTAGTGGAATCATTTTCAACTAGGCCAGACCTCGAGATTTTTCCCTATTTTCAGGGTTTTCCATGTAAATTTTTTGTGTTTTCTGTGTGTGAGCTGGATATCCGTGCAATGCTAAGACATAGTATTTTAACTCTATCGCCGCATATATTCTAGCCCGCAACAATAGTATTTTGATTATGTTAGTATACTAGAACTAAAGTATAAAATAAATATAACTAAATTATTGTGTATGCATAATCTGATTAATTATCTAATAATATATTTGTATTTACTTTTTAACTTTTTAATTTTTTAATTATTTCCTTACTTAATAATTTAAATTATAATTTGATTTTAATTTAAATTAGAGAGTTGCCTTATATGGTTTGGTCATATAAAATGTTAGCTTTTTGATTAGGGATGTTAAAATGTGTTTTTTGATCTGGTTCAAGTCAAACCTGAAATTGACCCGTCAAGTAATCCAACACGATACCGACTTGAATAGGCAAACGGGTCAGGAATTTAGACCTGAACTCAACTTGCTAACTCGGGTTGCGAGGAAGAAAACAAGTGAGCAAGGCTGCAGGCGAGGGGCAAGCGCGCGCGGGTGCAAGGTGCGCAACGTGAGCGTGCGAGGGCAAGACGCGAGCGTGAGTTGTGTGACTCGAGCACGAGTGTTGTGTTCGAGCGCTAATGCGAGGTGCGAGGGAGGGTGTTGGGACCTGGGGGGTGTGAGCGCGACAGCTTGTGCTGGTGCAGGTGTAGTGCGAATGTGCAGGTAGTGCAGCAGAGCGCCATATCCTGTGCGGGTGCATGAATGTAGGTGGCAACCAAAACTTATGTCAAATTCAAGTTAATGGGTTGACCCGAATCTGGTTTGATTTTTCAAAAGGGTCATAAATGGAACCCGAACGTGACCCATTTGTTAAACTGGTCGACTTAAACCCGAAATATTCAGGCCGAGTTCAAATTGGATCAATAATTTACACCCCATATTTTAATAACCTGAGAGTAAACATATTATATCTAATCTATGTTAAAAAAATTATAAAATATTAAATATGGCCTTTTTTATTATAATTAAATGAGTTTTTTTTTTCACTATTAATAGATCATAATGGTGAAAAATCATTCAATTGTGTACCCCAAATAGTGGTACAAAGGCTTGAATTTGTTATTGTTGTATTTAATAATTTAATTGCATCAATAAATAATGCATGATGTACGATAGAAAGCGTCGGTCGATATTGGAGTGGTGGACGGAGGAGCAGTGATTATTGACGACGAGCGCTTGGTTGGTGATGTTGGTTACTGCTGGACCCAAGGAGGATAAAATGGTCTTTTTATCCTGATCAAGAATTTAGAATCGCGTCGTTCTGCGGATAATTTGTTCTTTTTAGGAAAAAATAAAAAATATATATTTACGTAGGTAGAAAATGAATTAAATTAATTTATATTGAACTGCTGGTATATCAAGTTTTTACGGTAGAAATGAGTTAGCATGCATACCGTTTTAGGTGTTTTTAAAAATAACTATAAACATTACACCAAACTCCGCCAAACAATGCCACCGCGCGATTGTCCACCACCATTATCATAATTGCCTAAAGATAGCCATAATTACTGCATGATAAATAAATACATCATATTCTTAATATATCAAATATTTTTTTTATTTAATATTAAATATAAAATAGCATAAACAAGACAAATAAAAAGTTAATAGAGAAGGGTGAATCATATTAAATTAGAGGAATATAATCCGTAAATGTTTTGAGCATTCTAAAAAATAATTATGATAATTGGTTTTTTGTCATCATCATCATTACTATCGTTGCTCCAACAACATTGTTGGCGATCATTATTGCTGCTAATGATCATCACTGGCCTTCATCAGGGGCAGATTTATCTTTGGAGCCCTGGGGGCAAGGGCCCCCATTGATTTTTTAATTAATGCTTAATTAAGTATATTTATAATTACTTAGTTAACATTAAAAGCAATTATTTGGGTTTCTTTTTGAGTTCTAAAAATATCACCGCTCACGTTTAGGCCGACAGACCGAGCCGAAGAGAAGAAAAACTCAATTTGCAAAATCTGCATGCTGAAGAAGGTTTGCGATGGGAACCAAATCACTGTTGCTTTCTTGTTTGCGGAGGCTCGCTGGTTTGCAACATGACAGTCGATGGCGACTGCAGTCGGCAAATTTCATGTGGATGAGTAGAAGACTAAGTTCTTGTCTCTTTGAGGCATTTGAAGAATCAAAAGGTATTGTTCTTCACTTGAAAACACCCTCACATTGCACATCCTTACTGGAACCAGTGACACTAGGATGAGTGCTGAGAACCAATGGTAGATTTTCTTGGTATATTTTTATTAAAATAATTGCATAAATCATTCTAAGTTCTAAAGCCCTCCAATGGTCCATGTATGTATTAAGATATATTGTCAATGTCTTGCAATTAACTTCATCAATCCTTTTTTTTTTTTTTTGGGAAAATTTGGGGCCCTAGCCCATCTATTTCATTAATAAGAAGAAGTTACATGTAAATGAAGTAAAGTTTTTAAAAACAACCTGCCTAAGAAAAAAACCTTATACATGACAAAATTTTAAAGAACAAACCCCAACTATACCAACCAATACATCCAAAAAAAAAAAAAAAAAAAAAAAAAAAAAAACCAGTGTAAGAACCAAAACTTGGTGGTAGCATCCAAATAGCCAATAGCAACAGCAGGAATTTGAAGAGCAGAAACCCGGTTGCTGGGAGAGAACAAATAACCCAAATACTCCAGCTTCAGCCACCAGGATGTCTTGATATTGCAAGGTTGATGTATCTGCAGCCTAGCAACCAAAATATAGAGAAAATAGCTCCCATGCCAAAATCTGGACTCAAGAAAATGTATTTTGAAATAGCCATCGAAATAAGAATAGATCCCTGGTTGCCCGGAGGACATCCAAGGGGCCTGCTTAGGGAGCTTCATCATTGTCCAGAAAAGGCAAAAAATGCATGCAATTCTCGAAGGGACAAGGGACCCGAATGAAAGAAATACAACCTTACAATTTGTCCAGCAGAGCAAAACCATTTTTCCATTTTAAAACCTTCTCAAACAGAATACTTTTAACTCTTAAAATGACAGTAGTAAAACATTGGAATTTACCACCAAACCTCCTGCTATTTCTCTCTCTCTCCATAAATAGTATATAATACAGCCAATTGCCAACTTAAAGAAATTCAGCTCTTCAGATTTTCTGCAGTATTCTCCATTCAACCAATCATATACTTGCATAATAGTGGGTCTCATAAGAAAACAATGAGACCCAGGTATAATGGCTTGCAAAATAGAGGAGTAAGTACACTCAAAGAATAAATGAGAAACAGATTCGGCATTGGAGTGACAAAGGCTGCAATTGATCGGCACATAAATTTGTCTAATATGAAGAGCGTCTGCTGTTTTTAAGCCCCCATTAAAGCAAGCCAAACAAAAACTGCATGCTTAATGGCATACCTTTTATGCCATACATGTATATACCAGATACAATCAGGTAAATCAGAATAAAACTCATTAAAGTAATGCTTAAACCGAGAATTGCACTTGTTTTTCCAAGACAAACAAGGTCCTGCTCTATCAATGAAGTTGATGCCAGTAAACACATCCCGCAAACAAGAAGACAAGTTCCCAGAATGCCTAATAATATTACCATGTGCTATTTCATATAGGAAAACATCTGGAAAAAAGTCAAGTGAATCATCACCAAAATACTCACCAATAGTGCCATCATGACACCAATGATCCCATTTAAAAGAAATAGGGGAGTTTTGCGTAATTTGAAATTTGAAGCAAGCTTTAGCATCCACTGCAGTTTTACTAATAGATTTCCAGAATTTTGAGGCATTAGCATGAACCGGCTTCCAAGGGGAACTATACTTATAGAGAAGCCAAGAGGAAAATAGGGAGGAGCCATTGTACATTCTAAGAATGACTGAACAGTTGTATGCAAATTACAAGGCATTTATAGATGGTATCCCCAATCCCCCTTTGAATTTAGGCAAACAAATTTTATCCCAAGAAATTATGTGAAGTTTTTTTGGAGAGGAAGTATCCCCAAAAAACAGGAACTTTGCACATTGCTTTTTATAGAATTTATACACTACTTTGGGCATAATAGATCCACGAATCCAATATGAAATTGTGTTTTGAATTGTAAACTTCAAGTACTGTAATATACCCGCAAATGAAAGCAGATTAGCCTTCCAACCATTCAACTTCCTGTTAATGCTATCCAAGAGAGGCAAATAGTCATCAATTTTTATCCTGTAGAATGAAAGAGGAATACCAAGATAGGTGAGTTTGTTAACAATGTTGTGAATGCCAAGGGAATGAAAAACTTCTTGCTGGTTTTTCTGATGCTTAGGAAACATGATGGAACATTTGTCATGGTTAATATGAAGACCTATAGAAGAAGCAAAATCCGTGAGAATAAAACCTAGCAACCGACAATTGTCTAATGATGCCTCACCAAATATCAAAACATCGTCAGCATACATCAAATGAGTAAGAGAGAAATTGCCAGTCGAGATGCCTTTGAAACCTCTCCCCTCAAGCAAATTAGACAAGGCATCCATAACCAGACAGAAAAGATAGGGACTCAGAGGGCACCCCTGCCTCAACCCAGCCGAAGTAGAAAAATAGCTCTCAAGAGCACCATTAAAGACAATAGAAAAGTTAACATCAGAGATACAAGCCTTTATCCAGTTAACAAACATCCTAGGAAAACCTTTTTGAATTAATCTAGCAAGCTAGAACTCACGAGACACCGAATCAAACGCCTTTTTTATGTCTAATTTAGCACAAAAAATATTTGGCACACCTCTTTTCCTAGCATAATACAGAATATCACTAGCAAGCAGTATATTATCCGTAGACACTCTAGATTTCACAAAACCCGCTTGATTATCTTTAACAATCAAGCACATAACAGGTTTAAGTCTTTCTGCCATCACTTTAGCAATAATTTTGTATAAGACGTTGCACAGAGCAATGGGCCTAAAATCAGAGATATTTGTTGCATCTTTATGCTTAGGAATGATTTCAATGGCGGTAGCTTTGATCCCACTGGGTAAGAAACCTTTGACAAAAAAGGATTTTATAGCCCTGCACACCATAGGGCCAATGATATTCCAAACCAATTTATAAAAGTGAAAATTGAATCCGTCCGGCCCCGGAGCAGCCATGGAAGAACCCATGAAAATAACCATTTTTATATCTTCATCCGAAACAGGATTAACAAGGATGGAAGCATACTCAGCAGATAAGGCATTCCCAATAGGAAAATTTCTCAGATTCAAACAGTGTGGAGGGGCAGGGTTGTAAAGTTCCTAGAAATATTGAATGATGGAAGACACCACCTCAGACCTGGTAGAATTAGGATTAGAAGCCATCAAATTAACAATAGATTTAGAACTTCCCATTCTTCTCCTGATTTTAGAATTAAGGAATTTTAGGTCGTCTTCCCTGTTTTTAAGCCAAATGACCTTAGCCCTTTGAATTATCCAAGAAGCATGCATAGAGGTGAAGTTACCCAACACCGTGTTGGTATCCTTATAAGCCTGATTCAAATTAGAATTACTAGGATCATCATGAAGGCTTTCCAGCAAAGCCCTTTATTTATTATGCAACATATCTAAATGCCTGTTAACACAAGACGAAGATGCCTAGACTTCTTTTTTGATACCACTTTTTAAAGTTCTCAAAGAGTTGCATAAATGAATCAGGGGGTTTTCAGAACTAGGCAAACTGATGATCTCAAGTAGATGACCCCAATATTTATCAATACTAGTCCAATAGTTCTTAAATAAGAACCTATGATTAACTTTAAAAATTCTACCTGAATGTAGAATGATCGGGCAGTGATCAGAACAAGAAGGACTTTGAAAAGAGCAATAGGAGTCAGGAAAGGTATCAATCCAACCTTCATTAACAAGAGCTCTGTCAAGTTTAATATGAATTGGATTTTCTAAGTGTTGATTAAACCAAGTATATTTGCAGCTAATAGAGTGAAGGTCCACCAACTTATTGTTGAAAATCATATTATTGAAATCAGACATAGCAGATAGAGAAATTGGAGACCCCCCAATTTATCAGAAGCAAATCTGCAGCAATTAAAGTTGCCAATGATAGCCCAAGGAACGTTGTTAGAAGGGGCAGCGTTTGCAATATCCTCCCACAGACTTTTCCCCTCTAAGCTGTTGTTAGAGGCATATATAACTGAAAGCTCGAAGATAGGAGCATTAGCCACCAGAATAGTCTTGGAAATCAACTGGGAGGAAATGGACTTAGTGATGAAATTCAGTTTAGCAGCATTCCACTTTACCCAAATCCTCCCGGAATTGGAAAGTGCAAAATTATGGCAACTGTCTTCATTAGCAAAAAGGGAATGAGAAGAGTCAAAAAAGGGATCAAGTAAAGATTGAACATTGATCATATTTTCCAAAATACATATCATGTCAAGTTTAAAAGAATTTATAAGATGTTTACAACACAAAACCTTATCAAGACGATTAAACCCCCTGATATTCCACGCCGCAATGGGCGGGAAAGACATTAGGAATTTGAGCTGGAATGGGTTTTTTTGACCTGCTTCCCCTTAGCAGCTTTCTTAGATACAGCACTAGATTGTTGTGATTTACTCTTATGAGAAGCTTTGCTATTTTTATTCTTACCATCTTCCACACCCTCAGGCAAAATGTCACTGATAGCACCTATACAAGCTTCTGAATGAGAACTTGATTCTTCCTCTACATTTAATGCTTCAAATTTGTTAGGAGATATAATTTCCTTATGAATAGGACTAGACTTGAGTTGCAAGAAACTTGAAGAGGAGGAGGCAACCTCATTAGAAGAATTTAAATTGGGGATATCATTCACCAATATATTATCAGAGTGAGGAAGAATAGAAATCGGAGGAATAGCAGATTGAGGTGATGATTTATGGGGAGAGTGAGGCTGATAGTGCATAGACAGCCCATGCACGTTAGTGACAGGAATGGAGATAGTGGTGTTAATATGAGAATCTGGATGAACAGATTTAGCAACAGAGGGTTCTGGGTGATCATCCTTTGCACCGGAATGAACAGGGGGTGTGGAGGCTCTGTCACTTTTGGAAAAAGAACGAAATGAAGGCTTCCTGCTATTGCTTCTTCCCCGATAATTAGTCACCTTATTGAGTTGATCATTTTTTTCCTTACTCAGCTGAGTAGGACAAGAAGAAGAATAATGCATGAAGGACTTACAGTGCTCACAAGGTGTCGGACGCTATTCATATTGAACTCTCAAACAAACCACGTCTCCATCCAGTGATACTTTGATCTCTTCCGGGTATGAGGCATTACGATCCACAAGAATGCATATGCGAACAAAAGTAAGGCGAGTTTTTTTCTCCGTCTAATTGTCTGCCGCGAGGGGAATACCGATCTTACTGGTAATCTGAGACATCCCCTCCGAGTTCCAACATGCAAGAGGAAGATCGTGTATTTTCATCCAAATAGGAACTGAGGAGAAGTCCTCCTTCTTAGGGGTAAATTTCGGATGCCACTTCTGAAGCACAAAAGGTTTACCCAACAAAAGCCATACTCCTCTTGACCATACCATGTCAAAATCTTCACAACAAGAGAATCTTAGAAAAAAAAAATCGTCGTTTAAAGATAAAAGCTGCACTGACCCCATTAGGCTCCATGTCTTTTTGATTGCTCCCAAAAGGGCTTCATAATAGGGACGACGGCCAATCGAGTAGCCGACCAAGCATAGTTTTCAGTCTTCCCCACCTAGAAGAAGCTTGTCTTCCGAAAAAGGAATCACCTCAGGTTCCTCAGAAAAATGAGAAAATTTTATGGTTTTCGGGCTAGGATTGCCAGACACGAAAACCTGAGACCAATCTCTCGGCGAAGTGCGCACCCCCTCCGCCAAAGACGAGACAAGCAGAGGAAAATCGGTATAATGCAGAGGAATATCCATGAGCAGAAGAAGAAGATGGAAGCAGTCCTCCGGCAACGCCGGAGGAGGGAGGAGGCGGAAGAAAACTTCAGCAGAGAGCAGGAGGTAAGAAAAAGAAAGACCCTAGGTGGCTCTAACTTCATCAATCCTTACCCAATATATTATTGTGCCTGACTGCCTATTCTTCTGGATTAATAGGTTAATCTGATATTCACACAATCGTATTGAAAACTCTTGAATGAATGATAGTTTATTTATATTGAAAATGATATATTTAATAGTATTGACAATGACTTAATCGTACAATGATTTCAAAAAATAAAGTCTCGGCAGGAGAAATTATAGATGATAGATAAGAAGAATATGAAGATATAGTGTTCTCAATTGTAAGTTTTTTTTTGGCTTTATCATATATTTTATCTTTTTTATAATGAATCTAATGATTAAAAAAATAAATAAAATCACCCGTGCCGGTCCCAAGCTTGAATTAAAAAGGTTGAGATTTTGTTTTTCCCTTCAATAATTTGTGTCCCGCATGAAAAAATTTTAGCTTCACCCCTTGCCTTCACCATCACAGCTATAATTGTCTCTTTGATCGTCGTGGTTGCCCCATTGATGACGGGTCCCATCACTATATAATAAAGAATATCAACAAGTTTTTAAAATATTAAATATTTTAATTTCACATAAAAAATAAAGAAATTGATTGAACCGTTTTGAAAAAAGAAGGGATAATGGTATCAAATTAGAGGAAAACCATTCAAATAATAAAGATATTTCTTTATTAATTTTAGTGAGTTTTTTGAGAGATTTTGCTTTGTAAAAGAGCCAAAAACAGATGGCAAGATCTGGAAACGACATTTAAAAAGAGAATGCATAAGTAGGTGACGTTAGAAAGGGAAATGGTTGTTGGGAAATAGGTCTTAAAAAGCTTTTAGCTTTCTTAGAAAGTGATTTGAAAGATTTAGGTGGCTACAATTAAAATTTCAGTTCACGGGTCAAAACAGTTCCAAAACAATTCCTGTAGGGATTTGTTATCGGGTCAGCAGAACAAATTAAGTAGATCCTTGAAAATTTTTTGGCTGGAAGAATATTTGTGTGGAAGCCAAGTGAAGGGCAGATTAATGAAGGGTTTAAGGTAATTAAAAATTAGTTATGTAATCTCATTGAGATATCACAAATATGCAAAATGATATATCAATTATTTAGAAAAAAAAATTTATATTTGATTGTATAATTAAATTAATATTTTAATGGAAAATTCAATATTTATCAACAAATTTAAATGGAATACAACATCAATTCAAATTTTTGTGAAAGTTGTACACACATAAATCAGACAAGGAATAAAGGATATGGGTTATCCATGATCCTTAATTTTACCTAACGAATCCTCCCCCTACTGAGCTTAGCTTTTAAGAATTTTCACCTTCCTATATCCCCTTACAAAAGCTAGCTAGTAGCTAAGAACTCAAACCGGTCCATAGGTGATGAGCTAGGATAGTTAACGCCTTGATTTGAATTAAATGAGTTGATTTTAAGTTGACTTGTACCCTCCTCCCCCATAGTGAGCTTGACCTTTAGGAATGCTCACCTCCCTTTATATCCTTAAAAAAGCTAGCCAGTAGCTAAGAATTCAAATTGGTCTAAAGTTGATGAGCTAGGTTAGTTACCACCTTGATTTGAATTAAATGGGTTGATTTTAGGTATCTTAACCATTTGATTGCTTTTAAGTTGACTCATAGTTTTAGAGCTATATATGTTGACTCATGGGATTTAGATGGTTAGTTTAGGGTCTATGGAAACTATTGGGGATAGCTAGGTTATGCCAATTTCATGGGTTGGTATAGTTTATTTAAGTTCAAACCATTTAAGAAATTTCATTAATCAAAGGGTTTATTTGACTTAGTACTTACTCAACTCAAGTAGGCATGGTCTCTAGAGTTTATACTAGTTAGGTTTATGGTTAGGTGAAGTCTTGATCAACTTAGGTTTTCTTAAACCTAATGGGCTACCAAGATATAAAAGGTATGCCTCTTAGGAAGTTACGCATAAGTTCACCTAAGGAGCCATGTGGTTAGCTAGCTAGTCCCTTAGGGTATTCTTTAGTGCTAGATTAGGCTAATTAAGGTGGTTGGATTAAGCTAAAATATGTTAGAGATTGGCGTAAGAAACCTAGTAGGCACTCTCAGAATATGAAAAAGGTATAGAGGCATTTGTGGATTATGGGATAGTAGGGTATCTAGGGAGGTAAGGGTCTAAGGTAAGTGGAACCACAAGCTTTAGTGCATGGAGAGTGCATCAAAAGTGAGATTAATAATGATTTGTGACTAGATAGTAATAGATGATTTATTTTATTCATTAATGCCATAAGATTTGTTATCATAATTGAAATGTTTTGTAGTCTTAATGACCCTACGACATGCGTGCATGGAGATCTGTATGAATAATGATTGATAGGTGGCAAGTGGTCATATAATGAAATGAAATATAACTAAAATAATTGAATACCATGTTTATGCCATATATAATGTATTTCAATTATTTTAATTTTGGGTTCCATTTTCTTATGTGAGTTAATCATACATTTGTTTTGTTCATATGTTATGATTTATTCTCCATTAGGTGTCTCACTCAATATTGACATAACACTTCTAAGATAATGCCTGGACGTGGGGGGGGGGGGGGGGGGGGGGGGGGGGGGTGTTGAGTGGCTTATTGAGGGGTTAAATGGGTTTGGTGGCATAAAAAATTTAAAATTTTATATATCTTATTAATCAACCAGTCTTAATGTATTGAAATATATGCTTTAATCATCAATGAAATGTTAAATTTCCTTACCAAATTTTTAACACAATTATTCATGCTCTAAGAATCCTTTACATTTTTTGTGTGTGTTGACCTTGATTTTCACTAAACCCTTGGGTTAAGGGGGTGTTGACTTAGTCAAATTGACCAAGCCAGAATCTATGATCACCTCCATTTAGTTCAGTGGGTCAAATCAAGTCTAATGAGCCCAGACTTAAGCCCTGGGTCAACCTGATAGACCAAGTCAACCTAGGTTGACCAAATTAGCTCAATTCTCCCCCATTTGAGTTCTAATCAATTTCAAATCCTTCTTTTCTCAACCCTCACTTATTTGGGTTTGATTGACCATGTTGCTAGGTTAACTCATGGCTTGGTCAACCCAAGCCTAATTTGGTCAAATTTGACCTATTTGGATCAAACTCCTCCCATTTTGCATTTAAAGATTTTTAAATCTCCGCTTGACTCAAACCACGACCAAAGAGAACTATTTCCTGTTGCGGATCTATTTTAATGGTTTATGATTTTGATGATAGCAATCACTCTTATTTCTCTACGATTGTCTTATCTACTGACATTTCAGGTTCACACGATTGGACTGTAATTTGGAATCAGCTCAAGATTGGGTAGACTAGGTCTGAGTCAGTTTGTCCTCTTTTCCTTTCTTGAGTCTATTGTATTTGGTGTGGCTCCTGATGATTATTAACTTGGAAGATTTTATGTTGTTCCCTAAAGATTTTTGTTTTTGGTAACATTGTCCGAGACAATATTTATATCGTCCTAGACGATCTGTCCAAAAGCAGAAACTCTAATTAGGACATCCTCATTAAAGTAGCCGTCATTATGCAAAACACATCGTCCTGGACGATTTTGTATCGGCCAGGATGATATACTCAAAATAGAAAGAATATGCCGCCAAATCTATTTAGGAATTACTTATTTTTGGACATCGTCCAGAGAATCATCTAGGACTATAAAATATCATTCAGGACGATCCAGGACATTTTTTCCAAAATTTCTCTAGAAATTAAGGAAAGTAATTATAACTTGATTGCACAATCAAATCATCTTGGACGATCGCCAGATCATCCTGGTCGATATGCTGGACAATTGGACATCGGACAGCTCTTTTTCAGGGTGATGTACAGGATGATATTTCATAATTTATACTGATCGTCCAAGATGATATATTATCATCCTGCATAATAAGAATAAATTTCTTCTGATCATCTTAAATCGCCCCGGCTGATTGGGCTTAAATTGCACTGATCGTACAGGACGATATTAGTATCGTCTTGGACGATAATGTCGACAACTTGCATTAATGAGCTTATTTTGAGATCTTCTATTTAAGCTATGACATGGCAGCCATTGTAGCTTCATTCTTTTGGGGGAAACTTGAAAAGAGAGCTTGAAAGGGAGTGAGGAAAGGGTGGAGTTTGAGAGAGGGAGAAGATCTGTGAGGGGGGACTCAAGGGAGTGTGGAGGGAATTCCACACGGTTGCTTCGGCAAGCTCGCACCTGAATACCGTCAGATTCAAGGCTTGTCTCGAGGGAAGTTCACCAAAGAAGATCTCTTTGGTGTCAAATGACCTGGCGACTCCGCCGCACCGGGGAAGGTGGAAGCGATTTTGTAAGGACTTCTTTACCTAGCTGTGGGGGCTAAAGGAGAGTCACGATTATAGTGCAATACTTGGAGGGTGCTTCCAAGGAGTGGATGTAGGTCAAGGTTTGACCGAACCACTATAAATCCGATGTGTTCTTTCCTTTATTACTTCTGCATTTATTTTTTCGCACTTTGGTTTTCATTGTGGTGAATCTTGATCTTATTTTTAACATTATGTTTGTTTTAAATATCGATTCACCACCTCTCTCTTAGTTAGCCTCGGGCTAGTTCTCAAGGGCTTAACATCCCTAACAAACTTTCAAGGGGTATCAGAGCGGGATTCATAAAAATTGAGTTTTTAAAATAGAAAGAATCTGCCGTCAAATCTATTTAGGAATTACTTATTTTTGGACATCGTCTAGAGAATCGTCCAGGACTATAAAATATCGTCCAGGACGATCCAGGACATTTTTCCAAAATTTCTCTGGAATTTAAGGAAAGCAATTATGACTTGATTGCACGATCAAATCATCCTGGACGATCGCCAGATCGTCCTAGCCGATATGCAGGATGATTGGACATCGGACAGCTCTTTTTCAGGGTGATGTTAAGGATGATATTCCATAATTTATATTGATCTTCCAGGATGATATATTATCGTCCTGGATGATAAGAACAAATTTCTTCTGATCGTCTCAAATCGTCCCGGCCGATTGGGCTTAAATTGCACTGATCGTACAAGATGATATTAATATCGTCATAAACGATAATGTTGGCAACTTGCATTAATGAGCTCATTTTGAGATCTTCTATTTAAGCTATGACATGATACTTGGTAAGTGTCTTTGACAGCCATTGTAGCTTCGTTATTTTGGGGGAAACTTCAGGAGAGAGCTTGAAAGGGAGTGAGGAAAGGGTGGAGTTTAAAAGAGGGAGAAGATCCTGTGAGGGGGTACTCAAGGGAGTGTGGAGGGGATTCCACACAGTTACTTCGACAAGCTCGCACCTAAATACCGTCGGATTCAAAGCTTGTCTTGAGGGAAGTTCACCAAAGAAGATCTCTTTGGTGTCAAAGAACCTGGCGACTCCGTCGCACCGGGGAAGGTGGAAGTGATTTTGTAAGGGCATCTTTGCCTAGCTATGGCGATTGTAGTGCAATACTTGGAGGGTGCCTCCAAGGAGTGGACGTAGGTTAAGGTCTGACCGAACCACTATAAATCCGGTGTGTTCTTTCTTTTATTACTTCCGCATTTATTTTTTTGCACTTTGGTTTTCATTGTGGTGAATCTTGATCTTGTTTTTAACATTGTGTTTGGTTTAAATATTGACCTCTCTCTTGGTTAGTCTCGGGCTAGTTCTTAAGGGCTTAACATTCCTAATGAACTTTCATTTCCCTCCAAATTAACCCTAGAAATTATCTTGGCCGTCCATCATTGGCCTGGCTATAAATGGGGGTATTAGGTCTTCTGTACAAGGACCTTGCATTATTTCTCTTCCCAATCCTCCTCAAACCTGAATCTTGGTTCCTTTGAGCTCTCAAGGTACTCCCCCACCTTTCCCCACTCAAACCTATCAGCTAAAGCTCGTCGATGACAAGATCTCTGGCAAACCGAAGCACTATTCTTTCAAAAGTGATTTTCCATTGATTTAGATCATTTAAAAATGCGATATCTTCTATAAAAAGGAGCATGGATAGTCTACAAGTGTAATAAGCCCAATAAATTCTGAATCAATCCATTAGATTAGGTGAAATCCTTAACCCTTGTTTAGGACACTTAGGGTTAAATAAATTTTCATACATTATTTTTTATACCGTGCTTTTAGTCTCCCATGAATGCTCTTCATGCAAAGACCCTACGTTTAAAATTTCATTTAATTTGGTTCACCCAATCGAGAGAACGAAGCAAATAATGGTTTTAGGGTTCATTTTATGTAGTCTCAATGTTACGTAAGATCTAATCTATTTATCTTACAATTAACAGTTCAACTCTAGCCATTCCGCGACATCCTTTCGACCGCAGCTTCGATCCCATCCATCTGATGCAATCACCATCGTTGATTCAGAATCGTGCTGGATTGGACTGTCCTGCGCCTTGATTGACATGGTTAAGTTGAGTCGCATCCGTCGCTATCACCATTTCAATCATTTGTAATGATTGTATTATCACAAAACCATTGCGAATGATTGTTGCTCTTACCCCGTGATTTGATCCAGCCAATCGGAGTGCGACGCATGTCTAACCACCACCGAAACCGTTAAAAGGTTTTTAAATTATTTTTTATATATTTTTAAAAGAAGATTCTAATTATAAAGAAAAATATATACATATTATATATTACTTTTTTCAAAATATTATCCTCTTTAATTTAAAATTAAAATTATCTTAAAGTATTAAATATATTTCAAATAATTTTAATTATTAAATACTTTGTATTTTAAATTAATAATTAAAAAAATGATTAAAATATCTTATAAATTTAAAAATTCCCTTTTAAATTATATTTTAAATTCTTTTAGAATTATTTAATTTTTTTTAATTATTAATTTTGTTTTATTTTAAAAATTAAACTTAATTTAAAATAAATGTTTTATTTAAGTATTTTAATAATTTTCAATATTTAATTAATAATAAATATTAGTTTAAATATCTTTAAAAACTTATTTTCTTTAATATTTTATAAAAAAAGTTGAGAATTATTTTTTTAATATTTAATTATTAAATTAATTTAAGAAATATTTTTATTTTAAATTTTTTTAATCTAACATTTAAATAAATTAAAATTCAAATATTTCTTTAATTTTTATAATTTTTTTAAATTATTTAAAATATTAAAAAACTTTTAAATTTTGATTTAGATTAATTTAATAATTATTTTAAATATGAATTATTTTAAAATTATTTTGAATACCCTTTTAATTACTTTAAACTTAAAAAATTCATAATAAATTCATATTAAACTCTAAAAATTAATATAATATCTTAAAATTTTTAGAAATTTAAGAAAATTAGTTTAAAACTAATTTTAGCATTAATTTTTTAATTATTTAATTACTTTAATAATTAATTATTATTTAATTAAATATTATATTAAATATTTCAAAATAAAAAAAAAATTATTTCAAAGTCTCTTTTTGATGACCAATGGATCTCTAAAAAACATATAGATTTTAAATTATTTTTAATTACTTTATTTTAAACTTATATATTTACATAAGTTAATTTATATGTATTTTAAATTATTTTAAAATTTCATATATACTTAAATCTTTTAATTTTGAGAGATCTCTTTAAAATTTTAAACATTTGGTGATGCATATGAATATAATTCCTAGGAATTGATTAATTAATAATTATATCCTAGTTATTCACTAATGAGTTCACTAATTTTTTTAATTATCTTGTTTAGGACGCACGAGCACTTAGCCTAGGTTCTCCTAGTTCTAAGGATATTGTTTGTGATAATGTGTTGCATTTTCCTTATGATTACCCAAGGGTTAGCCATGATATTTGATTTAAACCTACTCAACCTAGTAACACCTTAATGCCAATAATCAAGAATCGGTCTAGAGAACTTAGAGACTTTCTAGGTATTAAGATACACCTCAAAATGACATGAAACTTAAACCATTTGAATTTAGTAACTTCAAACCCGCTATAATTTTTTAAGAATTTTTAGGACCCTTTAAGCTACTTAATTAACAAATCCTAATACACCCTTGAATTAAACCCCAAAAACTTTAGAAAATTTCTAATAAATTCAAATTAAATCAAAAAATTACCAATAATATATTAAACTCCTTAGAATTTAGACCCTATTCTAAGAAAATTAAAATGCCCCATAATAGGACCTCAATTTGAACATTAATTTAATATTAATTAAAAATCACCTTTTTAATTTTATTAAATAATTAGAAATTATTAAAAATTTCAAAAAATTTCCAAACAATTGGAAACTCTTCCTTGGGTCATTCCTGGCCTTTGGAGTTGAATCCAAGAGATTTGGGGTTGATTTGGATCAAAATCTTTAAAGTACCATTAATTAGTCAATTTTAATAATTCACTAAATATCCAAACTTAAAAAAAATCATAACTAATTTCAAAAAATCCAAATATTGAGGGAATAGACTTTGAAGAAATCTTTACCCTTGTTGCTAGACTAGAAGCCATAAGAGTGTTATTAGCTTTTGCTTGCTTCAAGAACTTTAAGTTATATCAAATGGATGTAAAGAGTGCATTTCTGAACGGGGTAATTAAGAAAGATGTCTATGTTGAGCACCCCCCCCCCCGGATTTGAAAGTTCACAATTTCCAAACCATGTATTCAAATTAAAGAAGGCATTGTATGGATTAAAGCAAGCACCTAGAGCATGGTACGAAAGATTTAGCTCATTTCTATTGGATAGAGGATTTAAAAAGGGTAGTGTAGATACTACACTCTTTTTACAAAAGGTCAAAGAAGAAATTCTCATTGTTCAGATATACGTGGATGACATTCTATTTGGATCTTCAGATAAAATATTATGTGATGAATTCTTGAAAATAATGAGTAATGAGTTTGAAATGAGCATGATAGGAGAACTTAATTACTTTCTTAGCTTTAGCGTAAAACAAATGGATAATAGAACTTTTCTTAGCCAATCAAAGTATATTAAGTATATCTTAAAGAAATATGAAATGGATAGCGCTAAACCCATGAACACTCTAATGAGCTCAACAATTCAATTAGACAAAGATCCTAGTGGAAAATCAACAGATCAGAAGAAATATAGAGGAATGAATGGGTCCCTTCTTTACCTGACTGCTAGTAGACCGGACATAATGTTTAGTGTGTGCCTCTGTGCCCGTTTTCAAACTGATCCTAAAGAGTCTCACTTAACTGCTGTCAAGAGAATTCTTAGATATCTACTAGGCACCCCAAACTTAGGAATTTGGTATCATATGCATAACACTTCCTTTGAAATCTTAAGGTACTCAGATTCTGACTTTGCAGGATGTAGGATAGATAAAAAAAGCACCTCTGGTACCTGCCAATTCATAGGACAATCATTAGTTTCTTGGTCCAGTATGAAACAAAACTCAGTAGCACTTTCCACAGCTGAGGCAGAATATATTGCAGTAGGAAGTTGTGTTGCACAAGTACTATGGCTAAAATAACAAATTCTTGATCTTGGCTTACCTGTAGGAACCATTTCAATTATCTGTGACAACACAAGTGCAATTTGCATCTCTAAGAACCCAATTCAGCACTCACGAATAAAACGTATAGACATTAGACACCACTTCATTAGAGATCACGTTGCTAAGGGAGATATAGAATTTCACCACATTTCTACAGGAGATCAGTTAGCAGACATATTCACAAAACCTCTAGCTTTCGACACCTTTAGCTCCTTGAGGACTAGATTAGGAGTCATCGATATAACTGCATAATAACGTACAGTACGAAGTGGCAATAACGTACAGTACGATCAACAGAGATGAATTTTGCTATTTAGGATGTTCTGTGTAGATCATAGTAGATCGTACCGTACGATTTTAAGATCGTACAGTACGATACCACAAATTCAAGTTTAGTGCTTTTTGTGTGGTGAGTGTGTGATGATCAGGAGCAGCCCTAGAAGATATATATATATATATATATATATATATATATATATATATATATATATATATATATATATATATATATATATATATATATATATATATATATATATATATATATATATATATATATATATATATATATATATATATATATATATATATGAGAACGAATTAAAGGTGTTTGGTAGTGGGAAGCTCGTCTTTCTCTCACCGCCATAGCGCCCGATTCTTGAATACGGAAAACGAGGATGCCTACCACAAATTCAAAACTTGTAAAATCACACCCTCCAGGTTGCTCAACCAGGAGGCTCTGAACTTCGAGGTACTGAACCTCTTTTCCTCCACCACCCTCCAGTTTCTTCTCACCCTAGCCTTTCCTTATAGTTCTGAACTCCTCCTAGAATTCTTTGCCAATCTTACCTATATCGTCGACAATTTAACCTTCCACTCTTTCGTTTGTCGACAAAATGTTGAAATAACCAAAGCTGACATCACTCAATACATTGGACTATCTACTGAAGGGCCTATGATCTGTTCTTTTCTTACAAACGATTTTGATTAGAGTGATGTCAATCGGGTCTTTAGAAATGTCTCTTTCTATCAACATCAACCTCTCGTTTCTTCCATAAATAGAAATGCACGCTTAATTCAACATGTCATTCGTACCTCAATAATACCTAAAGGTGGTGACCGTGTCAATATGACCCCAACCCTATCTATCACTACCTACCTGATTATGACCAATACTAGATTCGACGAAGCCAATCTGATCATTGACTATATTTTCCATATGACCTTCGTTCGTCTCCCTACCACTCGCCGAAAATAAAACATAGCTCTTGGTCACCTTGTAGGATATATCCTCTAAAATAAATATCAAATGACCTATCATGGTGAACCAGACATTATTCCTATTTTTTATACTGATGCCTCCTTCCGTATCCTTTTCCATCAGGGACACGACCCGGAAGAACCAGTTTTTGACGAAGAAGAAGGAGAAGATGCCCCAGCTGCACCACAAGCACGTCCACGTTGTCATGCACCACCACCTCAAGCACCTGCACCAGTACAAGATGATTTGGTCGAACACTTCGACCAACTTCAGACTCGTCTCGAGACTCATATTCAGGAACAACATCAGCAACACGAGACAGATATGCAATGGTTTGGAGAGCGCTTTACTGCTATTGATCACCGTTTTGGCATTCTTTTTCAGTACCTCCAACCAAATCCACCTCCACCACCACCTTATTAGGATCCTCCTTTTTAGATTGTATTTGTGTTGTACTTTTCTTTTCATGTTTGCTCCTCTTTTTGTGCTGTCAAAAGGGGGAGAAGGTTGTTGCATCTTCTTTTATGGTTAAATGCAAGTTTTTTATTTCGCATTACATTTTCTTTGTTTTTGTACCTTTCTTTTTCTCATGTTTAAATTAAAAAAAAATGCCTTTTACACTTACTTACAATAACTATTATTTGACATTATCAAAAAGGGGGAGATTGTTGCAACCCATGACCCCAAGCTAAAGATTTTGATGATGACAAATAATAATTGTCTTGAGATTCATTGAATATTATTTGCTATTGTCCGTGAGTACTATCATTTTAGGAAGATCAAAAGCTACTCAGGACAAGAGGAAGACTCAAGGATGGGTAGATTAGGAGTAAGAGTCTGCAATGTATTTTCTTTTTTATTTCATTTTTATTTTCTTGAGTCTGGCCATAAAATGCATAAAAGCTCGAGCAACCATGCACACACACAGGGGGAGAGGTTTTAAATGTAGAATGTAATAGAATTTCTTCTTGTAGATCGTACTGTATGAATTATTATTCATACAATACGATCAGAGGGTTGTAGTACGATTCTGTGAATAGATCATACCGTATGAAATTATATCGTATTGTACGATATGTTCAAATCCAAAACCCTAGCCGTTGTTAAACTTAGGTAAGTAATTTTCCACCGTTCATACGGTACGAACTTGTTCGTACTGTACGATTATTTTTAAATACTTACTTAACTTAACCCGTGATTAGTGTAAAAAATCTGGGCTTAATTATAATTTGAACATCATATTATACGAACCCATTCATACAATACGATGAATAGAGACAAATTATAATCGTCCTAGATATCGTCCCGGATGATCAGTTGGTTTTTGTCTCATCATACTGTAGGATGTACATCATACCATACGATGAACAGAGATGATGTTTGATCATCCCGACTATCGTCTTGTACGAACTGTGTTGTCATGTATCATACCGTACGATTTAGTATCGTACTGTACGAACTTTTTTTGAACTGTTCGTACCACTTCGTACTAGGACGAAGTCTATTTATGAAGATCGTACTATACGATTGTAGAACCATACTGTACGATAGTAACGGCTACTTTGAGATTTCAGGGTTTTTGGAGCCCGTTTTTATGTATCAAAAAAGTAATTTTTTTCAAAGAGAGTATGAGAGAGGAGAACGTGGTTAGAGAGGGATTCCAAGGGAGAGAGCTCTAGAGAAGTTCTTTAGGGTTTGAGAGAGGAAGGAGAAGGTGAGCGTTGTGAGGGAGAAGAGGTGTGAGGGAGATCACACGGTTGCTCCGAACTTGCTGCATCTTGCTCCTCCTGTGGCCCTAGAAGAATTTGAGGGAGGATCTCCAAGGGAGAGGCTCGTCTACGTCCATGACCTCGAGGTACTCTGCCTTCTCCAGGAGGGAGAAAAATGAGAAGGTTCTCTGCTGTCGCCAGGAGGGCGAAAATAGAGTTTGGCACTCCGCCACGCCGGGTTGGTGAAAGGGAGGTTTGTAAAGGCTTCTCCGCCTTGCCGAGGTTTTAAAAGGAGAACTATAGTTGGTAGTGAAAATTCTGGAGCGGAGGACTCCGGGGTGTGGACGTAGGTCATATTTTGACCGAACCACTATAAAAATCTTGGTGTGTTTTTTCCTTACTGCTTTTTCATTACTGCATGCCTTTTTAATTTCGAAATATTTGCCTTGGAATTTTTTTTTTTTAAAAAAGGGTTGTTTAATTTTTCATATTAAAATTCTAAAAACAACGAAAATATTTAGAACTCCTGCTTAGGTTTTAATTATTGTCAAAAAGTTTTCACAATTTACCCCCCCCCCTCTTGTCCATCTAGTAATTTCAAAAATCAAGGGATTGTCCAGGACGAACTCCGGGACAACAAAAAATAGTCTCGGTTCTTCGTATAGTATGAACGAGTTTGTACAATATGATTACCAATCAGTGATTAATTCTTGATTTATTCCACTAGTCACGGGTTAATTTAAGTAATTATTCAAAATAAATCGTATAGTATGAATCGCTTCGTACAGTACAAACGGCTGATAAAACTTACATAAACTAATCTGGCGGTTAGGGTTTTGGATTAGTAACGCATCGTACAGTACAATACAAATTGTACAGTATGACTCGTTCACAGAAAAACATTCTAACCAAATCAGATCGCATAGTATGACATAAATTCATACAGTACGATCAATAGAGAAAAAATCTATATTTTTCTTTTAAAACTTTCTCCCCCTGTGTGTGTGTATGGTTGCTCAGATTTACATACAATTTGTGGTCAGACTCAAGAAAAGAGAAAATAAAATAAATAAAAAAGTTATAATGTTACAGACTCATACTCGTATTCTACTCAATCATGAGTCTTCTTATTGTCCTGAGTAACTTATGATCTTCCTGAAATGTTAGTACTCATAGACAATAATAGAAATAAAAAATATTCAATGAATAGTAGTTTGGGCAACATTATTTATCATTATTAAAATCTCAAACTAGGGGTCATGGATTGCAACTATAGTTAGTTTTTTATGACCTTATATATAAAAGACACAAAAAAAAAACTTCTAAAAAATTAAAATTTTTAATTTCACCATCCAGGATCATATAGTAAAATCTCACATCGTACGTACAATCAGTTCAAAAATTACTCATATGATCCTTTACAAATTGGTTCATACTTTGGAAGTTGAATGTACGTACCGCCATCGTACAATGCAATCAATTCAAAATTGAACCAAATCATCCAGTACGATTTTGTACAAAATGGTTTTGTACTATGGATAACATACTGTACAAACCATATATCATATAGTATGATTTATTTTAACCAAATCATTCTTCGTTCGGTATCAAAATGGATGAGTCTATTTTGTCATCTAGAAGTCATCTATATAAACCTAAGATCATATAGTATGAACAGTTCAAAGCTTTTTAGCTGTTTGTATGGACAAAATGATACACATTTCTTACTATGGATGTCGTCTGTACAAACTTAAGATCGTATAGTATGAACAGTTTAAAAGAATTTTAAGTTCATTCAGGATGAATTATTACATAGCTATTTTATTCTCTAGATGTTGTATGAATGAAGGTAACTTCATACAATACGAACAATACTTACAAAATATTCCAGACATGATTTGATTAACTACTTTCTAGAGGAATGCTCAAGTCAAATTGTCCCATACAATCCAAAATTGTATAGTATAATTAGATTAAAAAATACAAATTTTTTACACTCTCCCAATGTGTGTGTGCATAGTTAACCAATTATAATCATACTCTCTCATACTCAAGAAAAATATAAAAGGTACATACTTCAAATACAATAAATCTTAATCTAATTTGTCCTGAAGTCTTTAGTAGTCTGGAGTATGATTTTCATAAAATGCTAGTACACACAAACAACAAAAATAATATTTCCAATATATGTTTGGAGAAATAGTAATCAATACAATAAAATTTTAGAATCATCAGAAATACACAAGTTATAAAAATATAGTCATAAAAATTAAATTACAACATTCTCCCCTTTTTGATAATGACAAAATAATTATTACTTGAGTTAATATTTAAAACAAATTTTATTTTTAGTTTCCTCTAAATGAATGACCAATTTAAATCTACGGTTTCCCATCAAAATCAAAAAATAAAATTTAAAATTAAAAAAAAAACAACAAATAATTACTATTACAATAAAAAATACCTCGAACAAAAAACACAAACATGAACAGATAAAGCATTAAAACATACACATAACATATGACACACATTCACAGTTCAACATGTACAAATATAAAACATACATACATCAATCATCAAATAATATTATGACTCCCCCTTTTGATAATAATAAAAAGGGAAGAAAATCTTAAAATGAAAGGTTTTTATAAAAAAAAAACAAAAGAGTTTAAGAAGAAACAGATTTTAAACCAATTGCAAATACAAAATTAACTTTGAAATACTAAAAAAAAATTCAAAATTTTAAATCAAAGAATAACTAAGATAAGAAAAATCAATCAGGTTCATTACTCATGCTAGATAAATTAAATAAAAAATGATTATTGCAAAAATGATGAAATAAAAATTAGTTAATTTTGAATTTTTTTTTTTTCAATAGTGAATATGATTATTATTTAGATGGATTTGGATTAAGAATAGAATGATAAAAGAAAGAATGCTATATATGTTTTCAATTGGCTACATTACACATCTATTCAAATTATTGTGGCACACTTTATACATCTTTTTTATTTGGGCTAATTTTGTGCCTATTTTCACTTTGCGAACAATTGTGCATCTTTTCTATTTTTGCACGTTTTGTGCATTTCTTTTTATTACTTCTTGTGTCTTTCCAATATCAGTAATCTAAATTTAAATTTCACTATTGAATAATAACTACTGATCGTAGCTATATTCATATTCACTGAGTCAAACAACCCTCGAATCCAACCCATGCCTTCATGATATCTTGCATCATGCTGATTTAAGTGATTCTCAATTTGATCAAAATGAGTTTCCAATCTATTAAAGCTTTGGACCATTTCTTGGTAGAAATTTTGGTCAGGTTCAGGGACAGGTGTAGGTGTTGGAGCAGGAGCTCCCCCTTCTTTCTTTAAATCACCACTCTCAAAACTTTAATCCCACCCAAGAAGTATCTGAAAAGAGGCATCAGTAAAGTAAATAGGTAATTCAGTGGGAGGATCTGGGTGGATAAGATTATACTTCTTTTCTAAGATATAAGCAACTAGATGTCCTAAAGATGCATTTTTCTTTCTCTTTTGATATGGAAGTCTAAAAAAGTTTATAAATATAATCCATGATGAGTTGGCTTCATCAAAAGATTTTTCAGTCATTATCAAATAAGTGAATGTGGATAAAAGAGGAGTCATGTTAATGCGATCACAAGCTTTTGGAATAATTGATGTTCTTAAAATGTGTTGGAAGATCCTAGCACTTTAATTGAGAGTATAAACTCAAGGATGACACCTCTAAGAGTTTAATTAATTTCAGACCAATCAAAGTTGGCTCTAGAGGTTAAAGAATGTGTTCTAATCCCTTAGGTTCTAAGGTGAATAAAGTTGCCTAAATTTTACTTTATAATTTCTACCCGTTGCTTGAGAACATAGGAGGTTATCCTAGAGTGGTCCGTATTTAGTTTCATGTTGGCCAAAAAGAATTAGAATATCTCTTTATGTTAGGTATGTATGAGAGTTGGGATAAATGAAAGTTGAGTTGAAGCGAATAAGAGCATGGCAGAGAAATGAATATCACCCTATATGAGAAGTCTAGAAAATGTTATTTTAGCAACAAAATATCAAAGTAGGCATATTCATTCTCTTTGGATACAAAGTTATCATCACTACTAATTCAAGAAGAAGATCCATTAGAGAGGCGGGGGCTGCTACTCGCCATTCCTAAGATGTGGGAAATATATGGTTTGGAACGGATGAGAAAGTGATGAAAAACGTATCTAAAGAACCTTCTATATAAAGAAAAATGACCTATCATACAGTACAAAATTTAGATCATACGTAAAATTTTAAAATTGTATGGGATGAAAAAAATTTTGAACATATGAATAGATACGGCCAAAAATGAAACAGCTTTTCGTAAAATGCAATTTTTGAGGCATCCTTTTGTACATGCTTTTTGACCATACAGTCGTACATACGAATGTGTTCATCTGGGATGATCATAATATTACATATTATTTTAATGATGGTTAGGTTCATCCCCAAGATAGTTCTAATATCCTCAGTAGGTTCACCTAAAATCTATTTCTTAGGGTAATTCTTAGAAAATTTCCATTTTTTAGGCAAAGGGTCTTCTTTTCCAACAACTTCTTCCAAATTTATTTTTTCAATTCCTTGGGAGATACTTTCGATATGATCCTCTTCCAACCTTGGCTCTTTTAAAATATTAGATTCATCAAAAACAACATCTGTGATCTCCTCCACTACCAAAGATCTTTCATTAAAAACTCTATAAGACTTTTCAGCAATAGAATATCCAAGAAAAATTCTTTCATTAGATTTTGGATCAAATTTTTCTAAAGCAATTTTGACATTATTATGAATGAACACCTTACATACAAAAATATATTAATATGACAAATTTGGTGTTCTTCCCTTAAGAAGTTCATAGGATTTCTTATTCAATTTGAACTTAATGTTCACCCTATTTGGAATATAATAAGATGTACTAATCGCTTTAGCCCAAAAATATTTTGAAAGTGTGTATTCTGCCAATATGGCTCAAGAAATTTTAATTAATGTTTTTTTCTTTCTTTCTACTATCCCATTCTACTGAGGAATCCTAGGTGCTAAAACTTTTTGATCAATTCTTATCGTTTTACAAAAATCTTCAAATTTTTTTTTTCAAATTCTCCTCCATGATCATTTTGAATTGATAAAATCTCATACTCTAATTTCCTCTTAATTCAAGTGCATAAATTTTTAATTTTCTCAAATGATTCACTCTTATGAAATAAAAATTTAACCCAAGTGAATCTTAAAAAAACAACAACTATCATAAATCCAAACACTTAACCTCTTAGACTTATAGTACTAACTAGTCCAAAAAGATCCATGTGAATGATTTTCAATGGTTTGCTAGTTTTAAGATCCTTAATTGAATGAAAGGAGTACTTCACCTAGTTTTCTAATTTATATGCATCACACAGATGATTCTTAGTAAAATCTAGTTTGGGTATTCCTCTAACCAGTCCTTTTTGGGTAATTTTTTAAAGATTTGTTAAGCTAGCAAGATAAAGTCTTCTATGTTAACCATGATTCATCAAAAATTATTTTGAGACAAAAAAGTATTATAAGATTTAGTATAATTCAAATCAAGTATGTACACATTATTTATTTTAATTCCATGTACAACATTAATTTCATTTTGACTTATTATGCATCTAGTGGAAAAATATTTTACACTATAACACTTATCACATAGCTAACTAAAACTCAACATATTATATTTTAAGCCTTCTACCAATAAAGCATTCTCAATGAAAAAAAAATTCAAATTTTCAATCATACCTATGCCTACCACTTTCCTTGTGTAACCTTGTCACTATTCTTGGCTTCTAGTAATATGAATTATATAATATTTCCAGCCATATGTTTTGAATATCCACTGTCTGGGTACCAAATGCTCTCACAAGATCTTATATTAGAGTGTTTATACAAGATAATCAAACATTAGTTTTGAGAACCCAAACAAGTTTGATATGATTTATTTTATGTATCATAGATCCCCATACTAAATGCGTTTTACTATAAATAGTGCTAGTATGAGATATATGACAAATCATTCCATAAGAAAAACATTTGACTCCAAGAAAAAGATTTATTAATCGACGTGAATTAAACTATCTTTTCCGAGATTTTTACATTTTAGGCTTCTTATCATGATAAAAAAATTATTCAGGTGTGGGTGAAATCTTATTTTTCTCAAGTGCTTTCAATTTCACTTTAAAAAATGAGTTAGCACTTGCTTTAAAAAATGAGTTAGCTAAATCCACCCAAAATACTCTTTACAATCTCTTCTTTCCCTTTTTTTTCTCCTCGACCTTCTCCTTACTAGGATTAGCTTTAAGGTTAGGGCATTCAGATTTAATGTGTTCATGCTTCCTGTATTAATAAAACATTACATCATTAGAAGCCTTAGCATTTTTGTGGAACTTATCTTTATTTCACTGTTGATGTCTCCTTTGATTCCTCTTAAGAAAACTTTTGAATTACATTGTCATCAAGGCAATATCATCTTTATCCTCAGGCTTAGACTGATCACTCTCTGATTTATCCACTTTCAATGCTATATTTTTCTCCTTTCACTTCTCACCTGCATCAATCTATCTTTGAATCACTCCTTTCTATAAGCAAGTAGTGATCCAAGAAGATTATCAATAGAATAAACATTTAAGTCTTTCAACTCTGTTGTAGCATTTATCTTTATATCATAAGTAGTAGGCAGATAATAAAGAATCTTATTTACTTTCTCAGCATTTGTTACTTACCTATCTAAAGCATGTAATGATATGACTATTTATATGAATTGTGTATACACATCAGGGATTGATTCATTTGGATTCAAATAAAATAGTTTATAATCGTATAGCAAAATATTCAATCTAGATTATTTCATCTCGTTAGTCCCTTCATATGTGATACAAAGTCTATCCTAAATTTCTTTTCTAATTCTATAGGTAGAGACACACATATAATCTTCATATTTAAGTGCAGAAAAAAAAACTATTTAAACATTTAGCATTTCACTGAGCTAAGTCTTTTTCTTTTACAATCAAGTCGGTAAATAGTTTCAGTTCTAATGCCATCTACAAGTTTAGTTGGCCTAGTGTATCCTTCCATACTATATATATATATATATATATATGATAGTAAAGCGATTAAAAAAAAGTAAACATATATATTTTCTAAAAATTGAAAGGGATGTTATCAAATAAAGGTGATCTAGTGACTGAATATCCTTTGGGTTTTTTATAGTTTCTAAAAATAGCCTTGATCATTTTCAAAAAGTTGTCTAAACCTTAATTTTGGAATGTAGGCTCTGATACCACTTGAAAGTAAGTATAGGTTATTAGACCTATTACAATTGTCCCAATTTTAACCAAGAGAGGGGGTGAATTGGTAATTTAAGTAAAAAACTTTTTGTAAATTATAGAAAACCATTTTATAATTTTAACACAATTTAATTTTTTTTTCAAAATAAACTTTTCAACCACAAAAATAAAAAGTGCAAAAAATTAAAAATGCGATAAAAATAAAAACAAAAGAACATAAAAATTTATAGTGGTTCAGTCCAACTTGACCTACGTCCACTCCTTAAAGATTCTCTCTTTAGGTATTGCACTATACCAAAGTGACTCTCTTTTTGCTCCCACATCAAGGCGCAGAATCCCTTATAATTAACCTCTCTTCGACCAATCCTCAATGAGATAGAGAACCATCCTCCTTTCATTTTCTCCTGGTGTCGACAGAGAACCCTCATCCTTTCACACCATCATGATGTCAGCAGATACCTATCATCCTTTCACATCCTTCTAGTGTTGGTAGAGAATCATATTCCTTTCACACCCACCTAATGTTGGCAGATAACTATCATCCTTTCACACCCTCCTGGTGTCAGCAGAGAATCAGATCTTCTCTGAAGACCTTCTCTAGAGTATCTTCAAATAAATAAGAAAAAGATTTGACAAACTTATAAAAAGATCCTCACCTTTAGGCAACCTTGTGAACCCTTCACAAATTTTACTTACAAGATCTCACTATCCACACTCTCAAACACTCACCCAAAACACTCTCACTCTTGATCTCAAAGAAAATATGAAGCATTCATGACAATTAGTTTTTTAGGACCTTATATATGAAAGATATAAAAAACCATTCAGAAAATTGAAAATTTCAATTTGACCATCCATGATAATACAATACGATCGCACATCGTACATACGATCAGTTTAAAATTGCTCATATAATCTTGTATGAACTAGTTTCATACTCTGGCAATCGTATATACAAACTGTCATTATACAATACGATCAGTTCAAAATTTAACCAAATCGTCCGGTACGATTCTGTACGAACTAGTTTTATACTCTAGATAACATACTATACAAACTCCATATCATACAATTCAATCTATTTTAACCAAATCAAGCTTCTTTTAGTATGAAAATGGATGAGTCCATTTGAACCTAAGATCATATAATACGAACAATTCAAAAAAATTTTACCTCTTCGTATGGACTAAATGATATGCACCCATTCTTTACTCTAGACATCATATGTAAGAACCTAAGTTTGTACAATACGAACAATTTAGAAAAATTTTGAGTTTATTCGGGATGAGTAGCTAGCCATTTCATACTCTGGATATTTCTATATGAAGGTAACTTCATATAGTACGAACAGTACTTAGAAAATTTTCCTGGTGTGATTTGTTTAACTGCTTTATGGAGGAACGATTAGGTTAAAATGTCCCAGATGATCCAAAATCATATAGTATGATTAGTTTAAAAATAAACAATTTTTTTGCACTCCTCCAATGTGTGTGTGCATGGTTACTCAATTATAATCACACTCTCTCAGACTCAAAAAATATATATAAAAATTACATACTTCAAATATAAAAAACCCTAAACTAATATGTCTTAAAGTCTTCAGCAGTGTAGAGTATGATTTGTCTGAAATGTTAGTACACATAAGAAATAAAAATAATATTTTTAATATATGTTAGAAGAAATAATAATCAATAAATAAGATTTTGAAATCATCAAAAACACTTATGATATAAAAATATAATTATGAAAACTATGCTTCAACACCTTTTAAGATTTTTTAACAAAGGTAGATGGTACTCTTATATTATAAGAGGTATGTTATGAGATTTTCTTATTTTTCTTGGATGGATATATTCAAAGGTCTAAAAATTGATGATATTATTACTAAGAGGAATTTGAATGTTCCTCTTACATGTATCCTTTGTAATAATGTTAAGGAAAATCATAATCATCTTTTTTTTAATGTGATTTATCTTTTTGCATTATTTTTAATTTAGTGTCTGGTTTGACTTATTTTATGCTTAAACTCACTTTGATTCAGGTGTTTGATTTTATTCTGACCTCTAATCTAGATAACAGTTCAAAAAAAAAATTATTACTTGATTACCTATTATTCTATATATTTTATATGGAGAGAAAGGAATAACAAGAGGTTTGTAATTAAGCATTTTTGTTATGTTATAATTTATTAAAAATGTTCTTCTAGTTAAAATTTCTTCTTGGAATTCTTTTCATTATATTAAGAACGTGGTTAAGTGATGTGTTTTTTGGTTGAGGTGTTTGGGTTATTCAGTTATTTGATTTGTTTGGCTAGGTTGGTTTGTTTTTATGATTTTGGGACAATGATTATTTGGATTCTTAGTTTTAATTCTTGGATGATTGGTTTGGTAACCAGGTCTCTACTTTAGAAGATCATCTCTATCAACTAATGATTTTAATTTCAGTCATTGGTTGGGTTGTATATCTGGAGGATCCTCCAATCTGAGTCCAGGAGTTGGGAGTTTTTGTTTTGCAATTTTTTCTGCGATTTATTTTTGTTATTAAGTTTTATGTGTGGCTCTCTATTATTATAGGGTGCTTGGATGGCAACTGGCCAAATTTTTGGATCTGGATGTTTTCCTTGAGTGATTTTGGACCTGGACTGAAGAAGTTGTTTAGTTTCATATACTGGTCTTTAAAGCAAAGGAAGTTATGGACCTAACCTAGAAAGGTTTTTTGTGCTGGATTTTGTTGTTCTGGATGAGTTGGATTTTACACTTGGTAGCACTGGTTGATTTTCTGCCTAGAGTGTGTTTTGAAGTTTGGGGTTGCTTGAGCCATTCATTAGTTTTTTTTTTTTTTTGAAAGAAAAGCAAATTGCTTCATTAATAACTAAAGAAAGAACAACATACTACATCTTATTAGCATCTGATTTCTCCTTCAACAAATTAATAAAAGAAGGAGGAACCTTATTCATGACTATATCTTCCCAAATAAAAGAACTAAAAATAGCATAGTTAGCACAAAGATCAGCTAACTTATTGTCTTCCTTATTTACACAATTAAAAATAACATAATTGAAATCTTTGATAAAAGAGCGATCTCCCAATTCATTCTCGCCTTTCCTAACAGTTGTTTGAAGGAATCTGATAACATTTTTGTTTTCTCCTTCAATGATTAGTCCCTTGTAAGCAACATTCAATCTTTAACCATATCCTTTATAAATTCAATAGCTTGAAGCTTCAATCTAGTTAAGTCCCAATGAACACAAGCATGACCAAATGCCAACAAGAATCTCTCCTTGTAGTCACAAAAAACATAACCAATCCCAGACCTGTAAGATGTTAATAGGGAAGCATCTACATTAACTTTTATCCAATTAGGTGGAAGAGGATGCCAATGATTATCCAACAACCTGACAGGTTGATTACATCCCAGATACCTGAGTTAAAATAATAAAAAGACTTTGAAATAGCAGCAAAAATCACAGCATTGGTTGCAATCACCAACGAGCTGGTCACTAGTCGACCATGAACAAACTCGTTCCTAGATTTCCATGTTGAAAAATAGGTTAACTAGCCAATGATTTTGATTATCCAACCATTTACAGAATATATCAAAAAAACTGAAATAAGGAATACTGAATCCCTAATTATTTAAATGCTGAATGACGTCCTTTAATTTCATGCATTTAGTAACAATGTGCTCAATATCTTCAACATCATCACATCCCCTTGGGCATCCGTCGTTCCCTTGTAATCTTCTATAACATAAGAAATGGTTTGTTGGAATTGCTTTGTTAAGCACTCTCCACCAAAATGTTTCAACTCTTGGAATGAGTTTTGATTATTTTAATCAGGTCCAACCAGTAAAATCTGAATTATAGAGCTCCAAAGCTTCGGTTGCCAAAGCCGAAACTGACCTACCGGAAATCCTATGAATGAAATCCAATTGGTTTTCTGAACAATAGATGAAATTTGTATACTAGTAATCAGATTTACAAGTTCTTCACCAAAGCATTTTTTAGGCATCCTGACATCCCAGCAACTGTTGAAAATGAACATATCAAATAATGAATTACTTCTCTCCATTGAATGCAAATGTTGGCCATTTCTCAATGCTTTTATCCATTAACCAAGTATCTTTGAAGACATAAACTGATTTACCATTGTCAATTCTCCATTTGACAAATGGTTTAAGAAATTCCCCTCCATTACAAATTAACTTCCAAGTAGCAAAACCTGTTCTTACCGAAGTCTCTTCATAAAAAAATTGAACCATATTTAGGGAAAATAACCTTATGCATTAATGATTCTCTGTCTTGGTAATATCTCCAAGCCAATTTGGCTCTTAATGCACCAGCTTTTTTAGAACATGATATTATTCCTCGGCCCCATAATTTTTCGGTCTACACATTAGATTCCATCTCACATAGTGAAGTCTAGCACCTCCATCCTTTTTCGTTCCATATAAAGCTTCTGAACAAATTATTTATTTCATTCAAAACACCCTTCAGAACCAATGAGAGTGTAGAATGAAAAGTAGTGAAATGCTTCTTTAGAGGTTTTTCCCTTCTTTTAGGGCAGGTTGTCTTTTTGGTATTTTTGTATTTGTTTCCTAGCAACATTTTGTAAGTTATTTTAGTTTTTCATACCAATCTTTTGTATTAATCTATTTTGTAACCCTTTTATTTTTAATGAATTTGGACATGATTGCCCCTAATTTTTTCAAAAAAAAAAAAAATAAAATTGATGAAATAGTACAATAGCATAGATTCTTGTTTCTTTTTTTTTTTTTGGAGAAAAAATCATTGAAAAAAGTAAATATCATAATTTAGTGAAATATAATATGATATTTGCATGTTGGTTGAGTGCTTTGACTATCAATTAAGAGGTCTTAGGTTGAGTCTTATGTATGTGACGTGTGTGTGAATTTGACTTAATTGGCTTGTGTCCAAAAAAAAAAATTTAAACGCAATGAATTTAGGAAAAATAAGAGAGAAAAATAATAATAAATTAGAGAGAGAAAATTTGTAATCATTTTCTTAAATTTTGAACAAGTTGAGTCTAGCTTTAATCATAGCAAATTTGAGCCTTACTCGTCGCTCAAAAAAATAGCTCGTACTAGAGCTTCACTCATATGTTTTTTCTCATGCTCTAAAGCTTGGCTCGAAATGAAATTGAGGTGAGAGCTGTGCTTTATCGTTGTCGCGAAAGTTATGGCCTTTGGCTAGAATGTTGTATTTATTTATTTATTTATTTTAGTTGTTTTTTTTTTTTGGGGAAATTATGGGCTTAGCCCTTTCCATTAAATTGAAATAGTTACATGTAATAGAAACTACTGTAAAGATAAAACTTTACCAAAACAAGGATGAAAAGACTATAAAAAAAATGGGGAAGAGACATACAAAACTCCCCAAGAAGAAGCCAACAGCAAAAATAAAAGAACAGGAAGAGAAGATAAAAACAACATCACCATAAACAGTGGGTACCATAATGACCCACGGGCTCAGGATTTGCCGCTCTCTCTACCTGGTTGCAAATTGTATAGCCCGAATAATAATCTGCTCTCCAAAGGAGAAAATGACAAATCTGTCATCCTTGACCAGCATACCAGCCATCACAAACTGCCAAAAAATACCATCCCAATCCTTCTTGCTGTCAACCGAAAAATACAAACAGCAGACCCACAAGCATGTCAGAGCATATCCATGTAAACCTCCCTTCCTTTCCACTTAGTAATCTTACCAAAAACAACGGCTTTGATTTTATGCACTAGAGTAGCAGAAGACTCCACATTACTGCCAAACTTTCTTTTATTCCTTTCCCTCCATGAGTAATAAACATCACAACAAATGAGCAAGAAATAAAACTCTTTTCCCTTCTTAATCTTTTCATCTATATACTCAAACAATTGTAAGAATGTAGGTATGAATAGCATGTTTCCCAAATTAAGAAATAAAGATTTAATAACAGCAAATGCATAATCACATTCAAACAAAATATGACTAGCCGTTTCATTTCCAAAATGACAAAAGGCGCAATTTGGATTGACATCCATTCCCCTACTTCTCAGAATATTAGCCGTTTTAATACCACCAGCTAGTGCCATCCAGCAAAAGGATGAATAACGAATGGTATAATGTTTATGCCACACGAAATGCCACCCAATTTGTTTTATAATAATCTTTGTAATAAAAATCTCTAAAATCCTGTTGATTTGCTTTCTTACCCGAGCCCCAAAAAATATTATTATGACTGTCCAGCATAACAGGGATATCAGATAATGCTCGATATACAGTTACAGGTAATTGGTTAGGCAAATTCCAACCATTCTCGTTAAGAATAACCTCAATACAAGCGTTCACAGGAAATGAGCCAAGAAGTGGCAGAACATCCTCAACTTCATTAAGCCGCTTATCCTTGTACCAGTGATCCCAGTAAAGAGCAAACTTAGAGTGCACAGTCACTCTAAAATGAAAATTACCTTTCGCAGAACAGGCATCCTTACAAATATTTTTCCAGAATTTGGTATCTTTAGTACCCGGTTCCTTCCATGGGGAAATGTAAATATGAGATATCCACTTGGCAAGGGGGCTAGGATAATTATACATCCTAATAATAAGAGCACAGTTGTAACTAAATTGGAGAGAATTAAGAGAGGGTAAACCTAAACCCCCCATAGGCTTAGGTTTACATGTGTTTCTCCAAGAGATAAGATGAATTTTCTTGGCACTAGTATCTCCAAAATAAAGAAATTTAGCACATACTCTATCAATTTGCTTAAGGATAGTTTTAGGTATAATGCTGCCCCTTATCCAATATGCAATAGTATTCCAAATGGTATAACGTAAGAATTGGAGTCTACCCGCAAAAGATAAAGCCTTAGCTTTCCACCCAGATAACTTCTTAATCACACTTTCCAGAAGCCGAGAGAAGTTAGCTAACTTGGGATTGTAGGGGGAGATGGGGACCCCTAGATAGAACATTGATGTGGATGGAGCATTAATATTAAGGATGGAACAAATCTCTTCAGCATTAGTACATGCAGGTGGAAGAATGATTGAACTTTTATGGAAGTTCACTGAGAGACCCGTGGCATACATGAAGCAGTGCAGTATTTGATTGAGCACATCGCAATTATGGCTGCTAGCTTTCCCAAATAGTATCAGATCATCAGCATACATGAGGTGAGAAAACCTATAGCTTCCAATATCAATAGCTTCAAATCTATTTTCAGTTAGATTGCAATCAAGTAAACATGACAAAGCATCCATTACAATGCAAAAAAGATAAGGACTTAACGGACAGCTCTGTCTAAGTCCAGAGGTGGAGGAGAAGAAGTCTTCAAGGGAACCATCGATACATAAGGAAAACCAAACATCCATAATGCAAGCTTCGATCCACTTAACAAAGATAGCTGGGAATCCTTTTTGAAGCATCCTAGCTAAAAGGAATTCCCTAGAGACGCTATCAAAAGCTTTTTTGATATCCAACTTCACACACATAAGCTTGAATTTTGAAAATTTCCTAGAGTATTGGAGGATCTCATTCACAAGCAATACATTATAAGTGGAAACTCTGTTAAGGATGAACCCAGATTGATTTTCTTTAATAATAAGCGGCATAATATTTTTCATCCTCCCTGCAAGAACTTTAGCAATGATTTTGTAAATGGTATTACAGAGAGCAATGGGACAAAAATTTGCATTATCACTAGCATTACTAGATTTGGGTATCAGGGTGATAGCCGTAGCTTTAGCAGCTCGAGGCATGTAAGGATTACTATAAAAATATTTAACAGCAAGGCAAACCGCATGACAAGTAATGAGCCAAGTGGACTTAAAGAATTCAAAATTATACCCGTCAGGTCTTGGAGAGGAATTAGAAGCTCCCGAGAAAACAACAGTCTTGATCTCCTTATCAGAGAAAGGAGAAGAAAGGAAGTTAACGTACTCATCAGGGATGAGATTTCCAGCAGGAAATAGATTGATGTTGAAGCCAAGATTCCTAGGAGCATTATAAAGCCGTTGAAAATAAGATATAGTATCATTTATTGCTTCAGGCACAGAGGAATTATTCTTGGACATAGCCAAGGTGATAGCCATTTTTTTATAACTTCTCCTCATACGTATCCTAGAGTAGAGAAATTTGAGATCATCCTCTCCTTGCACTAACCACTTGGCCTTAGCTCTCTGATACACCCAGAAAAACCATAAGGAATTGATAGCAGCCAACTCCTGATTGATTTTTTTAAGCTCAGTGGAAGTATTAATTAAATTTACTTCATCCTGCAAACGATCAATACAAGCAGCTTGCATATCATGTATCCGCCTTATATTATCAACCATAGAGTTGGAAGAGGCCCAACATTTCCCTTTCACTTCCCCTTTAAGTAATTTAAGTTTGGAACACAAATCCACAAGTGGATTACCTTTAGCTTTAACAGTAAAAATATGAAATAAAAGATACCAGAAGTGCTCAATTTTTAACCAATAGTTTTTGAACTGGAAATGATGATGAGATAGAGTTTTAATTCCAGAATTGAGTATAATGGGACAGTGATCAGAACCATCCGGATTCTTCACTATGTAATAAGAATCAGGATAAGATTGAAGCCAATCCTCATTTATCAGCATACGATCTAATTTGATATGAATAAGACTATCTGTCCTTTGATTAAACCACGTAAAAGCAGGACCAATAGAAGCCAAATCACTCAAATTAGAATAAAAAATGAAGCTATTGTTTGAATAGTTGCTATTTGAATGATTTATATTTGTGCAACTTATGTAGTTTTGATGATTCCAAACATTATTGTTCAGATGTATAGTTATCTCCTAACAATTTTAGAAGATTTGCACTTGCTCTTGTGTGTACTAACATTTCAGGAAAATCAGACTCCAGACTACGAAAACTTCAAATCAAATTCAACATATGATATTTTGTTTATTTGAAGTTTGTCTTTTCTTTGAATTAATTTTGAAAGGGAGTGATTGTAATTGAGTGAATAAAATCTCACACACACAAATTAGGAGATCATGAAATTCAATACTGATCGTACAGGATGATAATTATCGTACTGGACGATCTGTCAGTTATCTCCTATAGAGCACTTGGAACGAATAGGAACTTGCTTTAAAAATTTTTTTTTCTAAGTCCTATTCGTCCAGGACGAATTTTAATATCGTCCCGGATGATGGGTTCTCTGTAAAATTTCGTCCATACAAATTTTACCATCGTACGAGGCGACCAGCTCTCTGGAAAAATTTCGTCCAGACGAAAATAATTATCGTACCGGACGATCAGCTCTCTGGAAAATTTTCGTCCAGACGAAACCAAATTATCATCCCCGGCGATTGGTCCTCTGGAAAATTTTCGTCCAGACGAAATAAATAATCGTTCAGGACGATCGGCTCTCTGGAAAATTTTCGTCCAGACGAATATATTTTCGTCCAAACGATAAACCGACTTAGGACAGTTTTCAGCAGTTTCTAGAACCGACCTTGTAATAACCGTTCGTACTGGACGAACCTAGTTCGTACAGGACGATCAGCTGTACGAAGTCATTTCGTACACATATACAAATTGGGTCGTTTCAGATCGTTTAAGTAAAATCGTCCAGGATGATCCAGGATCGTACGGGACGATCCACTGCGTACAGAATTGGAAATTTGCAGTTTTTGGGCGGTTTTTCATGTCTTTTGTATAAATAGTCCAAATTAGACTGCCACCCAATCTTTTTGTCATTTGATCTTCGTGCCTATTGAGAGAATAGCCAAGGGGAGAGTGGAAGAGAGCATTCAAAGGAGGATTCCTACCATTGGAGCAAGAAGGCTTCACTTGGATTGCTAAGGTAAGAATCTCTACTTGTGAAATTGGATTTCTTCACTCTTTTCTTTCTTCCTTCTAGATTCTTGTGAGAAGATCATTCAAGAAGGTCCGGTTTTCTGCCGACACTTGGAGAGTGTGAACAGACGAGGGTTCTCTGCCTACACTAGGAGAGTGTAAAAGGAAGAAGGTTCTCTGCCTACACTTGGAGAGTGTGAACAGCCGTAGGGTTCTCTGCCCACACTAGGAGAGTGTGAAAGGACGACGGTTCTCTGCCCACACTAGGAGAGTGTGAAAGGACGACGGTTCTCTGCCGCACCGGGGAGTGGTGAAAAGAGTGTTTTGTACAGGCTTCTCCGCCTTGCTGTGGGTGCTAAAGGAGAGTCACTTTGTGGTATTAGTGCAATACTCAGAGGGTGCCTCTGAGGAGTGGATGTAGGTCTTGTTATAGACCGAACCACTATAAATCTGGTGTCATTTACTTTATTGCTTTTACGTTTCCGCATTTTAAATTTCAGTTTTAACAACTCTGTGGTTGAAAAACATTTTTCTACAAACTTTAAAAGAAAATTTTATTTCGGTTCAACTTTATCATTAAGAGGGTTTAAAATTTTAAAACTACCAATTCACCCCCCTCTTGGTAGCCGTGGGACATTTACTTAGGCTTAACAACCTAATTACTAGACTCAACAAGTGGTATCAGAGCATTGTTTCAAAATCATAAGTTTGAACTACTTTTTGATTAACGTAGATGGCTACATTTGGAAACCGAAACACACCTGAGGGTTACTCTATCACTAGACCTCCACTGTTTGACAATATTCCTTTTGATTTTTGGAAAACACGCATGTCTACTTTCTTACAGTCACTTGATTATCGCATGTGGATGTTAGTCCAGGAAGGTTACACAAAACCAACTAGATTAGTTGATGGAATTAGGGTAGATACACCCTATGCAGATTGGACTATAGAAGAACGTGACTTAGCACAATTAAATGCGAAATGTTTAAATAGTTTCTTTTGTGCTTTAAAATCTGAAGACTACATGCGAGTTTCCACTTGTAAAAGCGGAAAAGACATATGGGATAGACTTTGTATTACTTATGAAGGGACAAATGAAGTTAAGCAATCAAGACTCAATATCTTGTTACATGACTACGAATTATTTCGCATGAAACCTAATGAATCAATATCTGACATGTACACAAGATTCACTCAAATTGTCACCTCTTTGCATGCACTTGGTAGGGAATTAACTAATGCTGAAATGGTTAATAAGATTCTTCGTTGTTTACCTACTGCATACGATGCTAAAATTACTGCAATTACAGAGTCAAAAGATCTGAACATTTATTCTATTGACAATCTTCTTGGTTCACTCATTGCTTACGAGCAAGGAGTAAGTCAAAGAAAGATTGATGCAGGTGAACCAAGAAAGGACAAGAATATTGCACTAAATGTGGAAGAGTCAGAAAGTGAACACTCACAACCTGAGGATGAAGATGATATAGCACTGATGACTAGACAATTCAAAAGCTTTTTAAAGAGGAAGCAGAAGAGACGCCAGCAATGGAATAGAGGTAAGTATAACAGAAATGACAAGGTTTCTAATGAAGTGATTTGTTATGAATGCAGGAAACCAGGTCATATAAAGACTGATTGTCCAAAACTCAAAGCCACTCCTAGCAAGGAGAAGGTAGAGGAGAAACCAATGGTAAAGAAGGGCAAGAAGAAGTTTCAAAAGGCTTTTTGGGCGGACTCAGCTTCAGACTCATCTGAGACTGAAAAAGAAGAAGAAGTCACCAACCTTTACTTGATGGCAGATAAACCTGAACAATCAGATCAAGAAGAGGTATGCGATTTAACTTATAATGAATTGTTTGAAGTTTCTGAACACATGCATGATGCATATAGGAAAACGAAAAAGATGCATGCTAGTTTAGTTTTAGAATTGGAAGAGCTTAATAAGGAACACGAAATCCTTAGGAAAGATCATGCTTTAATTGATAGCAACCACATGAAACTACTTGATGAATATGATGACTTGAATAAAAATTTTGAGAATTTAAAATCATCCTATGCTGAACTTGAAAAAGAATTTGAGAAATTTAAGGATGAATCTGAGCACAAGACATATAGAGTCAATTATACAAATCGAATCTTGGAGGAAATGAATTCATTTTAAAAACTTACTATAAGAGCTCTCGAGGATAATAGGAACCCCCCTAAACTTGAAGATTTTACAAATCCTAAGTATTATCCTAAATTCATGAAATCCCTTAGAAGACAATCATATGAAAGAAAACATAGGAATATTTTTCCTAATGTTAAATGTAACAATTGTGGATTTTTGGGACATATATCTCACACCTGCACTTTAAAGATGAAACCTAATTTGGTGTGGAGAACTAAGATGCATAAACCTAGACATATCAAACATGCATCTGATTATAAATTTCATAAAGGTGAACCCAAACTAGTTTGGGTTCCCAGGTCTAACATTTGAGAATTTTGCAGGAATACTCTCACACAAGACCTCGTGAGAGTATATGGTACCTGGACAGCGGATGTTCTAAGCACATGACTGGAGATACTGCTCAATTCATAACGCTGGAAGCCAGGAGTGGAGGCAAGGTTACACTTGGAGATAATACCACAAAGAAAGTGGTTGGATCAGGTATGATTGGAAATTTGAAAAACTTTTTCATAGATAATGTTTTATTAGTTGAAGGCTTAAAACATAATTTGCTTAGCATAAGTCAGCTATGTGGTAAGGGCTATAATGTAAAATTTTTACCTACTAGCTGCATAATTAGTCTAAATGGGAAAATTATTTTAAATGGAAAAAGGGTGAACAATGTTTACATGCTAGATTTAAATTGTATTCAATCTCCTACTGCCTTTTGTTTGAAAACTGTTTCTGATGAATCATGGCTTTGGCATAGGAGACTTTGTCATTCTAGTATGAAAAATCTTAGAAAAATTACCCAAAAGAATTTGGTGAGAGGAATACCTAAACTAGACTTTACTAAGGACCATCTGTGTGATGCATGTCAATTAGGAAAACAAGTGAAGTCCTCTTTTAAGTCCATTAAAGATCTTAGGACCAATAAACCTTTAGAAATTCTACACATGGATCTTTTTGGACCAGTAAGCACTGTTAGTCTAGGAGGAAAGGTATATGGATTTGTTATAGTAGATGATTTTTCAAGATTCACCTGGGTTAAGTTTCTTTTTCATAAGAGTGAATCATTTGAGGAATTCAGAAATTTTTCAACTTGGATACAAAGAAAACTAGGATGTGAAATAATTTCTATACAAAGTGATCATGGAGGAGAATTTGAAAATGAAAGATTTGAAGATTTCTGTAAAGAAAAGGGGATTGATCACAATTTTTCTGCACCTAGAACTCCTCAACAAAATGGAGTAGTTGAAAGAAAGAACAGAACATTAATAGAAGCCGCCCGAGCAATGTTAGCAGAATACTCACTTCCTAGATATTTTTGGGCTGAGGTGGTTAGCACTGCATGCTATGTTCTGAATAGGGTGAATGTGAGATCAAATTTGAATAAAACACCCTATGAGTTGCTAAAAGGAAGAACACCAAATTTGTCTCATTTGCATGTATTTGGTTGCAAGGTGTTCATACATAATAATGGAAAATCTGCCTTAGGAAAATTTGATCCAAAATCAGATGAAGGAATTTTTGTTGGATATTCAAGTGTTGGAAAATCTTATAGAGTATTCAACAAAAGAACTTTAGTCATTGAAGAAACCACACATGTTGTTTTTGATGAAAATGGAAATATGGAAGAGCCAAAAGTTGTTGAAAAAGAAATTGAAGAAAACTCCCAAAAGATTGATAGATTAAATTTGGAAGAAAATGTGGAAGAAAATTTAGAAAGAGAAGACCCTTTGCCTAGAGATTTGAGATTTTCTAAAAACCACCCAAAGGAATTAATCATAGGTGAACCAAGTGAGGGTGTTAGAACTAGGCGTGGATTAAACAAGGAAGTCAATCATTCAGCCTTTATTTCAACTGTTGAACCCACTAACATTGATCAAGCACTTTCAGATGAATTTTGGATATTGGCCATGCAAGAAGAGTTGAATCAATTTGTAAGAAATAAAGTTTGGGAACTAACTACAAGGCCAAAAGATCAAAGTGTTGTTGGAACCAAGTGGGTGTTCAAGAATAAAATGAATGACTCAGGAGTAGTCATTAGAAATAAGGCTAGATTAGTAGCTAAGGGGTATAATCAAATTGAAGGAATTGATTTTGAGGAAACTTTTGCCCCTGTAGCTAGACTTGAAGCAATTAGGGTTTTACTAGCCTTTGCCTGTTTTAAAGGTTTTAAATTGTTTCAAATGGATGTCAAAAGTGCCTTTTTAAATGGAGTAATTGAAGAAGATGTTTTTGTAGAACAACCTCCAGGTTTTGAAAATTCTAAATTTCCAAATCATGTTTTCAAATTAAAAAAGGCATTATATGGATTGAAACAGGCACCTAGGGCTTGGTATGAGAGGTTAAGCACCTTCCTACTTGAAAGATCTTTTGAAAAAGGAAGTGTGGATACAACTCTCTTTTTAAGGAAAATTGGAAAGGATATACTTATTGTTCAAATTTATGTGGATGACATCATCTTTGGATCTTCAAATAAACATCTTTGTGATGATTTTTCTAAAACAATGAGTAGTGAATTTGAAATGAGTCTAATGGGAGATTTAAATTACTTTCTAGGATTTAGCATTAAGCAACTTGAGGAAGGTACTTTTCTTAGTCAAACCAAATATATTAAGGACATCCTCAAAAAATATGAAATGGACAATGCTAAACCTGTTAGTACACCAATGAGTTCTTCAGTTCAGTTGGATAAAGACCTTAAGAGAAAATCTGTTGATCAAAAGAAATTTAGAGGGATAATTGGATCTTTACTTTACTTGACTGCTAGCCGACCAGATATTATGTTTAGTGTTTGCCTATGTGCTAGATTTCAATCAGATCCAAAAGAATCACATTTGACAGCAGTGAAAAGGATTTTAGATATCTACTAGGAACTCAAAACTTAGGAATTTGGTATCCTAAGTTTAGCTCTTCATTTGAAATTATTGGTTACTCAGATTCTGACTTTGCAGGCTGTAGAGTGGATAGGAAAAGCACTTCTGGAACATGTCAATTCATTGGAAATTCATTAGTTTCATGGTCTAGTAGAAAACAAAATTCAGTGGCACTATCTACTGCAGAAGCAGAATACATTGCATTAGGAAGTTGTGTGGCACAAGTACTTTGGTTAAAACAACAGTTGATTGACTTAGGATTAACTATAGGCACTATTCCAATTTATTGTGACAATACTAGTGCTATTTGCATTTCCAAAAATCCTATTCAACATTCTAGAACCAAACACATTGATATAAGACATCATTTCATAAGGGATCATGTATCCAAAGGAGAAATTGAACTCATTCATGTTTCAACTGAAAATCAACTTGCAGACATTTTTACAAAACCTTTAGCCTTTGATACCTTCAGTACTTTAAGAACAAGGCTTGGTGTTATTGATTTGAATGCTTAACCAAAATGTCTTTGCAACATTGATACTTGTTGTGTTTTGTTTTTGTAATTTTATAAATTTTGTGTGTTTTTGAATGAATTGTTTTTGGATTTATGATTTTGTCTTATGTTTTCTGTATTTTTGATTGTTTTTGTTGATTTTGTTAAATTAAAAAATTCAAAATTAAATTTTTTTTTTTGGAGGAAATCGTCCAGGACGAAATATTTTCGTACGGGACGATGTGTAAAGAAACAGTTTGCACGAATTTAAACCGTTTTGAGAGCAGTTTTTTATTGGATCGTCTGTACGATCTGTGATCGTCCAGTACGAAAATTTTTTTTTCTCAAACGTCGGGACGATTGAATGCAGCGGTTGAGTGGATAAGACAGTTTTTAATACGAACTTCGTCTGTACGAAATTTTTTTTTGTCTGTACGAACATGTGTCGATTCATTGTAGGGGACGGTTTTCAAGAGTCATTAAAACGAAACGCTTTTCGATCGTCTGTACGAAATGTTTTCGTATGTACGATCGGTCAAGTCAAAAAGCCTGTACGAAGGGACGCATCGTAAGTTGTGTTGAATACGAAAAGCCGTTACATTTTGGATGAATTGGATCGTCTGTACGAAATTACTTCGTCCAGACGAACGATAATTTTTCGTCCAGGACGAATATTTTCGTCCAGGACGAACGTATCGTTTTTCTTTAAATATGAAGGCTTTCAAACTTGACAATCACACTTTCAAAATATCTTTTTCAATCCCTTTCTACATCAAATCAACTATGGCCTCCTCTAGCAAAAGACAAAAAGTTTTGGTGAAGAAACCTAACAGGAATGCCCCAGACAACTTTCTTTCCAAGGCAAATGAGGAATCTTTTCCTCGTTTTGCATCCGCAAAAATCACTCCGTCTCGCATTCTTATCCAAACGGAGTTGAAATTTCGGGTATTGCACCTCTTCGCCTCAACTCAATTTCAGTTCATTCTTTCTCTTGTCCACTTCTATAATAAGCAAACCTACCATTACTTCCTAGCCAACATGAGTTTCAATTCTGACCACTCTATCATTAGTTCTTTTGTTTTTAAGAAAAAAGTTGAGATCACCAAGCACGACCTTGGTGCATTTTTAAACTTAAGGACTGAAGGATATAGAGCCCACACCCTAATGTCAGAAAACATCTTCCATTGGTTTGAAATCAATAGGGTAATTAGAGAAAATGCAATTGACAATCATGTTGCTAGAGTGGCCGGTATGACCCAAGATGCCCGAATCATCCAGCATATCCTTAGATCCTCAATTATTCCTAAAGCTGGTGATAGGATTAACATTACTCCTCTCCTTTCTTGTCTAACTTTTTTAATCATGAAAAGACAACCTATTGATGAAGCCCAACTCATCCTAGATCATATCTATGGGCTTTCAGAAATAGGACATCCTGATTAGAAGAGGAAGAAGAACATTTCTTTAGGGCACTTAATTACTTATATTTTGGAGAAGAAGTACAATATAGTGCATCCTGATGAGGAATATGAAGAGCCAGTTTACTACAACGATGCATCATTCAGACTGCTCTTCAAGGAGGAAAAAGAAAAAGAAAAAGCACATGGCAGTGCTTCAGAAGAAGAAGAAGAAGGAGTGCAAGCTTCTGCTTCTCAATCAGATTACCAGAATCTGATTGAGAGATTTGATAGACTAGAGACTCACATTGATCAAAGGTTTGATCAGTTTGATGCTCACCTTACGCAGCAGCAACATGACATTGGTAATATTAGAGATGAAGTTCATGAAATAAATACCAATGTAATGTTGATGGCCTCCTACTTCAACCTCTTTGGCGGCATTCCTCCTCCTCCTCCTCCAGAACAGTAGAAGTTTTTTTTTATGTGTGTCTGTTGTATTTTTTTTGTTTTGTTTGTTGTATTGTTATGTTTTTGTTTAAGTTCAATGTTTTTATGTAATTTTTTTTTAATCAATGAAAGTTTGTTTGTTTTAGATTTGTTTTGAAATGTGGCTAATCTTTATGAATTTCATTAATATTGTTTTTAATCTACATTGTGCTTAAATTTGATTGTAATATGAGATTATCTATATTAGAAAATCTAGACTTTCTAAATTTATAATTTGTTTATAACTTGTTGTATTTAGAATTTTTAAATTCATGTCTATTCATTTAGACTATATAAAAGTTAATATTGTTATTACAATTTTGATGTTTTCTTATTTTGTATTTCTATGCTCAAATGATATTTATGCACATAGAAATATTTGAAATCTTAGATTATAGATTTTGGAAAGAATTGGTCAAATTACTCTTGAACATTGTACAAATGTACAAAAATCAAAAGGGATTCGCAAAAATTTGCAAAGTGAAAAAGAGGCACAAAATAAGCCCAACCAAAGAAAAATGCACAAAAATGTGCTCCAAAACTTTGAAAAGATGTGCAAAGCACCACATGAGGTAATTCTCTTCTTTCCAAATTCGTTTAATCTCTTAATTCAAGTTGATCTACTGTTCATTTATATTCTATTGAACTTTGAAATATAGAATTTTTTTTTACATCTCACTTGTAATGATTTTCAATAATCAAAATGTCTAAATCGAATAATGTCTTTGATAAATTCTTCTTACTTACAATGTTATATCATTTCATAAATTTTATGAATTTCTATGATTGACCTAATATCTTTAGTTTAAAATTGCATACCCTATGTCAAATCACAATTTAGATTAAATTTTAACAATGAATTTCATATTATTATTTACATTTCTTGTCTTTTTCTTCTTCACTTTTTGTTGCTGTCAAAAAAGGGGAGAAATTATTATGTTTGTGTTTGTGTTTTTGTGGGTTTTTGTGGTTTGTGTTTTCTGTGTTTTTGTGGTTTGTGTTTTCTGTTAAAATTTTTGAAAAACAAAAATATTGTTCTTTAATGCCTCCTTATTTTAATGTACTCATAAATTCAGGGGGAGTTTAGGAGATAAGAGATTTGTTTTAACTTGAAACCATACTAATAATAATTGTTTTGCTATCATCAAAAAGGGGGAGATTGTTTGAATAGTTGCTATTTGAATGATTTATATTTGTGCAACTTATGTAGTTTTGATGATTCCAAACATTATTGTTCAGATGTATAGTTATCTCCTAACAATTTTAGAAGATTTGCACTTGCTCTTGTGTGTACTAACATTTCAGGAAAATCAGACTTCAGACTACGAAAACTTCAAATCAAATTCAACATATGATATTTTGTTTATTTGAAGTTTGTCTTTTCTTTGAATTAATTTTGAAAGGGAGTGATTGTAATTGAGTGAATAAAATCTCACACACACAAATTAGGAGATCATGAAATTCAATACTGATCGTACAGGACGATATTTATCGTACTGGACGATCTGTCAGTTATCTCCTATAGAGCACTTGGAACGAATAGGAACTTGCTTTAAAAATTTTTTTTTCTAAGTCCTATTCATCCAGGACGAATTTTAATATCGTCCCGGACGATGGGTTCTCTGTAAAATTTCGTCCATACGAATTTTACCATCGTACGAGGCGACCAGCTCTCTGGAAAAATTTCGTCCAAACGAAAATAATTATCGTACCGGACGATCAGCTCTCTGGAAAATTTTCGTCCAGACGAAACCAAATTATCGTCCCCGGCGATTGGTCCTCTGGAAAATTTTCGTCCAGACGAAATAAATAATCGTCCAGGACGATCGGCTCTCTGGAAAATTTTCGTCCAGACGAACATATTTTCGTCCAAACGATAAACCGACTTAGGACAGTTTTCAGCAGTTTCTAGAACCGACCTTGTAATAACCGTTCGTACTGGACGAACCTAGTTCGTACAGGACGATCAGCTGTACGAAGTCATTTCGTACACATATACAAATTGGGTCGTTTCAGATCGTTTAAGTAAAATCGTCCAGGACGATCCAGGATCGTACGGGACGATCCACTGCGTACAGAATTGGAAATTTGCAGTTTTTGGGCGGTTTTTCATGTCTTTTGTATAAATAGTCCAAATTAGACTGCCACCCAATCTTTTTGTCATTTGATCTTCGTGCCTATTGAGAGAATAGCCAAGGGGAGAGTGGAAGAGAGCATTCAAAAGAGGATTCCTACCATTGGAGCAAGAAGGCTTCACTTGGATTGCTAAGGTAAGAATCTCTACTTGTGAAATTGGATTTCTTCACTCTTTTCTTTCTTCCTTCTAGATTCTTGTGAGAAGATCATTCAAGAAGGTTCGGTTTTCTGCCGACACTTGGAGAGTGTGAACAGACGAGGGTTCTCTGCCTACACTAGGAGAGTGTAAAAGGAAGAAGGTTCTCTGCCTACACTTGGAGAGTGTGAACAGCCGTAGGGTTCTCTGCCCACACTAGGAGAGTGTGAAAGGACGACGGTTCTCTGCCCACACTAGGAGAGTGTGAAAGGACGACGGTTCTCTGCCGCACCGGGGAGTGGTGAAAAGAGTGTTTTGTACAGGCTTCTCCGCCTTGCTGTGGGTGCTAAAGGAGAGTCACTTTGTGGTATTAGTGCAATACTCAGAGGGTGCCTCTGAGGAGTGGATGTAGGTCTGGTTATAGACCGAACCACTATAAATCTGGTGTCATTTACTTTATTGCTTTTACGTTTCCGCATTTTAAATTTCAGTTTTAACAACTCTGTGGTTGAAAAATATTTTTCTACAAACTTTAAAAGAAAATTTTATTTCGGTTCAACTTTATCATTAAGAGGGTTTAAAATTTTAAAACTACCAATTCACCCCCTCTTGGTAGCCGTGGGACATTTACTTAGGCTTAACAACCTAATTACTAGACTCAACAGCTATTAAAGTCATGAAGCTTATTTTGAACAAGAACATTCCCTCCTAACTTCTTAGAAGGAAATCTACAGCAATTAAAATCACCCATAAGAATCCAAGGAATCCCATCAGTCGGAGAAATGTTTTTTAGATCTTCCCAAAGCAGTTTCCTATCTTCCAGCGAATTTGAAGCATATACAACCGAGAGAAGAAAAGGGGAGTTATTCCCAAAAGACACCATCCCCGCAATCAATTGGGAAGAGAAAAAAAGGGGGTTAAAAGTTACCCGATCCTGGCACCATTTAATCCAAATTCTCCCAGAAGAAGCACAGTGAAAATTATTACAGCTCGATTCAAAGTCATAAATCAAGCGATTGTTATAAAAACTCCCATCCAAGAGGCTAGAAAGCTGAATACGATTTTCCAAGATATAGATCATATCAAGGTTTAAATTTTTAACTTACATTTTGCAGAGAGACACCTTATTAGAGGCAGAAAAACCTCTAATATTCCACGCAGCAATTGAAGGACAAATCATTTATGTTTAGAGGTGGAAGTGGGTGGCTTTTTAGTTCCCTTCCCTCTAGTACTTTTGGGTTGGGGAGATTTCTTTTTTTTTTTTCCCTTTGTCATTAGCAATATGATCCGAATAGGAGTAGCTTTCATTATCAGAACCTGTAAATGCTAAATCCTCTGCTCCCTGAAGGGAGGAATACTTGTTGGTAGTTTGTATGCTGGGAGGATTTAAGGATAGAATTTTCAAATTTTTCACCTCTCCTACACCATCTTCAGTGGGAGAATTAAGGTTAGGTATCTTAAGATTAACATCTGTCGGTTGTTCATGAGATTCTGAATGAACAGTTTCAATAATGGGAGAAGGAGAATCCACCATATTCAGAGAAGTGGTGGATTTAGGAGGCTCAACATTTTCCACTGGAACAACAACTGTAGTAGAAATTTTTGTAGGAGATGTAGATGATATTCCAACTTGAGGTGGTACCATGGATAGCACAGAAGTGGTAGCTGCTTGATTAATGGAGATTGTGGCCGGCTTATTCACAGGGACGTATCTTTGATTTGGAGTTTGAGCTCGCAATTGAGATTTATTGCGAGGATTACGTAAGGTACTACGCCCCCTGATTTTTGTGTTCACATTTTGCTCAGCATTTTGAGATAGGGGGCATTGGGCAGATGCGTGAGCAAGCGACGCACATGAAGTGCATGGAATAGGCTTCCATTCATATTGAATCTGAAGATTGATGACCTCCCCTTCTATAGATACAGCCACAGTTTCCGGAAAGTGAGATGTAGTGTTAACTTGAATGCAAATCCTAGCATAAGTTAATCTTGTTTTAGCTGCACTTAAGGAATCCACAGCGATCAGTATGCCTATTTTAGATGCGATTTTGGAAATTCCTTCCGAATTCCAACAAACTAAAGGCAGATTATACACCCTAACCCAAATCGGAACCGAGGTGAAATTTTCCCTTGTAGGATGAAAGTTTTTGGTCCACTTTTCAAAAATAAAGGGTTTTCCATGAAAGAACCACGAACCTTTAGACCACACCATATCAAAATCCTCCAGCAGTGAAAATTTGAAGAGGAAAAACCCATCAGTAAGAGCAATGAGTTGAAATGTACCTTTGAGCTTCCAAATACGGCTAGCAGTTTCCTTAAGTGCTTCATAGTAAGGCCTCTTACCGATTGAGTATCCTACTAGGCAGAGACTCCATTCAGTAGCGAAAACATCAGTAAAGTCTTTGTTAAAAGGGATGATCTCCTTTGGTGTTTCAATGAGGGAAATAGGAATATGGGGAGAAGAAGGAGCTGGCTCAGAAATGATATTAGACCACAGACGGTCTAGCACTTGACGATGAGGGGATTTAGTCTTTGAAGAGGAGGCTACAGTGTTTGACAAAGGAGGAAAATGACTGTCATCTAGCCGACCAGACTGTTCCATGGTGGCCACCGGTGGAAAGCCGGTGGCGGCCAGGGAAAAAAAGAGGAATCGCAAAGTCGCAACGGAGGGGAAGGCGGCTAGGGCACACCCGCACTTTTTCCAGCAGCCCAACTTTCAATCACATTGAATCTTTTTTTATGCTACATTTATTTTTTTAACACAAAAAATTCGTACTGGGTAAGATTCTGAGTATTTAATTTATTCAAACTGGGTTGATTTGGCGAATTTTGTCATGCTTGAACTTGTGCAAATTTAATATTCAAGCTTGTGATTGAGATCTTAGCTCAATAAATTTGACCCATGGGTTCAAGCTGGCTCGACTCATTTGCGCATCTTTGTTAAATATCATACAATAATAATAATAACATAATGTAAAATAAATTTATACTGAAATGTGTAATGAATTTTTGTTGAGGGATTAAAAAAAAAATGATTGACTAGTAATTTTTCAAATACTTATTAATTTTTTAGTGTTCACATTACAACTGAGTTTAATAAGCCTAGTTTTAAAATAGTTATAAGCTATAGAAACAAACATTTTCCTTCCATAAAAAAAAAAGATGGTTAAGCCCCTTAATTATTAAAAAAAAAATAAATAAAAAAATAAAATAAAAACATTTTTTTAAAATGATTGGCTGGTAATTGTCCAAATACTTATTACTTTCTTGTTGTAGAGTTATTAAGTAACTTAGAGACTATTTGGCATAACTTCTTAATTATTTCTTTTAAAAAAATTGTTTGTTTCTATAGTTTAAATTCATCACACATTTCAGTATAAATTTATTTTACATTATTTTATTATTATTATTCGTATGGTATTTAGCAAAGGTGTGTAAATGAGCCGAGCCGACTTGAACTCCCTAGTGGAATTTATTGAGCCATGATCTCTATCTCAAGCTCAAATATTAAAAAAGCACAAATTCAAGCATGACAAAAATCGGCTCAGCAGCTCAATTTGAATAAATTAAATCCTCACAATCTAACGAGATATTATTACGTGCGAAATTTGGATGTAAGATGCGTCCAAATATTATAAGGGTACATAACAAATATATAGGTTTGTAAAGAATTGTGTATCTACTTTGTATTTACTGTGCACCCATGGAAATCCGAATGATTTGAATTCTGCACGTAATAATTTATCCAATCTAACCTAATACGAAATTTTTGGGTTAAAAAAATATAACATTTAATGCAGCATTTAAAACATTCAATGTGATCGTACACCTTAAAAATAATAATATTAATAATAAATCTATCTAGCCGCAACCCATAATACAAAGCATAACTCTCACCTCAATTTCATCTTTAGCCAAGCTCTAGAGCCTAAGAAAAAACATTGGAGTGGTGCCCTAATGTGAACTATTTTTTTTAGCGATCATTAGACCTTCAAAATCTAAGAAAAAAAGTACAAATTTCCTCATTATTAATTTTCTATCTTTACTATTTCTTATATTCAAAGCTAGAAAATCAATAAAATCATGATTAAAAAAAAAAAACACTGAATCGAGAGACAATTATCATATCATATTTAATAAATTTATGATATTTACATTTAAAAGAAAATATTATGATATTCACTTTTTTTTTCTTTTTTTGAAAACCCGGGGCAAAGCCCATATATTAAAGGAAATCAAATACATGTAAGCCTATAGAAGAAAGGGAAAAGAAGATAAAAATAAAATCATAAAAACCGCAAAGAAAAGCTGCAGTTAGGGATCAAAAATACAATCATTAGACTCAGAGAAAAAAGACCAAAACTCAAATAACAAAAACTATCAGAAGACAGTAGTCATAGCAGCGGAGAAGGTTCCGATTGCCAAAATAAACCGAAGGCAATAGTAACGAAGCAACAACATACATACATTAGATGCTAGAGTGGCCGTCACAGAACCTCTTACCGCAGGCTTCAATAGTTCATTTGGTCCCACATTCAGGTTGCCACACTGGCCATCCATGAATAGAATGGATGAGTTTGACCTTGTTCATCATTGTCTGATTGTCATAAATCCAGCTCTTGTGGCGAACTTCAAACAGCCTCTTTTACATGAATCTATGACATGGTACTATTTCGTCAAACAAACATGGGAAAATGTTTACAGAACTGCCACATGCCTACCATGTGAAAAGTGTCCACGAACTTTGGTCAACATAAGTTTATCCTGCGTGAGCTACCACACACATTTCGGTCCCTTTTTTTTTTTTTTCTTTTCCTTTTAAAATATTTTTATAGTTAAATATAGGATAATTAAAAGAAAATAATTATCATATTTTAAAATATATATTTACAGTATTCATAATAATTTTAAAATATTAATACTTTTCAATCTATGATTAAAATTTATCATAATAGATTCATAATTATTAGATATTACGCTAATAGTCATAGATTTCCGAACACGTAATAATTTCTTTGACCATTAATTTTTTAATCCACTTTGACCATCAGAAAGCCTAAACTCCATTAATAAACAAGCGGTGCTTTACACGCTAATACAGTCAAGTAACTATCTTTTAGTTAGGTAACAATTTACTAAGATTAAGTACTCATTAGATCATTTAAATTAACTTATCCTTAATATAATTAAAAAAGTTGGTCAAATCATGCACAGGTTTTAATAATTTACTATAGTTGTGAAAAACTTGCATGACGACTTGCAATTTTTAAATGCTAATTTTTACTAATGTGTTCATTATTATTTTATGAAATTCAATGAGATCAGTTACTTACTCTTTTAATCATAAAGTTAGTTATAACAGTATTTCTTTTAGTAAATCTATATACCTCATATTGCTTATGTTGAGCTTGATTCAATCTAATTGGCAAAAGAATATTGATTTCACGGGTCAATCAGATCGGACCAAACTAACTAGTGGCTTTATGGGCTCATCTTATATCTGAAAATGTATCTAACCTAATCAATCACATCTCCTATTTTGGCAAGTTTTATCATTCTTGCCTCAACTCCATCCATAACTCGGGGATCATAAGAGAGGTCTTCGAACTCATAATAATGTATTGGTCTTGATATATGTACTCTTTGACAATAAAATCATCATGCTTCTTTCTCATCCTCTCTGTCTCTCTTTCTAGTTCTCTACTTTTCATAGCCAATTTTGCAAGTCATATTTGAATAATGTCCACAAAGCAATTGGATTCAACAAAACATCATTCTTTTAGGCTTCATTTGAGACAACTTTCTTACTATGTATTTTATGCTGCAATCATAATTTTTGTTTGGTCATTGCTTTCGATAAATTTTTATGCTTGAAAATTATTTTTACCACTTTAAAAAATTTACTTTTTCCACAACAGCTTTACGATCTCCTTTTATAAAAAAATTAGAGCCATCTTAAACAGAATTGGGATTATTTTTTACTTGCTTTTTAAAATATAGTTTTAGTACATAAAATTTAATTTTAGCACAAAAACTGTGTTTTGTCGTCCCAAATGATGACTTCGTTTGGAACAATTTCTACTTCTCTTTTACGTAGTTTTTAGTACAAAATATTTTTAAAATAGCAAGAAAATAATCGCAAAAAAGATGTCTCAAAAGAAGCCTTAATTGTAAGAATCTTGTTTAAAAAATTGAAAATTTGTGATTGGTTATGGTTGTTCATAAGCATTTAGAATGAGTGCTTGGAAAATAATTTTCAATTGACTAAATCAACTTGTCATGTGCTAAATATGTTTTGAGTGGGTTGTTGAGCTGGCCTTCCGAAGTACATCGAAGGAAGATTTCACAAGCATGGCTGAGCTGGCACTTACATGATAATTTGTTTGCCACGTTTATTTTCTTCTTATTATTTTAATTTATCTTTTGAGCCTTTCCATGGTTGGTGAGAATGACACGTGCGGATGGAGGAAAGAAGTTTTTCAAATAAAGAAATTATCATAAATTTTCCCCAAAAAATGAAGAAAAAATATTTTTCCAAAGAAAATATACATTATTGTGTGTGGTCATCCTCCGGAGGCAAATCAGGACATGCCACATCACTTTTTTGCGGTGTATCAGTGATGTGTACCGCTATGTAACGGGTGATATAGCGCATCTTGAAAGCAACCTTCATCTATTGTGTGTAAAGAATGCCTACGAATTTTTTTTTTTCATTCAAAGAATTATTAAATATATAATATTTACCCTAATTAGAGGAAGATTAGTGGCTATTAATATGTTTTTAATCACTAATGATGATTAGTTGGAAAGTCAGATTAAGAGGAAACAATAATTAATTAAGGGAGAGATGAGGGAGATTATAGTGGAGAAGGGATAGAAACAGGTTAGAAAGAGATTATTTTTGTTTTTTTATTTTTGAAAAAGGACATACTTATAGTTTATTACATGCCTAAAATGAAAAAAAACATCTTGCACGCTAAAACTTGAATTAATAAAGAAACATACACCTACAAAAAATATGTCTTGTGGTGCAAAAATTATTTATTTTTAAATATGAATTTTAGAGTTATGCAAAATGATTCCAAACTTTTTATTAAAAAGGGACCATAGTTTAAATTTTATGATAAAATGCTATCTATTTAAGTAATCCATGAATTCAAACAATTTTTTTTTTAAAAAACAAATATGGGATATTAGACATGATAGTTAATTCTAAATATACTAAGTAATAATTACTTTTATCAAACATATTAATATTAATAAATATAAAATCATGTCCTTAAGATGTATGAGGTAAACTAGAGATGAGGTTTATGTTGAGATTGATCCAAGATTTATCAAAGATAGATAATAGAATAAAAAGTTATATGGTTCGTTTTATAGTTTATTCGAATGAATTGTGATATTGATTAACTACGCTATGGGTGTTTCGCTTGATATTGGGCAAGAAATATTGTGTAGAGATAAGTCTTTTATTTTTATCTTAGCCGACTGATTTGATGGGGCTTGGGTAGATTATCGAGATTGATTCTATATGAGATTAGCTTGATGTGACATGCAAGATTTAAATATGATTAGTTTTTCTTTTATATGTCAATAATAAACCCCGCTAAAATATGCACAAGTATATGTGTTGAATAAAATAATAAATTGACGAAGTTGAGTATAGAATCCATGAGGAAGAGCTATGCTTACAAGCAATAGAACTACTAATATTTACTCTAATTGCATAAGTTATCCTACTAGAATAAAAATGGTATTTGAGTTCCTACCACTAAATAAAAATAAGTAAAATAGTTAATATAATCTTAATAAAATATTTTGGATTGATGCATGTAAATATCATATTTTTTCTAATAATACTCTTAATATTAGATGTATGCATCCCTTATCTCTTTTAAACTTATAGTATTGAAAAGGATATACGCTAACCTCCTACAATTTTAATATCTCCATAGAATATATAATATTCAAACATCTTAATTTTAGGCATGCCAAAATTTTATCTCAATACTTCTGCTTGTTCCTGATTCCTCCATTGAAGTTGTACATCAAATTAAGCTTTAACTATGCACATGATTATTATATGCATTAAATGAAGGATGGAATATATTGAAAAATTTTATATATTCTTTAGAGTATAATAGTCTAAATTAGTACTTAATATGCTCTTTATATCTGAAAGTTTGATGGGATGTTAAGCCCTATGAACATAGTCCCAAAGCTAATAAGAGAGAAGTGAATCGGTAGCAACGAAATCTAGATTCACCACAATGAAAAACAAAGTGCGGAAATTAAAATAAATGCGGAAGCGATAATAAGAAAAGAACACACCGGATTTATAGTGGCTCGGTCAAACCTTGACCTACGTCCACTCCTTGGAGGCACCCTCCAAGTATTGCACTAACACAAGTGTCTCTCCTTTAGCCCCCACAACTAGGCGGAGAAGCCCTTACAAAATCACTTCCACCTCTCCCGGTGCGGCGGAGTTGCCGGGTCCTTTGACACCAAAGAGACTTCTTCTTTGGTGAACTTACCTCGAGACAAGCCTTGAATTCGATGGTACTAAGGTGTGAGTTCGCCGGAGCAACCGTGTGGAACCCCCTCCACACTCCCTTGAGTCCCCCTTACAGGATCTTCTCCCTCTCTCAAACTCCACCATTTCCTCTCTTCCTTTCAAGCTCTCTCTTCAAGTCTCCCCCACAAGAACGAAGCTACAATGGCTGCCAAAGACACTTACAAAGTGTCTTGTCATAGCTTAAATAGAAGAGCTAAAAATGAGCTCATTAATGCAAGTTGCCGACATTATCGTCCAGGCCGATAGGCATATCGTCTTGGCCGATCAGTACAAATTAAGCACATTAGCCCGGGACGATTTGAGACGATCAGAAGAAAATTGGTTACATCGTCCAGGCCGATCTCACGATCGTCCTGGCCGATTAGTTTAAAACTGATTTCAATCGTCCTGATCATCGCCCTGAATACAAGCTGTCCGATGTAGATCGTCCAGGCCATCGTCCTGGCTGATCATTCGATCATCCCGTACGATGTGATCGTATCAATCAATCATTAATGCTTTCCAAAGATACCAGATCAATTTAGGCATGACTGAGTTAGATCGTCCTGGACGACAATAATATCGTCCTGGCCGATTTCCTAAAACAAAGAATTCCTAAACTGATTATGGCGGCTGATTCTTTCTGAATTGAGATTATTGTCCTGGCCGATACAAGTATCGTCCAGGCCGATCTGTTGACGGATGCCTTAATGAGGATGCCCTAATTAGGGTTTCTGTTTTTGGACAGATCATCCAGGCCGATATTAGTATCGTCCCGGACGATGTTACCAAAAACAAAAATCATATAGGGAGCAAGAGAATTTCTACCAAGTTATAGCCACATCAAAATACAACAGACTCAAGAAAGGAAAAAGATTACAAACTGACATAGATCTAGTCTACCCAATCTTGAGCTGGTTCCAGATTACAGTCTGATCGTGTGGACCTGAAACGTTAGCACATAAGGTAATCATAGAGAAATAAGGTATGTTTGCTATCATCAAAATCATAAACCATAGATCCGTAACAATCTCCCCCTTTTTTATGATGGCAAAACATTTCAATTTGAATTTTTAAAAGAAAACAATTTCTCCTAATCTCCCCCTTACTATAATAACACTTTTAAAAAATAAGGGAGATGAAAATATTTTTGTTGTTTTTAATTTTTTGAAAATAAGATACAAATACGATAACAGTACAAAAATTCAACAATACGTTCTCCCCCTTTGACATTATCAAAAAGAGAGAATGCACAGAAAACAAAACGAAAGAAAAATATTCTTAAAATGAGAAAGCTACCTCTTAGTTTTAATCAAAATCTTAGTAGAATTGGATTGACAACGCATAATCCAGAAAAAGGTTAGAAATTCATAATTTAATAATCCCAACTCAAGTTCTTTAAAAAAGCTCAAAAACTTTTTAATTCAATATCTAAATCAAAGAATAAATTAGAGAAAGAAATAATAATTTTTCAAAACTCCTTTCATAAAATATATCTAATAGAAGATTAATGCATGATTTGTTGAATCATGAATCAAGATTTTCAAACTCAAGCATCAAAAAAATCAAGGGTTTTCTTAAGCTTTAAGAAGTATAAGAATGGTAAGCATTAAAATTTAGTGGGCTCATTTTATGACTCTTGATAATTGGTTGGCGCACTGCGCATCTTTTGATACACTTTGTGTATTCTATATTTTTCAATTTTGGCGCTTTGCGCATCTTTTATTTTTGGCATCATTGGCCAATTTTTTTTTATTATGCTACCTTTCTGAAATCTTAAATACCAAAAGTAAACCCATACTATTGATAAAACGAATTTCTTGATTAAAAAATTTTTGAATTAGATTCAACAACTTGCAAAAGATTCCTATGCGATAAATAAAATATAGGGAGATAAAAAATTTAGTTTCAAAAACTAATTTAAAAGATGAAAAAGTCTAAATCAAAAGTAGAGAAACCTCTTTTAGGAAACAGAGATTGAAAGCCAAAAATATGAGTTTCCTTCCTTTAATTATTTTTAGAGAAGTCAATCACAACTTACTAAAGATTTCAAGAAAAATTAGGAAGTAAATTTTTCATTTCTAGAAAAGTGGATGTCTGTGTTGATCAGAAAAAAAATACGAAACAAAACAAGTAAAATTAAAAAATCTAATAAACAATAAAAAAAATAATAACAAAGAAAAACTCAAATAAGGCTTTTATCCATTATCTCTTTCTTGGTCTGATGCTTCAGAAACCAGATCTGCCCATGAGATTTTTTTCCTTTTCATTATTTCCCCTGTTTAAATTTAACTTCGCCTTACCCTTTTCTTTTGTAGGGAGAATTCTTAAATTAGGGCACTCATTTTTCATATGTCCAGGTTTCCTGCATCTAAAACAAATAACGTCAGAGGAAATATTAACATCCTCACCAATTTTACCTTTTTTCCACTTTTCCTTATACTTTTGTGAGATTTGTGATTTGCTTGACAAGCCCTTTCTATCGTCACCAACTAAGCTTCCTCTTTCCATATCTTCAGCTTTTAGAACAATCGTTTCGCCTGCATCCAAAAGTCTTTGACCCAAACCTTGCTCGTAGGCAATGAGTGAGCCAATCAAATTATCAATAGAATATATATTCAAATCTTTAGACTCACAAATAGCAACAACTTTAGAATCAAATTTATCCAGTAGACATCGAAGAATTTTGTTAACTTTTTCAAAATTTGAAAAATCTTTTCCTAAATCATGCAATGAGTTTACAATTTGAATAAACCTTGTATACATGTCTAAAATCGTTTCAAAAGGTTTCATAGAAAACATTTCAAAATCATGCATTAAAAAATTCAACTTGGATTGCTTGATTTCACTAGTGCCTTCGTATATGGTGTGCAATTTATCCCAAACTTCCTTGCCGGTAGTGCACGTGGATATTAACATAAAATCATCAGAATTTAAAGCATAGAAAAAACAATTTAAAGACTTTGCATTTAATTGAGCATCCATTCGTTCATCCCTATTCCATTGATTAAAAGGAATATTAGTTTTAATTCCATTAACAATACGTGATGGTGATGAATAACCAGTTAAAATCATATGCCAAATACGAAAATCAATCGATTGCAAAAAAGTAGACATGCGAATTTTCCAAAAATCAAATGTAATATTTTCAAACATTGGTGGTTTAGTGATTGAATATCCTTCCGCAAAAGTATGATTAGCCATGGATTGAAATTCAAAAGCTTTTAAAAACTTATTTTATGAAAACCGCTCTGATACCACTTGAAAGTTCGATGGGATGTTAAGCCCTATGAACTTAGTCCCAAAGCTAATCAAGAGAGAAGTGAATCGATAGCAATGAAATCTAGATTCACCACAATGAAAAATAAAGTGCGGAAATTAAAATAAATGCGGAAGCGATAATAAGAAAAGAACACACCGAATTTATAGTGGTTCGGTCAAACCTTGACCTACATCCACTCCTTGGAGGCACCCTCCAAGTATTGCACTAACACAAGTGTCTCTCCTTTAGCCCCCACAGCTAGGCGGAGAAGCCCTTACAAAATCACTTCCACCTCTCCCGGTGCGGCAGAGTTGCCGGGTCCTTTGACACCAAAGAGACTTCTTCTTTGGTGAACTTACCTCGAGACAAGCCTTGAATCCGATGGTACTAAGGTGCGAGTTCGCCGGAGCAACCGTGTGGAACCCCCTCCACACTCCCTTGAGTCCCCCCTCACAGGATCTTCTCCCTCTCTCAAACTCCACCCTTTCCTCTCTCCCTTTCAACCTCTCTCTTCAAGTCTCCCCCATAAGAACGAAGCTACAATGGTTGCCAAAGACACTTACAAAGTGCCTTGTCATAGCTTAAATAGAAGAGCTAAAAACAAGCTCATTAATGCAAATTGCCGTCATTATCGTCCAGGCCGATAGGCATATCATCCTGGCCGATTAGTACAAATTAAGCTCATTAGCCCGGGACGATTTGAGACGATCAGAAGAAAATAGGTTACATCGTCCAGGCCGATCTCATGATCGTCTGGCCAATTAGTTTAAAAATGATTTTAATCGCCCTGAATACAAGCTGTCTGATGTAGATCGTCCAGGCCATCGTCCCGTACGATGTGATCGTATCAATCAACCATTAATGCTTTCCAAAGATACCAGATCAATTTAGGCATGATTGAGTTAGATCATCCTGGACGACAATAATATCATCCTGGCCGATTTCTTAAAACAAAGAATTCCTAAACTGATTATGGCGGTTGATTCTTTCTGAATTGAGATTATCGTCCTAGCCGATACAAGTATCTTCCAGGCCGATCTGTTGACGGCTGCCTTAATGAGGATGCCCTAATTAGGGTTTCTGTTTTTGGACAGATCGTCCAGGCCGATATTAATATCGTCCCGGATGATGTTACCAAAAACAGAAATCATATAGGGAGCAAGAGAATTTCTACCAAGTTATAGCCACACCAAAATACAACAGACTCAAGAAAGAAAAAAGATTACAAACTGACATAGATCTAGTCTACCCAATCTTGAGCTGGTTCCAGATTGCAGTCTGATCGTGTGGACCTGAAACATTAGCACATAAGACAATCGTAGAGAAATAAGGAATGTTTGCTATCATCAAAATCATAAACCATAGATCCGTAACAATATCATCAATTCAAAATATGATAAAATAATAAGAAAACTAGTTTTCATTATATTCATAGAAGAATCAAGGTACAAGAGAAGTATTAGAAATTTATTACCATAAAGGATCAAAATATTTTCTTTACACTCCTTCCTTCACTTACAGGGTTATTTATATAAACACAGGCTAAACTCTTTCAGTGATTGTATCTAGCACTTTCCTAGCCTCTCTTAGAGTTTATTCTACGAGGGTACTATAGAAGTACACTAAAAATGTACTAAATTTTACTCAAGTAATTGAACTACTTTATAGATGGAACATAAAAACTATTTATAGAAAACATGAAAATGGCCTCCAGCACTGTGGCGCTTGACAAGGCGGCAATGTGGCACTTAAAGTTAAACTAGCACCTTGATGCTAAAAGATTTGCTACGCTATGGCACTTGATGATGTGGAATGGCTACTAATAAATAGACACATCCTTTCACTATGTTGGTCATGGCTCTAAGAAGTTGTAATTTTTATGTTGCGGTGCTCCAAAAATTAGAGCATTATGGCACCTGTGTGGAGTTTTCGATGCTGAGGAGTTTAAATTGTAGCACTGTGGCATTTATTTTCCTTATAACCTTGCACAATCTAGTTGAATGTTCAACGCAACAGTGCTTTTAATATAGTGGCCCTGCATGTGATGCTATTATGGCACTCGCAAACAAAATGGATGGAACTGTAATATCCTAAAATGGCACTTAGGTGGAGTTGATTACAATGCAACAATGTTGTTTCATCTAACGGCGCAAGGATATGTGATACTTTATACTTTTCATTTTTTTTTTTAGTATTTCCTGTAGAAAAATAACTAAAACAATACATTTTTTAAAAAAATTTGAATGTAATGCTCATTACGTAATTTATACTTAACACCAAGGTATACTGGTAAACTATCAGCTTATATGGCATCATGATGGGATTCTCATGAATTCTTATGTTAAATATGTAGCGTTAGTAATGGGGAAAAATTATATAAAATATAAATTTTGCAATAGCATATTGAGTATTTTTCTTAAAGGAGTTATGTTTTCATTGAAGTAGGCCTAAGGATAATTTCCGAATGCAAAATGTATCATAAGAGACCTCAAACATCTATGAAATGTTTGATAGTCGAATGATTTGAATAGTTGATATTCATTCCTTAATTATAAGGAATGTTTTTTATCATAGGAGTGTTGGATAAGGGTATTATTTTAGGCACATCAATTATTTATGTAATTATGTTTATAAACCCTCTAAGAATCAAAATTTTGAATGTACTTTACTCATAAAGGCCATGCATATCTAAGATTTTTAGGATGTGGCCAATTTATAATAGCTTTTATATTGAAAATGTTAGTAGATTCACATCCTCATTAAATATCATAAACCTTAAGAACGTGTAGTACATTATTGAAAGGTGAGATTTTTCCAGTTTAGTTATAGTTTCTCATGATTAAGTGTTTCTAAAATAAGCATGAGATGCATAAATTGAACATCTTCATTTATACTAAAAATCTTGATAATATAAAAATAGACTATTAGAAAATTTTTAATGAATACACCATATGGGTCAAGATAAGTATAAAATGCTATGAGAGTTAGATAAATCAAATTGAATAACCAACAATTCCTATAATTCTCACTAGTATTTTGGGAAGATTTCTTTTTTTAACCAATTGACAGTAAATATGATAGTAACCATTTCAAAAGTTATGTTTGGAGAAAAGTTTGTATCATTTTAGCATATTAAGCATATCATCAAATCTCTTGATGGAAAAAATATATTTTTTGATACTTTTGTATTACTTTACATTAATATTTTTTTCATGAAATAATTCTAAACTTGTGTTAGTGTACCCAATCTTATCCCATGCCTTTTAGCTATCTTAGGACCTATGTGTAACACCTAAAATATCGATTACCATTCAACCCATTATGATCAGACCATTATCATGGAAATACACTAATTTTTTATATTTGAACCTTCTATATGTGTCTGAAATATTCTATTTTCATGTGTGAGTCTGCTTGTATTCAGAAATATGTCTTGAGGGTACATTTGCATGTTTGAAAAAGTCTAAATTTTTCTATGGGGTGCAGCGGCATTGGTGTTGGCGTTGATCTAGCTCATATGCTCTCAAAAATTTTGGAAGATAGGTGATATTTTGCTTAAAGATTATATTTTTTCATGGAATTGGAAATATAGGAAAAACTATCATTACCATTGGACTTTCTAGTGGTATTATATCCATCGATAGTAGTGGTGGCGTAACAGATAGATATTCCACATGTTAATTATCGACAAGTTGTCTGGTGGATAAACTGTTGGAATATTATTAGCAGAAAACCCACCGGCAGTGTCATCAATTTTCTTAAGCCAATGGTACTTACCGAGAAAAAATCAATGGAATTTTTACGGTAGAACTTTCGATAGAAAACCATCCGTCTTACTTAAACACGAAGAAATTTTTTGGCAGAAATGCTGCCTGAGAAATCTCTGGCGAAAACTCCACTTGTAGTACCTCTAAAAAAGGCCCTATTTTTTTTTCCTAATGTTGTTCACAATCCTTGCTATTCATTTCATTCCCGCAAATGTCACCTCCTTCACATTTTGTCTTTGTACATCACCTTTGTCTCCGTCATTAGCCTCCTCATTTGCTAGAACTGTCATAAGTTCTTCTGTCATCAGCCCATAACCTTTTGCTTTTTTCATGGATGTTCTCGGTAGGAATTTTTAGAGATTTTGCAATGGTGTATGCATTGATGATATTCTTCTTGTTGATAAGAGTAGAGAGGGAGTTGATGGTGAAATAGATGTAGATACTATTAGTAGAATTCAAGTTAGATGGTTAAAGTGGAGGAATACATTTGGCTTATTGTGTGATAGAAAATTCTCCTAAAATGAAGGGGAAAATTCTATAAGATGGTGGTGAGACCTGCAATTCTTTATGATATAAAATTTTAGTCATTAAAATAAAAGCATAATATTAAATTAAGTGTTTGTAGAGATGAGAATGGTCATGAGTGGCTTTACTCTTAGAGACAAGATACGAATTGAGCATATACGTGTAAAGGTTAGAGAAGCTCCTATGGAAGATATTAGAGAGAGAGAGAGAGAGAGAGAGAGAGAGAGAGAGAGAGAGAGAGAGAGAGAGAGAGAGAGAGAGAGAGAGAGAGAGAGAGAGAGAGAGAGAGAGAGAGAGAGAGAGAGAGAGAGAGAGAGAGAGAGAGAGTTGCCTTAGATGGTTTGGTCACATAAAATGGTGGCCTTCCAGTTTTCAATAGATGCATGTCATACTTTAAAGATAATTTATCAAAGATTACATGTCGTCATTATAATGCACCAAGATTTAAGCCAAAGTCTGAGATGAAAAGAAAGCCGAAGGATGTACCAATCAGTATGATATTTTATTTACCTATAATTTTTAGACTATAGTGGTTATATGCATCAATTAGATTTGGTGTAGATATGAGATATCATTATGAACACATCTCGTAAGAAGGTGTTACTACATATCCGTCAAAAGTAGAGGCCTCAAAACATAAATAGAATCTCACCTCGATTGCCCACTAGCTCTAGCATAATAGAATCCCACCTCGGTCTTTCATTGGCGCCAGCATAATAGAATCCCACCTCGATCGCCAATTAGCATCGGCATAATAAAATCCCACCTCAGTCACCCACTATCGCCGGCATAACATTACAACACTTCATAACATATTTTTCAATGCATTTTAATAATTTAAACATAATTGAACTCAATTCAAAAATTATTAAAATATCATCACGATAGATAATAAAATACTACTAAATAAAAATTCATAATTTCCAAGCATAATCTAATTACTAAAGATTATGTAAAACTTTATTCTAAACTTTAATTAAACTAAAGCAAAATTTTAAATTTCCATATAAATTTCTACACAGGCCAAAATTACTGCTTTTTCAAAATCACCAGCAAAAAGTTTTCAGAATATACTCAAAATATTTGTAATCATAATCTCTATAACATATAAATTGTTATACGGTGAAATTTTTATCAAAATAAGGTTATCCTTATTTGGTAAAGGAAATACAAATTTGATCATAAAAATACAAAAAATACAAAATTACTGAAATCTAAAAAAGGCAAAACTTAGGCTTTATTTGGGATGACTTTCTTACTACTTCTTCAAGGAGCATTTTAGTATAAAAAATTTAATTTTTAAACTAGAAAGCTTCTTTAAGAAGTAATAAAAAAGCCGACCCAAATGAACCCTTAATATACCTTTAGACAAGCAAAAATCTCAACTAAGTCGACAGATGAAAACTGCTCTACGACTATCAAAACCTAGCTTCTTTCCATCTCTTTCCTCTCATTTTCCCCCCAAACGTTCTCTATTGATGGGAATAATAAAAAAGGGGATTTAAATGGTTATTTAAATAAAATCTAAAATAATTTTAGAATTTTATATAAAAAAAATAACATTAATATAATTAATTTTCAATATAAAATTCATCAGTAGACGAGGAGAATGTTGAAATAGATTCATATTTGACTTTCTTTTTATTTAATTTATATTTTTATAGTAAAAAAATGAGGATAACTTTACATCTATAAAACTTTCACCGTGTAACTTTCTATTTGTTATAGATATTGAGATACTTAATATTTATGTATTTTTCTACAAAATTTACATAATATATTTTGGAAATTACACTATTTTAATTGATTAAAAAATAATCCAAACTCAAAAATTAATGTTTTAATATAATTAAAGTCTTAAAACAACATTCTACATAATCTCTAATAATTTTGTTATATTTTGAAACATTATATTTCTACTTAGTAGTATATTTAGTTATCTACAATTAAAGCATTCTGTGAAATATTGAATAAGTTTAATCTAAATGCATGTTTTTGTGCTATATGCATATTCTATTTTGGTGTTAACATTGGAAGGCATAAGGATACAAGGATAATTTATTAATTTGTATTTTGAGATACAAAATATTTATTTATTTATTTTCCTATAGTACTATATAAGTTTTTTTTATCATTATAAGTATAATTCTATTCAATATAATGATTTAATATAAGTTATTTTTAAATTCAACCGCACAATTGATAATTGAATTATTTGAAAATTTAGATTGATAAATGTGGTCTATTGAGCTGTGTTAGCTCATAGGTTCTTCGCCTTCTATTTTCAAGGTCTAAGAGGGGAAAGGGCTAGTTGAGTAGTAGAGTCAAGATCTAATATGAGTTTGTAGTCATATTTCTTTTTTTTTTTCTATTTTGTATAGTAACGGCTATTTAATTATATTATTCTATTTGATTGCTCAATCTATAGTCATATATTGTAATAATAAATTTATATGGATGATAAATAAAAAAAGGAATTTATGGAGGTGTTTATTTTTAGCACATTGAATCTTATTAGTAGCTCTACTATTATGGTTTATTTTAAAGTTAAAATTGGATGAAAATTCTAAATAGTTTCCAAAACTTAGATCTCTTGATATGCTTATTGTGAACCAACATTTTTTTTCTATTAATGTAGTAGTATTAGAAATTGATAATAAAATAAAGCTATAGGAAATTGATATGAGAGTCAAGCGAGGTAGTTTTAGGCTTGTCTGGACATTCATTCCTATTTATTTTCTTATGCATGCGCATCCAATAGAGTAGTTCATGTGATAATGGATCTCTCAAACCTAAATAAGATAGGTTAGCAGAGTGTCAATCAAGCAAAATCTATATATAGTACTGCTTTTACTATCAACTTCGATACAATTTATAGGTTGATAGTCTAGTAGCCTAATTTATGGGTGAGGCATAGAGCACAGTTTAGGTTATTTGATTTAATGAGGTAGGCTAGCATTTGCATATATTTTTGAGATTGAAACCTTTAAGGTTTAAGGGTGTTTTTGAGCCCAAAGTATCAAAAGATTGCTTGAGGTGGTTAGAGAACTCTTTTAATGGTATGTAGTGTCCAAATTAGAAGAAGAAATCTTTGGCAATTTTTTTATTGGAAGGAGAGGAAAAGCATTGGTGGATGGGCCAGCATAAGGAGAAATTTTCTTGGAGACTAGATTTTATGATGAACTGGGAAGATTTTTTAATGTATTTAAGGCCTTGTTTGTACCACCTTCTACATATCAGTTGATGTATGAGACTTTTTAAAATTAATTCAGGAAGTGGGATCATTATGCAGTACATGACAGAGTTTATAGCTTTAGCTAAATATAATTCATAGCGGGTTAACACTTCTAAGGAGAAGTGTTATAGGTTTTTTGTTGGGATTACAAGATAGTTTGTGGTAGTAATTAGTTCCATTTCATATTTTTGATTTTTTTAAGCCTGTGGAGAGATCTCATTTGATTAATAATGATTTGATATCTATTCAATGGCACTTGACTAATAGTAATATTTAATTTGGCATAAAGATATATGGTGGTGGATTTTTTGAGAAGAAGAGTGGATTTGGCATGGAGAGTCTAAAAGAGGTGGACCATCTATATTAGTTCCTTGTAGAGGTAGTGTCGCTAGTTCTAGCAATTGTTTTAGTGGGGCGTCTATATACCAATTTTATGATAGAAATATTCTAGCCAGTCCTATAGGGTGAAAGGACAATATTTTTAGTTTAGGCAGGTTGGATACAGGATAGTTGAGTGTCCACAAGTAGAACTCGATTGAATTCTAAATTATTTGAAAGCTCAAGCAGATCTATATGAAGACTTAGGATAGTTCTACTCTGCACATTTTCTAAGGGGTTATCTAATAGAGAAAATGGTTCTGGTTCTATAAATGGGAGACCATCCTAAGGTCAGGGAGAGTCAGGTAGTTTTGTTACTATAGCTCTAATTCAAGCTTGTATCTATAATTTGACTTAGCATTAGGCTTTAGTACACTAGATATTCTTATAGGAATGACTTACATTTTTATAAGTTTTATCATATTTTGTTTGATTCTAGAGCTATTCATTCATTTATTTTATAGTGTTACTTTTATTTACTACACTTACATTCAATATTACTTCCTTTTACTCTATCAGTTACTTTACCAACTATAGAGGGTATGGTCACTAGTAGGGTATGCTTTTGTGACTTAGAGATATGTAATAGGAAGTAAAGTTTTAGTCTGATTATGTTACACATTTTTTAGTTTGATATTATTTTTGGTATGGACTGGTTGAGTAAGTATGAAACTCAGATCGATTATTTCAAGAAGAGAGGCACCTTATTTTTGGGAAATGAGAGTTATCTTTTTTTATGGAGTTAGAGATGTTTTGTCATGTCTAATCTCTGCTATGAAGTTAGGTAAACTATGGAAGAAATGGTGTATGATATTTTTAGCATTGATTAAGGAATAGTGTAAATTATGGATCTCTCTCTAATATCTTGATATCATGGGAGTTTTTATATATCTTTTCTAAGGAGTTAGTGAGGCCATCTTCATATAGAGAGATTGAGTTATGTATTGATGTATTTATGTGTACAACTATGATATCTAAGAACCCGTATAGAATGGCTTCTAAAAAGCTTTAAGAGTTGAAAGTAAATCTTTGAGTTGGTACACAAGGGATTTGCTCATCCTATTGTGTCTCCTTGAGGAATACTAATTCTATTTATTAAAAAGATAAATTGTATGATGTATATGTGCATTATTTATAGGAAATTAAATAAAGACATTATTAAGAATAAGTATTATTTTCTATATATAAAGGATTTATTTGATCATCTTACTAGATTTTCTATATTTTTTAAGATATATCTATAATATGGATATTATCAGGTAAAGATGAGAGGTAGATGTGATGAAGACTACTTTCAGCACTTGGTACATACACTATAAATTCTTTGTCATGACCTTTAGGGTAACTAATGCATCAGTAATTTTTATGGATCTAATGAGCAAGGCATTCCGCAAATATTTTGGAACAATTTATGATTATCATTATAGATAATATCTTGGTTTATTCTGCTTCTAAAGAACATGCTATGGATTTGATCTTTCTAGAGACTTTAATGAGGCATTAGTTGTATGTTAAATTTTTAAGTATAAATTCTGGCTGAAAAGAATTTCTTTTCAAGGATAAGTGGTGAGAAATACATATATTTGTGGACCCTAGAAGATTCAGGCTTTAACTAGTTGACTAAGGCCTACTATTTCATATGATGTATGTAGTTTTTTAAGAATGATCAATTATTATAGGAAACTTGGAAAAGGATTATCTTAGATTTATGTACCTCTGATAAGACTTACTCAAAAATTCATAGCTTCCATCTGGTCACCTGAGTGTGATGTTAGCTTTCAAAAGCTAAAGGACTATTTGATTTCTACTCTAGTTCTGAAACTTTCATCTAATACAGAAGGATTTTAAGTATTCAAAAATGTTTTATTAAAAGGAATTGGATGTGTTCTAATGCAGTACGGTAAAGTCATAACTTATGCTTTCAGGTAATTAAAGCCATTTGAAATGAACTATCTAACACATTATTTTGAACTTGCTACTATTATCTTTATTTTGAAGATCTAGAGACACTATTTATACGAAGTCAAGTAAGATATTTTTATTGATCATCGAAGTATGAAGTATTTATTTACTCAGAAAGATCTAAATTTGTGGCAAAAGATATGGCTTAAGCTGATTAAAAATTATGGTATAACTGATAAGTATCATCTTAACAAAGCTAATATGATAGCAGATGCTCTAAATAGAAATTCTTCTAGATTATCATTTATTTAGCTTATTTTTAATGAATATTTGATACAAGATATGGAGAAGCTTTAGTTGGAGGTAATTCTTCTTATTGATCATAATTCTAGTATTTCAACTCAAAAAATCATTCAATTGTCTCAATATGAAAGGATTTATGAATCCTAACAGCTAGATGCATAATATTTTGAAGCATATTAATCAAATCAAATATGGTAAGAAATCTAATTTGTGAGTTATTGATTTATTTTTATCTTCTATAAGATTAGAATGTGGGTTCTGAGTTATGGAGTTAAGATCCGTTATTCTAAATAAGGTATATTATTCAGGTTACATTATTCACCCAATAAGCCACCAAATATACAACGATTTAAAATGTATATTCTGGTGGGCCAGATTGAAAAGGGATATAGTATATTTTATTTAAATGTGAAATTTGATAGTTAGTAAAGTAGAACATTAGTTATCCAGAGGTTTTATGCAACCATTGTCTACTTCAGCGTGAAGTGGGAAGAGGTGATGATGAATTTTATTATAAATTTTCCTAGGTCAAGAAAGGGACATGATATTATTTGGGTTGTAGTGGATCCCCAAATGAAGTCTACTCATCTCATTATGATCTAATAGTCTGATTAAGTGAATAGATTGGTCGAGATATATGTATGTAAGATCATCAAATTACATGTGATATTGAAAGTGACCATTTTTTATAGAGATGATATGTTTACTTCCCAATTATGAAAGGTTATTCAGTAAGGTCTATGCACAAACTTATATTTTAATTTGACTTTTCATCCATAAAGTGATGGATAGTCTGAGAGGGTTATTCAAGTACTAGAAGATCTTTTGGATTGTGTATTCTGATATTTGATGGAAATTAAGAAGTTCACATTCCTCGGATCAAATTTTCTTATAATAATAGCTTTCACTCAAACATAGGTATATCCCTTATGAATCTTTTTATAGTAGGAAGTGAAAGACCCATTTTTTTCGAAAATAGATGTGGGTGAAAGGAATCATCTTTAGTAAAATATGCTACTAAAAAGACCTATCTAATCAGAGATAGATTACAAGCTATACATGATAGGTAGAAGTAGTAGTTGATGTTAAGCATCAAACTGTGAAATTCTAGATAATAGACTTTTTATATGAGAAAATTAGGCTGTATAAAGGTATTAGTATATTTGGCTAATAAAAAAAATTTAGTACAAGGTACGTTAGAACCTTTGCAGTTATTAAAATAATTGAAAAGTCTGCCTATAGGTTATGGTTTCCAAATTATAAGTCTATAATTTACAACATATTTCTTGTGTCACTTTTGAGAAAAAGGGTATTTAATTTTGAAAATTGTATATTTGATGAAGAAGTTGAGGTACATCAAAATATGAGTTCTATAAGGGGACAAGAGAGGGCTTTACATATAATGTTAAGAGACTAAAGGCTAAGAAACAAATATATTCTTCTTTTTTTTTTTTGAAATTGCCAATAGCATTAAAAAGAAAGACTATTACAAACTAGTTGTGATAAATAATCTATCACAATCCTCCTTAAGCAAAGAAAGAAACGAGGAATCTTATTACAATGTAGATCTTCCCAAAAAAAATCTCCTAATAAAGAAAAATTAGCACATAAACTATCTAACTTAATACATTCCCTTTGAGCAAAATGAAATAAAAAATTCCCAACATCCTTCAAGAAAGACAAGTCTTCCACTGAGTTGTTGTCCCATTTATTAGAAGCTTTATCCAAAGAATTTTGAAGATACTTAATGACATTATAAATATCTCCTTCAATAATAAACCCTTTTGCCTCAAATTTCCAATCTTGAAGAAAATTCTTCCAAGCCTGGATAGCCAATAGCTCCAAGAAACCAATGTCCCAATGTATGCATTTGAACCCAAAGGCAAATAGAAATCTACCCTTATGATCTCTAAAAACTCCAGCAATTCCAACTTCATTTGAGTTTAAAACTTACGCATCAAAGTTGCCTTTAATCCACTCAGGTGGAGGGTGCCAAGAAGAAATGGACAGCTTTGAAAGCTGATTAGCACCCCAGTGGTCAGAGAAGATATTACAACTTGAAGAAGAAAGTGCAATACTAATAGCACTTGAAGCCATATACCCCACACCGAGCTCTTTACTGCCATGTATGATATTATTCCTATTTTTCCAAGAAAAATAAACAGCGAAAAAATATAGATTAGCCATAAAAGGATTGGAATTAGTTAGCAGGTTTAGTTTCCTTATATAGTCTAAGAAAGAAGAAAACTTTTGCAAATTGAAACCTCACATATTCAGCAAATCTATCAGTTGAATCAACTTTTACAGAATACTGCAACATGTTCTATACTCTCTACTGCAATACAACCCCTCGGGCAGCTGTTAACCTGCAGTGATCTTCTAATCATAAGAAATTCACACGTTGGAATAGCATTGTTTAACAATCTCCAGCAAAAACATTCAACTCTTGGAGACAATTTAATTGATTTCAGCCATTTCCATTGATAGCTTTTAGCAAAAACAAGGGATTTTGCCATATTAGCCAATGCAGCCAATAATTTGCCCAAAAACCTGAACATAAGTTCCATAGTATCAACTGCCTCCTCCTTAATGATCTGCACTTGTAAAATCAACTCAACCAGATCAATTCTGAAATACTTAACAAGCTCCCCTTGATCCCATTCTCCTACTTTAATAAAATTATCAAGAGAAGGAAAATCCTCCTCCATGACATTAATAAATGTAGGCCACATTGAAAGACTTCTATTAAGAAGCCACACATATCTTAAAGTATAAATAGAAGAACCAGAAGCTATCTTCCATTTAATCAAACGCTGGAGAGATTGAGCTCCTTTCAACAAAATTTTCCAAGTGGAAGAGAAGTTATTTTTCCAGCCATTAGTCCAAATATTTTTCCCATATTTTGCTCTTAATGTTCTATAAAGCAATGAATCATATTCTTTAATGAATTCCCATGCAAATTTAGCCCTTGGTGGCCCAACAATAGATACACTTGAATGAATCCCCCTTCCTCCTTCCTCCCAAGATTTGCAAAGAACATCTCAAGCTACATAATGCATACTTTGAACATTTCCAGGTTTATTCCATATAAAATCTCTACACATCTTCTCTAATTTTTTTAAAATGCTGAGAGGAAGCAGTGAATGAGAAACATAAAAAATCGGTATAGCAAGCATCACAGATTTGATCAAAACTAGCTTCCCAGGTAATGAGAAAAACTTGTTTCCCCATCCATTCATCCTACTAGTTGCTTTCTCTAGTATAAAAAGATAGCTAGATGAAACCAACCTTCTCATGCATAATTTGATACCCAAGTATTTCAATTCATTTACTTCCTTATGATTAAAAATCTTTGAAATTATCCTTCTCTTGGCTCAACCAACTGAATTCCCAAATGCAATTGATGATTTATTTAAATTAACTGATTGACTGGTCTAATTGCAATAATCAGAAATAATTCACTTTCTCAAATACACAAATTTTTCCTCAGAGAACAACAACCCATCATCCGCATATAGTAGGTGGGAAATCTTAGGAGCCGAGGCAGCTAGTTTGATATCCAATTCCTTACCATTATGAAAAAAACAATTTAATAAGAGTTGGGAGCATAAAATAAATAAATAACGAGATAGAGGGCATCCTTGTGTAAATCCGCTTTTAGATTCAATCCAGTTCGATTTAGTGCCATTGAAAAAGATAGAGAAGCTATGATATATAACACATTCCATCAAAAGATTTGAAAAACCCATTGGAAAACCAAAATGAGCCAACACTTGCTTCAAAGAAGTCCAAGACATATTATCATAGGCTTGTTCCATATCTATTTTAACAGCAACCATTCCTTTTTTAGATTTGGAAAATCTAAATTTATGAAATACTTCTTATGCCAAAAGGACATGTTTAGATAAGGATCTTCCTTTTAAAAAAGCAGCTTGAGTCTCTGAAATCATATTATTGATCACTATAGCTAGTCTATTTAATAAAACTTTTGCAACAATTTTATAAATAGACAAACATAAGCTTATAGGACGAAAGTGAGAAGGATCTATTGGGTTTTAGACCTTAGAAATAAGAACCACAAGTGTTTCTTTCCACTTAGGGCTCATAGTGTCCGAAGAAGTGAACTATAAAAAAGCCTTCCAAACATCTTGCCCAATTTGTTTCCAATATGCTTTGATGAAGGAATATGAAATGCCATCCACACCAGGTGAAATGTTCCTTCCAAGGATCATAATCACCTTTTCAATCTCTTCAAAGGAATAATCAACATTCAAAATATTTAAATCTTCCAAACTTAAGGAATGAATAGGCTTCGGCCACCCAGTTAACACACAGCTCCTCTCCCTCCATTTTTTAGAAAAGAATTTGAAAAATGTTTCTTCTATAACACTTTGATCTTCCACCATCTCACCAACTTCATTCTTCACTTGTTTTATAAAATTCCCATTCCTCCTACCATTAGCAAAAGCATGAAAAAATTTTGAGTTGATGTCGCCTTCCTTCAACCATTTGACCTTCACCCTTTGTCTCCACCAAGTGTTTAATCTAGTAAGAGTGACATTTAGATCATGAACTTTAGCTCTGAGTAATAAAACGAACATCATCTGAACTGGCTTCAATATTTGTTTCCACAGTTTGCAATTCAGCCACCTCCTTTCTGAGCTTCTCCTTTAACTCCAAAAGATTTTGATGTTTAGCTCTACTCCAAAAGAATAGAGCTCTAAACACCCAATGAAATGTCCTATTAAACCTCTCCATAGGATCACCTCCAACTGTCTTGCTCCAAGATTTCTGCACCACAGCAAAAGAAGTAGGGTACGACAGCCATACATCTTCAAACCTAAGAATCTTTGTTTTCTAAAATTCTTTATAAAAAATATGTAATACCATTGGATAGTGGTTGGATGCCACCCAAGCCAAATGTCTATTAGCTGCTTGAGGAACTAATTCCAAAGCTTTAGAGTTAAGTAAACACCTATCTAATCTTTCCCAAATTAAAGCATTCCCGTCTTTGTTGTTACACCAAGTATATTTTGGGCCTATAATTCCCACATCATGATAATCAAAATCATTCATAAAAGAATTCATCTCTTGAGGAGCAAGAGAGAATTTAAAATTTTTCCCCCTCTTTTTTCTTCTTGAGATAAAATACAGTTAAAGTCACCACCGATCACAGATGGCATTTTCAATGAGGAATGCAAGCATAAATGTAACACTCCCAAAGACTTCTTTTATTATACACATCTCTACTGCCACAAATAGTAGATATTAACCAAGAACCATTGTTAACAATATTTAGCTTCCCTATCACACTTTAAACAGAAGCTTCAATCAAAGAAAAAGTTGCCAAATCAGATCTCACATCACGACAATTCCTCCAGACATCCCTTTTGATGGAAACAAAAAAATCCCAATCTTTGCCCATACAATTACCAAAATCACATTTATCCATAGTAGAAATTTTTGTCTCCACTATGCCAACAAAGTTAACATCCCAATCTTTAACCACCTCCTTCGAATATAGAGTGGCTTCCCTCTTATTAGCCCCTCTACAATTCCAAAAAGCTAGCGAGCTCATTTGCGATCCAAGTGGGAAGGACCCCCACCCCTTTTTTTATTCAATCCTTCTAGTTTCTTATGCCTAGAAGATGGATTCAATGGCCCAAGAAACCTATGTTCTTTTTGGAGTTTAGGCTTAAATTTCCCCAAATTATCCAAACATTTATTGTCATTAACTGAAATATCACCATTACCTTCCTTTTCACATGACCCAGAAGAAACTTCAACCAAAGGTTCAATAACCTTTGTTGAATTCAAAATTTCTCCTTCCTCAATTTCAGGCTCTACACATTGAACTTGCTCAACAATATCATTCTCTCCATTCTCTTCATAGAGATCTTTAAGCATTTCAAATTTATTTCCTCCTGAAAGATTATAATAGGAAGCAAACAGTTATTAACAAGTTGTATACCTCCAATAGCAGAGATTCCTGGATCTACATTTAGAACCTCTAAATCAACATTATCAATTTTCTCAGCGTAAAGATCTTCTTTAGTAATCAGAACTCCATCATCTTCATTCCCAGCTTTAACATTTTCTCCATAGCAGGTTTCAAATTGCTCTTAACAGGAACATATCTAAGAATAAAAGACTTGTTTTTATTCACTGCAGAAATCCATTTCTTCTTTTTATTATTCACATGTACCCATGGTCCATAAGAAGGGACCTTAGGTAAGGAATTATCACCATTTTGCTCATTATTTTCACCACAGCAGGTTTATTTTTGTCTTCCAACCTATTCAATTCATAAGAATTGATCAAGTGACCAATCTTTCCACATTTATAACAAAAAGATGAAATTTTCTCATACTCAACTTTCTGAAAAAATCTTCCATTTAGACCTTCCACCCAAACACCCAACAGGAGTTGCTTATCGAGCTCTACCCGCACACAAACTCTATCAAACTCCCTTTTACTCCATTGGAACATGTTACCATAAATTAATAAAGGAGTATCAATCAAAGAAGAAATTCTAACAACATTAACTTCATCCCAGCAATAAAGAGGAAGATTGGGCATCCTAACCCAAACAAAAGAGCTTAAACCTTTTAATGAGAAAGGAGAAAATTTTGAACTCCATTTATCCATACCAATTATATGCCCATTTACAAACCAAAGTCCTCCCGATAGGATGTTCTCCATTGCCTCTTTTGAGAAAAAGGAATACAACACCCATCCAAATCCAATAACATTCAAATGAAATTTGCTTAAATGACTCCATTGACGACATAGGTACAGATCAATCATTTGAAATGGAACACTGCTTCAAAACACCTTCACAACAACAAAAAATTATAGCCTATCGGAATTGGATTTAACATTAGGCTCATAAATTTTCACTACATTCCCATCCTCTCTTAAAAAATGCTCATCTTTAGAAATATCAATCTTGATGTAAGGACTTTTGCTCCATGGATTTGTTGCATTTTTGTCATTCACACCTACCTTAACTCCTTGATCTCTTGCCACCGAAGAATTGATTTGGGCAATTCCACAAACAGCTGATGGTTCGTCCCTATTAATTTGAACTGAAGGGCCACCCTCCGAACCATGATTCTCTTTTGTAAAGGCATTACCAAAATGGTTGAAAAAAATCTTCAAACTATATGAAGATGAAGCTTCACGCCCATTTGAATTACAAATAATTGCAGGTTGAGGAGTTCCCGTCTCCACATATACTTCAATCTCCTTGCCCTTACCCATCACAGGAATAGGAGATGTAGGTTTAAAAATGGTTGGCTCCTTGATCACCAGCGGAGCATTCTTAGGAGAAAATTCAAGAGCCATAAGTGGTCGAGAACTTGGATTAAAGATTCCAGCGACATCATTATCGCCGGAGAAGATAACTTGACATTTAACCCAATTCAAAATCACAAACAAACTTAAAATTTTATCTCTCTAGAAACCTGGAGTCTCTCTCTCTAGAAAATTTGGATTAAGAAACAAATATATTTAAAAGGTTAAATTTTAGTGGTAGAACAAAATTGAAAAATAATATACTTAGAAAGGATTAAAATATGAAGTAGTTATATCATGGTCTATTCTGAGGGTTGGATCTCTAAAATGTTGACAACCATATTTTTTTAGGAGAGAAAAGTTAAAACTAAAAAGTCAGTGTATCATTCAACTTATTCAAACTTGACTAGATTCATGATAATCCATTAAATTCATATATTTGAACCCTTTTGCATGTGTCTAGGAATATTTCATGTGCATATGAAATTCTATATATGTTCTAAAATAGGTCTCAATCCTATAATTATCCCAGTTGGTCATCAGTCTATCCATCATAATTATCATTTATTAGTAAATCAATTATCATTACATATAGCTCTCATTAAATCAATAAATAGACATCACTCTTTACTCGTAGACATAATCAATCATCAGTTACGGGATACATCATAGATAACATCAAAAACCATCTTTAAAGGAAAGCTCATTTGCCCACCCTATTGCGTAATGCATTATATTTTAAAAGCCAACCTACATTAATTATAGTGTTTACAACAAGCATTTCTTGCTTAAATGTCACACACATTTATATGAAATGCTCAATTTTAAAAATATAGGAAAAGCTATATATCAGTTCATATCTTTAGAAAATCATAACTTTAACTATACCTAGTGAAATTCAATAATATTACAGTCAACATATTCATAAAGTCCAGATCTATTATATATAAAAAGTTACAATATAAAAACTTGATAAATTAGGAGAAAATATATTTTATGAATTTTGGAAAGAAGAAATCCGTCAGACTCAAATCATTAAAAATTAAAAAGAGATTTGGGTTACTAGCTATTATTACAAGAAAATCTCTAAACATAACCAATTGATGAAAAAGACATGTAACTTACTTTCTCTGTCTTCTCTCTCTTCTCTTTCTCTCCCTTTTCCTCTCCTCATTCCTAAGCAAGTCAAGATGGTGAAGATTAAATAGCTTCGGGTGGCAAAATGTCGCAGTGCTCAAACCCAATACCGCAGTGTTGCATTATTAATCCAGATTTACTATAGAATAGAGAGTTAAACACCATAGAGGCATTTTTTGGCACCACTCTGCTCTACAACTTAGCACTGCAGTGCTTTAAACTACATCATTGGTGCACTCTATTTCAAATAAAAAATTAGTTTTAATTTCTTAACACATTCTTTTTTTTGGGTTCTCACATAAGTGATGCATGATGAATCCAAATTTACTATAGAATAAAGGCTTCAATGTTGTGGTGGCTTTTTTAGCGTCGTTATTTTCTAGATTAAACAACACATAGCTCAAAGGAAGAGCGTCACTGAATTGCAATTCAAATAGAATTTCAAATTTGCATTTTAATTTTTTTTAAGAAAATTGGGTTATTAAACACGTAATAGTAGACGAGTAACGATAGATAAATAATGTCGTTTGGGCAACAACCTCCATTGATGGTAGTATTTGTGAGCGTCAATCATCTAAAGGAGCTTTAGAATTCTTCAAATATCTAAACTCTTTTAAATTTCAAGTTCAAGTCACCCTCATATAAAAATGTGGTTTTTTCATGATATTTGATTAATTTAGCTAAAATGTTCAAACACCATTGAATTATTTGTGTTGATTCACATGATTATAGATTATTTCTTAGGTATTTAAGCTTTTAATGATATCAAAATTGAGTGATCTTTTACTCGTCAGATTTCCCTCGTCGAGGCTCTTTGATTATAGGATATAAATTTTGGATGATGTTTGATCCCTCAAATAACATGAAGAAGCTTTCACCAATGTTTTAAGTGCCTGATTTTGGCTCATTTTCTCATAACCCAATCTAATAGAATTCCTATTATGTGGAGCTGTGATAGGTAAATCTCAAAATCTAGTTCTAGAATGTTCAGTTTTTTTCCAATATTCAATTTAAATAATTAATAGACTATGAAGCTACTAAAAAATCCAAATACTAAAAATAATCCCATCCACAAGATTTTTTTAATTTCATCAAGAAATATATATTCTCCAGTACATGGCTATTAACAAAAATTATATAATTGAATAATATACTCTTCATGAGTCTACAAAAAATAAAATAAAGAAATATCTATTACTCAGATTTGATCATTAACTACTGATCAACAAGCTCTTTCCATTTCCCATATCATAAAAAACTAGAAGCAAAATCATTATAAGATACAACAACTCAACAAGCCATAAACACTGATCTAAATTTTCAAATATTTTTTATTAAATATTTTTTATAAAATTTAAATACAGTTAAAAGTAATATAATAAATCATTGTACTTAACTTAATAATAAAAGCATAATGGTTATCCACATTCAAATGATAATACTGAGCATATAATTAAAATTGAAATTCATATCAAAGAATAGTTACTATCAAATTTCTCCAGTCTTAGATAAAATCTCAAAGGATTCTTATCATTTATGTTTCCCAATAGAATATTCCCCTCTTCCATATTCATATAAATTATATTAAGAGTGGTTAAGGGTAATTATGTCATTGAAATGCAAAGATCATATAAATTCATTTATGTCTTGAAATCTGGGGCTCAAAAAATTATTAAAAAATATTTATAAATTAGCTAAGCATATTTAAAATACTCTGGTGAAATTGGTTTGCAAAATGGATATATAACAGTGCCAAAAATCCCACATTTACCAACAAGTATTAATTTCTTAAAGATTTGTAGTCGTGCCCAAAAATCATAAAACATTAGTAAAACTAAAACATAATAATGCTATAACGAAGATGGTTTGTGATTTTGTTTAATAATGACTCTTGAAATAATTTTTTACTGATATATGTCAAAATAACTCTTTTAAAATTTAAAAGTTATTAAACATTTGAATTTAGATCAACACACTTGTAGTATATTTGAGTTTGTCTCATCGAAATGTTCAGTTCAATTATAAACTTATTTAAATCAAAATTCAAACGATCCTAAAATCAATCATGTACTTTGGTAAAATTTGTGTTTCATAAGATGGTGTTTCTAGTTTCATATAAACTATTAAGTAAATAAAACTCATGCTTCATTTGGGACGATTTTTTTACAGCTTTTCAAAACAATTTTTAAATGCAATTTTTTTTTTACAAAAATTTTATTTTAAAAAATAATTATAAAACTGTCTCAAAAAAAACCTCTTCATAACCTATCTTTTTTTTACACTCCCTATCAATTCCAATGCTTATTCAAAAATCAAATCACTGGGACTTGCGGTCAGCTCAGTGGTTTCAAATCTAAACTTAAAATCACACCTATTTATTACACCAATATTAAATTCCCGCTCATTGGAGGGAATTCCCATGAAGTGATTTTGTTGATTGTCTAACAAACTACAAGAAAGTGCATCCATAACTATACAAAATAGTAGAGGAGATAACAGACATCCTTGCCTAAGTCCAGAAGTGAACTTAAAAACCCCTTCCAACGAGACAATTAAAAATATGAAAAATTAAACATTGTTAATGCAACCTTTTATCCAGCTTAAAAACTTCTCAGGAAAACCCTTATTACTCATACGAGCAATAATAAACTCTCTGGATACCGAGTCAAAAGCTTTTAAGATATCAAGTTTGGCACATAAATAATTCCTATACTTTTTGAAATCCTTGAGAATTTAAGAAGCAATAATAGTGTTTTTTTTTTTTGAAGAAATGCAAATTGCATTAAAAAAGAAACAACTATTACAAACTAGAAAGATTCCTTTAAAACTATCATAATAAATATGCGATCTACTAAATTCCATTTTAAATTCATTGGGGTGACAATGACACCAAATATTAAAATAACCTAAAAGGTTGATTAGTATCCCAAAGTTCCCAAGAGATGAAAAATGAAACAAGGTAAAAATCCCACATTTCATTATAATAACTTCATAAAGGATTGAAAACCCTACAAGAAAATCAAAGAAACAACAAACTACAAAAAGAGAATGAGCAACTAAAACAGCTATCAAAACATCACAATGACCATCTTCGACATCCTTAGAGTCCAAGGAGCTCCAATCTAGAGATGAATCCGCTGAAATCTCAATGCATCCAAAAACAACCACAATGGATGAACAAAGTAATGTCGATGAAGCAATAACACTGACAACCACCTCAAGAGGCCAATAATCGGCCTCATTATTACCAAAGCCAACCGAGCTGATATTTATCACCACTCTCATCACATTGACAAGAAAAAAACCAAAAAACTTCAAACCCTTCAAGTCTTTAACCAATAAGACTTGTTCTTCAAATAACAACTGAAAATCAAGAGGCCAAACAACCACCTCTTCATTACAGACATCAACCAACAAGCTCATCAACTTAGTCGATCCTGTAAAAGACAGGAACTCTAAAGTCTTCATTCCCTTCCAATCTTCAACAATTACACCAAGATCATCAAAGATCAATTCAGTAGCATCCATTGACTTAGTTGGGATATGATCCCACCTAAATACTTCACCAATGCATCCAACAACAAACATTTTAGACGATACAAACAAAGTTGACAAAGCAATAATAACAGCTCCAACATCAATAGGCCAAGAAATGACCTCAAACAATACTTGATCCTCATAGATCAAAGAAGAAACTTCGGCATTACCAAATAAATCCTTCTAAATAGCTGCATAACCAACAATAATTAATTCAAAATTGTGTCTGTCCACAACCGACGCCATCAAAATAATCAACAGGAGTGTATTGACTCCATGAATCTTCAAGAATTCAAATGAAACCGGTTCTTTAAAATAGAAATAACCACCTTTACAATCGAAACACCCATAAACCAAGCATCTCATAAACTTAAAATGATCATACATCAAGAACATGTTCAAACCAATTATGGAATCAAGAAAATCCATAAACCATCACAAACCAGAACTCCATTTATCGCACATAATAACGAATTTTTCCCCAGCACAAAATCTGTTCCAAAAAAAATGTTGTAGGTAACGAAGAACCAACATAAAATCTCCTCCAAACGCACCTTCAGATTTGAAGTCTTACAAAGCTCAATCAAGAATCTAATATTAGTAGGATAACCACATCCCACACAATCGGAAGTCAAAATGAGCCAACAGAGTTCCATCAACAAATTCAAAAATCAGCAAAAAATAATTTCAAATCAGTAGATACACCAAGATCATTGGTCCAAAAGAGAACCTCTACCGAAAAAATCTTCATCAAAATCATATCTCTGCACAAAAAGCCTTTAGCTAAATGAAAATTTAAGAAGCCAAAACCGCACCAAGGTGCTTCGTCGGCCATATCAGACCGACGTAGAACCACTAGATGCTGAAGATCCTCCAAAAAATGCCAAGAAATGCTTCTCCATCAAGATCGCCTTCTCCGCTTTCAGATGAACAACAATTATGAATAAAATTGGCTTGGATTTCGTGAATTATGGAAGATAAAACCTTTTCAATATGTTAGCAAAAACCTTAGCATTAATCTTATAGAAGACATTGCAAAGAGAAATAAGCTTGTAACCTAACATATTAATAGCATGAGAGTGCTTAGGAATTAAGGTTATGGTAGTAGCCTTGAACCCTCTAGGGAAATGCCTAGAATTAAGAAAATTCTTAACATCATTGCAAACTTTAATTCCAAAAATATCCTAATTGTCTTTATAAAATTAAGTGGTAAAACCATCACCCCAGAGTGGAGGCTGAAGGTAAGGAGAACATCATAGCTTTAATGTCCTCATTAGTGAATGGATCAACTAGATAATCAATAAAATCTCGAGAAAGTAAGTTCTAAGATGATAATCAAGGGTTCAGCATTGGGTGGTTCAGGAGTATTAAAAAGATTACTGAAATTATTAATAAGAGCTTGATCAATGTATTGATGATTGGAAAAGTACCTTCAAGTATAGATAACACTTTTAAAGTGTTAAGGTTTATCCTAGTTCTGATTTTAGCATAAAGGAACTTGAGATCTTCTTCCCCATGAGAAAGTCATTTAACTGTAGCCCTTTGTAGTAGCCAAGAGGCCCAAGAGACTTAATAATTACAAAGTGAGTCATTAATATCCTTTAAATTGGAATTGATAGTAGAATCCAAAGGTTGTTTATCAATTTCAGTTCAATAATATAGTTGCTTGGCTTTAAGATCTTCAATAGCATTAGAAATGAAATAAGAAGAATTTCATTTCTTGCCTTTAAGTAACATTTTCAAAGTTTGAAGAGTTTAATAAAGAAAAGAAAGAAGGCTAATAGAAGGATAATCTTGAAAACACTACAAGAAAATTGTCCATTACCGGCGGATTTTCCTGGCGGTTTGCCGGCAGCCTATTTTATGGCGGTTTTCCGGCAGCTTTCCAGCTGCCTAATGTTTTTAGAAACAATTCCGGTGATTTTCCTATGGCTTACCGGTGGCTTCATTTCCGACGACTTTGCTAGCTTTTCCAGCGGTTTGTCTTTATTAATTTAATTAATTAATACTTTTAGTTTATTTTAATCAAATTTTAATTTAATATAATTAATTACTAATTTATTTTAATCAATTATTTATTTAATAACTTAGTATAATAATTATTAGTAAAATAACATATTTAATTGATTATTAACTTTAATATTTTATTTTTTTATAAATTTTTAATCATAATTTTAATATGATATAGTTTAAATAAATTATAATATGAAATATAACACATTTTCCCTCTCAGCATAATGGTTGGGACTTAGCACAACCGAGTGTACTTGATTCGAATCCAGGACAGGGCGCGTAGCCGGGCAAGACGCTCGGGCAGCGGGGCTTGGCGGGAGCTCGGGCGAGCAGCGCAGACAGACAAGCTTGTAGGCAACGGGCAGGGCGGGAGCACGGCGGACAGGGCAGGAGATCGAGCGGGCAGTGGGCAGCGGGCAGCTCAGCTCGGGCTGGGTGGACAACTAGCGCAGGCCAGGTCGCCTGCTGGGCAGCAGGACAGGGCAGGGGTTCCGGGCAGGGCATGGATTTTTTTTAATTAAATTTTCAATTATTTCTGGTGGATTTTTTGCCGCCGGAACACCCCCGGTAATATTTGCCACCGAAAATATTTTTTCGGTTCATGTTTTATCGGCTGGAAATTTGTCGTCGGAAAGCCGTCAAAAATTTACAAAACCGTTAGAAAAAGACTATTTTCCACCAGAAAAAGCAACAAAAAATAATTTATTTTCCTGTAGTGAAAGCATCCAGCAAAACTTTTCTAAACCCAACCTGATTAGATCCATAATTTTAAAAAGAAAACTTGAAGGTTTATGATGAATAGTATCAGTGAAAATGATGAGTGGGAAATGATCATAACATTGAGGAGGATCCACAATATAGTAAGAATTAGGGTTTAATTCCAACTAATATGTATTCATCAAAGCTCTATCCAGCTTATTATGAATAGGGTATTCTTTATGTTAGTTAAACCAAGTGTTGAACAAGCCAACTAAAATAAGATCTAAAAGCTCACAATCAAAGATTGTGTTTTTAAAATCCCCAGGGCAGTTCAAATACAATGAAACCCCTCTGACTTTTTCATTATCATATCTATACCAATTAAAATCACCAACCAGGATCCAAGGTTGGGAAATATTATCTGATAATTCTTTAATTTGGACCCAAAGAGATTTCCTATCATCATGAGAATTAGCAACATAGATAATAGAAATAAAGAAAGAAAGAAAAAGTTGGAAGAATCCAAGGAAAGTCTTTCGTGGATTATTTGGGGAGAAACAACCGATGAACTAAATGAGATATGAGATGAATCCCATTTGACCCAAATTCTACTAGAAGAGGAAACACTAAAATTATTTCAGTTTTCTTCATTCTCAAAAAGTTTATGAGAATTGACTAATCATGGATCAGCAAGCATTGGGTGTTGGATTTTTGCTCCAAGAATACATAACAATTTTAACTTGTGGACATTAATAAGATTTTCGCATGAAAGAATTCTATCAGGACTATTAAACCCTCTAACATTTAGCCCCCTCATCCTCCTTTCTGAAAACCCACTAGTGCCAAAAAAGCCAAAATAAATAAATAAATAAATAAATAAACAAAAACAAAAACAAAACAACCAAAATACCTAAATGATAATAGGGGAGATCGACAATGGGGAAGGAATTTTATACATATCAAGGTTAGGAGAAGGCTCGCCATTAATCTGAGAAGAAACCTATGACACCTCAAAATCCTATGAGGCTTAAGAGAAAGTTTCTATATCCATGAGATTAAATTTATTGGCCAGAGTTATAACCAATGTTGTGGGAGCAAAATTATAAGGATTTTTCTCAGATGAAGATAGTTCATCAGTTGGGAAATTAAGATTGAGGATAATGGGATACTTATCCCCATTAACCAAGGAATTTTGTGGTGGGGGCTAAATTTGAAAATTGGTTGGGTTTAAAGCTTCAAGAGGATTTGGTGGTTCAATAGGAGGAAGTGGTGCATGTTTAGAAATAGAAGATTCATTTAAAGGACAAGCTAGTATAGGTGAAAAAAATGAGTGAATTGGAGATAGGATGAGGCATGTAGTGGGGATTTCCAGCTAGTACTTCTGCCTCTCACCTTAGGATGAGTTTTGATTAGGGCTAGGGTTATAAGGACAAAGGATAGACGGATGGATGAGTGATCCACAAGTTTCACAAGGGGTTAATTTCCAGTCATAATTAACTTTCAAGGTAAAATCCTCCCCGTCTATCTCAAGCAGATTCTCATCACGTAGCTTAGAATCTTAGGAAATTTGAACAAAAATCTAGGCAAAATTAAGGCACGTACATTTAGCAATAAGAGAACCAAGGCGCATACATTTTAATGTAACTCGCAATTTTTTATATGCCCAACGGGGTCCTAAGGGCAAGAGGGACTCTCAGAATCTGATCCATATAGGAATGGATGTAGAATCATATCTTTTTGGTTTAAATTTAAGTGACCATTGTTGAAGAAAAAATGGCTTAATAAGAAGGAACCAGCCCAACCAAACCATATTTTAATCATCCAAATTATTAAATTTCAATAGAAAAAAACCATCAAAAAGTAAGAGCAACAAGAGCGATCCTTTAAGCTGCCATAACTTATTGATAAAGGCAAGAAGCTTCTCATAATATGGTCTTTGACCAATAGAATAACCAACAAGAGAGAGGTTCCAAAGTGATATACCTTTTGTGAGATCATCAGCTTTAAAGGAGAGTTTTTGTGTAGAAGGAACAAAAGACATTGGAAAAACCTCAGGTCGAGTTTATGGAGCAGCAAAGTTATTCATCCATGGAGTCGAAATAGCTAGAGGAGGAGGCTCGAGAAGCAGAGCAGTTGAAAGAGGAGGAAATATGAAGAATTTGCTATCATTGGAGGAGGGGAGGGGGAGAAGCAACCCCCCCCCCCCCCCCCCCCCCCTGACAATCAGAAACCCTAGGCAGTGCGAGAAGAGAACAACTTCGAGCCTCGGCAAGAAGCCTCTCATAATATGGTATTTAACCAATATCACTATTTAACTAGTGATATTTTTAGTGGCTGAAATCGTTGCACTAAATTATAGTGATTTTAGTTGCTGCTAAATATAACACAGTTATGACCATTATTATTACCCAACACTTTACATTAAATAACCCATCTTGTGTCTTCGCATATAATTAAAATCAAATTGTTTAATAAATGTCAAATTAGTTGTAGCTTACCCTTTGTGGTCATCCTTTACCCACCGTGGTCGTCCTTGCCAGTTTTTGTTATCATTTCCTGACATCGGATCGGAGGGGCTCAACGAATCCACATCGATGATCCTGTGGTTCTGACCAGATAACTCCATGGACTTCTGGGAGGAAGGATCCACCACCTAGAATAAACTCTTAGGATACAGGAAAACAAATAAACTAAACTCAAATTTTATTCATATCTCAAAAGCTTCCATTACAAGCAATAGATACAAGTATTTATAGACAATTAGGTAACATAAAAGACTACATGCCATAAAAGAAAGTACTACTCCTATACAGCCATATATCTACCAATGGGAATTAAAACTAGCCTGAAGTTAAATATGATTGATCAGCTCAGCTCCGACGTCATATACCGAGGTAGGAGAAACTTCAGGCTCATAGGAAGATGTTCGGTTGGTCACTATAAGGAGGTGGGTTTGGTTGGCTAAACCAGTATGGATAAATCCAACAGGTGTCAACACCACTGCATAAACTACATTGGACACTAGAAAAAGTCTTTTCATCGCTACCATATTGTTGATTCCTACGACTTTCCTGTAAGGATGTAACCTCGCAAAACTCACATTGCCATGGACAAATGAGATTTTTAAGACTACGATAGCAATCCAAGTGAGCAACAACCTTGTAGCATATCCCATCTTTTAAGTCACCTTATGGCTTATCTCCATCTTCATAAAGTAGTTTACTTGGAACATTCCTCTTATCAGTGATGGCAAGCGCATTTATTGTCTTAACAGGAGGAATATGCATGCATAACTCTAGCGTGGCATCAATTTTGCTCTAGTCATCATCATACATGGGCTTATCAACATCAAGAACTTCACATAACATGTCATCATCATACACGTCATACACATGTTCATTGTTGAAAGGAAAAGATGACTATTTTAGCAATGGATCTTCAAATTCTTCAAAGATGAACTTGATCGAGGGTAGGGTGGAAGATATATAATCATCTGAAATGCCCACATCGCCGTCATCTCTTAGCAAGGATTTAATTGGAATGAGAGATCTTGAATCCTTCGTGGTAGCATACTTTCCCCGTAGTCAGATGCCATTAAAGTCTCGGCCTAGGGTGCTCCTGTCTATCCTTTGTTCAAGCCTTGACAATCGTTGTTTGAGTTGAATAATTTCTTGTTGAAGATATTCTATTTCTACTTCATGAAGTGGTCACTGATAACTATGGCGAGGTGACATTTTGTCGAGAAAAACAATCACCACTTCAACTGAACAGTAGGAGCAAAAAAACATTCTTTTGGTTAATGTAATCAGTGAGCAAGTATACCACAATTCTTCCTCCTTCCAATTCACTATCCCGTGGTTCTTTCTGGTAGGCTTGAAGGAACGGAGTGCAGCAAGAATCAGTCAGCACCTTACACTGGACACCGAACAAGCACAACATGTCTCAGCCAGCAAGATCAGCAAGATCTTCAAAGCAAGCAATATTTTCCAAGGGAGATGGGATGGACGTCCAGCATTGAGTGGGAGAAATAAAAATGAATTAGTGAGAGATACCACTTGAACTAATGGAATCCACGTCAATCAATGGCTATTCAGTGAAATAAGCTTTGTTTCTTCTTGATGGCTATGGATGTTTTGGCTAGAAGTGAAAATTAGATAGCAGCAAGAATCTGGTGATTAAAATCTCTTATCGTTGATGTCTTGAAGTCCGCACACAAGAACTTTCTTCTGGCTTCATTTTAAGCTTTCTTTCTTCCATCGATGCCGATTCACCACCAAGACGGGTCACCACCAAATGACTCCAGGGGTAGAGGAGACACGACGAAGGACAAGAATGTCAGCAACTTGCCGGCTCTGATACCAAATGACACCAGATCGGAGGGGCTCGACGAATCCACCTTGATGATCCGGTGGTCGTGACCGGATAACTCCAAGAACTTCTTGGAGGAAGGATCCACCACCTAAGAATAACTCTTAAGATACAGGAAAACAAACAAACAAACAAAACTCAAATTTTATTCATATCTCAAAAGCTACCATTACAAGCAATATATACAAGTATTAATAGACAATTAGGCAACATAAAAGGCTACATGCCATAAAAGAAAGTACTACTCCTATACAGCTATATATCTACCAATTGGAATTAAAACTAGCCTGAAGTTAAACAGGATTGATCAGCTCAGCTCCAGCGTCACTTCCTCCCGCCAACTTTGAATTAAACTGTTGTGAACCTGACTGTCACAAAATGCTTCACTAATGGTTGAATATCATCTACTAAAGTACTTTGCACTGAATTGCAATTATAGTGATTTTGCAACATTCTTAGAATCACTGTAAGGATATTCTAATAGCTAAAGCCACAACCAAAGCACCTTAAAACCATAAAGAAATATAATTTCCATTTAGTGATAAGACTTGATCAATAATAAATTTGGATAAATAATATGGTTTGTTAACCAAACTATCAAATAAACTTATTTGAGCATTTCTCAATGACAAGCTCAATACTTACTAAGCTTAGTTGAGTAATTTTAGTCGTTAAGATGAGTAAAAGAAGAGTAATTTTCAATTAACAGAAAAGTATTAGTCATTTAATTTAGTAGATTAAATTTGTTGATAACTTATCAACACAAATATAAGCTAACCGAGCACTAAGTAGTGAGTGGACTATTATAATGCCTCAGACTCAAATTTTGAAGAATTATCTATTTGTTTTTTTAAGAAAATTCTAAAACTTCTATAAATCAGCAATATAAAAAATAAATTATGAAAGCAACTAAAATCATATACGTCAAAATATTTTACAATCCAATCACTAAAATATCATTTACAATAGTCAGGATATCACTGCAATCATTAATCTATTACAAACTCTTGATTCTAAAAGAATAAAAAAAAATAAAACAAAGTCTAAAGAAAATCTAAGGATCTCTGTGAACCTCACTCCAACTGGTCATGACCCATTCCTTATCCTAAAATCATTGAAAATATATATAATAAACTCAAATGTCCAACAATAATCTAATACTCAATAATGTTTTTAATGCAAGGACTAAATAACCAATATAATATGCTCAATCTAATTGAATTAATAGTAATCAATATATTTAATGACCAAATATTATCAATAAATCTCAAAATGATCAATAATAAAAGTAGGAAATAATTACAATGAATATAAAAATTAATAATTGATATAAATTTTAATAAATTTGTAAAATAATAATATATAAATATTCACAAATCGCTAAAGGATCTATCTTATATATTGATATGCATCATCTATTAATGTATTATCAATGCATACAATATTCTCAATGATAGTCAATGTCAGTAGTGCTATCAGCATATGTATACATCAATGTATGATTTAACAAAGAACAACATCTGCCTTCAATGTGATATTTTTAATATCTTTTATCCTAACTGATTATCAATTTTTCAACCAATTAAATAATAACCATTACAAATAGCTTCATTAAATCAATAAAGAGTTATCACACTCTTTCTATCAGCGTAATCGGTCATTTTTTATAGGTTACAACTTCAATTACACCATAAATCATCATTAAAGGAAAGACTATCAGCCCACCATCCTCCGTAGGGTATTATGTTTTAACAATCAACCCATTTTATATTGTTAACAGCCAGCCTTTCTTGCTTATGTAAACGCCACAATCAAAATGTAGTAGGAACTACTTAATTCTATTCATTACAAGAAAATCTATATAATAATCAAAATCATTAAAAATTAAAATGATATTTGAGTTACTTATAAAAAATAGAAGAAATCTATGAACAAAATAGACAAATGAAAAGCTCCGTACAACCTTCTCTCTCTTCCCTCTCTCTTATTTAATAAGGCATGACACCAAAATTTAGATTTTTCATTTAAAAAATTATTTAAAAAAAAGTTGGATTATTACAACTATAATTCAAATTTACACCCAAATAGAACAACTAATAATTAATTGAATTAGCTTACTAGCTTATTGAGCATTAACTTACCCATTTCTATTTGATCGGGCTAATATGACTCACCCAATAAGATATAAAAGTTCATTAGGGTTATTAAGCCCTTATGAACTAGCCCGAAGCTAACCAAGTTTAGGGTGAATTGATAGTTCTAAAAATTCTTAAACAAAAAAAAAATCTTTTTGAAATATTTTTGTATATTTTAAAACAAACACAATCAACCACATAAATTGATTTGTGGAAAAAAAAGTGTAGGAATAATACATAAAGAAAACACTAGATTTTATAATGGTTATGTTAACTTGACCTATGTCCACTTCCTGGAGCTTCTCCTCCAAGTATTGTACTAAAACACAGTGACTCTCCTTTTGCTCCCACAGCAAGGTGGAGAAACCTTTATAAACTCCTTTTCACGGACCTCTGTGAGGTAGAGAATCCGAACTCCTTTTGCTTCCTCCTAAAGCAAGCAATGCACCTTGATCTAATGCTGATGAAGGCATCCCTAGAGCCGTTAAGGAACTAAGGATGACGAATGGATAAGATAACTCAAATCTTTGCTTGGAGTAACTTTTATGAATACCTCATAAACTCCCCCTCACAAGATTCTCTCTCTCTCCCCCAAATTCTCCCACTCCTTCTTTAAGATCTCTCAGGTCAAGACAACAGCAAAAGATTCTCTTGATAACAAATAAGAGATTTTATAAAGGACTTGAAAGTTTCCCTAATTTGTAACTTGCCATCGAAGATCGTCATATACAATTAGTATATTTCATTCCTTCAAGCCAAGATGATCTAGGTGTACTTGATGATTAGTACATATTATTTATTTTGATCATTTTGGATGATGTGGATATTATCCTGTATGATTAGTTTAAAATTAGACATATCATCCAACACATAGTTTTAGACGTCTATGAGAAATATATTGGATGATGAAGAAATTGAAAGTTTGTTAGGGATGTTAGGCCCTTATGAACTAGCCCAAGGCTAATTAAGAGAGAGGTTAATTGGTATTTTAAAAAAAAATCACAATCAAAACACAACAAACCAAATCAAAATTCACCACAAAGAAAATACAATGCAGAAATTAAATGCAGAAATAATAAAGGAAAGAACATACCAGATTTATAGCGGTTCGGTCAAACCTTGACCTACATCCACTCCTCAGAGGCACCCTTCGAGTATTGCACTTAACTCAGTGCCTCTCCTTTAGCCCCCACAGTTAGGCAAAAAAGCCCTTACAAAATCACTTCCACCTTCCCTGGTGTGGCGGAGTAGCCGGATTCTTTGACACCAAAGAGATCTTCTTCTTCTATGAACTTCTTTCAAGACAAGCCTTGAATTCGACGGTACTAAGGTGCAAGCTCGCCGGAGCAACCGTGTGGAATCCCCCTCCACACTCCCTTGAAACCCCCTCCAAGGATCTTTTCCCTCTCTCAAACTCCACCCTTTCCTCTCTTCTTTTTCAAGCTCTCTCTTCAAGTTTTCCCCAAAAGAACGAAGCTACAATGGCTTCCAAAGACACTTACAAAAAGTTCCTTATCAAAGCTTAAATAGAATATCTCAAAATGAGCTCATTAATATAACTTACCGACTTTATCATCCAGGCCGTTTGGAATATCATCATGGTCGATCAGTATAAAATAAGTTTAATCAGCTGGGATGATTTGGAACGATCAGAAACAAAATGGTTACATCGTCCAAGCTGATACACTATCATCCTGGCTGATTAGTTCAAATCCGAGCACAATCATCCTGAACATGAGCCTGAATAGAGGCTGACCGATGTCAATCGTCTAGGACATCATCCTGGCTGATCCTGCGGTCGGCCCGACTGATGTAATCTATCAATCAGTCATAAATGCTTTCATTAATTACAAGATTTAATTTAGGAATAATTGAGCTGTATTATCCACGCCGATGTGGTTATTATCCTGGACGATGTCCTAAAATAAAGAATTCCTAAATTGATCATGGCGACTAATTATTTCTTATTTGAGCCTATCGTCCTGGCTGATATAAGGATCGTCCAGGTTGATCGACTTAATGATAGCTGCCTTAATGAGGATGTCCTAATTTAGGGTTTCTATATTTGAACTGATCGTCCAGGATGGTATAAATATCATCCCAATCGATGTTACCAAAAACAGTAAACTCTAGGGAACAGTCAGAAATTTTTCCAAGGTGTGTGTATGCAAAGTTACTTAGAATCAGGAGCCACACCAATTACAATAGACTCAAGTAAGGAAAAAGGTATAAGCTGACTCAAATCTAATCTACCCAATCTTGAGGTAGTTCTAAATTGCAGTCTGATCTTGTGGACCTGAAATGTTAGTACACACATAAAATTCAAGTCTAGATAGGCAGCAGAAAATGAATCATAATATTTATTATCGTCAAAATCATAAACTCATAGGCTCGAGTTGCAACAGAAATATAATTGATCGTCCAGGATGATGCTTGGATCGTCGTCCTATACGATGCATTCAAAATCTGTGATTACCATCCAGCACATAGTTTTGGTCATCCAGCAAAAACACTTAGACGATGAAGAATTATAAATAATCATCCAGTAGATAGTTCAGGATGTTTAGGTGATTTTGGAGAAGATTAAGTTTTTTCTTATTGATCGTCCAAGATGATCATGCGATCATCTAGGATGATATAATCGATCATTCAAATCTTAATTACTTTTCTTAAACACTTGACTAATTTAAGCATGATTGTAATGAATCTCCTATGATGATATGGTCTCATCCTATACGATTTCTAAAAAAAATATCTAGGCTAAAAGAGTTTGATGGCTGAGACTTTCTGATCTGAGACTATATTCTAGGATGATGTCAGTATCGTCCATGATGATTTACTTAATTTGGCTGACTTGACACAGATGCCCTAACTAGGGTTTATATTTTCAACTGATCATTCATAATAATTTTTCATCATCATGTATGATATGATAAAAAATAGAAAAACTCTTAAACTTGCAAAATTTCTCCCTCTAAGTATATTTGTGTAAGGTTACTTAGCATCAGGATCCACTTTATTACATTTGACTCAAAAAAGAGTAAAAACCACTAGAATTAAAGTTATAAACTAACTCAGTCTTAATATACCCAATCTTGTGCTGGCTTGAATTTCAATTGGCCTTGTTGACCTGAAAAGTTAGTAGGCAAGGTAACAAAAATAAAATTCATAAGGAATAGTACTAGAGAAACAAGAATGCTAAGAATATTTGTTATCATCAAAATTATAATCCTTGAATCCATATTTGCAACAATCTCCCCTTTTTTATGATGGAAAATATTTGTTAGGCAATTTCGAATCAAGCATATTAAAAAAATGAAACATAGAACAAAGGAGAACAATATAAACAAAACAATACAAATTTTACTAAAATAAGCAAATGATATAACAATAACAATAATAATACTAACCGGTATAATAATAACAACTACTTTCCTTTTTGACATCAAAAAAATGAGGAAACAAAAAAGTACAAAATAGAATATCATATAGAAAATAATATCATTACAAACATCAAACAAAAAAATCAAGCATACTATAGTTATGAGGGACCCTGATCAGGTGAAAGAGGTGGTGATGGTAGATGAAAGAAACTATGAATGGAGATGGAGGATGAAGGATAAAGTGATGATATTCGTTCAGTATGATTGGAAAATCATCCAGGACATCATGAAAATTGAAAAATATGAAGTTGGATAAAGATAATCAAAAGAGGTCCCAAATAAAATAAAACAAAATAAAAACGAGTAAAAAACACAACCAAAAGATGATAAAAATAGTAAAAAAGAATTGAAAACAAGTTTTTTTATCAATGCTAGACAATGATAAATTACAATGATAAATTTTTCTTGTGATTCCATTAAAAATTAGTAAAAATGAATTAACATCATCAAAATTTGAAAAATGGTAGAACAACTGATCATGTTAACCCCAGCTCATATTTCTTACAGGGCAACCCATCTTTTGAAAACAAAGATCTAACTCAGAAAAAATTAATCGGATAAGAAAAGAGATCCGTTAAAAATTTCATTCCATAAAAATATTTTATAGAATAATATATTAAAGTAATTAGTCACGATCATGAGTTTAAAAAATCAAGTCTTTGAAAATATCAAGTGACATAAATTCCTCTAAGATTTAAAGGTTTGAAAGAGAAGGAAGCTTGATTTCTTGCAGTTTTATTTTGTGACTCTTGTCAATTGCTTGGCACATTTTGCGCATGTTTTAATTTTTTATACATTTTGTGTATCTTTCTTTTTTTTTTTTTTTTGCGATCATTGCTAATCTTTTTAATTTTTTCTTTTTTTGGGTTAATTTTTTACCTCTTATCATTTTTGCAAGCTAGCGAACTTTCAAAATCTTTAAAGACTCTCAGTTATGAGAATATCTTCCATATGACAGATAAGAAAGACTCACTCTCTATTATAAGGAGCAAACCACAAAATAGAATCATATTCATAAGATAAATGCAACAATATGACCAAGAAAGCTTGAAAATAATTTAATGACTTTGAACATTATTTTTATGAGATAGATTACTGTAAGAAGATAGAAAAGATCTCAATTTCAATGTTGAGTTATTAATTTGAAATAGACTTTTCCTTAGAAAAGAAAATTACACCGCTAAAAGGAGTTAAAGGAAGAGAAACAATCAATGGTGTTTCTCCCTTTAACTGATTTAGGGATATCAAACATTGATTACAAATTTTCAAAAATAAAAGTAATACAAAATATGTCATTTTAGTAGTGATTAATAAAACAAAATAGAAGTGAAAATAACATAACAATAAAACACAAAAATAACAGTACAAAAATAAAATAAACCAGCAAACAAAAAAATTAAAGAAAGATTAGGAAAAAGAAATTCAGAGTTCAGAAATCATCAAGTTTATGCATATATGTCTATGACACTAATATGGTCCTCAAGATGCTGAAAGTTTCAAAGGATAATGGTTTAGTAAAAATATCAGCCAATTGATTTTCAGTTGCTACATGGTGTAACTTAATATCTTCTTTAGAAATATGGTCCCTTATAAAGTAATGCCTTATATCAATGTGCTTGGTTCTAGAGTGTTGAATATGATTTTTAAAAATGCCGATGGCACTAATATTATCACATAAAATTAACATTGTGTCTATATATAATCTTAAATCTAGAATATATTACTTTAACTAAAGGACTTAGGCCACATAACTTTCTAAGACAATGTATTTAGCTTCAACAGTGGAAAGTGCAACTACGTTTTATTTTCTACTAGACCAGGAGACTAAAGACTGTCCCATGAATTGACATATTCCAAAAGTGCTCTTTCTATCCACCCTAAACCCTACAAATTATGAATCAGAATATCTAATAATCTCAAAAGAAGTGCTAAGCCTTAGATACAAAATTCCTAAGTTTGGGTTCCTAAGAGTTATCTAAGGATTCTCTTAACTATAGTTAGGTGGGATTCCCTTGAATCAGCTTAAAATCTAGAACAAATGCACACACTAAACATTATATCAGGTCTGCTAGCTTTCAAGTAAAGGAGTGATCCAATTATTCCTCTGTATTTCTTTTGATCAACTGATTTTCCATCTGAGTCTTTATTTAACTGAACATTGGAGCTCATGAGAGTGTTTATTGGCTTGGCTTTATCCATTTCATATTTCTGTAAGATGTCCTAAGAATACTTTTATTGATTAAGAAATGTTTCATCATCCATTTATCTTATGCTAAACCCCAAAAAGTTGGACAATTCTCCCATCACACTCATCTCAAATTCCTTACTCATTATTTTAAAAAAATCATCACATAATATTATTAGAAGATCCAAAAAGTATATCATCAATATAAATTTGAACAACGAGTAATTCATCTCCTACTCTCCTCAGAAAAAGTATGGTGTCTCTGCTACCCTTAATAAACTCTCTTTCTAGTTGGAATGTGTTAAGCCTCTTATACCATGCCATAGGTGTCTATTTTAATCCATATAAAGTCTTTTTTAATTTAAAAATATTATTTGGAAATTGAGAATTCTCAAAACTTAGGGGTTGCTCTACAAATATATCTTCTTTTATTATCCCATTTAAAAAGGCACTCTTGGCATCTATTTGGAAAAGCTTAAATCTCTTATAATATATAAAGGTTCGTAGCACACTGATCACTTTCAATTTAGCTACAGGGGTAAAGTCTCTTTAAAATCAATCCTTTTATATGATTATATTCCTTAGCCACCAATCTTGTCTTATTCTTAATCACCACACCTAAATCATTCATTTTATTCTTGAAGACTCATTTGGTTCCTACCACACTTTGATCCTCACGTCTTTCTACCAGCTCCCAAACATCATTCCTAATAAATCTATTTAGTTCCTCTTCCATGGCTAAGATCTAAAATTCATCAGAAAGAGCTTAATTGATGTTGGTAGGTTCAGTCATTTATATGAAGACAAATTGGTTTACTTTTTTTCTAAGTTCATGCCTAGTTCTGACATGTTCAGAAGGGTCTCCTAAGATCAGTTCTTTAGGATGACTCGAAGTATATCTCCAATCTATAGGAAAAGTGTTTTGATATTCTATCCTTTCCTTCATATTTATAGTTTCTGCTCCTTGGATAATCTCACCTACTTCTTCTTCTTTCACAATTCTAGACTTCTCATAATTAGATTCATCAAAAACTACATTAGTAGTCTCAACCACCATCAAAGTCCTCTTATTAAACACTCTAAAGGATTTCCCTATACTTGAATAGCCTAAGAACACTCCTTCATCAGATTTTGGGTCAAATTTTTTTAAGAGTGATTTCCCATTATTTAAAATGAAAACCTTATAACCAAAGACGTGGAGGTGAGAAAGGTTGGGAGTCCTACCTTTAATGATCTCATAGGATGTCTTATTCAATTTGGATCTAACAGTCACCCTCTTCAAAACACAACAAGTTATAATTACCACTTTAGCCCAAAAGTATTTTGAAAGTGAATACTCATCAAGCATCACTCTAGCAGCTTCTACTAAGGTATTATTCTTCATTTCAGCTACCCCAATATGCTAAGGGTTCCTAAGAGCTAAGAAGTTATGACTAATCCCTTAATCATCATAGAAGGTTCCAAATCTCTCATTTTCAAACTCTCCGCCATGGTCACTATGAATAATCAAGTTCTCACAACCTAGTTTTTTCTGAATCCATGTGGAGAAAGATTTAAATTCTCCGAAAGACTCACTTTTATGTGATAGAAATTTAATCCAAGTAAATCTTGAGGAGTCATTGACTATTATAAATTCAAAGACCTTTCCCCCTAAGCTTGTAGTGCTAATGAGTCCAAATAAATCCAAATGAAGGAATTCTAAAGGTTTAGAGTTACTAATATCCTTAATAGAATGGAAAGAGGATTTGACTTATTTCTCTAGTTGATAGGCATCACACAGGTGATCCTTAGTTAACTTAAGCTTGGTAATTCTTATTACTAAGTCTTTTTGGATTACTTTTCTAAGTCTTTTCATGCTAGCGTGACATAACATCCTATACCACAACTAAGACTCATCAATAATAGTTTTTAAACAAAAAAATAAGAAGCACATTCAATATTATTTAAATCAAGCATGTAAACATTATTGATCTTTTTTTCCTGCAAAATAATATTGTTATTAAAGCTTATAATGCATGTGTTTGACAAAAATTTCATGCTAAAGCCTTTATCACAGAACTGACTAATGCTAACCAAATTACGTTTCAAGACATCAAAAGGTAAAATATTTTCAATCAAAAGGTTCTTGAAGTATCTGATTATACGTCCACCACTTTCCTGGTGTTGTTGTCTCTATGAGTAACCTTACCTTCAACCCTAGCCTCTAGTGAAATGAATTGATTAGCATCTCCAATCATATGGCATGAGCATCCGCTGTCCGAATACCATATGCTCTCACAAGGTCTTATGTGAGAGCATACATCAAAAATTATCAAATGTTAGATTTAGGAACCAAAACAAGTTTGGATCCCTTCTTATGGAAAAAAGAATGCAATGAATGTATGTTATGTTGTAAATCATAAAATTTAGGTCTCCACACCAAATGTGTTCTATGGTGAATGGTGCATGTGTGGAAAATATGTCCTAGCATGCCACATACAAAAATAGCTAACACCAGTAAAAGGGTTTACTAGTCTACTCGAGTTATAGTGCATCTTCCTATGTTTGAATGATGCAAGCTGATCAGATGGGTTGTAAAACTCAAGTACTATGGGAGGTTTTTTATTTTCTTTGAAAGTAGTCAATTGAGTTTCTAAAAACTTATTTGTATTTTCAAGAATTGAAATTTCTATTTTCAAAGTATGCTCCTTACTATCTAAATCATTTGCAAGAGTATTTAAATCCTTATATGTAGTTTCTAGTTCAATATGCAATGCTTTCAATGAATCATGCTCAATGATTAAATCAGAATGTTTTTTATTTAACTCATCAAATTTATCAAGTAATGTTATGTGATTACTATCAAGTACAGAATGATCTTTAATCAAAATATCATGCACTTTTTGTAAGTTCAGAAATTCAAGTTTCACGCTAGCATGCAATTTTTTAAGCTTTCTATAAGATGAATAAATTTTCTCAAAAATATCCAGTAATTGATCATATGTTAATTCACATACCTCTTCTTGGTCATAATGACCAAGATGTTCATCCACCATCAAACAAAAGTTTATTGTCTCCTCTTCAGCTTCAGTCTCAGAGGAGTTAGATGCAGAATCCACCCAAAAAGTTTTTTGGATCAATTTCTTGTCATTCCTGAACTTGGGTTTCTCCTCACCCTTCTCCTTACTTGTGTGAGTCTTAAGTGTAGGGCAATTAGTTTTACATGTCTCGGCTTTCTGCATTCAAAATAAATCATATCAGAAGAAGCATTAGAATTCTTAGTATTCTTACATTTATTCCACTTCTGATGGTGATTTTATTTCTTTTTCAAAAAGTTTTTGAATTTTCTTTTAATTAAAGCAATATCATCATTTCTCAGAACATGAATAATTGGTGTAGGTATCCTCAGCCTTTAAGGCTATAATTTTGTCCATCTTTTCCTCACATGCATCAAGTTATCTTTGGTTCATTCCTTGCTCGTAAGCAATGAGTGATCCAAGTAAGTTGTCTATAGAGTAAACATTCAAATCATTGGACTCAGTTATAGTAGCAATCTTAACATCAAAGGAAGAAGGCAAGCACCTAAAAATTTTTTAACTTTCTCATAGCTAGCTTTTGATAGGAGAAAAAAGGAGGTGAAAATTCTTAAAGCTAAGCTTACTAGCCAGGGGGGTGTGGTTAGGTAAAATTAAGGATCATGGATAACCATTGAAAAAATCTTATGATATTTTTAAAATAATTAATTTGTGCCACCAATTCAAAAAATTTCTAGATCCATCATTTATTTAACCCATATCCTATGTTCCTCGTCTTATTTATGTGTGTGCAACTTTCAAAAAATTTTGAATTGATTTTGAACTCCATTTAAATTTGTTGATAAATACAGAATTTTCCATTAAAATATTAATTTAATTAATAATTAAATTATATAATCAAATTATATACCCTAATTTATAAGTCAACTATATTAGTCATGCGACAAACATCCCTACATTGGTCATATAGATAACTCATATTGATTTACCCAATTAAACCTCATCAATTGCCCACCCTATAGACCCTAATCTATTTAACTTATATGGCATATATGTTAGTCAATCTAGGGGGGGGGGGGGGGGGGGGGGGGGGGGGGGGGGGGGGGGGGGAGGTTATTATAATCAACTATGACACCTTAACTCTTCATTGAACTCTTAGATTATAAGGTCCCACCTAGTCAACAAACACCCTAGGTCAATATCCTTATGTTAAATAAGCTAATGTAACTTGACCTTTGGTTTAAGAAGACCAAAGTTGATCTAGACTTTACCTAACCTTAAACCTAACTAGCATAAACTCTAGAGACCCTACCTACTTGAGTTGACTAAGTACTAAGTCAAATAAACCCTTTGATTAGTGAAAATTTTTAAATGGGTCAAACTTAAATAAACTATACCAACCCATAAAATTGGCATAACCTAGATATCCCCAATAGTTTCCATAAACCCTAAACTAGCAATCTAAATCCCATGAGTTAACATATATAGCTCTCAAACTACTAGTCAACTTAAAACAATCAAATGATTAAGATACCTAAAATCAAGCCATTTAATTCAAATTAAGGTGGTAAGAACCTAGCGCATCATCTGTAGACCAATTTGAATTCTTAGCTACTGGTTAGCTTTTGAAAAGATATAAAGGAAGGTGAGCATTCTTAAGGTTCAAGCTCACTATGGGGGAGGAGGGTACGGGTCAACTTAAAATTAGCTCATTTAATTCAAATCAAGGCGGAAACTATCCTGTCTCATCATCTATGGACCAATTTAAATTCTCAACTACTAGCTAGCTTTTGATAGGAGATAAAAGGAGGTGAAAATTCTTAAAGCTAAGCTTACTAGCCGTCTTGGGGGGGGGGGGGGGGGGGGGGCTTAAGGTAAAATTAAGGATTTTGGGTAACCATTGAAAAAAATTTATGATATTTTTAAAATAATTAATTTGTGCCACCAATTCAAAAAATTTCTAGATCCATCATTTATTTAACCCATATCCTATGTTCCTCGTCTTATTTATGTGTGTGCAACTTTCAAAAAAATTTGAATTGATTTTGAACTCCATTTAAATCTGTTGATAAATACTGAATTTTCCATTAAATTATTAATTTAATTAATAATTAATAAATAATCAAATTAGAATTAATTTTTCTAAAAATGATATACCATTTTGCATATTTTGTGATATCTCAATGAGATGACATAACTAATTTTTTAATTACTTTAAACCCATTATTAATCTACCCTTCACTTGGCTTCCACACACAAATATTCTTCCGGCAAAAAATTCTCCAAGGATTGCTTTTGTTCTGCTGACCCGATAACAAATCCCAACTGGAACCGTTTTGGAACTGTTTTAACCCGTGAACTGAAATCTTTTAAATCACTTTCTAAGAAAGCTAAAAGCTTTTTAAGACCTTTTTCCCAACAACCATTTCCCCTTTCTAATGTCACCTACTTATACATTCTCTTTCTACATGTCGTTTCCAGATCTTGCCATCTGTTTTTTGTTCTTTCATTGGCAAACCAAAATTCTAAAATCTCAATTTCTTATTCCAGAACTTCAAAGCAAAACCTCTAAAAAAAACTCGCTAAAATTAGAAAAGAAAACTCTTTTTTAGTTGAATGATTTTCCTCTAATTTGATCTCATTATCCCTTCTCTTTTCAAAAAGATTTATTATTGATATATCATCAAAAATTTATCTTGTTCGGGCACGAATCTCAAGGCAAAATCAAGTTGGAAATTTCCAAAATTAAATTTGGGACCATCTGAACTCCGATTTTAGCAAACTTATAGTCGAACTGAATGTCCCGAAAATATGAACCCAACGACATCAATTTCAACTCAATATGAGCCAAAATGGATCAACATCGGTCGTCCATTCAAAACACTCATATCTTGCCATTTATATCCTCCTTATTTACTAGCGATGCATGCCACTATCATAAAATTATAAATATATCTCTCATTCTTCATTGAGGGGAAAAATAAAGGGCGAAAGGATGAGAACGAAGAAAGTTCTCTTGCCACCGAACTCCTCCTCAATCACCTCCTGGCCACCAATTATCTTCGGACTTTCGCCGGACTTATGCTTGAACACCACCTGACGCTGAACCTTTGTCCATCACCAAACGTCCGCTCATCGCCGGACTTCTACCCATCACAAAACTTTCGTCGGACTTCTGCATGTAGACAAACTTCCATCCATCGTCAGACATCTTCCCTTCGGCGGACTTTCATCGACTTCTACCAAACGTTGGACTTCTGCCTATCGTCGAACTTCTGGTCGTAGGTGGACTTTTGTTAAACTTTAGCCCAAAGTTGAACTTCTATCCATCATTGCACTTCTGTCTGTCATCGGACTTTAATCAGACTTCTACCCGACCTTGGACTTCTGCCCGTCGCCAGACTTATGCCAATTAACAGACTTTCATCAGACTTCTACCCCATGTAGGAATTCTGCTAGCCATCGTACTTCTCCTGTCAATGGACTTTTATCGGACTTCTATTAACATTGGACTTCCGTTCATCGTCGAACATCTACTCATCGTTGGACTTTCATCAGACTTCTGTTCAATGCCTAACTTTTTGTCCATTGTTGGACTTCTATCCATCGTCGGACTTTTGTCAGACTTCTACCTAATGTTGGAATTCCACAAGTCACTGAACTTCTGCCCATCAATGAACTTTCATCGGACTTCTACCTAATGCTGGACTTACGTCCATAGCCGAACTTTTTCCCATCACTGGACTTTCGTCGGACTTCTGGCCTACACCGAACTTCTGTCCATCATCGGACTTCATCCTGTTGCAAAATTTTCATCGGACTTCTACCCGACGCCTGACTTCTGTCCATCGCTTGACTTATGCCTGTCATTGGACTTCCGTAAGACTTTTATCTGGCTCCATACTTTCATCCATCACCAAACTTCCATCGACCGTCTAACTTCTGCACGACGGCAGAGTTCCATCCATCACCAGATTGTGGTCCTTTTGGCCTCTATCGCTAGACAACTATCTTTTTTACCACTGTTGCCCGCTAACTACGGTCCAACCGACCTCCGTTGCTAGACAATAGTTTTTTTACCACTATTTCCTGCCAACTATGGTCTTGCCAACCAAACAAGCTTGTCAATTCTAATTCTTTCAATTCCCATTATGTAATACACTTTATATGAAGTATATTTATTACATCAAGCCAAGGCCATCACCCAACGAAGGGACTCATTTGTAATCAACTGTAAATACTAGTTGATTCATTTAAATTGGGCCAGGCCTTATAGTTTTCCCCCATTTCAGGAGTTTTTCATGTAAAAAAACTCTGGTGTCTCTTATGAATGCTACACCCTCTCTTTTATCTGATTGTGTACTAGATCTTCGTACAAAGCTAAGACGTTAAAATTTACATTTCTCTATCACCTTGAATATTCCAGAACACAATAATTAAAAAAAGACAAAATATATGATAAAGCAAAAAAAAAACATAAAATTTAGAGCTCTAAATCTTCATATTCTTCTTATCTATAATCTATAATTTCTCCCACCGTGTCTTCATTTTTTGAAGTTATCAATATTATTAGATATATCCTTTTCAATATAAGTAATTGTTCATTCATCCAAAAGTCTCCCATACAAATGTGCAAAATATCATATTAACATATTAATCTAGAAGAATAGGCAGCCAAGCACAATAATATATTGGGTAAGGATATATGACGTTAATTGCAAGGCATTAACAATATATCTTAATACATACATGGACCATTAGAGGGATTTAAAAATTATACAGATTAGTGCAATTATTTTAATAAAAATGTACCAAGAAAATCTACCATTGGTGCTCAGCACTCATCCTAGAGGTCACTGGTTCTAGTAAGGATGTGACAATATGAGGGTGTGTTCAACTGAACAACAATACCTTGGGATTCCTCAAATGTCCCAAAGAGACAAGAACTTCGTCTTCTACTCTTCCACATGAAATCAGCAGACTACAGTCATCGTCCACCATCTTGTCGCAAGCCGACGATCCACCATGAACAAGAAAGCAACGATGCTTCAGTTCCTGTCCCAAACCTTCTTCGGCATGCATGTTTGTGTGTGAGTTTTTCTTCTCTTCGATTCGGTCCGTCTGCCTAAAAGAGCCAAATTGTAAGTGGCGTTATATTTAGAACCCAAAAAGAAACCATAAGAATTTCTTTTAATTATAATTAAGTAGCCATAAATATTGAGAAATAGGTTGTGTGGGATTTGAACGGGTTGCTTCACACGTGAGATCGCGTGCACAAGTGGTGCAGGTCTTCATGCGAGTAGAGATTTCACACAAGAACAAATGGGAGATTAGGGGAGTTTAGCTGGAGTTTCATGCACGAACTGCAAAGAAGAAATACAGGAAGAAACGGGATTGAGAGTGATCCTGTTCTAGGTTCTAATTGCCTCTTTATAAAGATCTAAATGATATACACATTTGTTACATTATGATTTTAAAAGTTCTACAGGCATGATGGTTAGGGTTTCTGGATTGTGCATGAGGCGACGGATGTTCGGTATTTCTTCTTCACTAAACCTTTGATTTACTACATTTCTCTTCCGTATGGCTGCAAACCGATTAAGGGATCTTGGATTTTTAGATGGTAAGGTTAAGTCCAAGTCATTTCGTGATGCTTTATCCGGTGATTCACCTATTTTTTCTCTGCTCAAAGTATCTTCACATTGTGGTTTGCCTGTGTTATTCATTTTGGAAGAGGAATTATTTTCTCTTGTAGCTCCTTTTGAGTTTGCATTGGTAAGGAAATGTCCGGGTCATCACCCACCTCTATATTTGATTAAAAAGATTTTCTTCAAACTCAAGCTTTGCGATGTATTTTCGGTTAGTGTTTTGAATCTTAAAAATGTGTTGATCAAGCTTGCTAATGACTTAGATTAATATAGGGTTTTCTCTCATCGATCATTTTTCATTTCCAACTGTTTCATGAAGCTATTTAAGTGGTCTCCCCACTTTGATGTTAATGTGGAGTCGCCTATTGTGGCCATTTCAATCTATTTTCTCAGTTTGCATCCTCATATCTTCTCGCCTTGCATTCTTCATGTTTTGGCTTCTATGTTTGTTAGGCCTTTGTGTATCAATAATACCACTTTGAATGGCACTAGGACGTATGTTGCTCGAATTCTTATGGAACTTGATGTCATGAAATGGTATGCCTATCAGGTTTAGCTTAGCTCTGAATCTATGGGATACATTCAGTCTATCGAAATGGATGTTTTCCCATTGTATTGCTTTCATTGTAAAATGTTGGGTCATTCTAAGATGATTTTCCCTATTTTGTTTCCTAATATGGATGCTCATCCCTCTTTTCTTGAGGTACCCAACGTGGAGATGGTTGAGAGTCTTATTAATGGGTTGGTTGAGGTGGCTATTAATGAGGAGGTAGTTCTTAATGATATAACTCGTGATAATGGTATTATGGATGTTGTATCTCCTTTGCTTAACGGTGTGGCCTAAGGCTGTGAATGTTGTAGAGTTAGGTGATATTGGTTCTCATCGTGATGATGGTTTGATTTTGCCTACTATGGTCTTTAAGCCGAGCAAGTGCATTTTGTTGAATGCTCTTAGTGTTGCTTGTTTAAATGACTTGGCTTTATCTAATGCTAAGGAGGTGGAGGCTGATGAGTATGGTGATGGTGCAGGTCAGCTGGATGGGTGCCTTGTTTCACCTAGGGATGTGGCAGTTCATTTGGATGGGTGCTTGGAGTTATTATTGCAGTTCATCCCCTTCTAGGATATGCGATGGTTGCTGTCAAGGTTTATGTTAATCATTTGGTTAACGATGCTTTGGTCAGGCTTCCCTATGTTGGGGAGACTAACCGTTGTGATTCATTGGTCGGTGTTCCTGATGGACTAATTTTGCCTATTGTTTTTAAGTCACGAATTTTGTGGCGGGTAGGGGAGGCATGTTTGAGGCAAATTGATTGGTTGGATGATTCTATGGACTCTTCGTGCGATCTGGAGGATGAATTGGAGGGTGATGTTGGGGCCATACAAGATTCGTATGGTTTGGATATCTCTCGCGCTTTGGGTCCCCCCTTTTCTCATGGTGGAAATGATGTCATTGCAAATCTACGAGATAAGATTTCTCCTTCTCCTTTTTGTTTTTGTTTGCAGGGCTGACTTTTTGTTCTCCTTTGCTGCTCTCATGTCTTGGGTTTCGGGATGGTTTGGATTGGGTCTTATTGGCTTAATTTTGGTGACTTATGGCTCAGTTGCTTAGTTTCCTTACCTGTTACATTACGATTTTGGAATTGAACTATGATGAGGCAGTTCTTCTGCATGCCCCGTGGATGGCCAGGCTTGGTTTGCAACCTTAGTGGTTATTTTCGTTATCAGTTTATTTGGACTTTTATTTTGGTGATCCTATTGTGTTTGGAATTTTTGTGATTGTCTTTTTACTCCTTGGATGGTTCAAGCCTGGCAACCAGGTGTGGTCTGAGTCTAGCTGCTTTTGAATTTTTTTCTTTTCAATATCATGGTCAGATTATTTGGCCTAACACTAATTGGCCTTTCTTTTCTCTGTACATGTCTTATTTATAGCCTTGTTTTTTTGGGCTAATGATGTAATGCTTTTTTTTCCTTTAAAAAAAAAAAAAGAAGATATAAATGCACTTAATTAAGTATTAATTAAAAAAATCTTCCAACATCAATAATGGTTGTCTGCAACGTTTTTGGGGAAATTCAAAAGTGGCTTCATAAAGAGATAGTAATGATGGTGATGAAAAATACCCGATAATCATAATTATTTGTTTTTTTTGGGGAAATTTGGGGCAAAAGCCCATCTATTACTATAAAAAGATTACAAGTAAGAGAAGAAAAACCAACATAAGAACAACAAAACTCTTATGAAGGAGAAGATCAAAAAAACCCCAACTATACCACCCAAAATTTTACAACAAAAAGAAAACTATAAGCTCCAAAATGGTAGTAAGTAAGGAATTTCAAAAAGAATCCCGCCAGCTGAGACGATAAGCCTGCTCCTCTGCATCGGAAATAAGAAAACCTGCACAGAGAAACACAAAACCTGCTCCCGGGCTAAACAGGCTGTACTCAGAGGAAAAATTAAGAAAGCAAGTCGTAATCCTGGTTGCCCAGAGGCCATCCGAGAGATTACAGGGAGCTTCATCATTGTACAGCCAGCCCCAAGCCACCACGAAGGGACCAGCCAACATGCCAAATTTCAGCACAGAGAATGAAAATAAAACCAGATAACCAGCATAACAGCATAACCGTCAGTGCCCCATTTAGGCCAGAATTTCTTGAAAGTGAAGTTTAAGGGAATCATAATGCTTCCAATTGATCACTTTAGCTCTAATAGCCTGAGTTATCACCTCTTTAAGTTCAAAGATATTCTTCTTCAAAGACGCAAATTTCCTCCCATTTCGTTCCCTCCAAATCCAATAAACAGTCACAGAAATAGTAAGATAGCAGAAGTTCAACTCCAAACTACTAAAATGCCTCATGCTGCCCAAAAAATCATAGACCTGATGCAAATTCGGCCTAAGGTAAAAATTTCTAAGGGGAGGAAGAAGAGCCGTAAGCAGAGTGAAGGTGAAATCACATTCAAAATATAAATGTGTATGGTTTTCCCAGGTGACATCACAGAAAGAACAGGAAGAAACAACAGGAATCCCTTTCAGAATAAGTAAATCCGCAGTCTTAAGCTTACGGTGCATGGCCATCCAAGAATAAGAAGCATATCTCAGCGCATAACCTTTATGCCAGATAAATTTGGCCCAACCGATATCTTCCAGATTAGAATAAAACAATTTAGAAAAAGTTTTATTGTTGGGATAAGCCACCCCATTCCAGCAAATACAGTGAGGTAAAGAGCTGAGATCAATCCTCATGACCGTGGACGCAATTTCCTCAGGAATAGCCAAAGGAAGGTTCCAAGTATTATTGGCCATAACATCAGTAATCATCAGATTAGAGAAATGATGAGGGCAGGAGAGCTCAACCAAGGCTTTTTTGTTGCACCACGGATCCCAGAAAAAAGAGAAGTTGCTATTAGAATTTGGAACCAAAGAAATATGCTCTTTAATCTCAACGGCTTTAAGGCAACATAATTTCCAAAATTTAGAAGCCGAGGGAGGATAAGGTTTCCAAGGGGAGCAAAATTTCTCCCTAAACCAAAGCCCAAGGATGTTATCAGAATTATACATCCTAAAAATGAAAGAACAAGCCAAATTATGATATAAAACATCAAAACTGGGTAAACCAAGTCCCCCTTTGCTTTTAGGTGAAACCACCGTGTTCCAAGAAATAAGATGCAGTTTTTTATCTTTAACATTGCCAAAAAACAGGAATTTGGCACACATTTTGCTTATACTTTTGCAACAAGCTTTAGGTATGATACTACCACGGATCCAATAAGCAATAGTGTTGCTTATAGTAAACTTTAGAAATTGAACTCTACCCGCAAAAGATAAGAATTTAATCTTCCAGCCCTCAAGCATTCCAAAAATTTTATCAATCAGAAGTTGAAAATGAGACATGCGCAGCCTGCTAGCCGAAATTGGCAAACCCAGATAAGTAATAACCTCAGCCACATTAGAAATTCCAAGGCACCTAGCCACAGTAGAGACCAGAGAGGCATTAACGCTTTTAGAGAAGATCAAAGTGCTCTTAGTAGTGTTAATAAAAAGGCCTGATACCTTAGAAAAGTAGAGCAGAATATCTTTAAGAGCAATGGCATTGTCCCTAGTAGCCTTCCCAATAACCAAAAGATCATCAGCATACATCAGATGAGTCAAATTACAATTACGATTAGGAATGCCAATAAAGTGAGAACCCAGATTATCATCCAAAGAGGAGGATAGAGCATCCATGGCAATACAAAACAAAAGAGGAGATAAGGGACAACCCTGTCTCAAGCCCGAAGAAGACTTAAAATATCCTTCTAAAACCCCATTAATAGAGATAGAGAAATGTACATCAGATATGCACCCTTAATCCAGTTAACAAAGATGTCTGGAAAACCTTTTTGAGAGAGTCTATGTAGTAAGAAAGAACGAGAAACCGAGTCAAAAGCTTTTCTTACATCAAGTTTGGCACAAAAGGATCCCTTACTACATCTGAAATCCCGCAGAATCTCAGAAGCAAGAATGATGTAATCAGTAGAACTTCTTTTAGCAACAAAACCAGACTGGGATTTGTTAATAATCAAGGGCAATATAGGCTTCATCCTATTAGCAATAATCTTGGCAACAATCTTGTAAAAAACATTACATAGAGATATAGGACGATAATCAGATATAGAGGAAGAATGAGAACCCTTGGGAATGAGAGTGATAACCGTAGATTTGGCCCCTCTAGACATAAGCCCAGTGGAAAAGAAGTGTTTAACAGCCGAGCAAAGTCTATGCCCAGAAATCAACCAGGTTTTTTGATAAAAAGCAAAAGAGTACCCATCCGGACCCGGAGTTGAAGAAGCCACTCCCCCAAAAACCACCTTCTTGATCTCATCATTAGTAATAGGAGCAATTAAAGCAGCTAAAGCAGTAGAAGGGACAGTATTACCAGTCGGGATGTTGTAAGAGCTTTGCAGAGGAGGGGCCGAAGCATTGAATAAAGACTGGAAATGATCCACAAGTGCCTTAGAAATTTCAGCATGAGAAGTAAGGATTCCAGTGTCAGTAGCAAGCTCTTTAATCAAATTCTTGTTGGTTCTAGCTCGTATCTTGGCAAACAAGAAGCCAAGATCATCCTCTCCCTGTGACAGCCAATAGGCCTTAGCACGTTGAGAAATCCAAGAAGACCAAGCAACATGGGCCAGAGCCAGTTGCTCATTAGTATTCTTAAGGCTGATATTCAGTTCCGGGTTAAGAGGATCATTTTGAATTTGCTCAAGGCATAAAGCTTGTTGATTATTCAGAAGCATAATGTTATAAGAAAGATAGTTGGAAGAGTACCAATTCTTCTTTTTAATAAAATTTTTAAAGCAGCCAAACTATCATAAAGAGAGGCAATAGGGGAGGCAGCAAGAGGCCTGTCAAAAGCAGTGAGCAATTCATCCCAAAAGATATCAATGCTAAGCCAAAATTCCTTAAACATGAATCTAGAGGCCCCTTTTTTAAAGGGATTAGCAAAAAGGATGATAGGAGCATGATCGGAGCCAGAATGTGAATCCACTTTATAATAAGCCAGAGAAAAGATATCCAAAAAGGAAGAGTTAATCAGCATACGGTCCAATTTGATGTGAATCGGATTATCCAACCTCTGATTGTACCAGGTGTAATGCAGCCCAACAGATTTAAGATCAAGCAAGCCCGATTCAAACATAAAGGAGTTTAATTCACCACGTCTTGAGCTAGAAAAAGAGTTACCACCCGCCTTTTCCTCATCAAATCTATGACAGTTAAGATCCCCCATTAAGAGCCAAGGGGAATCCATAGAAGCCGCAATGTTCAACAGAGAATCCCATAAGTCCTTCCTTTCATCAACAGAGTTAGAAGCATAAATAACCGTGAGGTAAAAAGGGGGCAAGCATCCCGAATTAACCAAACCATGGATAACCTGAGAGGAGGTGAAAATGGGATTGAAAAACAGAGAGGAGGAATCCCATTTTACCCAGATACGGCCGGGAGAAGAAGAAGTGAAGTTATGACAGCTGCTCTCATTCTCAAATAAAGAATGAGTGTAATTGAACCAATCATTATGTAGAGCATCAGGCTGTATTTTAGCTTCTAAAATACAAATAAGCTTCAGATTAAACTTCGAAATAAGGTCTTTGCACATCTTAACTTTACCCGGGTTATTAAACCCCCGCACATTCCAAGCACCTAAAGGAGGGAGGGACATAAATTATTTGTGGGATTTGGCCTTTTTGGCCGATTTTGCTTTGGCTTTTTTGGGAGGGGAAACAGCTTTAGAGGAGGAAGAAGAAGCCTTATGAGACGAAGGCTTCAGAATGGTCTCCATCACAGTTTTCGAAGAGGAAGAGGTTTCCTCTTCAATAACTTCTTCAACATTAGGATCATCTTCCGAATTGGTAGCAGCATCTAACGGAAGAGCTTGAAAACTGTTAGCTAACAAGACTTGCGTGGGCTTTAGGAGAGTAATAGGAAGAGAGTGGTTAGCTGAGAAGGAATCAGCCTGAGGGAGATTAAGGTTGGGAAGAATAATGCTCTTACCCGAAGGCAAATCAGGAGGTACCTTAGCGCAAGACGGCTCTAAATTTGGTTTATGCGGAGGTTTTTCAAGAACTGGAGGACCCACAGAAGCTTTTTCTCTGGATTTGCTAACCGCACGAGCGGCAGGTCCCCTACTAATACTTCTTCCTCTCGTCTGCGGCTTTTGAGGAATAGAAACTTTAGGAGTTAGGATTTTTTGGGCACAAGGCAAAGGAGTGGATGAGGGATCCACAACCTTCACATCTAGTCGGTTTCCAATCATAAACGACCTTCAAATTTATATCCAGCCCATCAATTTCAATAGGGATCTCATCAGCTAAAACCGAATTTTTATCCACTTCCACACAAACACGCGCGAAAGTGAGCCTCGTTCTTTTGGCAGTGAGAGTGTCAACATAGAGGGGAATACCAATGTAACTTGCGATTTTGGAAATACCTGACGGGGTCCAGAGGGCAAGAGGGAGGTTGACGATTTTGATCCACAGAGGAATGGCCGCAGACTCGTCCCTTTTAGGTTGAAACTTAGGATCCCATTTCTGTAAGATGAAGGGCTTGCCTAGCAGAAACCAAGGGCCACCCGCGAGAACCATATCATAGTCCTCAACAGCAGTGAATTTGAGAAGGAAGAAATCATCCACCAGAGAGATGAGAGAAAGATCCCCTTTGAGCTTCCACGCCTTTTCCATGGCCAAACGAAGTCGCTCGTAATACGGTCTTGGGCCAAGAGAATATCCCACCAGAGATAGATTCCATAGGGTCTTACCTTCAGAAAGGTCGTTCGAGACAAAAGAAAGTTTTTTCTCCGGTTTGGAGTAAGACATCGGCCATTCATCACGAGCAGAAGAAGGAGCAGCTAGATTAGCCGCGTAAGAAGTAGGACGGTGAGGAGAACCAAGGATGGAGTTGCCTTGCGAAGGTGGAACATCAAGCGGAAGAGCCATCCCGGCCAAAGGCCAGGAAAGCCACGAAGAGAAGGAGCGCCGCCACGGGAGAACAAAACCCTAGCAGAGCTCACTCGACTGAACTTGAAAAAAAAATAAACAGAACATCATAATTATTTGTTAGAATGCTCAAAACTTTTAGGTATTATATTCCTCTAATTTAATACGATCCACCCTTCTCTATTAACTTTTTATTTTTATTGTTTATTTTATTTTATATTTTATATTAAATAAAAACTACTTGATATCTTAAAAATATGATGTTTTTATTTATTATGCAGTAATTATGACTATCACTATGCAATATTGATAGTGGTGGTGGATAGTCGACGATATTGGAGCTATAAGCGCGCGTAGCAGCCACCAACAATGTTGGTGGCAGAGTTGAGTGTGGACGGGGAACAGAATGTTGATAGTTATTTTTAAAAACATCCAAAACGACTACATGTTAACTCATTTCTATAGTACAAACTTGATATACCACCAGTTCTATATAAATTAATTTAATTCATTTTCTACTAAGTAAATATCTATATTTTATTTTTTCTTGAAAAAAAAAATTTATCAGCAGAACAACGCGATTCAAAATTCTTGATCAGGATAAAAAGACCATTTTATCCTCCTGCAGTAGCCAACATCACCAACCAAGTGCTCGTCGTCAATAATCACTGCAGCGCCGTCCACCACTCCAATATCGACCGACGCTTCCTATGTACGTGGCAAACATAATAGAAAAAATATTCTTTTAGAAAATATTATATATATATATAATTTTTAATACTTTATAATTTTTTATAACATATATTAGATCTAATATGTTTACTCTCAGGTTATTGAAAGAAGGGGTAAATTATTGGTCCAATTCGAACACTATCAGAAAATTACGGGTTCATGTTGACTTGTTTAACAATTAGGTCAGGTTCGGGTTCCAATTTATGACCCTTTTGAAAAATAGAATCAGATCCGGGTCAACCTATTAACCTGAATTTGACCTAAGTTTTGGTTGCCCACCTGCATTCATGCACCTGCTTTGGCTGCTTAGGCTCTAACGCTTCGCTACACTACCTTGCACATTCGCGCTCACACCTCCAGGTCCCAACACCCTCCCTCGCACCTCGCATTTTTGCTCTAACTCAGCACTCGTGCTCGAGTCATACAACTCGTGCTCACGCCTCGCTCTGCACGCTCACGTTGCGCATCTCGCAATCGCGCTCCCCCTTGGCCCACACTCTTGCACACTTATTTCGCTCACTTATTTCTTTGCTCACAATCTAGGTTAGGGAGTCGAGTTCTAGTCTGAATTCCTGACCAGTTTGCCTAATCAAGTCAGTATCAAATTGGTTTAGTTGATTGGTCAATTTCAAGTATGATTCGCACCCGGTCCGAAAACACATTTTGACCTCCCTAATCGAATGGCTGACGTTTCATATGAGCAAACCATCTAAGGAAACTCTCTCATTTAAATTAAAGTCAAATTCTCATGTAAATTATTAATTAAGGTAATAAAAAATTAAAAAGTAAATACAATTATATTATTAGATAATTAATCAGATTATGCATACACAATAATTTAATTATATTTATTTTATAATTTTAGTTCTAGTATACTAATGTAATCTAAATACTATTAAAAATAGATAAATAGCAGCAATTAGATGATACTTAAAGAACTTCAAACATACCTAAAACTCTATAAATCAATGGTTGAGGAAAAGACTCATAATTACATATATGCCGACAATTTCACGCAGCATGTGAGGGGTAGAGAAAGGTGAGCCAAATCTTACTATTAACCCAACGCGCAAATTTCAACACCTACCCATCACCCCTCCCCCGCCCTCCCGCGTCACACCCCACCAGCAACTATATAAAGCCCTCTTCCCCCCTCCTCCCTTCCTCGCCCCTCCCAATTCAAAGCCATCTCAATTACTCCTCACATTAATTAACCAGCCAACAATGGGCAGCCTCCACGCCAACGACATCATCGACACCACCGGCTGCCTCCAACACCCTCTCGACGCCGAAGAATTCCGCCTCCACGCCCACAAATTAGTCGACTTCATAGCTGATTACTACAAAAATGTGGCGAAATATCCCGTTCGGAGCCAAGTGGAGCCCGGCTATCTCCGCAAGCTCCTGCCGGAGACCGCCCCGAACCAGCCAGAGTCGATCGAGGACATCCTCAGCGATGTGAGGAACTGTATTATTCCGGGATTGACCCACTGGATGAGTCCCAATTACTACGCTTACTTTCCGTCGAGCGGGAGCACGGCGGCTTTCCTTGGGGAGATGCTGAGCACCGGTTTTAACGTTGTGGGGTTTAATTGGATGTCTTCGCCGGCGGCGACGGAGTTGGAGAGTGTTGTCATGGATTGGCTTGCGAAGCTTCTCTGTTTGCCGTCAGAGTTTCTGTTTTCCAGCGGCGGCGGTGGGGTGTTGCAGGGGACAACTTGTGAAGCTATTCTGTGCACGCTCGCTGCGGCGAGAGATCGCGCTTTATCACGTGGCTGGTGAGTTTTAGTGTTTTTTATTTGGAAAATAATATTTTAGTCAATAACATTCTTATAATTTTTTTTCCTAATGATTTTGAAATTATCTAATTTTATTTTTTGAAGAGTATGAGTTGGTGGTTATAACAAGCTCATAACTAGCTTTTAATGAGACTGGGTGACCATAAACCAATTGCTGGAAGGAAAATTTTCATTTTAATTTATTTTATTTTTTAGCATTCTTGAAATTCATTTTATATATTTCCGTTTACTTTCATTTATTTGTTAATCCCGCTCTTTTTATAATAGTTTTACAGAACATCAAGAAAGTCATCCTAAATAAAATCATAGTTGTTAAAAATTTACATTAAGACAACTCAATAAATATAATAATAATTACATATATGAATATAATGGCAAGTTGCTTCCAAACAGTAACCAATAATTTCAGATTTAATTAATTTAAAATAGAAAAGAGCTTTTTACAACCAAAGAACGTGACATTCATAAGAAGGAAAATAAATTAAATAAAATAAAAATTATTTCGGATCAAGTTTCAAAATTTTAGATCTTCTTTAAATTATATATATAATTATTATTTTTTAAGTATTATATTAATCTAAAGTATATTTTAAATTTTGGTCATTTTTTTTTAAAAATAAAATATATTTATTTTTATTTCAAATAGTTAACGTAAATAAAAAAAAAATTTGAAAATTTTCTGATATATTTTGCATGTTAATTTTTTTTCACATATTCATAGGTAAAATTATATGCATGACCTTGCAATATTTATTTATTTACAAAATTAACACCAACCTAAAATTTTTTGTTTCAACGCAGCGACATCTCCCAGCTCGTCGTGTACGGCTCCGACCAAACCCATTGCGCCCTTCAAAAAGCCGCCCAAATCGCTGGCATTCCCTACTCCAACTTCCGCACCATCAAAACCACCGTCGCCGACGCCTTTGCCCTCACCGCCAACTCTCTCAGCCTCGCCATCGACTCCGACATCTCCGCTGGCCTCATTCCTCTCTATCTCTGCGCCACCATCGGCACCACCTCCTCCACCGCGGTCGACCGCCTCCCCGAACTGGCCCAACTCACTTCCCAACACAACATCTGGCTCCACGTCGACGCTGCCTACGCCGGCGCAGCCTGCATTTGCCCTGAATTCCGCCACTTCATCGACGGCGTCGAACTCGCCGATTCCTTCAGCTTTAACGCCCATAAATGGTTCTTTAACAACCTCGATTGCTGTTGCCTATGGGTCAAATCCCCGACCGCGCTTATCAAATCGCTTTCCACAAATCCCGAGTATTTAAAGAATAAGGCGACCGAGTCCAAACAGGTCGTGGACTATAAGGATTGGCAAATCGCGTTGAGCCGCCGGTTCAGGTCTCTGAAGATGTGGATGGTTCTTCGTGGGTACGGAACGGCTAATCTGAGGCAGTTTCTGCGAGGGCATGTTAGGATGGCGAAGGTTTTCGAAGGGCTGGTGAGGTTGGACCGCCGGTTTGAGGTTGTCGTTCCGCGGTACTTTTCGACGGTTTGTTTTCGGGTTCGAACCGGAGGAGATGAGGCGGAAGAGAACGAGATGAACCGGCGGATTTTGGAGAGTGTGAACGCGGAAGGGAAGATTTACATGACGCATGCGGTGATCGGAGGGGTTTACGTTATGCGTTTCGCCGCCGGCGGGACTTTGACGGAGGAGAGGCACGTGAGAGAGGCGTGGGTTGTTATTAAGGAGCACGTGGAGAAATTGATGCCAAATGTTAAAGTGATGGACGGATAGTGATTGAGACACGTGTGCATGTTAGTTGAAGAAAGTTTATATGCTGAAGATATTGTATTTTTTTTTTATTTATTTGAATAAATGTATGAATTGTTTACTTTGTAAGCTCCAATATCAATGATTTTGGAATATTCTGATTATGTAATCGTCCCATTTGGTGGATGAGATTTTTTTTGGGTAAACCCGGGGCGACAACCCATGTATTAAATCAAGTTAAAAGAGCAATTACAAGTAACCTGTAAGGAAAAAGAGCAAATAGAAAACAAAACAAGAATTGTCAAGTTCCTCGGACAATATTTTTTCATTGTATTATATGTTGGAGTCTAAAAATATTGGATTTGAGCGAACTTAAGTAATTTGCTCAACTTAGCAACTTGTGTAAACGAGTAAAAAATTTTAAGGGTTCAGTTGTTAATTTATTAAGTTGAATATGGGCTAATTTATGAATATATAATTTATTTTTAAAATATATATAAATTATAGAATATTTTGATGCATGTCATCATGAATGAAGTAAGAATGATTGTCCATAGAAGAGAAGAAGTAACATGTGAAATTACTACTTAACATTTTATGTAAGGGAAGATTAATGTGCTATTTGGTTGGCTGTAAAGTGAATGCAGTGTAAAGTAAATATTTCTATAATGTTTAGTTATATGTAAAGTCAAGAGAATTATTTTTTTTTTTGTTTGGTTGAATGTATATAGAGTAAAGTAAAATCAGCCCATTGCCCCAACATTAAAAAAATAAATAAATCAAACATAGAAGACACACTTTGTGGTTCCAAGTCTGCACAAGATGGTCTAGCTATCCTACGGGTCTAGGTCACCCCCATGGAGTGGCCAAATCAATCAAATCACAAACATTGCGTTACTTAGAAGGGTGGCAAGGCATACCTTGGAGAAATGAGATGCAGAAATTAGTACGAAGGGCATTTACAGTCTGACTTATGCACACGCTAATGAACCCACACCGCCTCCACCTGCTCCACGCAAGAACAACTCCCATCCCACTCTCGCACACGTGAGCTAGATTAGATTTTGTCGGAGGAGAATTTTGCGGGAGGAATGTCACAAGAGACGAATTTTTTAGGAGGATTGGATTTCGTGAGAGGAAAGGAACATCTGTGGAAGACAAAGATGTTTTCGTGAAGGTGGGAGCCATAGAAGCTGCGAGTGTAGAAGTCTATCTCACACGAAATGTCGAAGCCTCACAGACAAGAATGAGGAAAGAAATGAAGATGTTCACGTGTGCTTGTCACTCTCATGCCCGTGATTCTTTTTTTTTCGCTCGATTTAAGTGGGATATCTTTATGCCTTAAAATGTGCTACAATGAGATATTCTTAAAACTTATGATTTTAGTTTACTTCATAGTTTATCCAACCAAATTTTAAAAAATAAAAAATTAATATTTTTAAAAACTACATTTCTTTTTATCCAATCAAATTATCTGTAAGTAAAATATTAAGTAATGTACTCTATTATTTCAATTATCTTTTTTTGGAAAATCATTTCAATTATCTTAATACCTGATGTGGCCATCCGCATCATTCCGTTCCCTGTAGCTAGATACGCCACAATACCTCTAACAACCCACTATCTTTACTGCTACTTTTACCCTTTTTTTTGCATTAGCTTACTGTCCTTTTTTTAATAGTTTGCTTACCCCTAATATGATAATTAACACTAGCCATAATAGCAGAGTTATATACTGTAATTAACGGAGAAGAAAGGTAGAATATGATAGTCTTCTTCTTGCAGGTTTGTCATTCCTAAGTATTGTTGTTCTGGTTTTTACCTTGCCGCTAGCGACTACACCAGTATTTGGTATCAGAGCTAGGTTCGTCGCATATGGCTGAAGGTAGTAGCCACCCTCGACTCGACGTCGATCGGAGTCTGGATAAGTTGTGGGATACGCACCAACAAACGTCCAAGCAATTGGACGAGTTTGTCAATGCTTTTGCTAGGTTCGCCGATGAAATGCGGGAAGAAATTAGGCAGATTAGAGCAACTGTGAATCCTTTTGCTCGACAAGCCACACCGGCAACCTTACCGAGACAGGATTCCTGCGCGAGGTGAGCCCACTCACAGGAGGTTACCGGTTAGGCTTCCAGATAGCTCAGATTTGGAGGATAGCGAACTACCTGCAATTGAAATGTCAGGAATAGATGAAGATGTTCGTCCTCCACGTCCAGATAGAGGTAGACATCATCGGCATCAGAGGTCCGATAATGAGCACGCCCGCATTAAATTGGATATTCTATTTTTTGATGGAAGACTTCATATAGAAGACTACCTTGATTGGGAAGGAGCTGTAGAATTTTTTTTTTTTTTTTGATTATATGGAGATCAATCCCAACAAACAAGTCAATATATGTGGCTTGTAGGCTTAAGGGTGGAGCCAATGCTTGGTGGATGCAACTAACTCAGAATCGGTAGTGAGAGGGCCAAGGTACCATCCGCAATTGGAACCGTATAAAGCAATTGATGAGGCGCCACTTCCTTCCCACTGATTTTGAATAACTCTTGTATCTCCAACCAGAATTATAAACAAGGCCAATGGTCTGTTAGTGACTATACTGAGGAAATCTACAGATTAAGCGCACACAATAATCTGATTGAATAGGAAAACAATTTGGTGGCACGATATATAAATGGCTTGAAAAAACACCTGCAAGAGAAGCTGGAACTTAATTCAGTTTGGTCACTATCTCAAGCAGTTAATTTTGCTTTGAAGGCGGAAGCCCAATCACAACAAACAAGCCGGTTCAATTTTCCGAGAAGAGCAACTCAGTAAAACATCTCAAGAGCAAGCCGGGTAAATAACCCAGCTCCAAAACCTTCGCTTGTTGAGAATTCCTCTGGAGCTATACCACAAGTTGATACAAGGGGGAAAACTAAGTCAAGGATCACAGCCAGAGATAACCCGTATGACAAGCCTTCCACCATCAAGTGTTTCCGTTTTTTACAACCTGGTCACAAATCCAACGAATGTCCGATGAGACACCAAGCTCAGCTAGTAGAAGCAGAAGATGACAGTGAACCCACGGGATTACCGGAGGAAGCAGAGTACCTGGTGGAAGAAGTGTCAGCCGACGAAGGTGAACCTGTTATTTGTGTGATGGAGAAAGTACTGATTGCACCAAGGAAGCCTGTAGAAAACCAAAGAAATATTTGTTTCGCATGAAGTTCACAGTTAATGGAAAGGTGTGTGACTTGGTTATAGATAGTGGCTGCACTAAAAATATTATTTCATGCATTGTCGTCCAAGCATTACAGCTCAAGAAAATGAAGAATCCTAACCCGTTTAAAATCGGATGGATTAAGAAAGGAGTTGATTCTCTGGTCTCCGATTTGTGCAAGGTCACGTTTACCATTGGCAAGAGCTATTTATGTCAGATATCCTGTGATGTCCTTGATATGGACGTCTGTCACATCATACTAGGAAGACCTTGGCAGTATGATACGAGAGCTGTCCATGACGGCCGAGCCAATACATATACCATTGATTGGAAGGGAAGAAAAATCAAGTTAGTTTCAAATAACCAATTCGGTTGCAAGCAGCCTTCCAATAATCTTGTTGCTGCCAATGTCATCACGGGACACTCATTACTACAAATGAAAGAAGAAAGTAGTCAGATCTTTGCTCTCATTGTGGGAGATGTTGTAACATGTCCAGCTCCCATCATCCACAAAGATGTCCAACTACTACTAGATTCATTTCAAGACGTTATGGCCTCCCAACTGCCTTCATCCTTGCCACCGTTACGTGACCTACAACATTAAATTAAATTCATTCCTGGTGCCGCCCTTCCCAACTTACCACATTACAGGATGAGCCCCCATGAGCATGTGATCCTGTAGGAGATAATTCAACACCTGCTACAAAAACAATTCATTCAACCAAACATGAGCTCGTGTGCTGTCCCTGTGCTATTTATTTCAAAGAAAGATGGACAGTGGAGGTTTGTGCATAGACAATAGAGACATCAACCGTATTACCGTCAAATACAGATTTTCGATATCACATATCACTGATCTTCTTGACAGACTTCACGGCTCTAAGGTATTCTCCAAGTTAGACTTGCGGAGTGGGTACCACCAGATTCGAATTAGTCCCGGGGATGAATGGAAGACGGCGTTTAAAACAATTTAAGGTTTGTTCGAGTGAAAAGTTATGCCTTTTAGGCTCTCCAACGCACCGTCCACCTTCATAAGGCTAATGCATGAAGTTCTTAAACCATATTTAGACAAATTTTGTATTGTCTATTTTGATGATATTTTCGTGTTTAGTACTTCTCTTTCAGCTCATCTTGATCACCTGAAGTCAATCCTGGAGGCCCTTCATCAGCTCCAACTCTTCGTCAATTTGGCGAAATGTCATTTTGCCGTGGACAGTATTCATTTCCTCGGTTTTGTGCTTACACCTGAGGGTGTCCAGACTGCTCCCAAGAAAATTGAGGCCATACGTGACTGGCCGACTCTGAAGACCATAACAAAAGTCCGTAGCTTTCATGGCTTGGCGAATTACTATCGTCGGTTCATAAAGGGATTCAGCAACATTATGGCCCCCATCACTAACTATTTAAAATCCCCCATGCTAGCATGGTCTGCGGCTCAACAGAGGAGTTTCGAGAAGATTAAAGCTGCTCTTAGTTCGGCTCCCATATTGGATTTCCCAGATTTTGACAAATCTTTTTAGGCTGACACAGATGCGTCCGCGGTGGGAATTGGAGCCATCTTATCTCAGGATGGGAGACCAGTTGAATATTTTAGTGAAAATTTAAGCCCACAATGACAAAGATGGTCTGCATACGAACAAGAGCTATATGCTGTTGTTCATGCTCTCAAACAGTGGGAGCATTACCTCTTACATAAGGATTTTATTCTATGTAGTGACAATCAAGCGTTGCAATATATAAACAATCAAAAAAATATTAATCGTATGCATGCCAGGTGGATTGTCTTCTTTCAAAGATTTAGCTTTGTGATCAAGCATAAGGCCGACAAGAGCAATCACGTTGCGGACGCTTTGAGTAGGCGCTCAGCACTTTTAATACATCTTCAAACAGGGATAACAGGACTACAACAATTAAGGGACTTATACCAAGGTGACAAAGACTTCTCATTAATCTGGAATGCTTGTATTGCAGGTCAGCCCCTACAGGATTTTTCTGTGCATCAAGGCTTCTTATTCAAAGGGATGCACTATGCATTCTGGATTCTTCATGGCGCCCGCAATTGATCTGTGAGTTACATAATGGAGGTCTGTCAGCCCACTTGGGGTGGGATTAAATGTTCGAGCAGATTCAAGCTCGCTTTTACTTGCCACAGGTACGCAGGGATGTCATAAGATTCATTGAGAAGTGTTATGTTTGCCAAATGTACAAAGGAACAACCTAGAGCACCGGACTCTACATGCCGTTACCTATACCTGAATCCATTTGGGAAGATTTATCTCTTGACTTCATCTTGGGATTACCATGTACAAAGCATGGCTCAGACTCCATAATGGCGGTCATGGATCGCTTCTCCAAAATGGCGCATTTCATCCCATGCAAAAAGACATTTGATGTTGTACACATCGCGAGCCTTTTTTAGAGATATTGTAAGGCTACATGGGTTACCCCGAAGCCTCACGTCAGACCGTGACGTCAAGTTCATTAGCCATTTCTGGTGGGATCTATGGAAAAGGCTGAATACATAAGTCAAGCTGAGTTTGGCGTACCACCCGCAAACTGATGGACAGATGGAGGTAGTCAACAGGACACTTGGAAATGTGCTCCACTGTTTGGTGTAGGATAATCTGAAGATATGGGAAGACATGCTTAGTCAAGCTGAGTTCGCTTACAATTCTATGTCTAATAGATCAACGGGCCAGAGCCCCTTTCAAGTGGTGTACACCAAGTTGCCTAATCAAATGGTAAATCTTCACAATCCTTCCCAAGGTCCGTCCATCCGCTGCTAGCAAGACCGCATCGGAAGTCATAGAAACTCTGAAAATGGTGAAAGCCAACTTACAACAATCTGCTTTAAAATACAAACAGAATGCTGACATTCATAAGTGACACAAATCTTTCTCAAAGGGAGAACTTGTCATGATAAGGATGCACAAGGAACATATTCTAAATTAAGTCCTCGGAAATTGGGACCCTTCCCATCCTTCACAAAATTAATGATAGCACATATGTGATAGATCTATCTCCTGATATCCATACTTCACATACTTTCAATGTCGTTGATATATATAGCTATTATCCGCCAGATAACACACCTATGATCGAAATCTCGTTGGAGTCGAGCTTCTCGGAGCCGGGGGAGATCTGATGTGGCCATCCGCATCATTCTGTTCCCTGTAACCAGATACGCCACACTACCTCTAACAACCCACTATCTTTACTGCTACTTTTACCTTTTTTGCATTTGCTTACTATCCTTTTTTTATAGTTTGCTTACCCCTAATATGGTAATTAGCACTAGCCATAGTAGAGTTATATACTGTAATTAACGGAGAAGAAAGATAGAATACGATAGTCTTCTTCTTCCAGGTTTGTCATTTCTCAGTATTTTTTGTTGTGATTTTTACCTTGTCGCTAGCGACTACACCAATACACCTTATTGAAATGCAGACCCGTGAAAGCTGCTTTTAAGAAAAAAATAATTAAAAAAGGTTAGAAGGTGCAACAACGCTAAATGAGCTCTGCCACTTTCATGAAGAGAAGCAACATTTTGTATTTCAATTATTGTTTCTGTACATAATTCAATCATTTCAAAATTTTCATATCTACCCAAACCCCAAACTGTAAATCTTTTGTTATTATATATTAAAATTAAAAAAAAAAAATTTTTCAAAAGCCAAAGTGTCTGGACTATCTTGTGAGCAAACAGGAGCTGGATTCTCTGTAGGTTTACACTGAGAGATGAATTACTGTCACACATATTTCAAATTATTATCAGAAAAATAATTTTTTTAACTATTATGAATACATATAACCTAATAATAATTTTTTTTTAATAACTGCCACACATATTAAGAGATCTAACTGTAACAAGCTGCTTTAAACAACAAAAAATTCTAAAAAACATTGAAAAAGAAGCTAAAAGCGAAAGTTAAATAAAAGTATAATTGTGGTCTGAAAAAAAAAAAACAAAAAAACTGTCCAAAATACTCCTTTGTTGCATAACTAATGTAGTGATGGCAAGGTAGTTAAAAGGCTTGCAACAAGTTGTACATTAAGATACTAAGCAAAAAGATTAATTCTATAGATCATCATTTGCATTGTATTCCATTAAAAACAACTTGAGCAAGTAATTTTGATACATAGTTAACTTTTGATTTAAGAAAACATTAATCCCTTTGCAGTCTATTTCGATCCCAAGAAAATAAGAAAGTATTCTTGGATTATAATTACCTTTCTTTGGGCACAAGAGCACGAGTCTCGTAGAAAGATCAGAAAGACCTTCAAATCATTAAGGATTCATTTGGGATGGTATTCTTATTATTTTTAAAAATTGTTTTTCAATACAAATATTTCTTCAACTATATAAAACAAATAAATGCAAGAAGAAGAGAGTATAAAAAGATAGATAAGAGATGAAGAAGCTATTGCCACAAAAAATAAAAGAAATAAGAAGTTTTAGCTATCGCAGTAGAGAAGAAAAAGAAGATCGAGATGAAGAGGTAGAGAAAAGCAAGAGATGAAGTAACTCTCACAGTAAAAAAGAAAATGAATAAGTAGAAGGATCATTAAACCTTTATTCTTCATATCCAACCTTCATATTTAAGAGGGATTATTACGTGCGTTCACCGGACCATCCGGAGGGTAATCAGTACGCACCACATCAAATGATACACAGATGTACATAGTAAGTTATACACATATATTGGTGACATGACCCATTCTTATTGGCCTCCATACGACATTTGATAACCGCACATAATAATTTTGTCATATTTACAGTAGATGATAATATTTTCTTTCAGTCACTCATAAATAAAATATCATTAAAGATATGTATGCAGGAGCTATTACTTGTGTTCAAACACAAGGTGGATTGACCAATTATTTCCTTATTTCGGTTGGGTTACATCAAGGATCAGCCTTAAGCCCATATCTTTTTGCTTTAGTCATGGATGTTCTCACTAGACATTTGCAGGAGGATGTACCTTGGTATATGCTTTTTGCTGATGATATTCTTCATGTTGATAAGACTAGAGAGGGAGTTGAAGGTAAACTTGAATTATGGAGGTCAACCTAGAGTCCAAAGGTTTTCGCTTGAGTAGATCTAAAACGGAATATATGGAGTGTAATTTTAGTAGTAATAGACATAGTGAGGGGATTGTGACTTTGGGCGATCAAGTCATTAATAAGAGTACATGTTTTAGATATCTTGGATATATTGTTCAAAGTGATGGTGAAATAGATGGGGATATTATCAGTAGAATTCAAGTTGGATGGTTGAATTGGAGGAATGCATCGGGCTTGTTATGTGATAGAAATGTACCCCTCAAACTTAAGGGAAAATTCTATAAGATGGAAGTGAGGCCTGCAATGCTTTATGGTGTCGAATGTTGACCATTAAAAGAGAAGCATAATACTAAGTTAAGTGTGACAGAGATGAGGATGCTCAGGTGGATGAGTGGATTTACCCTTAGAGATAGGATACGAAATGAGCATATACGTGAAAATGTTCGAGTAGCTCCAGTAGAAGATAAGATTAGAGAGAGTCTCCTTAGATGGTTGGTCACATAAAATGACATCCTTTTGATGACCCGATTAAGAGAGTAGAGGTATTAGATTTGACTTATGTTAAGAAAGGTAGGGGTAGACCTAAAAAGACTTGATTAGAAAATATTATGAATGACCTTTCTTTATTAGATTTAAATGAGAATTTGACTTTTAATAGGACACAATGGAGAAAAAGGATTCATATAGCAAACCCCATGTAGTGGGATAAAAGCTTGATGTTGTTGTTGTTGTTGTTGTTGTTGTTGTCGCTCATAAATAAAAAAAAATCTCTATCATTATACATATTTAATATTTGTATGATCATTGAGAAGTGACTTTTATCAAACAATAAATTTATGTTTTTCATATTTAAGATTTTCTCTCTGATTATTCTATTGACCTCATTTAATTTTTGCTAAATTTTTTATCATTATTTAAACATCCCAAAAATTAACCACTTTCTAATCTAAACTTTATTTTTATTATCAATAAAAAATATATTACATATGAATCTATTCAAATTTATATATGATATGTCATGAAAAATTTATCTTGATTGGGCACGAATCTTGATGCAAAATCAAGTTGGGAACTTCTGAAATTAAAATTGGGGCCATCCGAACTTTGATTTCCGCAAACTTATAGTCGAACTGAGCATCTCAAGAATACAAACCCAACGACACCAAATCCAACCTAATCTGAGCCCAAACGGGTTCCAGATCAAGGGTTAGAAGCATTGTTGGAAGGTTCAAACAACAATTTGGATTACCAAACGGTTTCCAAACATAATGTGCTTATAGTTGAATCGAGCGGCTCGACGAGATGAATCCAATGAGCCCAAGATCACCAAATTTTGACATCTCTAAAACATTCAAATGTCCATCAAATGGTCCATGTTCAAGTGATTCAACATCGGTCGTCCATCCAACCACTCTTCATTTACCCTTAATATCTTACCTATTTACGGGCCATGGTACTCTAGAAGTTTATAAATAGACCCCTTATTTCTCTTGAAAGGGGACTGAAGCAAGAAGAGAGGAAGAGAAGAGAAGAAAGAGAAGGAAAAAGCTCCGCCTTGACCACCACTTGAGTTCCGCCGGACCACCGCCTGACGTCGTTGCTCTATCGGACCACCGCCTGACGTCGTTGCCCAGTTGGACCACCACCTGAGGCCCTCACCCTCGCCGGACCACCGCCTGAGGCCTTCACCCTCGCCGGACCACCACCTGAGGTCCTCACCTTCGTCGGACCACAACCTCAGGCCCTCACCCTCATCGGACCACCGCCTGAGGCCCTCACCCTCGCCGGACCACCACCTGAGGTCCTCACCTTTGCCGGACCACAACCTAAGGCCCTCACCCTTGCCGGAACTCCGCCTGAGGCCCTCACCTTCGCCGGACGATCACCTGAGGCCCTCACCTTCGCCGGACCACTACTTGAGGCCCTTACCCTCGCCAAACCACCGTTTAAGGCCCTCACCATCGCTGGACCATCACCTAAGGGTCTGAACTCCGCCATACCACCACTTGAGGCCCTAAACTCCGCCATACCATCAAGATGCCATAGTTCTGCTAAGTCACTATCGGACTACTAACTGATGCCATATTAATACGATTGATATTTATAATCTGATCGCCCTCAAGGACGAGTCAACCCGCTATACTCAATTCAATTTCTAGTGAAATCTTTTCAACTAGGCTAGGTTCCGTGGTTTTTCTCCTTTACAGGGTTTTCCACGTAAAAAATCTTGTGTTCTCTGTGTGTGAGCTGGATATCGTGCAACGTTAAGACGTAAAATTGCAACTCTATCGCCGCGTATATTCTAGCCTGCAAAACAAAAAAAAAATTAAATAAATATATACATATATATATTAAAGGTGAATGCAACAAAGAAGCAGAGATTTCGAAGACGGGCGGTCAACTTTAGTGGAGTAATGATCAAACTGCGGTCATAGTCTCATTGGTATGGATTCGAACCAGATTTACTCTTGTCATTAAGAATAAAATTAATATAAACCTTTATTAGGCTTTAGGATTTGGATGTTGGGAATCTGAGCGCAAGGAAATGAAAATATGAATCGTATTTAGAAACTAAATTTAATAAGATCAAATAGTTTTTCCTTGACTTTGCTCTGATCAAAACAAAGCCTGAAGGGCGAGCTAGAGAATTTTCAGGTTTTCAAAAAGCACAATTCTGCGTTGTAGTGTTATTTCATTTTAAAAGCTTGCTTCTTCTCTTGAGGCCTTCAGAAATCTATCTTGAATATAGTTAGACAAAATTGCTACTATAATACCAAGGAAGTTCTAAGGTATTAAATCTTTGTTTTTTCACCAAACTGATTGGTATAGTAAAAGAAACATTGCCCAATTATTTGGTTTCTTTTAACTACTTTATTTAATGATGGTAGCTTAGAGTGGCTCATCATGTTCCCCAATCCCCCATCCAACCGAATATCAAATAACATTATTATAAGAAGACACTATCAGTCTTCGCTGTTAGATCTGTGAATCACATGTCAGGGCAATTAAATGCACATTATTGGATTTCGTTTATATATATCTACTCTATTTTATTCAAGAATCTCTACTATTTCGGCTTCAAATTTAGGTAATTAATTTTATAACGGAAATCATTTATTAAGTTAGTCTTTTTAATTATTGATTTTCTACTATGTGTTTAAGCTTTGTGCTTTGGCTTTTATGTTCATGTCTTCAATTTCCATGACTGGTCCTTAACCTAGGAAAAGTTTTAGGCCTTCTTGTAAACTTAAATGTTTGTCAATATTTAAATATCACGAAAGTGAAATGAGGTCTTTGCACTATATATTGAGATTGGGAATTGAAGCCAAAAGAAAAACAGGGAAATCATTAAGATAATTCTTGACATCATTTAGAGAAATTAAGCATTGCAAGGCTTCTTCAATTACACAACAGATAAATAATCTAATAGATGGAGAATGCATGTATAATACTAATCCAACTAAAAGAGAATAAATTATAAAGAGTTAATTAAATAAGATGATATACATCTAAATGCAAAAGTTTATGTAGTTTACTTAACAAATCCCAAATTCTTCATAATACATTTAGTTGCATTTACAAGAAGTTGCGTCTTTCTCAAAACATTAAATAGCTTGCAAGATGTTACTTCTTGTAGCAATAACATCTATCAGAAGAAGACACCTTGTAAGAAAAACAAGTAGGCTGACTACAATCAACCTTGACAAGTAGCAAAAGTATACAAGGAGATACTTTATTAGTTCTCACATATGTATTCGTGCTTCATATGACCCTAGGATATCAGCTTGCTTTGATAAAACATATGAATATGCTTTATTTTTGTTCGCATTATTTAGTTTTGGAGTTAAGCCATAAAAAACATTATAACATTCAAACAATAGATAAATTAAAAATGTCCAAATAGATTAGAGCTAGATGACATGCTATGATGATGCTTGTGAATGGACCACAAAATTCATTATGCAATGAACCATTTACTTGCTTACATGGTGTACATATAACATTAGTCTAGGTCCTCTTTGGCTCTAGCTCTCGAAGCATTTATGTGGCGATTCTAGGGTTCTTCTTCGGGCGTTTGGTTGGTGGCTTCCTTCTTGGATTTTAGTGGTTTTTTTTCTCTTGTTTCTTCGGTTGTTTCACTCTGGTGTTTAGGGCGCTCATTTAGCGTGGTGGGTCTCTCTTTAAGCTCTCAATTTTCTATGGTTTTGCTGTAGATTTTTCATTTTCCCTTGCTTTTTTCTTATGTTTTTTTGCATTTCCATTGCTATTTTTTGTCCTTCCGTTGACTTTTGGTTTTGCATTTCTGGGGATGAAGACCCCGTCATCATCTAACCCTGCTTTACCGACTATTCCGAATAGCAAATCTTGCTCCTTCAAGGATGTGCTTACTGGTTCCCCTTCTTCTCCCCCCCCCCCCCCCCCCCCCCCCCCCCCCCCCCCCTTCATTTTGTCCAGTCTTCGTTTAAGGGTTGCCCGGCCTTATTGTTTAAGGTTGCAGTGGTGTCACAATTAGCGGCCCCCTTTGCGCTTTCTCTGGTTGGTAAATTTGCTCTAAGGCATCCTAATCTCAATGTTATTCACAAAGTATTCGTGAACTTGAAACTGTCTGAATCTTTTCATATCGGTTTGCTTGATCCACGTCATGTGGCGATCCAACTAACTAATGACTTGGAATACAACCAAATTTTCTCGAGGAGATCTTATTACATTTAGGCTTGTCAAATGCGGCTCCTTGAATGGACTATTGATTTTGATGTCTATGAGGAATCTCCTATTGCTCATGTTTGGGCCTCTTTCAAAAATCTTAAACTGCATTTCTTTGATTATTAAGTCCTTTTTGGTCTTGCTTGCATTTTGGGTCGACCTCTGCAAACTGACTAGGCTACGGCCTTTATCTCTCAGCCATATGTGGCTTGTGTTTTGGTTGAACTGGATATTTTTAAAAAACATCCTACCGAGATTTCAATAGGTTCTGAATTAAACAACTACTTTCAAAAGGTCAAATTTGAAAACTACCCTATCTTTTGTTCTCATTGTAGGATGCATGACCATTGTTTGAGTGATTGCTTTAAATTACATCTGCACCTTAAGAAGGATAAACAGAATGTTAGACTTTCTAAAGTGTAGAGGAAAAAGGTGAAATATCTCGGGAGGGTGCTTCCAATGATCAGGCTAATGTTGTTTTGAATCAGTCTATGTTGGATGGTAAAGGTGAAATGTCTCAGGGAATTGAAGTGGTTCTTCCTTTGCTTGGTTCCTCTCAGGCTTATCCTTCTCCTTCTCTTGATGGTGATTTACCTAATTCTCAAAGCAAGGAACCTATTATAGATACCACAGCTGTTCCAACTATTGGGGAGAAACACATTTTACCTACCAATCTTAATAGATTACCTCCTGATCTGTTTATTCCTTCCGACTCTCAACATGCTATGTCTCAATTAGTTGTTTCTGATATTAATACTAACAGCTCTAATTCTATTAATCCTTTGATCGTGAATGAGCAGGTTATTGATCTAATCCCTGAAAGAGCTATTTCTGTATTGTTAAAAAATGATTTTCATCATCAAGAGATTCAACCAATTGCCAAAACTGTGAGTATGAAGGAATTTAGTGAAGGAGTTGTGAGTAATGTTTCTATCTTGGAGGATGGTGTGTTCTATTTGGAAGGTGAGCTTTCAGGTAATACTAATATTAATAATAAGCTTCTTTTACCTGATCAATCATTGTGGCGCTCTTACTAATACAGAGGTGGATATTTTGGCAAAATGCTTTGCTAGAGAAGATCATGATTTGAGCTTCTCCAAGGGGCGTGGAAAAAGAGGTAGAAAACCAAAAAATGTTGTATCATAGTCTCCTAGAAGCACACGCTCGCATACTTCTCATTAATTTGTTTTTTATGTTTAACACAATTATTTAGATTGGTTGCCTCTCTTCTAAAGGTTAGAGTAAAAAAATTATGCGATATTTATAAGGTGTCTATTCTTGTCTTCCTTGAGCCTCTTATTTATGTGGATAAATTACTTGGTACTACTAAATTCCTAAGTTTTAAAAATCCTGAATCAAATGTTGCTGATAAAATTTGGCTTTTTTGGAAGGATTATGTTAGAATTGATATTATTGGGGATTTTACCCAAGTTTTACTTTGTAATATAGAGAGTGCTAATTTACAATGTTATGCTTCTTTCGTTTATACTGCTTCTTCTCATTATACTAGGAGAATTTTATGAGATCAAATTTTATAATTTCATAGTATTTGCAATCTTCCTTGGCTTGTTGGTGGTGATTTTAACACTATTTCTTACCCAACTGAGCATATTGGGGGTTCCCTCCCCATATATCAATCGATGGAGGATTTCAATGACATGATTATGGATTGCAGCCTTATTGACATTTCTTTTCTTCATAATAATTTTACTTGGCATCGTAGTCATTTGTGGCAAAGACTTGATAGAGTTTTATTTAATAATACTTGGCTTAATTCTTTCGAGTTTACTAAGGTTGATCATCTTAGCTGTACTCTCTCTGATCACTCTCTTCTTTTGATTCATATTAAAGAAAGAGCTAGAGGTTTTTCGTCCCAATTTAGATTTCAAAACATGTGGTTGCTTCATGATTCTTTTCTTGATGGGGTTCAGAATAATTAGCATGCACCTCTTTTTCCGGATGATTCTATAATGAGGACGAATAGACTTTGGCATAAACTTAAAAGGTTGAAGCAATTTTTGAACTGGTGGAATCATAATGTTTTTAAATATCTATTTTCTAATATTTTAATTGTGAAGGAAGGGTGCACTCTTTTGAGGATCTTTGTCAGTTGGATCCCTCTAGCCCAAACCTCTGCCTTTTGAAAGAGGCTAAAGCTGAGCTTTTTAATCTTCAAGCTCAGGAAGAAACTTTTTGGAAACAAAAAGTGGCTGTCAAGCATCTGGCTGAAGGAGATAATAATACCAAATACTTCCATGCTTTGGTTAACAAGAAATCAGCTATTAATTGTATTCATAAAATTTCTCGTGAGGGTTCTTTTTCTGAGGATATTAATGAAATTGCTAACTTGGATGTCAATCATTTTCAAAACCACCTTAATAAAACTTTTACTCCTCCTTTTATCTCCAATCCTTTTATTATTCCTAATGTTGTTTCTTTTAAGGATAACAGTGATTTATCTAAATCTCCTTCTCATAAGGAGGTTAAAGATACTATTTTTGGTATAAATGCGAATTCTGTGTCTGGCCCAGATGATTTTACTACTAAGTTTTTTCAAAAAGTTTGGCCTTTTATTTATATGGATATTTTCTCTGCTATCACTGATTATTTTAATGGTAATCCTATTCCGAAGTTTTTTTCTTCTACTGCTATTATGTTTATCCCCAAGAATAATACTGTAAATTCCTGGAATGATTTTAAACCTATTAGTTTGTGTACTATTTTTTATAAATTGCTTTCTAAAATTTTAATGAATAGGTTAAATGTATTGTTGCCTAAGCTTATTTCTCCTTTTCAAATGGGTTTTGTCAAAAGGTCATGTCATTACTAACATTATTCTTTTGGCTTAAGAATTTTGTCAGGACTTGGATGTCAAGGTTAGAGGGGGTAATATTATTATGAAATTGGATATTACTAAGGCTTATGACAATGTTAATTGGTCTTTTATTTACAATATCATGACCTTATTTGGGTTTAATTACAATTTTATCTCCCTCATTAAGACTTGTATTGAAAGCCCGTGTTATTCCATTATAAATGGCAAGAGCATGGGCTTAGGCAAGAGCATGGACTTTGATGTTAAAGGACCCGACGACTCTGCCTCACCGGGGAAGGTGGAAGTGATTTTGTAAGGGCTTCTCCGCCTAGCTATGGGGGCTAAAGGAGAGACACTTAGTTTAGTGCAATACTCAGAGGGTGCCTCCAAGGAGTGGACGTAGGTCAAGGTTTGACTGAACCACCATAAATCTGGTGTGTTCTTTCCTTTATTATTTCCGCATTTATTTTCTGTATTGTATTTTATTTGTGGTGAATTTGGTTTGGTTTGAGTTTTGTTTTAAAGATATTTAAAATACCAATTCACCTCTCTCTTAATTAGCCTTGGGCCAGTTCATAAGGGGCCTAACATCCCTAATGAACTTTCAAGTCTCTCCAGGGTTTTTCAACTCAATGGAGCATCTACCCATGCATTTATCATATGAGGCTAGAGGTGGTGAATCCATTCAATATCGGTGGATGTTTCCTTTTAAGAGACAATTTTGTGCAAACATAACATATCAAATATTATTATTATTATGTTTTTCATAACCATACATCATTTAGGTACTTACATAAACTTAAGAAGAATATAAAGAATAAAACATATCTTGAAGGATCAATATGTGAAGCGTACTTAATGTTTGAAACTACTCAATTTTGCTCATACTACTTTAACAAAGAGTTACAATTAACCAAGAATATTGTACCTCAAAAGTTGGGGAATCTAGATGTATGTCCATTTACTAGTACCATATTAGTATTCAATGAAGCCAGAGATTTACAAGAGAAGGGACTAATGAATCTAGCATAGGGACCAATGTGAGTAGTAAAATGTTGGCCAATTTTTGTTCTAAATAATTATAGATTTCAAACCAAAGCTTGGTGTGTTGACCTCATTTTTGCATGAGGTCACTAAGATCCACTTGGGTTTTTTTCAAGTAACCCAGTGATTGGGAAGTCTCTAGTCCCTGATTACATAGGTCCTTAATAAGGCACAACCAACCTCAATCAAACTCAATCCTACCTCCCAATCCAATTCTTGGATTAACCACCAATCAACCTTCAATTAATTCTCAATCAATATTCAATCAACTTCCAAATCTCATCCAACCATTAATAATCATCTCTTTAATTGTTAGTGGTATGGATAATCCACCCCTAATCATCTAAATCCAAAACTCAATCCAATTCTAAGGTTTCAAACCAAATCCAAGGGCTATGGGCTAAGGTCCTGAAACCCTTTCTAGGGGAATTTAAAAACCTTATAAAACCTAGTCTAATGACCTATGATTTGGGTTCTATCAATTGAATATTTTTTAGGCATGTCTCTAAGGTCAACCATCCAAATTTGAGTTCAATCCAACATTCCTAGCCCCTCAAATTGAATATTTGCCCAAAGGCTACAAAACCTTAAGTTATTTATAACCAATGCCACTATACTTGCCATTATGTGGATCTTGGCCTTGCAACCCTTTTCAAACCTACTAATCACTTCCATGACCTTTATTAGGACCTATTGATCAACACTCTACACCTTTTTTTATTTAATTTGACCCAAAATTGACTAAGGGGTCAAAATAACCAAAATACCCTTTAAAAGGGTTTTTTGGTCTTTTCCCCTAAGATCAATCCAACCTTCCTACCTCAACCCTCAAAATCCATCCCTATGGAGCCTAAAAACCACTATGAACACATTGGACCCAAACCCACACTTAGGTTTGACCTGGTTGACCAATTCAACCATGTTTGACCAAACCCTTTAGAGGTTTAAATACCTATTTCTAACCAAATGACCTTCTCTTAGCTTGTAACCACACCCATTAAGTTCATATGATTAATTTGAGCACAATGGACTCAACTCTTAATCCTAGGTCAACTTGGTTGACCAATTCAACTAAGTTTGACCAAATTTTTTTAAGACCTCCTATTCATTCAAATCTTTTGACAAAGACGTTCTCAACCTTATTTAAGCCTATGGGGTGATCCCTTAGGTCCCCAAGAGAGCCCTCTTGGAGACCCAAGCCTTGGGCCTACCTGGGATAGCAATTTGACTTGACCCAAGTACCCAAAAGGGGGTCTCCCTTGAGCCATTTCCTAATCCAACCCAAATTATATCAAACCCATGGTGGCATTGGGTCTCCCTTGGCTCAATACACCTTCCCTAGTCAACCCAGCCATTGGTTCAACTTGGGCTATGAGCTAGGATAACCTAAAGTGACCAAAACCACTTGGGATTGAGCCATCTCCCACCTTAAGTCCAATTAAACCTAGCCAACACCTCTACTAGGTGGGCCTAGGTCCAATGCACCTGCCCTAGCCAGCCCAGCCTTTGGTTTAACTATGGAAAACTCTAGGCTCGCCCAAAGTAGTTGAAACCACCTTTACCTGAGCCTTCTCCCATCTTTGGGAAGTTCAAACCCAATTGCCATTTGCATTGGGTGTACTAGATCTAGACCCATCTCCCACATCAGACCCAGGGTCTGACCTGACCCGGGTCAAGCTCAATTCAACCCAAATTGAGTAGGTTTGGGTCAACCCAATCCATGTAAAAGATTGGATTCCCCCAGTCTAATTAAGCTAAACACATCCCCTTTTCCCTTTCCAGGTCATCCCAACCCAGACCCTGGCCTGTGGAGGTCAGAACTAATGGAGAATGAGATCTGGTGGTCCCCTCCACTTTAGGTTTGATCCAAAGCCTTACAAAGGTTGGGCTCACTGGCTTTAGCCTCACCAACCTTTTGGAGGATGTCCCCTTCTACATGGAGACATCCAACAATCTGCTTGATTAATTTAGACCGTCCGAGCTCACAGGAGTGAGCTGAATAGGGGGGAAGTCCACCAGACATCCCAAATTTGAATTTAGTCTCCCAAAATCATTTCCCATAGTTCTATGATTGATCCCAAGCTCTCCCTATTCTCCTAACCTCTCCCATCCATCCGTTTGAGCGAACTCTGATGAACTCCATGCATGGTCGGCTCGAAGTCACACCTCCGACCATCCTCTAGTCCCAACATCTAAAGGAGAAATGTTCACCATTGCCTCCTAAAGCTTCTCGATAAAAAAAACCATTCGTTGGGATTTTCTAAATTGTGAGATTTTGATCCCGAGATCCTAGCTAGGTAGTGGTGGTCAAGTGTGAAGCAAACCATCAAACCGCCAAAATCTAGCTGTTGGATTGACGGTCTACGGTGCCTTGATCCTTCCCAAGAAGTTTGGTGTGAATCCATTGGCGGGATCACTCAGATCAAGCCAGAATAGCTTAACAACATCGGGAGATAGCGGGAGGTTGAAGATGCAATCATGACCATTGATTTAAATCAATGGTTCATGTTTGATCCCATGATTTCAAAATCATTTAATCATGTTTGTCCGATTGTTAATCTGACGGCTAGGATTAACCCCGTGATTACACATTCAATGCCAATGATTGGCTTCCCAATCAGAGCGCACCACACGTAAAAGCATCGGCTAATTGTGTAATTCTGGGTTAATTAAATGCAAAATTTGTGGGAAACTTCAAAAATTCTGATCTCTAACTCCATTTGGACATCTTAGATGTTTTAGGCTCACTAGAAAGATCTCAGAGAGAACTACAAAAGTCCTATGGTCCCAAGCCTTAATTACAACTGTGTCAATCTTAATTTCACTTTGAACATTCTACATATTATTGCATTTACATGTTTAATTGAAGTCACCATGACTTGGCACTTTGGGAGAGTCAATTTGGACATGTCAATGACATGTCCAAAATTTTCCTCCCCTATTTGAAGTGTCTAAGGGCATCATTGCATCAATTTGATTTTAAGGGGCCTGGTTTGACCCTTAAGATTAAGATTGATGCCATAAACTTTCCAATGAGAATTAGGGGTTAATTTTTGGTGTGATAATGATGCATAGTATAGGGAATATAGAGCCACTGATTTTCCCCAATCATAGCCTAGGATAGATCCCTAAGATTTTTTTAAGGTGACTTAGATATCACATTAGGTGGCTTGGTTAGCCACCTTACAAAACTCCATTTAGGCTCAAATTTAGTGTGTTTGAACCTTGAGATCAAGTGATCTCATGGCCTAAATTCCACTAGATTTGCTGTCCACTTGTCCCCTAATTAGGAGCTCCAAAACCCCCCACTAGAATTGACCTAGAACCTTAAATAATTCACTAAAAATCATTATTAAATCCAAAAAATTCACTTAAGGAATCTATTAATCAAGTTTCAACCCTTAACCCAAGAAAAATGAAATCCTAATTACCCAACCTTTAATTTCATCTTTATTTAAGATTTAAGGAAAATTAATATTTAATTAATTAATTAGTTAAAAATAGTTAAAAATCTCAATAAATTCTCAAACACTTGATAATCCCTCCTTATATCATTTCTGGTCTTTTGAGGTGATTTCAAGAAGTTTGGAATCCATTTGGGTTCAAATAACTAAAAACCACCTTTAATTAAAATAATTCAATAAATCCCTAATCTTCCAAAAATATTAATTATTCTAGAAAAATCTAATTTAATCAAACTCAAAGGCATCTAACTCAAATTAAAATCTAGTCTCAAACTTCTAAAATCCATAACTTTCTATAGGAAACTCCAAATTGAACATGCTAATAGTCTAATTACTCATCATAAGATCTAATATTTATAAAAAATCTTAAACCCTCAAAATTAAATATAATTTTAAAAGTCAATTTTTAACCTCTTAATTAAAATAACTAATATAACTCCAATAATTCATCAAAATTTTAGAAATCTTTATTTTGATTAATAAAAAACATATAACCAACAAAGATAACAATCATTTAACAATTAGAAGATATCCAAATTAAGCTTTAACACATTAATATTTAAACTCTAATAAAAAATCCTCCTTCAGCTTTTAACAAATTCAAACATTAGACAACTCCAATAAACTACCCAGTTTAGGACATATCCTAGCCACACGATCTATTACACACACTTTAGGTGGTATGTTAGGATAATCGGCTCTAGATCTAAGCTAGGCTAGTGTTTAATTTTCTGTTATGTGCTAGATTTTTGAGATTTAATTACATGTTGTGATTGAAATTGCTTGGTGTGTGGGCTTACTTTTACTGTTATATGTGGTTTGATGAGGTGTTTGTCAATTAGATTATCCTTAGGATTTGAATGATCTAGATGCTCACTAAGTTTTTTGCAGGTGGCCGCTCTCATGTAGGGCAATAAAGGGGCTAAATAAATGATAAATATAATTTCTATAGGTGCTTCAGTTGCTTAGCTCCTAAATAAAAAAGTTCGTGGCCAATTGTGTTTACGTTTTTTTGCACATATATTTATATATATAATTACTTTGGAATGAATTTGATTTATTAAATACTTAGGGTAACCTTGAAGGAGAGTCCAAAATTTTTTATTTTATATATACATGTAATTCATTTGAGTATTGAGTTGCAAAAGTTAAACTTTGAGTTGGGACATGTTTGAATAGTTGCTATTTGAATGATTTATATTTGTGCAACTTATGTAGTTTTGATGATTCCAAACATTATTGTTCAGATGTATAGTTATCTCCTAACAATTTTAGAAGATTTGCATTTGCTCTTGTGTGTACTAACATTTCAGGAAAATCAGACTCCAGACTACGAAAACTTCAAATCAAATTCAACATGAGATATTTTGTTTATTTGAAGTTTGTCTTTTCTTTGAATTAATTTTTAAAGGGAGTGATTGTAATTGAGTGAATAAAATCTTACACACACAAATAAGGAGATCTTGAAATTCTATACTGATCGTACAGGACGATATTTATCGTACTGGACGATCTGTCAGTTATCTCCTATAGAGCACTTGGAACGAATAGGAACTTGCTTGAAATTTTTTTTTTCTAAGTCCTATTCATCCAGGACGAATTTTATTATCGTCCCGGACGATGGGTTCTCTGTAAAATTTTTCGTCCAGACGAATTTTATCATCGTACGAGGCGACCTGTGCTCTGGAAAATTTTCGTCCCAACGAAAATAAATATCGTACCGGACGATCAGCTCTCTGGAAATTTTCGTCCATACGAAAATGAATTATCGTCCGCGGCGATTGGTCCTCTGGAAAATTTTCGTTCAGACGAAATAAATAATCGTCCAGGACGATCGAATCTCTGGAAAATTTTCGTCCAGACGAACATATTTTCGTCCAAACGATTAACCGACTTAGAACAGTTTTCAGCAGTTTCTAGAACCGACCTTGTAATAACCATTCGTACTGGACGAACCTAGTTCGTACAGGACGATCAACTGTACGAAGTCATTTCGTACACATATACAAATTGGGTCGTTTCAGATCGTTTAAGTAAGGAATCCAGGATCGTACAGGACGATCCAGGATCGTACAGGACGATCCAGGATCGTACAGGACGATCCACTGCGTACATAATTGGAAACTTGCAGTTTTTGGGCGGTTTTTCATGTCTTTTGTATAAATAGTCCAAATTAGACTGCCACCCAATCTTTTTGTCATTTGATCTTCATGCCTCTTGAGAGAATAGCCAAGGAGAGAGTGGAAGAGAGCATTCAAAGGAGGATTCCTACCATTGGAGCAAGAAGGCTTCACTTGGATTACTAAGGTAAGAGTCTCTACTTGTGAAATTGGATTTCTTCACTCTTTTCTTTCTTCCTTCTAGATTCTTGTGAGAAGATCAGTCAAGGAGATCCGGTTCTCTGCCGACACTTGGAGAGTGTGAACAGACGAAGGGTTCTCTGCCCACACTAGGAGAGTGTAAAAGGAAGAAGGTTCTCTACCTACACTTGGAGAGTGTGAACAGCCGTAGGGTTCTCTGCCCACACTAGGAGAGTGTAAAAGGAAGAAGGTTCTCTGCCTACACTTGGAGAGTGTGAACAGCCGTAGGGTTCTCTGCCCACACTAGGAGAGTGTAAAAGGACGACGGTTCTCTGCCAGCACTGTGGATTGTGTAAAAGGACGACGGTTCTCTGCCAGCACTGTGGATTGTGTAAAAGGACGACGGTTCTCTGCCAGCACTGTGGATTGTGTAAAAGGACGACGGTTCTCTGCCGCACCGGGTAGTGGTGAAAAGAGTGTTTTGTACAGGCTTCTCCGCCTTGTTGTGGGTGCTAAAGGAGAGTCACTTTGTGGTATTAGTGCAATACTCAGAGGGTGCCTCTGAGGAGTGGATGTAGGTCTGGTTATAGACCGAACCACTATAAATCTGGTGTCATTTACTTTATTGCTTTTACGTTTCCGCACTTTAAATTTTAGTTTTAACAACTCTGTGGTTGAAAAACATTTTTCTACAAACTTTAAAAGAAAATTTTATTTCGGTTCAACTTTATCATTAAGAGGGTTTAAAATTTTTAAAACTACCAATTCACCCCCCTCTTGGTAGCTGTGAGACATTTACTTAGGCTTAACAACCTAATTACTGGACTCAACAAGTGGTATCAGAGCATAGTTTCAAAATCATAAGTTTGAACTACTTTTTGATTAACGTAGATGGCTACATTTGGAAACCGAAACACACCTGAGGGTTACTCTATCACTAGACCTCCACTGTTTGACAATATTCCTTTTGATTTTTGGAAAACACGCATGTCTACTTTCTTACAGTCACTTGATTATCGCATGTGGATGCTAGTCCAGGAAGGTTACACAAAACCAACTAGATTAGTTGATGGAATTAGGGTAGAAACACCTTATGCAGATTGGACTATAGAAGAACGTGACTTAGCACAATTAAATGCGAAATGTTTAAATAGTTTCTTTTGTGCTTTAAAATCTGAAGACTACATGCGAGTTTCCACTTGTAAAAGCGGAAAAGACATATGGGATAGACTTTGTATTACTTATGAAGGGACAAATGAGGTTAAGCAATCAAGACTCAATATCTTGTTACATGACTACAAATTATTTCGCATGAAACCTAATGAATCTATATCTGACATGTACACAAGATTCACTCAAATTGTCACCTCTTTGCATGCACTTGGTAGGGAATTAACGAATGCTGAAATGGTTAATAAGATTCTTCGTTGTTTACCTACTGCATATGATGCTAAAATTACTGCAATTACAGAGTCTAAAGATCTGAACATTTATTCAATTGACAATCTTCTTGTTTCACTCATTGCTTACGAGCAAGGAGTAAGTCAAAGAAAGATTGATGCAGGTGAACCAAGAAAAGACAAGAATATTGCACTAAATGTGGAAGAGTCAGAAAGTGAACACTCACAACCTGAGGATGAAGACGATATAGCACTGATGACTAGACAATTCAGAAGCTTTTTAAAGAGGAAGCAGAAGAGACGCCAGCAATGGAATAGAGGTAAGTATAACAGAAATGACAAGGTTTCTAATGAAGTGATTTGTTATGAATGCAGGAAACCAGGTCATATAAAGACTGATTGTCCAAAACTCAAAACCACTCCTAACAAGGAGAAGGTAGAGGAGAAACCAATGGTAAAGAAGGGCAAGAAGAAGTTTCAAAAGGCTTTTTGGGCGGACTCAGCTTCAGACTCATCTGAGACTGAAAAAGAAGAAGAAGTCACCAACCTTTGCTTGATGGTAGATAAAGCTGAACAATCAGATCAAGAAGAGGTATGTGATTTAACCTATAATGAATTGTTTGAAGTTTCTGAACACATGCATGATGCATATAGGAAAATGAAAAAGATGCATGCTAGTGTAGTTTTAGAATTGGAAGAGCTTAATAAGGAACATGAAATCCTTAGGAAAGATCATGCTTTAATTGATAGCAACCACATAAAACTACTTGATGAATATGATGACTTGAATAAAAATTTTGAGAATTTAAAATCATCCCATGCTGAACTTGAAAAAGAATTTAAGAAATTTAAGGAATTAATCATAGGTGAACCAAGTGAGGGTGTTAGAACTAGGCGTGGATTAAACAAGGAAGTCAATCATTCAGCCTTTATTTCAACTATTGAACCCACTAACATTGATCAAGCACTTTCAGATGAATTTTGGATATTGGCCATGCAAGAAGAGTTGAATCAATTTGTAAGAAATAAAGTTTGGGAACTGACTACAAGGCCAAAAGATCAAAGTGTTGTTGGAACCAAGTGGGTGTTCAAAAATAAAATGAATGACTCAGGAGTAGTCATTAGAAATAAGGCTAGATTAGTAGCTAAGGGGTATAATCAAATTGAAGGAATTGATTTTGAGGAAACTTTTACCCCCTGTAGCTAGACTTGAAGCAATTAGGGTTTTACTAGCCTTTGCCTGTTTTAAAGGTTTTAAATTGTTTTAAATGGATGTCAAAAGTGCCTTTTTAAATGGGGTAATTGAAGAAGATGTTTTTGTAGAACAACCTCCAGGTTTTGAAAATTCTAAATTTCCAAATCATGTTTTCAAATTAAAAAAGGCATTATATGGATTGAAATAGACACCTAGGGCTTGGTATGAGAGGTTAAGCACCTTCCTACTTGAAAGATCTTTTGAAAAAGGAAGTGTGGATACAACTCTCTTTTTAAGAAAAAATTGGAAAGGATATACTTAATGTTCAAATTTATGTGGATGACATCATCTTTGGATCTACAAATAAACATCTTTGTGATGATTTTTCTAAAATAATGAGTAGTGAATTTGAAATGAGTCTAATGGGAGATTTAAATTACTTTCTAGGATTTAGCATTAAGCAACTTGAGGAAGGTACTTTTCTTAGTCAAACCAAATATATTAAGGACATCCTCAAGAAATATGAAATGGACAATGCTAAACCTGTTAGTACACCAATGAGTTCTTCAGTTCAGTTGGATAAAGACCTTAAGGGAAAATCTGTTGATCAAAAGAAATTTAGAGGGATAATTGGATCTTTACTTTACTTGACTGCTAGCCGACCAGATATTATGTTTAGTGTTTGCTTATGTGCTAGATTTCAATCAGATCCAAAAGAATCACATTTGACAGCAGTGAAAAGGATTTTAAGATATCTACTAGGAACTCAAAACTTAGGAATTTGGTATCCTAAGTTTAGCTCTTCATTTAAAATTATTGGTTACTCAGATTCTGACTTTGCAGGCTGTAGAGTGGATAGGAAAAGCACTTCTGGAACATGTCAATTCATTGGAAATTCATTAGTTTCATGGTCTAGTAGAAAATAAAATTCAGTGGCACTATCTACTGCAGAAGCAGAATACATTGCATTAGGAAGTTGTGTGGCACAAGTACTTTGGTTAAAACAACAGTTGATTGATTTAGGATTAACTATAGGCACTATTCCAATTTATTGTGACAATACTAGTGCTATTTGCATTTCCAAAAATCCTATTCAACATTCTAGAACCAAACATATTGATATAAGGCATCATTTCATAAGGGATCATGTATCCAAAGGAGAAATTGAACTCATACATGTTTCAACTGAAAATCAACTTGCAGACATTTTTACAAAACCTTTAGCCTTTGATACCTTCAGTACTTTAAGATCAAGGCTTGGTGTTATTGATTTGAATGCTTAACCAAAATGTCTTTGTAACATTGATACTTGTTGTGTTTTGTTTTTGTGATTTTGTGAATTTTGTGTGTTTTTGAATGAATTATTTTTGGATTTATGATTTTGTTTTATGTTTTCTGTGTTTTTGAATGTTTTTGTTGATTTTCATAATTTAAAAAATCAAAAATTAAATTTTTTTTTTTTGTGGAGGAAATCGTCCAGGACGAAATTGTTTTCGTACGGGACGATGTGTGAAGGAACAGTTTGCGCGAATTTAAACCGTTTTGAGAGCAATTTTTAATTAGATCGTCTGTACGATATGTGATCGTCCAGGACGAATTTTTTCTCTCTCAAACGTCGGGACGATTGAATGCAGCGGTTGAGTGGATAAGACAGTTTTTAATACGAACTTCGTCTGTACGAAATTTTTTCGTCTGTACGAACATGTGTCGGTTCATTGTAGGGGACGGTTTTCAAGAGTCATTAAAACGATTCACTTTTTGATCGTCTGTACAAAATTTTTTCGTCTGTACAATCGGTCAAGTCTAAAAGCCTGTACGAAGGGACGCATCGTAAGTTGTGTTGAATACGAAAAGCCGTTACATTTTGGACGAATTGGATCGTCTGTACGAAATTACTTCATCCAGACGAACGATAATTTTTCATCCAGGACGAACGTATCGTTTTTCTTTAAATATGAAGGGTTTCAAACTTGACAATCACACTTTCAAACTTCTTTTTCAATCCCTTTTTACATCAAATCAACAATGGCCTCCTCTACCAAAAGACAAAAGGTTTTGGTGAAGAAACCAAATAGGAATGCGCCAGACAACTTTCTTTCCAAGGCAAATGAAGAATCTTTTCCTCGTTTTGCCTCCGCAAAAATCACTCCGTCTCGCATTCTCATTCAAACTGAGTTGAAATTTCGGGTATTGCACCTCTTCGCCTCAACCCAATTCCAATTCATTCTTTCTCTCGTCCACTTCTACAATAAACAAACCTACCATTACTTTCTAGCCAACATGAGTTTCAAATCAACAATGGCCTCCTCTATCCCACTGTATCATTAGTTCTTTTGTTTTTAAGAAAAAAGTTGAGATCACCAAGCACGACCTTGGTGCATTTTTAAACTTAAGAACTGAGGGATATAGAGCCCACACCCTAATGTCAGAAACCTCCTTCAAATGGTTTCAAATCAATAGGGTAATTAGAGAAAATTCGATTGACAATCATGTTGCTAGAGTCTCTGGTATGACCCAAGATGCCCGAATCATCAAGCATATCCTTAGATCCTCAATTATTTCTAAAGCTGGTGATAGGATTAACATTACTCCTCTCCTTTCTTGTCTAACTTTTTTAATCATGCAAAGACATCCTATTGATGAAGCCTAACTCATCATAGATCATATATATGGGCTTTCAGAAATAGGACATGCTGATCAGAAGAGGAAGAAGAACATTTTTTTAGGGCACTTAATTACTTATATTTTGGAAAAGAAGTATAATATAGTGCATCCTGATGAAGAATATGAAGAGCCAGTTTACTATAACGATGCATCATTCAGATTATTCTTCAAGGAGGAAAAAGAAAAAGAAAAAGCACATGCCAGTGCTTTAGAAGAAGAAGAAGAAGAAGGAGTGCAAGCTTCTGCTTCTCAATCAGATTACCAAAATCTGATTGAGAGATTTGATAGACTAGAGACTCACATTGATCAAAGGTTTGATCAATTTGATGCTCAACTTACGCAGCAGCAACATGACATTGGTAATATTAAAGATGAAGTTCATGAAATAAATACCAATGTAATGTTGATGGCCTCCTACTTCAACCTCTTTGGCGGCATTCCTCCTCCTCCTCCAGAACAGTGAAATTGTTTTATGTCTATGTCTGTTATATTTTTTTTGTTTTTTGTTTGTTTTGTTTTTATCTTATCTGTTTTAGTGTAATGTGTTTGTTTTAATGTTTTTAAGTTCAATGTATTTTTTTAATCTGTTTCCTTAATATCAATGAAAGTTTGTTTCTATTATATTTGTTTTGAAATGTGGTTAATGTTTGTGAATTTTATTAGTATTATTTAATCTACATAGTGCTTAAATTCGATTGTAATTTGAGATTATCTATATTAGAAAATCTAGACTTTCTAAATTTATAATTTGTTTATAACTTGTTGTAATTAGAACTTTTAAATTCATGTTTATTCATTTAGACTACATAAAAGTTAATATTATTATTACAATTTTGATGTTTTCTTATTTTGTATTTCTATGCTCAAATGATATTTATGCACCTAGAAATATTTGAAATTTTAGATTATAGATTTTGGAAAGAATTGGTCAAATTACTCTTGAACATTGTACAAATGTACAAAAATCAAAAGGAATTCGCAAAAATTTGCAAAGTAAAAAAGAGGCACAAAATAAGCCCAACCAAGGAAAAATGCACAAAAATGTGCTCCAAAACTTTGAAAGGATGCGCAAAGCGCCACATGAGGTAATTCTCTTCTTTCCAAATTCGTTCAATCTCTTAATTCAAATTGATCTTATGTTCATTTATATTCTATTTAACTTTGAAATATAGAATTTTTTTTACATCTCTCTTGTAATGATTTTCAATAGACAAATGTCTAAATTGAATCATGTCTTTGATAAATTCTTCTTATTTACAATGTTATATCACTTCTTAAATTTTATGAATTTCTATGATTGATCTAATATCCTTAGTTTAAAATTGCATACCCTATGTCAAATCACAATTTAGATTAAATTTTAAAAATGAATTTCATATAATTATTTACATTTCTTATCATTTTCTTCTTAACTTTTTGTTGCTGTCAAAAAGGGGGAGAAATTATTATGTTTGTGTTTTGTATTTTTTTGTGGTTTGTATTTTCTATTTTTGATTGTTCTGTTTGCAAGTTTTTTTTTGTGTTAAAAAATTTGAAAAACAAAAATATTGTTCTTTAATGCCTCCTTATTTTAATGTACTCATAAATTCATGGGGAGTTTAGGAGATAAGAGATTTGTTTTAACTTGAAACCATACAAATAATAATTGTTTTGCCATCATAAAAAAGGGGGAGATTGTTTGAATAGTTGCTATTTGAATGATTTATATTTGTGCAACTTATGTAGTTTTGATGATTCCAAACATTATTGTTCAGATGTATAGTTATCTCCTAACAATTTTAGAAGATTTGCATTTGCTCTTGTGTGTACTAACATTTCAGGAAAATCAGACTCCAGACTACGAAAACTTCAAATCAAATTCAACATGAGATATTTTGTTTATTTGAAGTTTGTCTTTTCTTTGAATTAATTTTGAAAGGGAGTGATTGTAATTGAGTGAATAAAATCTCACACACACAAATAAGGAGATCTTGAAATTCTATACTGATCGTACAGGACAATATTTATCGTACTGGACGATCTGTCAGTTATCTCTTATAGAGCACTTGGAACGAATAGGAACTTGCTTGAAAATTTTTTTTCTAAGTCCTATTCGTCCAGGACAAATTTTATTATCGTCCCGGACGATGGGTTCTCTGTAAAATTTTCGTCCAGACGAATTTTATCATCGTACGAGGCGACCTGTGCTCTGGAAAATTTTCGTCCCGACAAAAATAAATATCGTACCGGACGATCAGCTCTCTGGAAAATTTTCGTCCAGACGAAAATGAATTATCGTCCGCGGCGATTGGTTTTCTGGAAAATTTTTGTCCAGACGAAATAAATAATCGTCCAGGACGATCGACTTTCTGGAAAATTTTCGTCCAGACGAACATATTTTCGTCTAAACGATTAACCGACTTAGAACAGTTTTCAGCAGTTTCTAGAACTGACCTTGTAATAACCGTTCGTACTGGACGAACCTAGTTCGTACAGGACGATCAACTGTACGAAGTCATTTCGTACACATATACAAATTGGGTCGTTTCAGATCGTTTAAGTAAAATCGTCCAGGACGATCCAGGATCGTACAGGACGATCCACTGCGTACAGAATTGGAAACTTGCAGTTTTTGGGCGGTTTTTCATGTCTTTTGTTTAAATAGTCCAAATTAGACTGCCACCCAATCTTTTTGTCATTTGATCTTCGTGTCTCTTGAGAGAATAGCCAAGGAGAGAGTGGAAGAGAGCATTCAAAGGAGGATTCCTACCATTGGAGCAAGAAGGCTTCACTTGGATTACTAAGGTAAGAGTCTCTACTTGTGAAATTGGATTTCTTCACTCTTTTCTTTCTTCCTTCTAGATTCTTGTGAGAAGATCAGTCAAGGAGATCCGGTTCTCTGCCGACACTTGGATTGTGTGAACAGACGAAGGGTTCTCTGCCCACACTAGGAGAGTGTAAAAGGAAGAAGGTTCTCTGCCTACACTTGGAGAGTGTGAACAGCCGTAGGGTTCTCTGCCCACACTAGGAGAGTGTAAAAGGAAGAAGGTTCTCTGCCTACACTTGGAGAGTGTGAACAGCCGTAGGGTTCTCTGCCCACACTAGGAGAGTGTAAAAGGATGACGGTTCTCTGCCAGCACTGTGGATTGTGTAAAAGGACGACGGTTCTCTACCAGCACTGTGGATTGTGTAAAAGGACGACGGTTCTCTGCCGCACCGGGTAGTGGTGAAAAGAGTGTTTTGTACAGGCTTCTCCGCCTTGCTGTGGGTGCTAAAGGAGAGTCACTTTTTGGTATTAGTGCAATACTCAGAGGGTGCCTCTGAGGAGTGAATGTAGGTCTGGTTATAGACCGAACCACTATAAATCTGGTGTCATTTACTTTATTGCTTTTACGTTTCCGCACTTTAAATTTCAGTTTTAACAACTCTGTGGTTGAAAAACATTTTTCTACAAACTTTAAAAGAAAATTTTATTTCGGTTCAACTTTATCATTAAGAGGGTTTAAAATTTTTAAAACTACCAATTCACCCCCCTCTTGGTAGCCGTGGGACATTTACTTAGGCTTAACAACCTAATTACTGGACTTAACAGGACACACCGATCCAAAACATGGATTCCAAAGAGGAAAAGATACCCCCTTTAAGGGATAGTCCTTTCCTATTTAGAAGTCCAAATTTGGACTAATTTGTATATCCAAAGTGGAAGGAGTAACCTTCCCCTCGAGGGAAAATTTCTCTTTTCCATTTGGGTAGCCAACTATGAAGAATCTAAGGAGCTCGAAGGAGACAAGACTGAGGAGTTGAAGACAAAGAGTATCTCACTCAAAATCACTTACGTTTATATTAGGATTAAAATCTGATTTGTGGTCAGTGGTGCCCAATCACTTTATATTCTATATTTCTGGGTTGTAATAATCAATGCAATTTTCCTATGGACATTTATTAATTAATTTGATTATCTTTAATATGTTGACTTGATTCCGTATAGGATTGTCTGATTTTCTTAAACTTTTGGCAATTATGTGTCGCTCTTTATTTTAGCCTGGATACTTAAGAATGTGAAAACCCTTCTACTCATAATCAAACATTTAAAATTTTAGGTGTTAAATAATATAGAAAGATAATAAATCTAGAGAATAAGACGGGAATCACCCCTGGGATTTCATGCATATTATTGTGTTCTTCTTTCCTTATTTTAAGACACTTCCCTGCTTGTGGGTAGAGTTCTGATAATCCGACCTATGAGGATGAGGTGTTGAACTTGGAGAGGCTTAGTCTTCTAATAAACTATTTTTAAGCCTTTTTAAAATTTCAAACATACATTATTTGGGTATTTTGACCAGCATCCATTGCATTAAAATTATATTTAAAAGAGTCTAAATCTTAATTGTGTCGGTATTTAGCATTTTCACCCAACATAAGTAAGAGGGGAAACTTAGGATAATCTCTAGATGTCAGCCCCAGCTCTTTATAACCTTAATAAAAATTTCCCCACCTCTCATTCATAAATGATCGAACTCATGAAACTAAAATTGATTAGGTAGTTAGCTGGCTTTGCAATACAGGTCAGGGTAAGTCAAAATTTTGCATTTCATTAGTTAGGTTTGGGTTACCACTGTATAGTGCCTAATTTAAATTTAGGATCCCGGGCGAATCTTGGATCATAAGATCCTAACCTCCAGGAATATAATCACAAATTTCTAATAAAATACTTAACTTAAACTAAATTTTCTTTCAATCTAAAACTTATAGTTCAACACTTATATTAGGTTGGAACACTTCTGAATTGTATTCAGAATCCTATAATGTCTCTTACCCCTTGTTCCATGACTCCAAAAATAAGTGCTCCAAATTGATCCATTCCTGCTTGAAATTCTAAAATTCAACTCTTTTGATATGACTCCTAGAAAATCTTTCAATAAAATTTTGCCATTATTTTAATTGGGAGTATTCTTAGGAAATTACAATTTCGTACGATGTAATTAACTACGAGGGCTTACGCTCATAGGAGATTTAGAACCACATCCATCTTTTTCTAAATTAATTTTTAAAACTGAAAATTAATCTTTTTTTGGAAAATCAAGTTGATAATTATCATTATCATCATGTTCCATCTATCGATAATGAGTGATATTTTCTTTCTTTCGAGAGATGTATCATTCATTATTGTGACATGGAATATGAAATTAATGATCTTTTATCAAGATTATAGTGGTTAAATATTGATAAAATCTCATTTTGACCCTTCAGGATCGCAAGTGATTCTTATTTGAATTCGACTACTACAATCGGGATGATAACTTTCAGTTTCATCAACTAAATCCATTAGCAAACAATATCTTTGCCTTTAAGGGGGTATGCATTATTTATAACAAGAAGTTCAATTTTGAGACTGTAGATTCAATATTAAACTTCCCAAATAAGATTAAATCTTTTCAAAACCCATTTTCAAAACTTCCACTAACATGGTGTGATGGTCAAAAAATAGAAAACTGTGGTGTATGTGTGAAAGGGAACAATCATATAAGTGATGATTGTCAGTATTATGTGGTCTTAAAGATGTACTATATTTGAAATATCTTAGTGAAGGGAACATCTTGTATCTTTTTAATTATGATTGGTTTAATCTAGTGCAAAACATAGGAACAAAAGTGTATCCACTTTAATGTATTACATAAGTAAAGCGATGTAGAAGATCTAGAAAGGACCCATTTTTGTTTACAAGCCAAGCTACCCAAATATTATTAGCTACCTATCAAGGTATACTGTGGAGCAAGTAAGATTGACATTAGCCATCAATATTAAACTTAGAGGGTTATTGAGAATACTACATAAATTTTAGCACCAAATTAAGAAGAGTATATGTCCAACTTTAAAGAGACTGCTAATGATTGTTGGTGGAATTTTGAAAACATATTTTAAAAATATTGGGTTTCTTTGGGAGTTAAAGATAAATTCTAATTCTAAAATCAAATCATCCCGTTAGAAAGAATATATCATCTCGAAAGATGAAAATAAAATTTCATAACGACGTTCAGATTTAGAATTATGAAATTCATCTTGAATATTATGACCGGATGCTAAAGAGAACTTCATATGGCCCCGAAGGGTCAAAATGCGATTCTACTGAATATCCAACCACAATATTTAAGAAGTGTGATCGTTGATTTCACATCCAAAGCCTTATCAAAGAAAAGTGTATCTCCCCGTAGGGAGAAAATACTATTCGATGATAATTCTTTGATTGTTATAATAACGATCACTAGTATTTTAAGTTTTCCCAAAGAAATCCATTTGAACTTTGAAAAATCAATTTTAAAATCAGGTGTGTGTGGTTCTAAATCTATTACGAGCGCAAGCCCTCATAGTTAATTACATCGTAGGGAGACAAAATCCCCTACAAAAACTCTCGATTAAAATAGTGGCAAAATTTTGTCAGATTTTCTAGGAGTGATATCAAAAAGAGATGAATTTTGGAAAGTCAAAAGGGAATGGATCAAAATTGAGCAGTTATTAACGGAGTTAAAGGAGGAGAGGTAGGGGACACTTTAAGATTCCAGAACCATCCGGAAGTGTCCCAACTTAATCTAAGTGTTGGGCTTTATGTTTTAGGATTGAAATGAAGCTTTAATTAGAGTTAAGTATTTTATTAGAAATTTGGGACTATATTCCAAAAGTTTGGGGTCTTATAATCAAAAATCTGCCCCGGATCCTAAATCTATTTTGGACACTGGACCACAGTCGTCCGATCCTAACTAATGCAGTGCAAGATCTGGACTTACCCAGGCCTGGATTGGGGAGCCAGCTAACCACCTAATCGATTTAAAATATATAAATCTGGTCTTTTATGAAAGAGTGGTAGGGACATTTTGTTTAAGATTTTGGAGAGTTGGGGCCGACATCTAGAGATTCTCCTAATTGGCCCCTTTGACTTATGTTGGGTGAAAAATGCTAAGGACTAATGAAATTAAAATTTTGACTCTTTTAATTCGTTTCTAATGCAATGCATGCTAGTTAACAACCTCAAATCAAATATGCTTGAAATTTTAAAAACAGGCTTAGAAAATAAATTTTTAGAAGACTGGACTTCCCCAGGTCTGGCACCTCGTCCTCATAGGTCAGACTATCCGGACTCTACCCGCATGCGGGGAAGGGTCTAAAATAAGGAAAGAAGAAGTGCAGAAATATGCATGCGACCCCGGGGTCGATCCCCAGCTAATTCCCTAGATTCGTTATCTTTCTATGTTATTTAGACTCATTAAAATTTTGGACTTTTAAGATTATGAGTAGAAAACTTTCACACCCTCATGAGTCTCACGTATCCAGGCGAAAACAAAAGCGGCATACAATCGCCAAAAAACTAGTAAAAGCAAGTGATCCTAAAGGCAATCAAATCATCACATTAAATATAAATTAATTAATAAATGTCCATAGACAGAATTGCCTTGCTTATTACAAACCAGAGTTTTGTAGAAAGTAAAGTGGCCGGGCACCACTGACAACAACCCGGATTTCAAGACTAATAATGACGCAAGCTATTTTGAGTGGGATACTCTCAATCTTCAAATCCTCAAATCTTCAATCTCGTTCTTATTTGGACTCCTTTTCTTCAATCTTCTTAGAATCTTCGTAGTGGATTACCCAAATGGAAAGAGGGCACTTCCTTTAAGGGGAAGGCCACTCTTTCCTCTTTGGGTAAGGAAAAGGTATGATCCAAATTTGGACTTCCAAATGGAAAAGGAGTGTTCCCTAAAGGGGTATCCTTTCCTCTTTGGAATCCAAGCTTTGGATCTATGTATCCCAACTCAAAATCAACTTTTACAACACTTGACACTTACACAAATTATATTGATATCAAAATAAAAATCTAGACTCACCTGCAGGGTTATCCTAAGCAATTAATATATAAAAAGCAGTTATTTCCAAGCAGTTGTATATGAGCAGATAAGAAAGTAAACACACTGGCCACGCTCTTTTTTTGATTTGGGGGCTTTAGCAGCTGAAGCACCTGTGCAAAGAGTTTATAATATTTATGCATTTTTTGATTTGCCCCCTTTTTATATTGCCCTGCATGAGCGTGGCCACCTGCAGAAAACTGTGTCAACATCCAGATCGTACCTAACCTAAGGGTAATCTAGTCGCCAAACACATCAATCCATCCACAGAGTACAGAAAAAGTAAGCAGACACAGCAAAGCAATTTCATCCACAACATGTAGTGAAAACTACGAAAAATCCAGCACACAGCAGTAAAGTAAACACCGGCCTAACCTAGATCTAGAGTTGGTTGTCCTAGCACATCATCTAAAGTGTGTGAGAAAGGTCGTGTGGCTGGGATAGATCTTAAAGTAGGTTATTAGTTAAAGTTGTCTAAAAGTTTGGATTTGTTAAGGCTTAGAAGGGGATTTAAATTAAAATTTAAGTATTAATGAATTAAGAATTTTAATTAAACATATTTTAAAAGTTAATTGATTGCTACCTTTGTTTCACACCAAGGCCATGAAGTTTATTTCACCTTCCTTGGGGCTAAGCTAATAGCCTCGTAGGCCTGGGTTACCCAGTAGCAATCGGGGTTGATTAAGTTATTTAAATTGGTTAGAATTAAAAGAGTGGATTAATATAAAAAAAAGGTTAGTTACTAATTTTTAAAGTTTGATAAATTTAAGTTCGCCACTAATTGATTCGTGGCGTTGTGCCACCAGGCTCGAGGAACCAGCCTCCTTAGGACACTTAGCCCCGCAGTCCGGAGTAGTCCAGCCGATAAATCAAATTAATGTAATTGAATTAGAGATTTTAAAGCGTTAAATAATTAAAGATTAATCTATTTTAAGATTTAACACCCCTTAGAATCCATTCGTGGCGTTGTGCCACCATGCTCGAGGAACTAGCCTCCTTAGGACACTTAGCCCCGCAGCCCGGCGTAGTCCAGCCGATAAACTTCATCTTTAGGGTGGTTGTTGTGTTTTAAAGGATTTGTTAAGTGTTTTAAACATTAAACCAATATTTTCTGAATTTTAGAATGATTTTGAGTTTCTTAAGAATTTTGAATATTTTAATCACTTAATTAAAGGGTCAAAAGTTGAATTTTTGATTAAGCTTAAATTCTGGAATGTTTGTATTTTATTAAAATACTAGACCTTACTACAATCAGTTAGAAGGTAAGTACGTTGAAATCGGATTTTTCTACATTTTATAACGAAGGTTTGAAGTTTGAACTAAATTTTAAGCATGGTTTGACAAATTTGTTGACTTTTTGAAATATTACAGTTTTCTGGAATTTAATATTTTTAGTAAATATTAGACCTTATTAGGAGTTGAATGCAAGTGAGTTTGGGTGATTTGGATTTTTCTGGAATTAGTTATGAATTATTGAAGTTTGGGTATTTTAATGAATTTTGGGAATTTCTTAATTAGAAGGCCTCTTTTGTGATTTTCCTCCAAATGAATCCCAAACTCCTTGAAATCAACTCCAAAGGTCAGAAATGACCTAAGGAGAGATTCTCAAGTGTTTGGGAAAATTTTGGAATTTTTAATTATAATTAATTAATTATCTTAATTAAATATTGATTTTCACTTAAAATTAGATTAAGTTTTAAATTGCTGTCAAATCAAGGGGCTTTTAATTATCATGGATTAAGGACTGGATTCTGGTCAATTTGAGGGTTTATATGCATTTTTTGGATTTAAATTGGATTTATTACAATTTTTTAAGGTTTGAAGGCTTAATTAGGGGTTGGACCTTATGAAAATTAATTAGGGGACCTAATGACCTCAAAAATCAATGAAAATTTCTCTAGGGGCTGAGGGTGTCACTAAGTTCTAATGTTCAAAGTTTCAACTCAAGGGGAAGTGAATCCTAATTATTGAGATTTTTCTAAGTTTTCTATACATGAATCCTTAGTTATTGTCCTTAATTATGTCACTAATTTGATGGACTTGAATCAATGTTTGAACTAACCCTCATACTCAATACACAAGACATGCATGAATCACATAAACACATTCAACACCTAAATCTAGGAGAGCCTAAGACTAAGTGGTGTGTGATCCCTAAACATGCAAGGACTAATTAACATAATTAAGACAAAATTAGTGAATAATCAAGAAATGATTATCCACTAATCATCCCCTTTATTTCTATTCAAATATGCTCAATCTACATTAAAGATTTCAAGTGACCTCTTAAACATTTAAAGATTTAAATATATATAGTCTCAAAATAGATTTTAAAATATATAAATATAAATGGATATATATATATATATATATATATATATATATATATATATATATATATATATATATATTATAAAATAATTAAAAATATTATTAAAATACATTTTAATGAGTTGAAAGACCCACTGATCTCCAGAGAAGTTTGATAATAAAAAAAAATTTTTTTTTTTAAAAAAAAAAAATTTAATATTTAGTTAAATATAAAAAAATTATTAAGATACTCAAATAATTCTAATTAATATCAAAATCTATTCAAATAATGTTGGAAATTTTCCTGGAGATCAGGCATGCACTCAAAGACATTCATGCCAAGTTTCAGATAAAAAAAATTTATATATAATTAATTAAAAATAAAATACACTTTTATGTATTTCTCAAATTACTAGTAAAATAATAGATAAAATGGTTTGATTTTATTTTTAAAATAAACTAGACAGAATTCTAAAAAAAATGATATATTATACTCATTTTTTGACCTTATATTTGATTTACTATAATTTTTTTAAGTTCCTGTAATTAAAACAAATTAAAAAGACAGTTTCACTAATTAAACGGCGGCGGTCAGACACACGGCACGCGCGGATTCGCGGGATCGAAACCGCGTGACGGCGGGGACACGCGTCGGCCGCGGGCCGTTTCACGCGGTTTTCACTTAACCACGTCAGCGGCTCGTGGCAGCCGTTGGATCACAGCGGGTCTGATCCAACGGATGAGATCGAATCCCGTGGTTGATCTCAGCGGGACGAGATCGGACGGTGGGATTTGACTCCGCGGTTTCTGATCCGAGGGCCCAGATGTTGCCGGACGGCTGATCAAGCGACAGATCGAACGCGGGTTAGATCAGACCGCGGAAGGGCTCGATCTGGACCATTGATCGAACGATCAACGGTCCAGAAAACGTACACTCACCGGAAACCGTGAGTGACGCCCTAGAAAACATTTTTTGACTCGTTCTCTCGATCGGATGGACCAAATCGCTTGAAATTTTAAACTTAAAGAGTAAGCATGAACAGAAACAGTGGGGAGAGATTGGTTTCAGCTGCCTTGATTCAATGGGCTCAAAAGTTGGCTTTTTCCCTATTCAAACGACCTGGGCTGGATTGGATGGCTGGGATTGATGCAGGAGCTCCCTAGATGGTGCCACATGTCCCTGGACAGCTAGAAGGCTGCCTCAAAGGCTGGCCAAGCCTTGCCTCCATTGGGTGGACTTGGGATAAGTGGGGAGACCATTGCCATTTAAGGCTAAACCAGGCCCTGAACCTGGTTAGGAGAGCTCCAAGTGAGCTTTAAGACATTAAGGGGTCGGCCTAAGGCAGCTTAAATCAAGGGAAAGGGGCTTAGCATGTGATAAAGCTTTCTAGAAGGGGTTTAGGCTTGAGTTTGACCAGGTTGACCAGTCAACAGGTCAAGGCTGGTGATGTGGCATGAAGGGAAGTAGGAGCAGCCAATGGGAGAGCTTCCAAGCCTAATCTCACACTCCTTGAAGTTAAATAGAAGGTTTGACCAATTCAAGGAGGGATTTAGGGCTTTGTTGACTTGGTTTGACCAGTCAACCAGGTCAAAGTTGGTGATGTGGCACTTGAGGAGGGAGAAGGATATTTGGAATGGTTCAATCAAGGGTCAAAGGTCAAAGTCAAGGCTAGAAAGGATAGGAGCAAATGCCACCACAAGTTTGACCAAGGATTGAGGGTTGACTCAGTCAAACCAAGTTGGGATGAACTCAAAATGGGTTTAGAAATATTCAAGGCTTTGAATAGAATGATTTCAAGGGATTGAAGATATTGACGTGGTTAAACAGGTTGAAATGGTTCATTTGAAACCATAAGGGTCCATTGGGTCAAACCATGTTGACTGGATCAACTAGGTTGACCCAATGGGTGAGTCTGGGCTGGACAAGTTTGAAAAGGCATTTGAAGACCATTGAGGGTGGTTCCTAGGTCTGGGGAGGTCAAATTGATCAAAATCCCTATTAGAGCCCCTAAGGGCCTTTTTGGTCAACCTGGGTTGACTTGGTCAACCAGGTTGACCCAGGGTCTGGGTTTGGGATCAACAGGTTTGAAATGATATTTCAAGTCCAAAGGAAGTGGTTGGATGGCCTAGAGAGGTCATTTGGGTCAAAACACATGTTTGGACCCTTAAAGGGCTTCTTGGGTCAAACCTGTTGACTTGGTCAACCAGGTTGACCCAAGGGTTGGAAATAGGTTCAAAAGATTTGAAATGACATTTGAAACTTGTCAAAGGTGGTTGCATTCAATTTGGAGCTCATTTGGTTTAAAATCCCTATTTGAGCCCCATAGGGGTATTTTGGTCAATTTTGACCTATTGGTCAACTATGGTCAAAAATGAGTCTGGAAAATGCAGTTTACTGCTCAATGGGTTAAAATCAAGAGTCTGGAAGTAATTGGAGACTTTGATAAGGATTCCAAGGTCAAGATCTCAAAGGGGTTAGGTTCAGTGGCATAGGCTGTAAATATTTGAAGGTTTTACAACCTTTGGATTTTAATTCAGATTCTGGGGTTAGAAATCTCAGAATGAGCTCAAAGTTGGAGGGTAGCCTCTAGAGACATGTCTTATAACCTTGCAAGTGATAGACCCTGAATCAGAGACCATTTGACTGGGTTTTGAAATGTTTGAAAAATCTCTAAAAAGGGTCTTTAGGATAAGGCCTTAAGACTTAGGATTTGAGTCTGGACTTCTGGATTTGGAATGAATTTTAGGTTTGAATAATTAAAATTGAAATATCCAAACCATTTACAATCTTGTTGTGATTGTTAATGGATGGATAGGGTCAAGGCTAGATTAAGGGTAGGATCAAAGTCTAGGTTGAAATTTGGATTCTCAAGTGGATTGAGTCAAAGTTTGGATATGTTCGAAATTTGAATTAATTTGGATTTGACTTGAATGGAGTTCAGATTGATTTGAAGTTTGAATTGATCAAGGGTAGGGATTGATTTGAGTCTGGATTGGTCCTAGAATCTAGAGAGATTCTAAGATCTAGGATTTAAGGGAATCCTAGGCTCTAGGGTAGGCTCTAAGGTCTAGCTCTAGGAAAGAATCCTAAGGTCTAGAGTAGATCCTAGGATCAAAAATTAATCTGGAGTTTGGAAGGGCTTTAGTGACCTCATACAAAAATGAGGTCAACAAATGGACCCCCAATGTGTGTGGTAGAAGGAACTTCTGCTGCACACATTGGCGTTGACCGAATAGGAGTAGGATCTTGAAGAGTTTAAAGGAAGGGCATCACCCAACCTTAAGTCCATTGGAAACTAAAGAAAAGCTTACACCTATTCTGAAGAGAGGACTGGAGAAACCAAGATAGGGAATACCTAGCCTTGGGTCTAAGGAAGGGCATCACCCAACCTTAGGCCTATAGGATACTGATAGAAGACTTACTCCTAATAGGCAGATTAACTGGAAAACAAAGTAGGGAATACCTAACTGGAAACCAAATATTAGACAACTCCAATAAACTACCCAGTTTAGGACATATCCTAGCCACACGACCTATTACTCACACTTTAGGTGGTATGCTAGGATAACTAACTCTAGATCTAAGCTAGGCTAGTGTTTACTTTTATGCCATGTGCCAAAATTTTGAGATTTAATTACATGCTGTGATTGAAAATGCTTGGTGTGTGTGCTTAAGTTTACTATTATATGTGGATTGATGATATGTTCGTTTAGGATATGAATGATCTAGATGCTCACTAAGTTTATTGCAGGTGATCGCTCTCATGCAGGGCAATAATGGGGGCTAAATAAATGATAAATATATTTTCTATAGGTGCTTCAGTTACTTAGCCCCCAAATAAAAAAGTGTGTGGCAAGTGTGTTTACATTTGTTTTGTTTTGCATATATATATATATATAACTGCTTGGGAATGAATTTGACTTATTAAATACTTAGGATAACCTTGCAGGAGAGTCCAAAATTTTTTATTTTATATATACATGTAATTCATTTGAGTATTGAGTTGTAAAAGTTAAATTTTGAGTTGGGACACACCGATCCAAAACTTGGATTCCAAAGAGGAAAAGAAAACCCCTTTGGGGGATAGTCTTTTCATATTTAGAAGTCCAAATTTGGACTATTTTTTATACCCAAAGTGGAAGAAGTAACCTTCCCCTCGAGGGAAGAGTTCTCTTTTCAATTTGGGTCGCCAGCTATGAAGAATCTAAGGTGCTCGAAGGAGAGAAGGCCGAGGAGTTGAAGACAAAAGTATCTCACTCAAAGTCACTTGCGTCTATATTAGGATTAAAATCCAAGTTATGGTTAGTAGTGCCCGACCACTTTATATTCTATATTTCTAGGTTGTAATAATCAAAGCAATTTTCCTGTGGACATTTAATAATTAATTTGATTATATTTAATATGTTTACTTGATTATGTATAGGATTTTCTAATTTTCTTAATTTTTTGGCAATTGTGTGCCGCTCTTTTTTTTAGCCTGGATATATGAGGATGTGAAAAATCTTCTACTCGTAATCAAATATTTAAAATTTTAGGTGTTAAATAATATAGAAAGATAATAAATCTATGGAATAATATGGGGATCACCCCTGGGATTGCATGTATATTATTGCATTCTTCTTTCCTTATTTTAAGACACTTACCTGCCTGCGGGTAGGGTTATGATAATCTGACCTATAAGGATGAGGTGTTGAACTTGGGGAAGCTTAATCTTATAATAAACTATTTTAAAGCCTTTTTAAAATTTCAAGCATACATTATTTGAGTATTTTGACCAACATGCATTGCATTAGAAATAAATTTAGAAGAGTCTAAATCTTAATTGTGTCTATATTTAGCATTTTCAGCCACCATAAGTATGAGGGGTCACTTAGGATAATCTCTACATGTCAGCCCCAGCTCTTTAGAACCTTAATAAAAATTTCCTCATCACTCTTTCATAAATAACCAGACTCATGGATTTAAAATCGATTAGGTGGTTAGCTGGCTTTCCAATCCAGGTTAGGGTAAGACAAGATTTTGTATTACATTAGTTAGGTTTGTGTTACCACTTTATGGTGCCCAATTTAGATTTAGGATCCAGGGCGGATCTATGATCATAAGACCCTAACCTCCAAGAATATAATCACAAATTTCTAACAAAATACTCAACTTAAACTAAATCTTCTTTCATTCTAAAACTTAAAGTTAAACACTTATATTAGGTTGGGACACTTCTGAATTGTATTCAAAATCCTATAGTGTCTCCTACCCCTCTTTCCTTGACTCCAAAAATAAGTGCTCCAAATATATCCATTCCTATTTGAAATTCTAAAATTCAACTCTTTTGACATCACTCCTAGAAAATCTTTGAATAAAATTTTGTCATTATTTTAATTGAGAGTATTTGTAGGAAATTAAAATTTTCTACGATGTAATTAACTACGAGGGCTTGCGCTCGTAGAAGATTTAGAACCACATCCATCTTTTTCAAAATCAATTTTTAAAACTCAAAATTAATCTTCTTTTGGAAAATCAAGTTGATAATGATCATTATGATCATGTTCCATGTATCAATAATGAGTGATATTTTCTTTCTTTGGAGAGATATATCATTCATTATTGTGACATAGAATATGAAATTAATGATTTTTTATCTAGATTATAGTGGTTAAATATTGATAAAATCTCATTTCGACCCTTCAGGATCGCAAGTGATTCTTATTTGAATTCGACTACTACAATCAGGATGATAACTTTCAGTTTCATAATCTAAATTTATTAACAAATGATATCTTTAACAAGATGTTCAATTTTGAGACTGTAGATTCAATATTAAACTTCCAAAATAAGATTAAATTTTTCAAAACTTCCACTAACATGGTGTTATGGTCAAAAATTAGAAAACTATGGTGTATGTGTGAAAGGGAACAATCATACAAGTGATGATTGTCAGTATTATGGGGTCTTAAAAGACGTACTATATTTGGAATATCTTAGTGAAGGTAACATCTTGTATCTTTTTAATTGTGATTGGTTTAATCCAGTGCAAAACATAGGAAGAAAGGTGTATCCACTTTAATGTATTACATAAGTGAAGCGAGGTAGAAGAAATATAAAGGACCCTTTTTTCTTTACAAGTCAGGCTACCCAAATATTATTTTTTACTTATCTAGGTATACTGTGGGGAAAGTAAGATTGACATTAGCCATCAATATTAATCTTAGAGGGTTATAGAGAATACTACATAAATTTTAGCACCACATCAAGAAGAGTATATGTCCAACTTTAAAGAGCGTGCTAATGATGTAGATGATCAAATTATAGCTAATGAAATTGTGTTACACTTAGAGGAGGTAGACTTAGATAATGAAAAGAACATTGAAGATTTAAGTACTGAGGATGTAATCTAATCAAATGAAAGTAAATCACATAGTGATTAATAGTTATGACGTAAATATAAATTACCTATTTTTTTATGTTTGCATACGTATAATAGTTCTTTTTTTTTTCTCATGTTAGTATACATACAATAGATTTTTTTTACATATTAACATACATAAAATAGTTCCTTTTCATGCATTTAATTTATGTATTTCTTGATTTTTTATAAACATTTAAATTATAACTAATTATTTCTAAAATTTTCTATAAATGTCTTTTGGAGGTGATGAGCTCCATAGGTGACTCATCACAAATATTTTTAAGCACATGAAAAATAATAGTGGAGGATCCAGTAAAGGTAGAGGTACTTGGGGGACCTTCTCTTCACAACTTGCCACTCATACCCGGCCTGGCCCCCTTTATATAGACCTCTTGAAAGCAACTTATTGGTGGAAGTTTTGAAAAAGTGATTTTGGAAAAAAAATTAATCTTCTTTGGGGAATTTGGAATTGACTTTGGATTTTAATTCTGAAATTGAATAACCCATCAGAAATGATATACTATCTAGAGAGGAAGTAATAAGATTTAAGAATGGGGTTCCGATTTATAATTGCAAATATCACCTTGAATATCGTAACCAGATTTAAGAAAGAACTATATATGACCTCAGGTAGTCAAAGTGAAGTTCGATCTAATATCTAGCTATGATAAACAAGATGAAATATTATTATTTTCATATCTAAAGTTTTATCAACAAAAGATATATCTCCCCAAAGGAAGAAAATATCATTCATTACTAATCATTCAAACATAACGATAATGATCATCATCGATTCAATTTTTTAAAGAAGACTAATTTGAATTTTGAAAATCAATTTTGAAAAGGTAGATGTGGACTTTAAATCTCCTATGAGTGCAAGCCATCATAGTTAATTGCATCATAGGAAATTGGAGTTTCCTACTAATACACAAGATTGAAATAATGACAAACTTTTTTAGAAATTTTTTAGAAGTGATTCCAAATGAGTTGGAATTGGAATTTGAACTGGGAATGCATTAAATTGGGGAAATTTATTTCCAAATTCAATAGAGGAGTGGTAGGAGATACTTTGGAATTTTGAAATAATTCAAAAGTGTCTCGACCAAAGCTAAGTGATGGGCTTTAAACTTTAGATTGAAAGAAAAATTTTATTCTAGTTGATCATATTATTAGAAATTTGAGTTTATATTACCAAAGTTTGGGGTCTTATGATTCAAAATATACCCCATATTCTAAAACTAAATTGGGCACCAGATGATGGTAATCAAAACCTAACTATTGTAGTATAAAATCTGGACTTATCTCGGCCTTGATTTGGGAGCCAGCTAACCACATAGTTGATTTAAAATCCCTAAATTTAGTCTTTATGAATGAGTGGTGGGATGCTATTATTAAATTTATTGAGAATTAGGACCAACGTCTATAGTAGGTTTTAATTGATCCCTTAACTTATATGGGGTTGAAAATGCTTGGAGTAATGCAATTAAAATTTAGACTCATTTAATTAGTTTCTAATGCAATGCAAGATGATTGACTCAATTAAATGGATAAAATAAATATGTAGCAATTTTATAAAGGCTTGAAAACATTTTTTTCATAAAGATTGCATAACATCACCTTAACAAAACTTCACTCTCTAAGGCCAGGTAGTCTGTAAAAACCTGTCGGCGGGGAGGTGCCTAACAAGAAAGAGAAGGAAATGTTATGCTTCATGCAGACTCTCGATGGTTCTGAGCTTACTTCTTAGATCATTAAGATTTTTTATTATCTAAAAAAAATTCATTTAAATTTAAGTAGAAGAATTTTATACATGCCCTCACGAGCCTCCATATATCTAGGCTAAAATAAAAGATGATACACAAGCGCAAAAAAACTAGGCAAAGCAGGCAATCATATACATAATTAAATCAAATCAAATACATCAATCAATAAAATTAAATCCTTAAAGTAAAGTTCGTAGGAAAATGCCCATTTATTACAACCCAACATTGCTAAAATTAAAATTGGTCAAGCACCACTAACCACAAGTAGACTTTGTGTGGGATACTCTTTTATCTCTAACTCTTCATCTTTCTCTTCTTCAAGCCCCTTAAATTTGTGGTACCTAGATACCTAAATGTAAAAGAAAATTATTCCCCATAAGGGGGAGGTTATTCTTTTCCCCTTTAGGTATTAAAGTAATCCAAAATTGAGCTTCAAATGGAAAAGGACTATCCCCTTAATGGGTATCCTTTCCTCTTTGAAATCTCATTTTAGATACATGTATCCCAACCCAAAGACAAATTTTCATAGCTCTTAACTTATAAATAAGTTATATTGATATAAAAATAAAATTCTAGACTCTCCTATAAGGTTATCCTAAGCATTTAAAACAAAAACACATCCCAAGAAGTTTATATATATGTGCATTAACATAAATTACACTTGGCCACACTCTTATTTATTTAGGAGCTAAGCAACTGAAGCATCAGTAGCAATTATATTTATTAAATTTTAGCCCCCTTTCATTGCCCTGCATGAGCGTGGCCATATGTAGAAAACTTAGTGAGCAACCAGATCATTTCTAACCTAAAAATAAACTATCACCCATCACATCAATTCACAGAGTACAGTAAAAGTAAATAAACACTCACATTAGATACATTTCACACATAACATGCAATGAAATCTTGAAAAACCCATCATACAACAATAATGTAAACATCGGCCTAGCCTAGACGAGAGTTGGTTATCTTAATGAATCATCTAAAGTGTGTGCTAAAGGTTGTGTGGCTGAGGTAGTTCCTAAAATGTGTAACTTATTAGAGTTGTCTAATGTTTGGGTTTGTTGAAAGTTGAAGGATAATTTATGTTTGAATAAAGTGTTAATGTATTAAATTTTAATTTAAGATATATTTCAAGGATTGGTTAATCAGATGGATTTAATTAGTTAGATTTTAAGGGATCAACAAATTTTACTTAGTTTGATCAATTGCTAATTTTTTGGATTAACTTAATCTAGATTTTTCATCAATCTATTCGTGGCATTGTGCCACTAGGCTCGAGGACCTGGACCTCCTTAAGACACTTAGCCCCGTAGATAGAAGTAGTCCATCCTAAAAACCTAGCTGATATAGTTAAATTAAAGATTTGGTTTTGTTAAATAATTAAGAGTGATTTTATTTAAAGTTTTATACTCCATTAAATTCATTTATGGCATTGTGTCACTAGGCTAGAGAAACAAGGCCTCCTTAGGACACTTAGCCCTGCAGCCAAGAGTAGTCCAACCTAAAAACTTCATATCTAGAGTATTTATTATGTATTAGAATGTTGGTTGAAGGGTTTTATTAATCAAGTTAAATTTTTTTGAATTTTTAAGTTAATTATAGAATTTTTTTAGATTTTTGAACTTATCTAAATATATTAATTAAGGATTTAAAAGTTGACTTTTAAATTAAAGTTAATTTTGATATTTTTAAATTTTAACAAATATTATACCCTAATATAAGTTATTACACTATTAGTTTACTCAATTTGGATTTCCTTTAAAATGTTATGATTTTTCAAACTTTGGATCTAGATTTGAACTATGGTTGACCAGAAATTAACTTTTTGATTTGACTTAATTTTGGGTTTTAATATTTTTGGATAATACTATATTTTTATTAGAGTTAAATGGCCTTTTAGTTTATTTAAATTAGATCTTTTTAGAATTACGAAATGATTTTTTAAAGTTAAGTATTTTTTGGAATTTCTAAAATTCCATAATTAAGGGGATTTTTTATTTTGATCCAAATTAAACCCAAAACCCCTTGGTATCACCCCCAAAGGTCATAAATAATATAAGGGGATGCTCCCAAACATTTGGGGAATTTTTGGAATTTTTAAATATTTTTAATTAATTATTAATTTTCCTTAGAAATTAAATTAAAGCGAAATTAGGTGTTATCTGATATGGATTTTATTTTTCATGGGTTGAGGGTTCAATTAGAGCCAATTATAGTCCTTATTTAAAATGTTTAGATCAAATATGAATTTTTAATTAATTAATTTTGGTTTTAGACTAAATCTAAAATGGAATTTCCTAATTGGTGAACCAAATGGGCACCAAACTCAAGGAATTTTGGGCCATGAGATCACTTGATTATTACATGATATATCTCCCCAAAGAAAGAAGATATCATCCATTAGTAATAACTCAATTATAACGATAAAAATCATTATAAGTTAGATTTCCAAAAAAATATTTTAATTGAGTTTTGAAAATTGATGTGGGTTCTAAATCTCCTATGAGTGCAACTCCTTATAGTTAATTTTATTATAAGAAATTGGAGTCTCTCATGAGTACTATCGATTAAAATAACAACAAAATTTTGCTTAAAAATTTTCTATGAGTGATGTCAAAAGAGATATAATGAAATTTTAAATGGGAATGGAGCAAGATCGAACAATTATTTTAGAGTCGAAGGAAGAAGGGTTGGAGGCACTTTGGAATTCTAAAATAATTCATAAGTTTCCTGACCTAAGCTACGTATTGTGCTCTAAATTTTGAATTGAAAGAAAATTTAATTTGAGTTGAGCATATTATTATAAATTTGATATTATATTTTTGGAGGTTGAGGTTTTATGATTCAAAATCTATCTGGAATCCTAAATCTAAATTAGGTACCAAATAATAGTGACCCAAACCTAACTAATGTAGTGCAAAAAACTAGACTTACCCCAGCCTGGATTGGGGAGTTAGCTATCCACCTAGTCGATTATAAATCCATGAATCAAATAATTTTTTTGAAAGAGTAGTAGGGATATTTTTATTAAGGTTTTTGAGAAATTAAACTGATATCTAGAGATTGTCCTAAGTGGCTCCTTGACTTATATTGAGTGAAAATGCTGAAGTCAGATGTAATTAAAATTTAGACTCTTTTAAATATATTTTTAATGCGATGCATGCTGATTGACTTAATTAATACTTGAAATTAGAATGAATCAATTTTTAAAAAGGCATAAAAATAGTTTCAACCTAAAGATTGCATAGATTCCCCTTGATAGATCTGCACCCTCCTAAGCCAGGTGGTCTGCCAAAACCTACAGGTGGAAGGGTGCCTAATAAAGAAAGAAAAGATGCATCAATATATTATTTAAACTCTAGTAGTCTCGGGGTTACTTCTTAGGCTATTAGAGTTTCTATGTTATCTTTAAAATTTTATTTAAATTTGAGTAAAAAATTTTTGACGCACCCTTACGAGTCTCCACATATCCATGCTAAAGAAAAAATGGCACATAATCGTCAAAAACTAGGAAAAATAGGTAATCCTATATGCAATCAAATCAAGTCAAATACATCAATATAATCAAATTAATTAATAAATGTTCATAAGAAAACTATGAAAGTCTAAATAGATTGTTAGGCCTAAAGTAATAATCTCAAGGCTAACTAAGAGGGGAGGGTGAATTAGTTATTTAAAAATCTCTTGGTATATTAAAAAAATTGATTTTATATTTTTAATCACAATAATAAATTTTCCAAAAAAAAAAAAATTTCAACCATAAAATTTAAACTTACAAAAAAATAAAAATACAGTAAAAAATTAAAGACAAGAAATAAAACATAAACTTATAGTAATTCGATCCAACTAGACCTATGTTCAATCCCTAAAGACTCCCTCTTTAGATATTGTACTATACCAAAGTGACTCTCCTTTTGATCTCACATCAAGTAGGGGAAGACCTTATAATTAACAACTCTCCCAAACACTCTCTAACTGCACTCATGAAAGAAAATCATAGTTGGAGTTTTTAGATAGTTAGTTTTAAGATCTCTTATATATTAATGACACGAAAAACCATCTAAAAAATTGAAAATTTCAATTTGACCATCTTGGATCATATAGTACGATTGAACATCATATGCACAATTAGTTCAAAAAATGATCGTACAATCCTGTACGAATCGATTTCATACCCTGGCAATCGTATGTATGAAATACTATCATACAGTACGATCAGTTCAAAATTGGACCAATTTATTCGGTACAATTATGTATGAATGTATTTCATACGCTGGTTGAAATACTATATGATACTAATTTTATACAGTATGATTAGTTTAACCAAATCATGCTTCATTTGGTACAGAAATGGATGAGACCATTTTGTACTCTGGATGTCCTCTGTACGAACCCAATTTCATATAGTATGAACATTTCAAAAAATTTACCTTTTCATGTGGATGATCTGGTACGCACCCATTTCATACTCTTGACGTCATATGTATAAAACTCATTTCATATAATATGACCAGTTCAAAAAATGGTGAGTTTATTTGGGACAAGCTGACAAACTGGTACGTAGCAATTTTACACTCAGGATGTCGTCTGTATGAATGCAACTTTGTATAATTTGAATAGTTCTATCAAAATTCTCTAAGGCATGATTCAACTAACTACTTTCTAGAGGAACACAGTTCAAACTGTCCTGTATCATTATAAAATTATATGGTACGATTAGTTTTAAAAACTACAAGTTTTGACTCACTCCCCTAGTGTGTGTGCATAGTTACCCAATTACAATCACACTCTCTTAGACTCAAAAAAAAAAAAAAAAAAAAAAAAAAAAAAAAAAATATATATATATATATATATATATATATATATATATATATATATATATATATATATATATATATATATATATATATATATATACAATAAACCCTAATTTAATCAGTCTTGAAGTTTTCAGTAGTTTGGAGTATTATTTTTCTGAAATATTAGTAGACACAAACAAGACTTTTCTAATATGTGTTAGAAGAAAATAATAAACCCAATGATATTTTGGTATCATTAAAAACTCACATGATATAAAAGTATAGATATATAAACTAAGTCACAATAATCTCCCCATTTTTTATGATGGTAAAATAATTATTATTTAAGTTAATATTTAAAGTAAAAATTTCTCCTAAGCTCCCCCTAAATGAATGACCAATTTAAAACAAGAGATTCCCTTGAAAATCAAAACCATAAACCAAACAAAAACTACTAAAACAACACATCTAAGAACAAACACACACACACACACAATAACAAAAAATAGACACACACACACTAACACTATAAAACATATAGAAACAACACAAAATATCAAATAATCGCAAACATCATATAATAGTATCAAACAAGAACTAATGACTACCCCTTTTGACAACAACAAAAAGGGAAGTATGTCTTAAAATGATAAATTTCTATGGAATAATAAAAGTAGTTGATAAAGAAGAAGACTTTAAACTAATTGCAAATACAAAAATAACTTCCTATTGCTAAAAAAGAAAATTTCAAATTTTAAATCAAAGAACAACTTAAGATAATAAAAGTCAACCAAGTTTACTGTTCATTCTAGACAAATTAAATAAAAATGATTATTGTAAAATGATGAAAAAAAGATTAATTTATTTCTAATTCAATAGTTAAGATGATTGTCGATTATATGGATTTGGATTAGAGATAGAATGATAAATGGAAAGAACAATATGAATTTTTCAATTGGCAACATTGCGCATCTTTTTAATTTTTTTTGTGGAACGCTTTGTGCTTCTTTTCTACATGGGCTAATTTTGTGACTCTTTTCACTTTGCGAACATTGCACATCTTTTCAGTTTTTGCACTCATTTAGCATCTCCCTTTTTTTTTTTACTTTTTTAGTCTTTCCAATATCAATAATCTTAATTCAAATTCTAATAATAATAAAAATAGATACATTAAAAAAGAAAATACAATAGATAAGACATCTATTTTATAATAATTGTATCTAAATAATACTTATCTATATGAACATGAAATTGATCTTCTAATCTACATCTAGTTATAATTTAATTTAAAATTTGAAAGATTAAATTTTACAAAGAAATTAATTTGTAGAACAAAATAATTCAAAATTTCATTCAAGAGATCAATAACAAATGATTTGTCTAAAGAAAAACAACCATTTTAAAAAGTAAGATTTCAATGTATGTCAACGAAATATTTCATCATTTCGTTATCATTCAAAAGCACATATGAACACATTTCTCCATTTAACATCATCACAATTACATAATCCCATAACTAACACATGAAATCACTAACACACAAAATCACTAAAATCACACGAATACATCTCAAGAACATACACAAAAACTCATTAGTAACAACACCATAGAAGTACAACTAATAATCAGAAGGGTCTTGATTTGGAGGACATGGTTGGTTGAACATTAAAAATTAACTACTTATAGTAGCTAATTTTATGTTAACCGAGTAATAATGCCCTCAGATCCAACCCATGCCTTCATTATATATAACATCCTATTTATTCAGGTGATTCTCAATTTGATCAAAGCATTGATCAAAATGAGTTTCTATTATGTTGAAGTGATGGACTATTTGTTGGAAGAAATTCTAATCAGGTCTAGCTGTAGGTGTAGGTGCTGGAGTAGGAGCTCCTCCTTCTTCCTCAGAATCATCTCGCTCAGAACTTTGATCTCTCCCAAAGAATGCCCAAAAAGAGGCATAGTTAAGAAAATAGGAAGTTTAGTGGGTTGATCATAATTGGATAAGATTATACTTCTTTTCTAAGATATAAGCAACTATTTTTTTGAAAGCCACATTTTTCTTTCTCTTATTATGAGGAAGTCCAATATCAGAAAGTTTATAAATATAATCCATGATAAGTTGGACTTCATCTAAAGGTTTTTTTAGTTGTAATTAAATATGTGACCGTAGATAAGAGATGAGTTAACTTTATGCGATCACCAGCTTTTGGAATAATTAAGTTACTCAAAATGTGCTGGATAATTCAGGCATTTTGGTTGAGAGTGTAAACACGAGATAAATAACTCAGTTGGGCAACACCTCTAAGATTTTGATTTATTTTTGACCTATCAAAGTCTGCTCTAGTGGTTAAGGTGTGCGTTCTAATTCCTTGGGTTGTTAGGTGCTAGAAGTTGCCTAAGTCTTCCTTAGTGATTTCTACTCATTGCTAAAAATATAAGAGGTAATCCTCGTGTGGTATTGGTTTACTTTCATTTTATTAAGAAAAGTTTGGAATGTCTTTTATGGAAGGCATAGATGAGGGTCAGGATAAAAGAAAACTAGGTTGAGGCAAAAGGTGGCATAACAAAAAAGTGAATGTCACTTTGAAAAAGAAGTCAAGAGGGTGTAATTTTTCCAGAAAAATACCTATTGAAAGCTTCCTCATTCTCTTTGAAAAAAAAGTTGTTCTCCCTACCAGATCGCGAGGACGATCCCTTAGAGGTACCAAGTTGTTTGTTAGTGTTGGCCATTCATAAGATTTGGACTTGAGAAGGTTTTGAATGAATGAGAATGTGAAGAAAAAAACTTATCTAAGTCCCTTCTATTTAAAGAAAAAATGGCCTATTGTACAGTATGAAATTGAGATCGTACGTACGATTTAAAAATCATACGGGATGAAAATAATTTCATACATATGAACAGATATGACAAAAAAATGAAACATTTTTTTTTGTAAAATGCCATTTCAAGACGTCCTTTCGTACAGACTTTTTGACCACTAAAATATATAGATGAACACCTATTTGTCCGGGATGATCAGAATATTAAAGATCATTTTATGATGATTAGGTTTGTCCACACAAGAATATAACAACATGTTTGTACAACCGAAAGGCAATTTTGTACGTATGATTTGTGATCAATAACAAACATTAACTAGAAAACTGTCCCCACTTGTTTAGACAAAATGACACATCTTATAGTATGATGACATCATCATATAATATAAAAATTAATAAAAAAAACTTAGTTTTATGTGCTCAACACATAAACCTATCATGTATATGCTATAAAATTTATACATTACAAAAACATTTTATACAATATAAAAAGAACACTTAAAATAAGATATGATAAATAAAAAATCTTTTCAAAACCAATTACCGTAAATCCAATGACATGCAAAAAATTGAAAAATAAGACCAATGATAAAATACTAAACAAAAAATAAACAAAAATAAATAAAGCAAAAATACACAAACATATAAGCTCCCACAAATAACCTAAGAAAACAAACACATAATTACACAAGAAATCAATGTTATAGAATTTTAATTTAAGCATTAAGATCACTCACATCTAATCATGTCCTTAAAGTCCTAAATATATTAAAAGCTAGTGGTATTATGAAAATGTTTGCAAGTTAATTCTCAGTAGCAACATGATGTAATTCAATTTCTCCCTTAGCTATATAATCTCTAATAATGTGATGCCTTATATTAATATGCTTGGTTTTAGAATATTGGATAGGATTCTCTGAAATGCATAAGACACTAGCATTATCACAAAAAAATAAAATTATGCAAATAAAAAATCCTAAGTCAATCAATTGTTGTTTTAACTAAAGAACTTATGTCACATAACTACCTAAGGTAATGCATTCTACTTCACTAGTAAAAAGGACTAATAAATTTTATTTTCTACTAGACCAAGAAACTAAAAACTTTTTAAAGAATTAGCAAGTTCTAGATGTACGTTTTAAATCAATACTATATTTTACAAAATTTGAATTAGAATATCCAATAATTTCAAAAGAAAAGCTATGCTTAGGATATCAAATCCATAAGTTTTGAGTTCTCAAAAGATATCTAAAAATTCTTTTTAACTGCTGGCAAATGTGATTCCTTTATATGAGATTAAAATCTAGCACACAAATAAACACTAAATATTATATCTTGTCTGTTACTAGTTAAGTAAAGCAATGATCCAATTATACCTCTAAATTTCTTTTGATCAATAAATTTTCCTTAAAATGCTTCTTATCCAATAGGAACTCGTTGGTGTACTCACTGGTTTAGCATTATCCATTTTATAGTTCTTAAGGATTTTCTTAATATACTTCAACTGATTAAGAATAATTCCTTCCACATTTTATTTTATGCTAAAACTAAAAAAATAACCCAAATTTTCCATCAAACGCATCTCAAATTACTACTCATTATTTTTGAAAAATAATCACAAAGATTATTATTTGTAGATCCAAATAAGATATCATCAATATATATTTAAATAATGAGTATATCATCTCCTATTCTTTTCAAAAAGAGAGTAGTGTCTACACTTCCTTTAACAAATGATCTATCTAATAGGAAAGTGCTTAACCTCTAATACGAAGCCCTAGGTGTCTATTTCAGTCTATATAATGCCTTTTTCTATTTAAACACATGATTAAGAAATTTAGAATTTTTAAAACCTAGAGGTTGCTCAACATAAACATCTTCTTATATTACCACATTTAAAAAATGCACTTTTAACATCCATTTGATATAATTTAATACCTTTAAAATAGGCAAAGGCTAATAAAATCCTTATTGCTTCAAGTCTGGCTACAAGAAAAAAGTTTCTTCAAAAAAAATCCCTTCAATTTGATTATACCCCTTGGCCACCAATCTTTCCTTATTTCTAATCACAACTACTGAATCATTCATTTAATTTTTGAACATCCACTTAATCCCAACCACACTTTGATCCTTAAGCCTTTCAATTAATTCCCAAATATCATTTCTAACAAATTGAATTAATATTTCTTGGATGGCCAAAATCTAAATTTTATCTAAAAGTATTTAATTTATATTAGTGGGTTCAATCATTAATATAAAGGAAGAATGGTTCACTTCTTTGCTAAGCCCACGACTGGTCCTAACACCTTTACTAGGTTCACCTAAAAATTTCTTAAGGTGATTCTTTGAAAATTTCCATTCTCTAGGCAAAAGGTTTTCTTTTCCAACATCTTCTTACAAATTTATTTTTTCAATTTCTTTGGGAGATATTTTCAATAAAATCATCTTCCAACTTTAGCCTTCTGAAATGCTAGATTCATCAAAAATAATATATGTGGTCTCTTCAACTACCAATGATCTCTTGTTAAAAACTCTATATGATTTTTCAACTCTAGAATATCCAAGAAAAAATCCTTCATCAAATTTGGATCAAATTTTCCTAAAGAAAATTTACCATTATTATGAATGAACACCTTGCTTCAAAAAATATGCAAATATAAAGATTAGGTGTTCTACTCTTATGAAGTTCATAGGGTGTCTTATTCAATTTTGATATAATGTTCACCCTATTCAAAACATAATAAGCTGTACTAAGTGCTTCAGCCCAAAAATATTTTAAAAGTGAGTATTCTATAAGCATGTCTAAACAACTTCAATTAATATTCTATTCTTTCTTTATACTATCCTATTCTACTGATGGGTCCTAGGTGCTGAAAAATTGTGATTAATTTCTTTCTCTTAATAAAAATCTTCAAATTTTTTATCTTCAAATTCTCCTCCATGATCACATTGAATTGATAAAATCTCACATCCTAGTCTCCTTTGAATCTAAGTACAAAAGTTTCTAAATTCCTCAAGTGATTTAATCTTATGAAATAAAAATTTGACTCAAGTGAATCTTGAAAAATCATCAACTATCACAAATCTAAACACTTTACCTCCTAGACTTACAATACTAACATTTCCAAAAAGGTCCATATAATTAATTTCCATTGGTTTGCTTTTTCTAAGATACTTAATGAAATGAAAGGAGGACTTCACCTATTTTATTTATTGACATGCATCACAAAGGTGATCCTTAGTAAAGTCTAGTTTGGGTATTCCTCTTACCAATTCTTTTAGGGTAATTTTCATATGATTTTTCATGCTTACATGATAAAGTCTCCTATACCATAACCATGATTCATCAGTAATTATTTTTAGACAAAAAGTATTAGAAGATTTAATATAATTTAAATTAAGCATGTACACATTATTTACCATATTTTCATGCAATACATCAATTCCATCTTAGCTTATTATGCAGCTAGTGGGAAAAATGTTTACACTTTAACTTTTATCACATAGCTGACTTATAATCAATAAATTATGCTTTAAGCCTCCTACCAATAAAACATTTTTAAAGAAAAAGTTGTTCAAATTTCTAATCATTCATATGCCTACCACTTTCCTAGTGGTATTATCTCCTAGTGTAACCTTGCCTTTATTCTTTGCTTCTAGTGATATGAATTTTGTTGAATCCCTAATCATCTGCTTCAAACATATAGTATCCAGGTACCCAATTCTCTCATGAGATCTTATATGAGAGCGTTTCTACAAGATAATCAAATATTAGACTTTGGAAGATAAATAAGTTTGGGTTCTCCTCTTTACAAAAATAATCTAGATGCATATTTGCTATGCTGTGTTTTAAGCATCTTAGGTTTCTGAATTAAATGAGTTTTATTATAAATAGTACAATTGTATGAGATATTCCCAATCAATCCAGAAGAAAAATATTTCACTCCAGAAAATGGATTTATCAATCTACGTGAGTTATTATGTATTTTTTTAGGTTTTAAAATTTTAGGCTTCATATCAGGATTAGAAAAATCTTTGAGTCTTGGGAGTATCATATTTTCCCAAGAGCTTTTATTTTCTCTCTAAAATATGAGTTACCACTTTCTAAAATAGTATTTTCAACTTTTAAAAAGTGTTATCTATTATCAAATTCATCCATAAATATTTTAAAATCATTTTTCATGTTTAGTGTGTATTGATTTCCGTAATTCATGCTTTTTGTTTAAATCATCAAACTCATCCAATAATTTTATGTGATTGCTATCAATTAATATGTAATCATTTCTATGGATTTCATGTTCTTTTTATAATTCAAAAAATTATATGTTCAACCTAGCATGCAACTTTTGAGTTGCCTATAAGTAGTATGAATTTTCTTAAAATATCAAATAACTCTTCATAGGTTAAGTCACATACCTATTTTTGATCTGACTGATTAAGTTTGTTGACTATTAAACAAAAGTTTGTGACTTCCTCCTTTGCTTCTATTTCTGAGGAATATAAAGCTGAGTACATGTAAAATGATATCTTCAATCTCTTCCATCCTTTCCTTACATTGCTTTTCTCCTCAACCATCTCTTTGCAAGGATTAGGTATAAGAATTAGCATTCAAATTTGATATGTCCAGGCCTCCTACATTCATAGAAAATTACATCATTAGAAGCTTTAGCCTTTTTTGTGGAACTTACCTTTATTCCACTACTGACATCTAATTTGCTTCCTCTTAAGAAAACTTCTGAATTGTATTGTCATTAAGGCAATATCATCTTCACCCTTAGACTGTGATTGATCACTATCCGAGTCATCCACTTTCAATGCAATATTTTTCTCCTTTCACTTGTCACATATATTAATCTATATTTGAGTCACTCCTTGCTCGTAAGTAATTAGTTATCCAAGAAGATTGTTAATATAATAAATATTTAAGTCTTTTGAATCCATTATAGCAACTATCTATGCTTCATAAGAAGTAGGAAAACAATGAAGAATTTTATTTACTTTTTAAGTATTCATTAATTCCCTACCTAAAGCATGCAATAAGGTAACTATTTGTATGAAATGAGTGTACATGTCAATGATTAATTCATTTGGTTTCATGTGAAAATGTTCATAATCGTATAGTAGAATGTTCAATCTAGATTGTTTCAGCTTATTAGTTCCTTCATATGTAATGTGAAGCCTATCCTAAATTTGTTTTCCAGTTCTATAGGTTGAGACATGTATATAGTCTTCAAATTTAAGTGCATAACAAAATTTGTTTAAACATTTAGCATTTAACTGAGCTAAGTCTTTTTCTTTTAAAATTTAGTCAGTAAATGTTGTTTCATTTATAATGCCTTCTGCAAGTCTAGTTGGTCTAGTGTAGCCTTCCTATACTAAAATCCTCATGCGATAGTCAAGCAATTGAAGAAAAGTAGACATTCATGTTTTCCAAAAAATAAAAGAGATGTTATTAAATAATGGTGGTCTAGTGATAGAATATCCTTTGGGTGTATTAAAATTTACAAAAGTAGCCATGATCATTTTCAAAAAATTATCTAAACCTTAATTTTAAAAAATAGGCTCTGATACCACTTGAAAGTTTGAATAAGTTGTTAGACCTGAAGCAATTATCCTAAGGTTAACCAAGAGGGGGGGGGGGGGGGGGGGGGGGGTGAATTGGTTATTTAAAAATCACTTGGTAGATTAGAAAAATCAATTTTAGATTTTTAATCAAAATGATAAGTTTTTCAAATTTATTTTTCAACCACAAAATTTAAACTTGCAGAAAAATAAAAATTTAGTAGAAAGTAAAGATAAAAAAATAACACATAAATTTATAGTGGCTCAGTCCAACTAAACCTACATCCACTCCTTGAAGATTCCCTCTTAAGGTATTGCACTATACCAAAGTAACTCTCCTTTTGCTCCCATAGTAAAGTTGAGAAGCCCTTATAATTAACCTCTCTTCCACCAATCCTAGGTGCGATAGAATATAGTCATACTTTCATTTCCTCCTAGTGTCGACAGAGTACTATCATCCTTTCATACATTTCTGGTGTTAGCAGAGTACCATCATCTTTTCACACCCTCATGGTGTAGGTAGAGTACCATCATCCTTTCACACCTTATTGGCCTCAGGAGAGTACCGGTGCTTCTTTGAAAATATTCTTCCAAGAGTCTTCAAGAAAGTAGGGAAAAACGTGGAAGAACAAGCAAGAGATACTCATAGTTGGGAAACCTTGTGAATCCCCTCACAATCCCCTCTTAAGAAATCTCTCACTCCCCAATCATAAGAAACTCTCCCAAACACTCTCAAAGTGCACTCTCAAAATAAATTCATAGTAGGAGTTCTTAGACAGTTAGTTTTAAGAACTCTTATATATGAATGATACAAAAAACCATCCAAAAAACTAAAAAATTAAATTTGACTATTATGGATCGTACCTTCTTTCTGGAGGAACGAACAAGCCAAATCCTCCCGTACGATCCAAAATTATACAATATGATTAGTCTTAAGAAAATTATAATTTTTTACACTCCCCTAGTGTTTGTGCACGATTACCCAATTATAATCACATTCTCTCAGACTTAAAAAAAGTATAAAAAGTACAAACTTCAAAAATAATAAATTCTAATGTTATTTAACTTGATTTTCAACTGTTTGGAGTATGATTTCCTTGAAACTTTAGTACACACAAATAACAAAAGCAATATTTCTAATATATGTTAGGAGAATCAATAATCAAAATAATAATATTTTGAAATCATAAAAAAACACATGATATGAAAATATAGTTATGAAAACTAAGTTGTAACATCAGTTACTTAAGATGTTTAAGCCTAAGAAGAAAAGTAATGAGCTCATTAGAATCATCATAGTAAGGTAAAGGAAGCTGGCCAATTAGATTCTATAACTTTAAAAATACTCAGCAGAAAGAATTCATATATTTTGGAATCTAAATGGAGAAGAGCCAACACTATTCAAAACTTTAATATTTATGAGCAAGGATGCATGATTTGAAATAGTCCTATTAAGGTTTTTAACATAAGTATTAAAAAAAATCCAGTTAGAATTAAATAAAAATATTTCAAAACTCCTAATCTCTATCAAAGTCTATTATTCGACAAAATGAACTTTAGGCCAATGAAGCCAATATCCATAAGACCACACTCCATAATTATGTTATTAAAATCATCCATACTGGCTAAGTTAGGTGGGGACACTCCAATTCTTTGAGAGGGATTAACAGTAAGATTAAAGTCTTCACTCACAAACTAAGAACCAATAAAAAAATAAGAAAAATCATTTAATTGATGCCACAAAGGAATCATACAAGATTTAGAATAACTAGCATAACATACAGAATGTATAACAAAAATATGGTTAACTAATAAATTATAATGGATAACTTGATCAAATTCTACAATAATAGAAATGCTAATATCAGCATTCCAAAACAACCAAATTTTATCATTGGAATTAGCATAACAAAACCGAAATCCAAACTGTCGTTTATAGAAAGAATGTTTATAAACATTAACAAAATGTTCAATAATAGCTAAATGTTTATTTTTGTGCATCCGACAAAGACTTCGAATACAAGAGCAAGAAGAAATATTACCCATAGACCTAACATTCCAAATAAGAAAGTTAATCATACATAAACTAAGTTGTTACCATCTATAGATCTAATTAGCCTAGAATCAGAGTCTAACACATCATGCTTTTTTCTTTTTTGGACTTTTCCTCCTTTTCATTTTTTAAAAGAATCCAATTTTACAACTTCTTATGAACTATGTATAGAATTATATTTTGGGTTCTTGGAAAGCAAAGAGTTCAAATAAGAATTTGATTAAATTTCCCCATCCTCCCAGTTGGAGTTAGATATATTAGTAAGACACTCTTCTTTAGAAGATTCAAGCAATTAGTTCAAATGATAAGCATTTTGATTGTCAGCACAATGGCCATCCCTATTCTCCTTAGAAGAAGACGGGAGAGAAGGATGAGAAGAAAGAGGAAGAATAACAACATCAATACTCTTAGTAGGAGCATCATTAACAAAAACATTAGAATTCTCATTACCTGTAATGTCCACTACTCCACTAAAATTATGAGGTATAATAGGGATAGAAACCACCACAACTAACCCTTCAAAATTTTCATAAAAGATTAAACCCCAATTAGGCATGGAATCTCTAGACATCTTAATAAGTTCAACTATTAGCATTCCTTAGTCAAAAGGCTTAACCACAATGAAAGGAGAATCAGTAGACACATTAACATTTTGTATAGTATCAGTACCCTTTATATTGGAGGTTTCAATAATAGCAACAACATTCATAGGTATTTCTTTTCCTATTCTTGACCTGTTTTCTCAGTTGAGAATGCAATTGAAAGTAATCAAATTTTTATGCCCCAATGATTTATAAAGATCACAAAAATTTGAAAAAACATTCATAAAAACTCAAAACAATCATTTTAGGTTAAAGAAGATTTGGATTCCACTCATGACTAATACTAATTACTATAAAAATTTTAAACTTTGTATTCATTTTGTAAGAAAAGAAATATAAAAGGTAATATAGAGATAGTTTAAACCGCTACTAAACACTACCATTTAAACAATACTAGTGGCAATTTAAACTATCAATTAAAAAATTCTACAACAATGATTTTTAAATCATTGTTAGCAAATGTGGTGAAAGAGCCCATTTTTAGTAGTGTTATTAAGTATCCATTCAATTTCAATTGTTCAATTCTAATAAACTGATATAAAGGCATAATATTAAAAAAAATTTATTTTTTAGCTTAAAACTTTTTGAAAATAAATCATATATATTTATTTCTATTATGAAATAGAAAAATGAACTTATATTAAAATTCTATCTTCAATTAAGAAAATATAATTCTCTTTTCAATTGAGAGTTTACCATTTTTTTAATAAAATGATGAAATTTTTAATATTCGTAAAATTTAAAACTAACCTGTTAGCTAATTCATGCAAACTAACTCAATGTGCATCCCTAATTTTATGTACGCCTCTTCAATTACTAATTAGATATGACAAACTATGTATTTAAGTTTATGAATAGTTGGGTGTTATACTTTTATTTTTAAACCAAAGGCCTCCATGTTAAACAATAAAAGGATACAAGGAACGAACAAAGAAAGGGCTCACTAAAGCTCCCAAGAGTAACAGTACAGGAGGAAAGAGAAACCTAATGAGTCAAAAAACCAAACACAAAACAAGGTGAAATTAAGATTATAAGAGACACAAATATGAAGAACATGACTCTAGAGGCAGCTCACACCCACCCTTAATCCAAGAAAGGGCCCTCCATTGGAGGAAACAAACGAAGAGCGACAGGCCACAATCTAACAGGCATAAGGCCACCTTGGTTGCCATTAAGCTAAGCCCAAAAGGTAGCACACAAAAACATAATCATCATAGCCCAGAATAAACCACCAAAAAACAGAGAAACCACTATCCAACAGAGAAAACCATCGACAAAGCATATTGCAAGCATTAGAGGAAAACACTAATAACATAGAAGAAAAAATAACAGCTATTTCAAAATCGGATGGAAATTCATTTCTTCTTTGATTTATGCTTTTTTTCTTACTATTTTTAAGAGGAAGATCAACATCAGCAATTTGCAAAATACTCAGATCAATATTGTCCCTCAAATCTACAGAATTCTCATCAAATTCCTCTCCAAAAGTTGGGGACAATTCAACATTCAAACAATCTCCATGCCTGACCTCATAATCCCTAACACAGTAAGATAGGTGAGGGAGCAAGGCAACATTAGAAATAACTGAATCAGGGATATCAACCATTCCCCCATTTCCTACCATATGATCAACACCCTTAAGAATAGAAGCATTAGCACCCTCAAAATAATTAAGAGTAAAAAACCCACCTTAAGATGGAAAATAGTCATGGTTCTGAGGATTAAAGGAAACATCCTCATCAGGAAATTTAGCTTCACCATCAGTAAAAATAATATTAGAGTCAGGGGAAATGATAGGACTAGTAACCAAATTAAGTAAACAAGGAATCGATCCACCAGCCTCAACAAACTTACTATTATGAGGAACATCAAAAACAACACCCCTTTCCACAAAATTACCAGAAGAAGGAACAACCGGTCTAGCAATAGACAATGACACCCCAATGTCCTTATAAGCTTGGTTAGGAGAAACCAGCACAACAACCAATGTAATTAAAGCAACAGGATACCCACCGTTAGCAACAATTGGAATCACTGGAGTAATCGAAGACCCACCATTAGAAGTGCCCGAGGGAGGACCAACAACCCTAGCTACCTCGACCCATTACCCGCCAAATGCTTAAAAGGACCAAACAAATTAGAAGAAACAACAACAATATTTCCCTCACTAACAACATTTTCCACATCATCAATTTTATTCCTAATAAGGTTAATAGGATTCACAGAAGTAGCAAGAATGGGGACAGAGGAAAAAGATCAACATTCCCCCCTCACATGCCTTATAGCTATATAGAGATCACACAATGGAGGGAAAACCTCTATTTGCACTTTCTGGATGTAAATAAACTTATTAGGGCTGAGTCATACTTTATCTGGATAGTTTTTAGTGATGTCCAAATCAACCAAGACACTCTCAAGAGAAGGTAGAGAGCTAAGAGAGGTGGCATTATCAACTTTTAACGGGCAGCCAAACAAAGAACCCAATGCATGAAGGATTCGGTGAGCGAATAAATGGCACCGCAAATTGGGGAAGGAAATCCAAAAGGGGATAATATGGGATTCAACATCGATATTAGGGGAATGAGACTATTTGGTAACATTCATATAGTAATTATAAACAAGATAAGAATGGTGGGAGAAAACCCTGCTATAATCCAGGTCATTCATCAATTTAATTAGCACATGAAAAGTTATAAAAACATCAGCAGATAGCTTAAGGTTGAAAAAAACTTATAGATAGTATCCAAGCTAGGATGAAAGGATGGAAAAAACTAACTAAGGCATATTGGAAGGGTACCGCAAAAAAAAATCTCCTCCTTAGAGATCCACACATCAAATAAACCGTAATATGTAATCATTTTTATAGATGAAAAAAAAACATCAGCAGTTGTACAAAATAAAGCATTCAAGAAAGAGAGCGACTTCTTGGATCAATCCAAAAAACTAGGATCCAAGAACTACTTCATCACCATGCCGGCCACAAGGGCCGATGGGGACGAAGTAGAGAAAAAAAAAGACATGAAAAGAAAAACAAAATGTATGAAAATTTTCATGAAGCTAGAGAAGCGGCAATAGCGGGGAATTACTAGAAAGAAACCGTCGGGAAAACCCTAGGCAATGTGGGCCGGGAGGCCCAAGCTCTGGAAAAATCCCTAGCTTTGGATGCGTAAGAAATGAAAAATGCATTTTTTACTTATGCATGTACACAAGTTCCCACCATGTTGGGCGTTATACATATTAGTTCACCACTAATTTTGGATTAAGGGTATAGAATTTGTGCCAAAAAAACCTAGGGTTTATTTGGGACGGCTTTCTTATTGCTTCTTAAAGCAACTTTCATAGTAGAAATTTTTATTTTTTTTACTAAAAAGCTACTTTAAGAAGCGGTAAGAAAGCCATCTCAAATGAAGCCTTATTTAAGCATAGCCTACTTAAATAAGATCATTTTTATTCAATAATAAATAAATAATAAAAAAGAAAAGAAAAGAAAAGAAAAGAAAATATTATATTAATGTAAACTTGATGAATTCAAAGTGAATAAGAGTTTTTTGTTATTCTTAGTGAAAGTTTGTTAGGGATGTTAACCTCTTATGAACTAGTCCCAAGGCTAACTAAGGGGGGGGGGGGGGGGGGGGGGGGGGGGAGGGAATTGGTTATTTAAAACTTCTTTAACTAAAGAAATATCTTTTTAAATCTTCTAGAAGAAACAAAATAAATTAATAATAAAAAGATTAATTAAAGATTTCACCCAAGCAGTTAATCATAATAAAAATAAAGTGCATAAATAATAAAGAAAAGAATACACCATATTTATAGTGGTTCGGTTCAACTTGACCTGCATTCACTCCTTGGAGGCACCGTCCAAGTATTGCACTAAACCTTTAGTGACTCTCCTTTAGACCCCACAGCTAGGTGGAGAAGCCCTTAAAAAATCACTTCCACCTTCCTCGGTGCAGTGGAGTAGCCAGAGCCTTTGACTTTAAAGAGATCTTCTTATTCAAAAAACTTCCCTCAAGACGAACCTTGAATTCGTTGGTACTAAGGTGCAAACTTGCAGGAGCAACTATGTTAAACCCCCTCCACACTCCCTTGAAACCCCCTCCAGGGATCTTCTTCATCTATCAAACTCCAACCTTTCCTCTCTCCTTTCAAGTTCTCTCTTCAAGTTTTCTAAAGAAGAATTAAGTTTCAATGGATGTCAAAGACACTTATCAAGTTCCTTGATAAAGCTTAAATAGAGGGCTTTGAAAACCCTAAAAATTAATCCTATTAGCAAATATCATCCAGGATGATTGTTGGATCGTTCTGTATGATGTGCTTAAAAAGCGGGCTTCATAAAACCTTAAAACTCAATTTCAGTGCAAAATATCATGTTTAAATTGTTGGATCTCAGGATCATCCCGTATAATGTGATTAAAACTCTTTTTACCACTTCTTAATTATCACATCCCAGATCTGGTTCTGAAGGATGAATTGAGATGGTATCTTGTAAATACATAATTATCTTGAATATATCAACTATTTCTTTCTTTTCCGCTCGTCTGGAAGGGACAAAAGAAACATCTTATTTTTTCTTCAACAATTTAGGATCTCTAGTGGACCTCTCAGTAGGATTCGAACCCAGATGAAGTTCTGACCATCTATCAGAGAAAAAAGAATAATTTGATCTTGTAGGATTCCCAAGAAATTCTTTGATTTCTTTCGGAAGCAGATGATTATTCATCTGCTTCTCAGGTTTCGTTAATAGCCAGGACATGGAGGAAGATCCAAAAAGGCATTTCGGGAATCGATCTGATTCTATCTCTATTCATTCTGTTTGAAGAAAGGAAGGATCCCAAAGAATCGATCTCTCTTTTAGTTGCTGAATCTCTGTTTGATCGATCAATGTGTGATATTCTGAATTCTCATTTTTGACGGAATCTAAATGATCTCTGGACTGATCAGAAGAACATCCTTTGCATTGGCTAGAATCTGTTACTTGAATGAAAATAGATCTTGTGGAATCATATTGAATATTTGACAATACATTCCGTACCTTGCTAAAAAAATCGATCCTTGTTTACCAACCACACATTGTCTAACCAAATCCAATTCTCTCTCTAGACATTCCTCAAAAAATTTGATTCTTACTGATTCTTCCCCCAACTAACAAAGAGATCTTGGCGGAATTGCCACATATGAAATTGAGCACAATTTTGCAAAGAAATACCCCACTTGTTTCTCGTGAAGAGATGGGAAACATGCTCAATATCATTGGATTGCATAGTTTCCCCAGCTCCTTGTTGTTTGAAGAAACTCTCCCCCTGAATTGGTCTTTTTTCATGAAAAGCAGACATGAGATAACAAATCAAGTCTTTCCCTAAGATTTTGAATAGTTGTCCCGAATTTAAGTTGATTATGTTTCATTTCTTCCTCGGAGAAAGACGATCAAACAATTCCCAATCATGGTCCTTGCGGATCAGATCATCCGAATAGGAAAAAAAATGGAACTCCAAATATTTGCTATCTTTCTCTTTGAATGAGATCTCAATTCCAGCTATGGTTTCATTAGATATCTGACAACTAGAATCCCTCTTTTTTTCAATACAGTTCCTCCACCACCGCGAACCCCGGTTAGATTCAGGCATAAAAAGATGAGGGATTACATAAGACAAGGAATATCCATCTTATTAAGTAGAAAGATGGCTTTAGAAAATCCTAAAAACTTAATTTCAACACCAAATATCATTTAGTACGATCACAGGATCATCCAGAATGATGTTTAGAATTTGATCTGATAGTCCAGGATGATCACCTGAATGATTTGATCAAATTTGTACTGATCATACAGGACAATTCTGTGATCATCTAATATGATCTGAATATCAAATTAAGCAAATTTGATTGACTAATGATTTAGGCATGATTGACATTAATCGCCCAAGATGATATGGATCATCCAGGACAACTTGAACAAAAACTAAAACTTGCAATCTTTCCTAAATTATGATGGGGGCAAGGGTTTTGAGATCATATTGGATAGTCCATGATGATATAAATCATCCAAGAAGATTAGTTCAACATTTAAACTTCTAGTTTTGACTTAATCTCACTCCTTCTGAGTGTGTATATACATGGTCACTAAGCAAACATACACCCTTACATGCCTTGAATAAAACAAAAAAACAAAACTACATCAATAAATATTACAAGTGTCTTTAAATCATATACTATTCTACCCAATCTTGAGCCATGTATCTTTGTTAGATGATGCATGGTATTCCAAAAATATTAGTATATACACAAACAAATATAAAATAAAAATACTAGGAGATATAAAGATGTGAGTAATAATGTTTGTTATTATAAAAATCATAAACTCGTGAGCTCGAGTTGCAACAATCTCTCCCTTTTTTATGATGGCAAATATTAATGGTTGAATTTGCAAACCAAAAGTATTTTCTCCTAATCTCCCTCTCACTAAGATAAAAAATTAAAATTTAGGGGAAAACACAATTTTCTTTCTTTTTAATTTTTATTATTTTAAAAGGTACAAAAAATATATAAAAAAGATAAACTAAAATTGATACAAATACAACAGTACATTCTCCCCCTTTTGACATTATCAAAAAAAGAGGAGGAGCACAGAAACCCTAAAAACTCATTTCCGTCGACAAATATTGTCCAGTACGATCGTAGGATCATCCAGGATGATATACAAAATTTAAGTTGATTGTTCATGATGATCACCTGGACAATATGATCAAATTTGTATTAATCATACAAAATGATTATGTGATCGTCCGGTATGATCTGAATATCAAATTAAGCACATTTGATTGAATAATTATAGGATTAATTTAGGCATGATTGACATTAATCGTCCAGGATGATATGGATCATCGAGGACAATTTGAACAAAAATTAACACTTACAATCTTGCCTAAATTATGATGGTGGCTAGGGTTTTGAGATCATATTGTATCATCCATGATGATATAAGTCATCCAGGATGATTAGTTCACCATTTAAACTTCTGGTTTTGACTTAATCTCTATCCCCCTGAGTGTGTGTGTACATGGTAACTAAGAAAACATACACCCTTACAGGACTTGAATCAAGAAAACAAATTAACATAAATGAATATTACAAATGTCCTTAAAGCATAGCCTATTCTACCTAATCTTGAGCTATGTATATTCATTAGATGGTGCATGGTGTTCCTACAATATTACTATACACATAAACAAACATATAATGAAAATACTAGGAGACCTAAAGATGTGAGGCATAGTGTCATTGAGTTTAAAAGCAATAGGAGAGTGATCAGAAGCCACTCTCGGTAGATGTCTCACCAAAGCATACAGGACTTACTGTAGAGCTGCAAAGTTCAACAAGCATCAATCCAACCTTTCCTAAATCCTCGAGTTGCCATCCTTATTATTACACTAAGTAAATCTTGGTCCAATAATACTTATATCATGCAAATCATTATTAGCTAAAAAGGACTTCATCTCTTGAGGGCCTTGGGAAAAAATAAACCTCTTCCACCCTCTTTTATCCTCCTTGGACAAAATATAATTAAAATCCCCTCCCATTATAGAAGGAACATCACCCACCAACAACTTATCAAGACTCTCGCATAGCCATCTTCTAGCCCACACATTCTTACTCCCATAAATCGTAGCAACATTCCAACATCCTTTATGAGGAAATTGGAAGAACCCAAAAACAACCTGAGAAGACTCAAAAACAACATCAAAACTCCCTTCTGAGCTCACAAGAATACCACAGAAGTACCAATAGCAGGATGATGAAAGAAATCCCACTTCTCCTCAACAAGCCTTTTCAAAACAGTTCTATCCAAACTAAACAACTTCATCTCCACCAACCCAATAAAAAACACCTCATTATCCCTAACCAATTCCATAAGATATAGAGAAATCTCTTTTTTTAGCTCCTCTACAATTCCAAAATAAGAAAGAAGACATCACAAAACCAATGGGGAATGGCCCCCAGCACCATGAGTACCGCCTCCATCTCCTCTTCTTCTTCACGAGATATCATCAATAGGACCTAAAGATTTAACTTCCTTAGCAAACATAACTTTATTTTTATTAGAAATTGCATCCATGACACTGCTTGGAGGAGAACCATGCTTCTCTAGTTGCACATCCTTCTCCTCATTTACAAAAAGATCTTTTGAAATCTGATTAATAATTTCTTTTGGAGTAGAACTTCCCTTAATCGGTATCCTTTCAATCACCAACTGAGAGGTATGATATCATTGTATTCCATAATTAATTCAATCCCTAATGGTGGATTGGTTATTCTAAACAAAAGTGATCCTAGTCCATCGAATGTTTGTTTTGTTCTTGATGCGGAGGAAGCATATAGGAGAAGATAGAAAGGTATGTTAGTGATAAATGAAAATGTTGGTTTTAGTTCTAATAAGATTTATCGTGTTGAAGGTAAGGGGAATGATGTTTCTCTGGATTTTGAATATAAAACAGCTCGTGTTTTGAAAATGGTTGGGTTGTCTCCATCGAAGGCTGTTGACCCTGAGGCTTCTTCATCAGGGATGAGTATTTTGTTAATAGATTTGGAAATTCAAAATCAATCCCTAGAGATAGTGTGATAAATGTGAGTTCCCTGACTTCTAATAACAAAAATATTTATCTAAATGTCGATAAGCATTCTAATAATTTGATGGAGGAATCTGCTTCGATTAAAAACCATATTGCTTTACATGTGGTCAATCAAATGCCTGTGAAAAATGGTAAAAATATCAATTCTATTAACCCATGGAATAAGAAGCCTTACATTAAGTTAAATTTTAATGAAGGGGAAGATGTTTGGACGCATGATGGGAAGGCAGTGAAATTGATTGAGGCAACCAAAATTATGAATTCTAACAAACTTTGTAATTCTTTGGTATGCAAGGTATTTGGAAGAGAATTATCGTCACATATAGTGGCATGGGAATTAAGGCGACAATGGACACAATTTGATCAATTTCATTTTACTACCCAAGGATTGGGTTGGTTTTTTTGTTCTTTCAAAACAACCAAAACTTTGGAAGGAGTTCTATCATGAGGACCCTGGTTTGTTAATGGTCACATTATTGGTATGGATAGATGGTCTCCAGAGTTTTCTTCTTCATCAATGAAAAAACTTTCTTCTCATATATGGATTAGAATGCCTCAACTACGCATGCAATGATGGGATGAGAGCAATGTAGCAAGGATTGCTTCTATGATGGGTGTACCACTGATGTTGGATGGTAACATGTTTCAATGGTAAAGAAGAGAGTTTGCAAGAGTTCGTGTTCATGTGAAATTATATCAACCCCTCCCCTGGGTGTTTGGGTGGAGGGTATGGTGGAAAGATTTTTTCAAAAGTTGAATACTAGAGAATTTCCACTTTTTGCTTTGAATGTGGAATGATTGGGCATGTTCAAAATGATTGTAGGAAGGGTAGCATGGTGGTAAAAGATCATGTTGAAGGTGATAGAAAGCAAGCTTAATATAGCCATGACGATTTGGAACAAGAAACTAAGAAGAACACAAATTATGGGTCGTGGGTTCATGTGAATTACCATATAAACAAGAAGATCCTTAGAGGTGTTTCTAATGGGAGGCCAGTGAAAAGACATTCATTAAGAAGACTTTAAACAATCCTGTTACTATGGAGAGAGTTAAATCTGTCGGTTTGGAAATTAAAGAGATGGAGACAAAATTGAATGTGGAAGTAGAGAAGGAAAATATAAACACTGTAATGGTTGAAGAGGGTGAAAGAATTACATAAAGTGAGCATAATAATGAGAGGTTGGAAATTCCTATTCATCTGGTGTTGTTCAACCCATCTACTGAGGTGTTTGAAGGAGGAGGTGGTGACAATTCTACACACAACACTTATTCTATCGAAGAGACCCAAAATGAGGCAAGCAAAAATGTGAATGATTCAAAAAAAGAATAAATTTTGGAACTGAATACAGGACAAGGAGAGTTAATTTTATAGAAATTGAACAATGCAACAGAAGCTCTTGAAGAAATATCTCACGAGGCAATGGCACAGATGGTGAGAACAAAGGAATATATGTGACTTGAAGGATAGGAGGAGGTAAGAACACTTCTAAAATATCTATTAGCAAAGTTATGCTTTATAAGGAAGTGAAGATGCTTTGACCAATCAAGGGTAATCAGAGAACTAGAAAAGGAGGAGGTTTTGAAAAGGGAGGGGCCTCTTCTCCATACCACCTTTAAATGTCTTCTATAATGTTTTGGAATTATAGGGGGGAAAAGAAGAAAGAAGCTTCCCACTACTTGAGCAGATTGATAGTAGAGAATGATATTTTTTTATTAATCTTATAGAAACAAAACATGAAATATATAAAATCTTATTTTGTTATAAAAGACTCATCCAATCAATGTATCATTGGGAACTTAATAACACCAAGGGGTCTTTCAGTGAAAGTATCCATTGTTTATGGCAACAAAGATTTGTATGAAAGAAGGAAATTTTGGAGATTGATTGAAGACAATATGACTAGTGAGGAGCCTTATATCATAGGGGGAAGCTTCAATTGCTTATTTACAAAGCATGAGAATAAGGGAGGAAAAAGATTTTTTTTCTCCCATTGCCCTCAAGAGATGAAAGAGTTCATGACCAATAACGAATTTCATGACATCGATTTTATTTGACTTAAATTCATGTGGTGCAACAATAAAGATGGACTTTCTTGTATATGGGAGAGACTTGATAGAGTTTGGCTAAACTCCAAATCCATTATGGACAATCCTTCTGCAGTCATTAAACATCTACCTAGAGTGGCATCGGATAATTGCCCTCTACTTCTTCAATTTTGTAGTTCGAAGATACTTAAGCCTAGAGAAATTAGATTTGAGAATTTGTGGAGTTCATACAAGGCTGCAAGGGGGATCATTACTAATGCTTGGAGGAAGAAGGATCATAGAAAGGCAGTAGAGATACTTAAAAGAAAAATAAAACGATCTCTAAAAAATCTATACTATTGGAGCAAAAATAAATTGAGAGAACTCACCATAAAGAAACAAGAGCTATAAAATGATATTTTGCATTTACAAGAAGAGGAGGCAAAGGAGGATGGCCTGAATACGGAAAATCTACTTAAACTCAAAATTAAAATGCATGAAGTCAACATTACTTTGGCTTGAATAGCAACATAGTGGAGACAAAGGTCAAAGATACAATGGATGGAAGATGGAGAAAAGAATACTTGATTCTTTCATGTATATGCAACGGCTAGAAAGAAGAGCAATTCAGTCAATCAAATTGCTAGTGCTAATTACTTAATGGAAACTAATATGGAAGTTATCCAATCTATAGTTGAGAACTTCTTCTCAAAAAAAAAATGTAGTAAACACAAATGTATTTTTGATGATTGGCAATGAAGGTTTCCTAATTGAGGAGATGAAAAAATGCTGAGTTCAAATTTTATGAAGGAAGAACTATTTACTACTATTATGAAAATGAGTAACAGCAAATCACCTAGCACAGACGAGGTAAATGCTTAGTTTTTTAATTCTTATTAGAGTATTGTCAATGAAGACACTTGGACTACCATAAAAGAGTTCTTCATTTCAAGTGAAATGCTAGATTATTGGAACAACACTGGTGGTACTCATTCCTAAAGTCCCAAATGCTTCTGAATTTCTAAATTCAGACCAATATGTTTTTGCCAAACTATTTATAAAATGACACCAGGTATGATTCTTAGCAAATTAAAAATGTGTCTGTATAATACTATTTTTTAGTATCAAGGTTCATTTGTACCAGGAAGAAATATATCTGATAACTATCTACTTGCCCAAGAGATTGTGAACAAGATGAGACTTTCTATAACAAAATCGGGATGCATGCTTCTAAAGCTTGATATGGAACAAGCTTATGATAGCATGCACTAAGAAACATTAAATCAAGTTTTGAGGACTTTGGGATTTCCAAAGAGGATAATAAATCTGATAATGCAATTTGTGTTCTATCCTAAAATTTCAATTAAAATTAATGGGAAGAGAAAAAAAATGATAACCGCACAATTGTGATTTAGATAGGGATGCCCGCAATCTCCAAGTTTATTTATCTGGTGCTCTAAATTACCATCCAAGGCTCTAGAAGTAAAATCTAATCAGATGGGAAATAAATTATATGCAAATGTTGAGAATGTAACCCATCTACTTTTTGTTGATGATGTGTTGGTTGTAGCTGAGGACTATAGAAGAAATGTTATTTTTTAAGCAAATTTTTAAAGATTATTGTGGATGGACAGGACAAAAAATAAATACATAGAATTCAATGGTGCTCTACTGCAAAAATGTTTCAAGGAAGAGGAGAAGAAAATTAAACAAAATCATGGGAATTACCAAAGTCAAGGAGTTCAATTATTTGGGAATAAGTTGGCATTAAGGAGATTGAAAGTAAACGATTTCAACTCTATTATAGAGAAAGGAATGGAAAGATTGAATTCTTGGGGAGCTCGTTGGATTTCTATGGCAAGAAAAATGTTGTTAATAAAAACAACATTTTCTTCCATCCTCTCATACCTATTTGTACACTCTCTTATACCAAAAAGCATTTTGATGACAATTGACAAAATATGCAGAAATTTTTTATGGCACAAGGAGAATGAGAAATAGGGACTACATTATATAGCATGGCCTACATTGTGCTTGTCTACTAATTTAGGAGGCTTTGGCATTCTAGGAGCAGCAGAAAGGTAAGGTCTGCTGAGAGCAAGAATAGCATGGAACTTCCTACAAAATCAAAATTCACTATTAAATGGAGTATAGAAAAAGAAGTATGGCGATGGCATTTGGAAGTAGGGATTAAAAGAAATTCATCTCCGTCTTGGCGAATAATTAATTTAAGGGGAAACCTATCTAAAACAAATAACAAGATGGAAAGTGCAGTCAAGAAATAAAATTGACATCTTAAGAGATATTTGGATACTTGATAGAAGATTGGACAGATGGCCAGCGACATGTAATGCAAATGATCTTAATGATAAGAAAGTTTCTTTCCTAATTAATGAAGATGGAAATTGGAACGAGGAGAAATTGAAGATAGACTTCTCTGAGAATTGGGATATTTGATTCTACAAACATCTATTAGAAATGAATATATGGAAGATAAGGTTGAATTAATCAACACTAATACAGGTAGATCAATCACTTCTTTATCTTATGAAGCCAATTGTCAAGAACAAGAAGGAAAGTTGAGAAATATGAAATTGATGAAAAAACTTCAAGTCACTCAAAGGGAATTCTTGTTTTGGTGGAGATTGTTGATGATGCTTTACCGACTAAAGTGTTGTTAATCCAAAGGAAATTAAATTGCAACAGTGATTGTCTGAGAGGATGCCAAGTTCCTGAAGAAACATAGCATATTGCAACAAGTTGTTCTAAATTACTAGAAGTATTACATAAACTAAGACAATGGGGAGTTAATGTTCCTAAATTCCAAAATATGTCCCAATGCATAGATAAATTAAAGAATATAGGAAGAACGAAAGGTGGTCTTGCTAAAACATATGTTGCTGCTATTTATCATAATTGGAAATTTTGGAATTTGTCAAAGCACGGTAAAACTATTCTACCTTCCGCATACATAGTGGCAGAAATATTATCTAATTCTTGTTGTTTACATTCAGCTCCAATCGAGAAGAATTGGGATACCATTCAGCAAGCTATACTGTCTAAAGCTTGGTGTCCCCCACAAAAGGGTTGGATCACATTGAATGTAGATGTTGCGGTCTTACAATCAAATGTGGTAGGAATTGCAGGAATTCTAAGAGATCATAAAGAAGAATTATGTGTTTTATGGCAAAAAATTGATTCATTGGGATACTACTTTTTTGGAACTAAAGGCAAAAGTTAATTTTGGAAATTTTATTTAAGAATGGATGATTGCAAATAAAGGAATAATTATAGAAGGAGACAATGTGAATATCATATATAAGCTTCAGAACATGATAGGAATGAACTCAGAGAACAACAATAAAGCTCAAAGGGTGGACCTCTCTTTTCTTGAACTTTTTAACAACATTATTTTTATTTTCATTCCTAGAGATTGTAATAAGGTGGCAGATTATTGCTCTCATCTTGAATTATTAGATGATTTTTATTGGGACACTTTTTTGGACACGAAACTTCCTTCAAGCTTTTTTTACTTGATTAGGAAGGACTATGATAGGTTTATATTTATGTAGTAGTTTGTAATTATTTCCGTTTTTAGTGCTAATGCTATTTGCATCTTTTATTGTAAAAAAAAATTGAGAGGTATGATTTGTAGGAGAAATAGAATTTGAATTCAGACTATTACATGCTTCAATCACAACACATTCTGTGCATTCTTTAACATTGATATTCAAGTTCTGATTAACTTGTAAATTTGTATTTTGCTTCAATTGTTCATTATCCTCTTCTTTATCATCCAAATTCTCTATAAGTAAACTCAATTTGTTTGCAATTTCCAAACTTCTGTCCGCCTTATCATTCTCACCATCTTCTTCAATTTGAATGGAATTAGACACACCATTACCTTCAGCATTAACTCGAGAATGAACACATTTCTTGACTTTCATGTTGAGCTCTTTGCTAGTAAAAAATTTCCTCTATCTATTCTAAAACTTAACATGTATCCACGGCCCATATTTTAGTTTAACAGACTTCATTTTATCATAGCCACCCTTATTAACTTCCTTTGAAGAAGAAATTGTGGTCTCTTTATTAATAGACACAATATTATCCACCTCAATATCTTTATCATGAAACAAGCTAACATTTTTCCCAATCTTTCCACAATTATAGCAAAAAGAAGAGATTTTCTCATACTCTATTTTCTAGTAAAGTCTTCCACCCATACAATCCACCCAAATTCCTTCTGATAATTTTACATCTAGATTAATTCTCACTCAAAATCTTGCAAATTCCCTCCTTCCCCATTTGAACATGTTACCATCGAGGAGAAAGAAGACATCGACCTTAAAAGCAATATTTGAAATGTTCATCTCATCCCAACAATGCAGCGGGTGATGAGGCATTCTAATCCAAACTAGAGAAGATAATCCCTTCAAGTAAAGAGGGGAGAAAGTAGGTTTCCATCTATCAATCCCAAATATATCTACCCACATACCATGGACCTCCACTCAAAACACCTTCCAAAGCTTCAATTGAATGAAAAGAACATAAAATCCAATCCAACCCTAGTGAAGTTAGATGGAAAACACCAATTTTTCTCCAATGTTTTCTCAAATCCATACAACAAAATGGAAAAGGAACATTATGACCTAAAACTTTTACCGCCAAAGACTTCTTCAACAATTGGGCATTAGCAATCTCCTGATCTTAATTGAGCTTGACTGTAACTCCATCTTCTGACATTTTAGCAGACACAAAGTTCGTATTTACTTTCAAATGTTGATTTACATTCAATGAATTTGACATATTCTTAACATTCACCGTATTCTCCACCAAATATGTGTTCTTAGAATAATTATTAAAATCACTAGAATTTTCAATCACTACAGGTTTGGATGGGACCGAAGAAAAGAACTCTTGCTTAAAATCATTTCCAATTCTAGGCTCAGAAAAATAAGAAGCATTTATTTTAGTAATAATTTATTTGATTTTCTAGTGAGAGAAGCTCTGATTTTTTGCTGAGAGAAACCCTTTATTTTTTAAATTTTCTCCATCTCGCATTTTGGGGTGATTAGCTTGTATATGGCGGTGGCACCTATGGCGGGCACTTCTGACCGTCAAAAGTTGTCCAACTTTGTTCCTCCAGATTCTTGTAATGATCACTTGCAAACTTATTTGCAATTTTTTTTAATAAGAACAGGAATGAAGGTCCTTTGGTAATTAAGGAACCTATAGAAGGTTCTATGAAGAAAGTATCTTTTGTTGATGGTAAAGGAAAACAAGTTCAAGAAGAAATAGGTTTCAAAACTCCTAAGTCGACTGGCAATGTTTCTGTGTTAGATAAAATAAATGATTTTGAAGCTTCGTCATCATCAAAAATGATCCTGTTCATCAAGGGATTTGGAAATGTTTTAAATAAAGATAGCTCTATGTTTGAGAATGTTCAAAAAGGCTTTTTAGATGGTTGAGGAAATGCACAAACAAATGTTACTGAAGAGAATTCTACTCAAATTGAGGCTATAAATATAGAAAATGAGATTGCAAGAAATCCATGGGCAAGATGTCCTAATGTCAAAATAAACTTTGTAAAAGATGATTCTATTTTATCTAAAGATGGTCTTTCTGTTAAACTGTTTAAACCTACTATTAAATCAAATTCTGACAGACTATATAGCTCTATTTTGGTAAACGTGTTTGGGAATTATATTTTGGTACATGTAATTGCAGAAGAGTAGCGCTGGCAATGGATGCAGTTTGGGAAGTTCCACCTAACTAGCCTTGGGATAAGTTGGGTACTATGTTCATTCTGTTCATCTGAAGTCATGGAAGGAGTATTATCAGGCGGCCCTTGGTTTGTTCGTAGCCATATTGTGGGATTGGACAAGTGTACTACATATTTTTCTCCTACATCTCTAAAAAGTTTGACATCTCTTATTTGGGTAAGAATGCCACACTTACCTCTTTATTGTTGGGATGAGATTAAGATATCTTATATTACTTCTATGGTGAGAACACCTCAATTGTTGGATGGTAATATGTTCCAGTGGGGTAGAAGAGAATTTGCTAGAGTTTGTGTACGTGTTGCTCTAGACAAACAGCTTCCTTTGGGTGTGTGGGTGGAAGGACTTGTGAAGAGAATATAAATTCTAATGAGGATGTTGATGAAATCATCAAAAATGAAAAAGAGGATGGAGAATTGAGTGCGGAATCATTAGAAGGCTTGAATTCATCTAATAAGAAGAATACCAATATTGTGGGTGTTGTTAAGTTTAAATTTCAAAAGGAACTACAATCTCTTGGGAAAAATAATTTGTATCATGGTAGTAGAAGAATTGAGATATTAAAGAGAAATGCTAGTGGGAGAAATCCCACTATCATTCAAAAATGATGTCTATCATCATTTGGAATTATATAGGGGCTAGGAAAGTTGAAGCCTCTCAATATTTGAAGGAGATTGTCAATGTTCATGATGCTTTATTTTTTGGTTTGGTTGAAGAAAAAATTTCATCAATTGATCCATTTGAATTCAAGATGTTTATAAGTGAAAAATGGGATTTTTTTTTTGTTTCCAACTGATAGACTTTCCAGTGATATCTTGACTTGTTAGAGATCGGATATTGCTTCATATTCAGTTAAAGAAGAAAACTCCCACGTTGTGATATGAGAACTTAATATTGCTAATAAAGATATGTGGTGCATAGCCACGGTTTATGGAAGCAGAAATTGTTTCAAGAGAAGGAGTTTATGGAGTAGCCTTGAGATGTTGTCAGGTTTAAAATGTCTAGCTATTATGGGTGGAGACTTCAATTGTTCATTATCACAAGATGATAAGAATGGAGGTAAGTAGTTTGTTAAGTCTCAAGGGACTCAAGATATTTATTCTTTTATGAGTAATTGTGACATTAATGAAGTGGGAATAGTTGGTCCTAAATATACTTGGTGTAACAACAAAGTTGGTAAAGCCCGAATATTGGAAAGGTTGAATCGTTGTATTCTTAACTCTATTGCTTTGAAGGCTATTAAGTTAGTGGCTGTGAAACACTTGGCTACATTGGCTTTTGACCACTATCCCATAATGCTAAATTTTTTTTACAAGTTTTTGTAGAAATCAGATGATCATATTTTAGGATGTTTGGGTAACATTTCCTGCATCCTATGCTATTATTTTTAACTCTTGGATGAAACCTATGCAAGGTAGATATGTGGAAGCTTTGAATGTTAAATTCAAAAGAGCTATGAAGGCTTTATCTTTTTGGAGTAAAGCAAAGCACAAAAGCTTGTATGAATTAAAGGAAAAAAGAAATTCTTGAATTACAAACTGAAGAATCTAGCTATGGAGGCCTCTTAGATTAGAGACTGGGTTTTTTTAAATCCAAGGTTAATGATCTCAATTATACACTTGGTCGGGTTTGCACTTGGTGGAAATAAAGATCAAAGGTTCAATGGATGAAAGAGGGTGATTCAAACTACAAATTTTTTCATGCGTATGCTTCGGCAAGAAAGAATGTCAATTGAATTAAATAAATTAAAAATAAAGGCAGGGAGCTTATTGAAGATCAATTGCAAATTGAAAGAATTTTCTAAAAGTATGATGATGCCACTTGAAAATTCATCAGGGATGTTAAGCCCTTATGAACTAGTCCCGAGGCTAACTAAGAGAGGGTGAAATGGATATTAAAAACTTCTTTAATTAAAAGAAAAACCTTTTTATCTCCTATAGCAGAAATAGAATAAATCAATAATAAAAAAATTAATCAGAGATTTCACCCAAGCAGTTAATCGTAGTAAAAATAAAGTGCAAAAATAATAAAGAAAAGAACACACCAAATTTATTGTGTTTCGGTCAAACCTTGACATACATCGACTCCTTAGAGGCACCCTCTGAGTATTGCACTAAACTATGTGACTCTCCTTTAGCCCCCACAGCTAGGCGGAGAAACCCTTACAAAATAAAATCCACCTTCCCCGGTGCTACAGAGTAGCTAGGTCCTTTGACCCCAAAGAGATATTTTTCTTCCCAAAACTTCCCTCAAGATGTGCCTTGAATATAATGGTACTAAGGTGCAAAATGCCCTGAGCAACCGTGTGAAACCCCCCTCCACACTCCCTTGAAATCCCCTGATCTTCTCCCTCTCTCATACTCCACCCTTTTCTCTCTCTCTCTTTCAAGCTCTCTCTTCAAGTTTCCTCAAAAATAACGAAGCTTCAATGACTGTCAAAGACACTTACCAAGTGCCTTGAGAAAGCTTAAATAAAGGGCTTTGAAAAACCCTAAAGATTAATCTTGGCAGCAAAAATTGTCCAGGATGATCTCAGGAACGTCCCGTATGATGTGCTTAAAAAGAGGGCTTTAGAAAACCCTAGAACTCAATTTTGATGCAAAATATTGTCCAAGACAATCGCAAGATCATCCTGTATGATGTGCTTAAAAAAAGGCTTCTAAAAACCCTAAAAACTCAATTTTGGCTCCTAAAATCATCCTGTACCATCGTAGGATCGTCCAATACGATGTGCATTATTTGACCTGATTGTCTCAGATGATATTAGGATAGTCTAGGATGATCAGTGCAAATTTGTATAGATCATCTAGGTTGATATTATGCACCGTCCAGGATGATTATAAGAAAAATTACAGTTTTTCATCTTAGACGATTTAGAAAAACCAAGTATTTCATCAAACATCATCTTGTATGATATATAGATTATCCAGGATGATCAGATTGAAATAATTAACCATAATTAATACCCAAATCACATGATCAATTTATGAATGAATTTATATTGATCGTCCAACATGATTTAGATCATCCAGGATGATTAGAACAAAAACTAAATCTTAAAATCTTGCCTAAATTATCATTGGCAACTATTTTCCAAGATCATAAAGGATCGTCCTAGATGATCCAAAATCATCCAGTATGATAAGTTCAAAAATTGAACTTATAGTTTTGACTAGATCTCACTCTCCTGAGTGTGTGTGTGCATTTTCACACAGCAAGCATACTTTCTTACTGGATTTGACTCAGGAAATCAAAATTACATCAATGAATATTTTAGACCCTTTACAACATGACATTATTCAACCCAATCTTGTGCGTTGATTCTTTATTTGATGTTACATGGTATTCCTAAAATGTTAGTATACATACAAACAAATATAGGATAAAAAAACTATGGGACATAAAGGTGTTTGTTATTATCAAAATTATAAAACTCGTGAGCTTGATTTGCAGTAATCTCCCCTTTTCTTATGATGGCAAATAATACAAGTGAAGTTGCAAACTAAAAGTATTTTTTCTTAAACTCCCCCTCACTAAGATAAAAATTTAAAAATAGGGGTAGACAAAACTTTTTTTAAAATTTTTATTTTTAAATAAAACAAGTAAAACAACATAAATAAATAAAATAAATACAAAAAAAAAAATATGTTCCCCCCCCCCCTTTGACATTATCAAAAAAAAGAGGAGCACAGAAAATTAGAATAGTAGAAAAATTTGGCTAAGAAAATATCAAACGATCCCTGATCTAGTGAAGAAGATGTTTTTTAGAAGAATCAGTTTGATAATTCAAATTTTCTTGAAATGAAAAAGTTATCTCTTGATTTTTTTTCAAAAACTCTGTAAGAAATGTATTGACAATGCATAACCTATGAAGATTATAAATTCAAAAATTATTAATCCAAGCTCAAGTTCTTTTAAAGGCTCAAAAACTTCTTAATCTATTATCTAAATCAAGGAACAAATTAGAAAAAGAATCAGTAATCTTTTCAAAACACCTTTTATGAAATATATCCAATAGAAGATTAACACAAAAATTGGTGAATAAAAAATTATGATTTTCAAACTCAAGTATCAAAGATATCAATAGTAAAAGGATTTTCTTAAGACTTAAGAAGTACAAGAAAGGTAAGCATACTTTTTATAGACTCATTTTATGCCTCTTGTTAGTTATTTGGTGCACTTTGTGCATCATTTATTTTTTATTTTTTATTTTTTGATACACTTTGTGTATCTTTCTCAATTTAACGTCATTTTACATCTTTTGATTTGACATTATTGGCCACTTTTTTTTAATCAAATATGCTACCTTTCTATTTTTTTAAAACTAAAGCAAACCCATTCTATTGGTAGTGTTAGAAAATACTCATCTTGGACTTTGGAGATGGAGGATGAGGTATCTTTAGAAGAGGGTAAGTTTCAACTATATTCTCCTGGTCAGGATTCTATGCTGGTTTGTAAGTCTCCCTCTAATTCTTTGCCCAACTTTGAGCATTTCTCTGATAATGATGAACTTGAATGTACTGCCTCTTATTTTGTTAAAGATGATTTGGATACTAGTTTTGTTAAAGGACATAGTAAACGTGGAAAAAAATGGAAAAACTCTATGTCTCAATCCGGTAAAAATTCTAACCTTGTTTTACAATCTGGTGTTATTACCAGGTCTAAAAATAACTGTTAATCTATTTTTTATGATTAAGTTCATTATTTGGAACGTGAGGGGTATTTTGGGTGCTTCTTCTAAACTTAGGGTTAAGAATCTTTGTCGCATTCATAATATTTCTATGTTGGTATTGCTTGAACCTCTGGTTAATGTTTCTAAGTTACCTAGTACTGCTAAGTTTCTTGGTTTTAAGCATTATACGGCTAACTCTGCTAATAAGATTGGGGCTTTATGGAAAGATCCTATTAAGATTGAAGTTATTGGTAATTTTACCCAGGTTTTACACTATCATATTGACGTTTTAAATATTAACTGCTATGCTTCTTTTATTTATGCGACGTCCTCTTGTGGTTTAAGAAAAGTTATATGGGATCAATTAGCCAATTTATGTGCTCTGTCTCATGGCCCGTGGATGGTTGGGGGTGAGTTTAATGCTATTTCATCTCCCTCTGAGTGTTCTAGGGGCTCTTCTCCTAGCTCGTATTCCATGGAAGATTTTAATAATATGATTATCAACTGTAATCTCATTGATATTGGTTTCTCTGGTAATCAATTTACCTGGAATAGGGGTAGGCTTTAACAAAGATTGGATCGTATTCTTTTTAATGATAGTTGGCTTAATTCTTTTAATGTTGTTTCTGTTGAACATCTTAGCCGCACACTCTCGGATCATTCCCCTGTACTTTTATCTTTTAATAATAATCAGATGAATGGTTTTCCTCAATTTAGATTTCAAAATATGTGGCTTCAGCATGATTCTTTTTTGGGTATTGTTCAAGAGAATTGGAATGCTTGTCTTCACCCTGATAACTCTATTAGGGGTATGGTTAGGCTCTGGTTTAAGTTGAAGAGGCTTAAACAGGTTTTAAATTGGTGGAACCGGCATGTTTTCAAAAATATTTTCTCTAATATTCTGTATGCTGAAGATTTGGATAATGTTAGTGAAAGTCTTTGCCTTAATTCTCCTTCTGATGCTAACTTTGCCTCTCTTCGAGAGGCTAAAGCTAACCTTTCCAATCTCTAGGCTCAAGAAGAGACTTTTTGGAAGAAAAAGGTAGACTCTAAGTTTTTGGTGGAAGGCGATAATAATACTAAGTTTTTTCATGCTTTGGTGAACCGCAAACAGGCCTCTAATGCTATTCTTAAAATTGTTCGTCATGATGGGTCTTTCACTGATAATGGTGAAGAAATTGCTATGTTGGCTGTGCAGCATTTTTCTAATAGGCTCAATAGGGATTTCTCTCCTTCTAATTTTATTGACCCGGCTATTAGTCCTAAAATTATTTCAGATGGGGAGAATGCTATGCTTCTTCCCCTCCTTCTTTTGAGAAACTTAAGAAGGTTGTTTTTGATATGAACTGTAATTTTGTGGCTAGCCCGAATGGTTTCACTACTAATTTTTTTCAAAATGCTTGGGAGATCATTAAGGATGACCTCTATGCTGCTGTGCTGGATTTCTTTGTGAGTAATCAGATGCCTAAGTATTTTACTGCTACTTCTATTGTCCTTATCCCTAAGAATTGCAATGCTTCTTGCTGGGATGACTTTTGACCCATTAGTCTTTGCACTTTTTTCAATAAATTGATTTCTAAAATTTTTATGGCTAGATTATCTAATGTTCTTCCTAACATTATCTCTCACTTTCAAATAGGTTTTGTTAAAGGTCGTTCTATTTATGATAATATTTTGCTTGCTCAAGAGTTTTGCCATGATCTGGACATTAAGGTGAGGGGAGGTAACTCTATCCTTAAGCTGGACATTTCTAAGGCTTATGATAATATTAGTTGGTAGTTTATTTACAACATTCTTCATGCTTTTAGTTTTCATTTAGATTTTATTAATCTTATTAAGAATTGTATTGAGGGGTCCTATTTTTCTTTGATTATTAATGGTAAAACCAACAGTTTTTTTAAATCGTCTCATGGTCTTGGGAAGGGTGACCCTATGTCCCCGGCTCTCTTTATTATTATTGCTGATTACCTTTCTAGGAGTATTGCTTCTATGTTTGACCGTTATTCTAAGATGTGTTTCAAAACTAGGGGGGTTTCCCTATTTCTCACCTTTGTTTTGCTGATGATTTTATCATCTTCATTAATGCTTGTAGGCCTAATATTGTAAGAATTATGCAATTTTTTGAAGATTTCTACAACATTAGTGGTTTAGTGTTGAACAAGCTTAAGAGCTGTTTTATTGTTCCTAAGAGTATGAAGAGGAACCGCATCTCTATCATTAAAAATCTCACTGGATTTGTGCATGGTCAGTTACCTATCAAGTACCTGGGTATTCCTTTATTTAAATGTAGGAAAAAGTCTTTTTTATTTAATGATTTAATTCCTTCCATTCAACATAAACTTATGTCATGGGAATCTAATTTTTTGAGTTATGGGGGTAGGATTACTCTTATTAAGAGTGTTTTATGCTCGATTCCTGTTTACTCTTTTCAAACTTTGCTTCCCACCAAATGGGTCTGTAATCGGATTGATGTTTTCTTGAACAAGTGTTTTTGGAAAGGTGCGGCCAATAACAACAAAATTGTGTTGGCTTCTTGGGATAAATGCTTTGGTACTTTAATTGAGGGGGGTCTTGGTTGTAAATCTATGCAAGATCTGGCTCATGCTTTTTCTTATAAACTTTTATTTAACATTCATTCTAATTTGTCCCTTTGGGCTAACTTTATGCATTCTAAGTATTGTGGGTGGAAACACCCTGCTATTTGCTCTATTAATACGGGTGATTCTAAAGTTTGGCAAAGGATATGCAAGGTTAAATGGGAAGTGGAGCCTCTTATTTCTTGGGGCCTTATTTGTGGTAATGTCTCTTTCTAGCAGGATAATTGGCTGAATCTTGCTTCTATCGACTCTCTTATTAATTCTTCCACTATTGAGAATGTTAAGGTTAGCTATTTTTTCTCTAATAATGGTTGGGATGTTAATAAGCTGGCTGAGGTGGTTCCTTATGATATTATTGAGGTGATTCTCTCTATTCCTCTTAACACTGCTGAGAATGATACTATTTTATTTAAGTCGGGCAAGGATGGTTTATTTAGACTGAAAGATGCTTGGCATAATTTTAGACTTAAAAAATATATTAGTCTTATTTTTTCTAGGATTTGGCATAAGAGTATCTCGAAGACTATTTCTATTTTTTTTTGGAGAATAATAAATAAATTTATTCCTACGGATTATATTTTGATTAAACGGGGGTTTCAAATTACCTCTAAGTGCCAATGTTGTTTTCATTCCGAGAATTTACATCATGTTTTTGTGTTTGAGTCTATTGCGGTTAAAACTTGGTGTTTTTTGAGGATCTTTTTAAGCTTGACAAGTTTAAGGGGACTTTATCTATCTATGATCTGATTAAAGTTTAGGTTGTGAACTATAAAGGCCATGTTAGGAATGTTACCTTCTCTTTAATCTTTTGGTACATCTGGTTGGAGAGGAACAATGCTGTGTTTAATGGTATTAAAATGGATGCCACGAGGGTTGTTTATAAGGTGAAAGACAAGTTGTGTACTTTATTTTCTGTTAATTTGCTTTCGTAGAAAGGGTTTTATCAATGTCAGCATGTTGCTTTTTCCCTTGGTATTAATGTTCAAGCCTCTATTTTGCCTAGGGTTATGGTTTGGGTTAAATCGTGTATTGGCTCTTTTAAAATGAATATTGTCTTTGAGGTGGTTAATAATGGTTTAGGTTGTGGTGGCATTATTAGAGATGGGTATGGAAATTTCATCTCTGCTAATTGTGGGTCGGATTTCTGGTAGTGGCCAGTTGGCCACTTTTCACTCTATTGCTTATGGGTTAAATTGTTATATTGGTTTGGCTATCTCTAACATTACCATTTGAGATTGACTGTCTTTAGGAGGTCCAGTGTTTACTTGGCGCTGGGGAGAGTCATTATGCTTCTGATGCTTTTTATATTATTCGTGATATCAGGTCTCTTACCAACATTGTTCACACTATTTTCTCTTTTATTTCTAAAGATGGTAATGCCTGTGCTCGTGGCATTGCCCAGCTTGGTGCTGGTTTTTCTCGGTTTAATGATCTGTTTGATGATTCTTTGCCTCTGCATATTCGTGGCCTTATTCACCAGGATAAAATTTCTTTTCCTTATGTCTGTTCCTAGGTGGTTATTTTGCTCTGTTTTGTTGCTTTGGACAGGTAAAGCTCTGTCTTTTGAGGCCTGGCGGTAGTTATTTTGGTTCATTTAGCTGGGGCTCCATTCTTCTTGTCAGCGCTTTAGTTTTTGTTGGTTGTATCTGACTGGGGTTGTCCCTATTTTGGTTCTTCAGGGCTCTTTTCTGCTTTGGTTATGGATGCTGGTCATTTTTCTCTGGCTGGTTGTTTCCTCTTTGCTGGGTTATTTTTGATGTATTGCTGAGTGGGGCTTGTGTTGTGAGGGGAACTGGATGGAGAAGGACTGGGGTGGTTCTTTTATTCATTTTTGGGGTTTTTTTGGTCTCAGCTGGAGGTTCTTTTCTATTGTTGTTATTTTGTTTGCTAACATTTTTTGTTTTCTTTGCAGAAAGATCAATTGGTTTCTTTTTCAGGATGAATCTCTTTATTCTGGTATGAGCCCTTTCTACTTAATTTTCTTTTTTGGTTGCTCTGGTTTCCTTTTTGCAGGTGGTCTCCAGTTTTGCTGGGTTTTTTTGTTCGGGGAGCATATGCTGATTGCTGCTTTGATCTGGCTCCCCTTTTTTTGAGTGCCCATTCTTGTGTACCATAGAATGTTCTTAGGGTTCATTGTATTTTTGATTAGTAGGGACCTTGGGCTTATAGGTTTATTTTTTATTTTTGGATTGTAGCTCTTTTGAGCATTAGTCAAGCACAAGGTCCCTTTATGGACCTTGTAATTTCTCCATTATATCAACGTATAGGCCCCTCTGTGGGTTTCCCCTAAAAAAATTAAAAAATAAAAAAAATACAAACTGCATGATTAAAAAAATTATGAGGTGAATTAAACAACTTGCAAAAGTTCCCTACGCGATAAAAAAGTATAGGGAGATAAAAAGTTTAATTTGAAAATCCAATGTATAATTTGATAAAGATTTTGAATCAAAAGTAAAATAGCCTCTTTAAGAAAAGAGATAAAGAGACAAAATCATGAGTTTCATTCCTTTCACTATTTTTAGAGATGTTAACCACAACTTACATAAGAATTCAAGAAAAACAGGAGGTAAATTTTTCATTTTTTGAATAAATGATCTTTAAAAAAGATTTGATTTTTTAAAGTGAGTACAAAACAAAAAGGTGATATGTGTGTGTTGATCAGAGAAAACTTCACAAAAATAAGTATAAAAACTAATTTAGAATTTTAACACATTAAAAAAAATGAAGAAAAAACTAAACCCAAAGAAAATAATGAAAATAAATAAAAACACATAAAATAAATAAAATCATAATGAATAAAAAAATATGCATACACAAACAAATAAACACACAAAAGAGGCTTTAAACATCATCTTGCTCCTGGTCTGATGATTCAGAAGCTAGGTCTAACTCGAAGATTTTTTTCTTTTTATTATTAGCCTTTTTTATAATTTGCTTAGCTTTACAATTTTTTTTATAGAAGAATTCTCAAATTAGGGCACTAATTTTTTATATGTCAAGATTTTCTACATCCAAAGAAAATAATGTTAAAAGAAATCTTAATATTCTTATCATTTTTACCTTTATTCTACTTTGTTAATGCTTATGCTTGTGCTTTAGTGGGCTTTCTAATTTGCTTGTTAAGTCATCGCTTTTATCACCAACTAAGACACTTTTCTCCATGTTCAGCTTTTAGCACTATCATTTCACCTGTATCCAAAAGTCATTGACTCAAACTTTGCTCATAGGCAATGAGTGAGACAATCAAATTATTAATATAATATTTATTTAAATTTTTTGATTCACAAATAGTAATAACTTTGACATCAAACTTATCAAGTAGACAATGTAGAATTTTATTGATTTTTTTCAAAGTTTCAAAATTCTTTACCTAAAGCATGTAATGATGTTTGATGATTCTTTGCCTCTGCATATTCGTGGACTTATTCACCTGGATAAAATTTCTTTTCCTTATGTCTGTTCCTAGGTGGTTTTTTTGCTCTGTTTTGTTGCTTTGGGCTAGTAATGCTTTGTCTTTTGAGGCTGGCGGTCATTGTTTTGGTTCATTTGGCTAGGGCTCCATTCTTCTTGTCGGCGGTTTGGTTTTTGTTGGTTATATCTGACTGGGGTTGTCCCTATTTTGGTTCTTCAGGGCTCTTTTCTGCTTTGGTTGTGGATGCTGGTCCTTTTTCTCTGGCTGGTTGTTTCCTCTTTGTTGGGTTATTTTTGTTGTATTGTTGAGTGGGGCTTGTGTTGTGAGGGGAACTGGATGGAGAAGGACTGGGGTGGTTCTTTTATTCTTTTTTGGGGTTTTTTTGGTCTCAGCTGGAGGTTGTTTTATATTGTTGTTATTTTATTTGCTAACATTTTATGTTTTCTTTGCAGAAAGATCAATCCGTTTCTTTTTAAGGATGAATCTCTTTGTTCTGGTATGAGCCCTTTCTGCTTAATTTTCTTTTTTGGTTGCTCTGGCTTCCTTTTTGCAGGTGGTCTCCATTTTTGCTGGGTTTTTTTTTCAAGGAGCATATGTTGATTGCTGCTTTGATCTGGCTCCCCATTTTTTGGGTGCTCATTCTTGTGTACCAAAGAATGTTCTTAGGGTTCATTGTATTTTTTATTAGTAGGGACCTTGAGCTTATAGGTTTTTTTTTTTATTTTTTGATTGTAGCTCTTTTGAGCATTAGTCAAGCTCGAGGTCCCTTTATGGACCTTGTAATTTCTCCATTATATTGATGCGTAGGCCCCTCTGTGGGGTTCCCCTAAAAAAAATTAAAAATAAAAAAAATACAAACTACATGATTAAAAAAATTATGAGGTGAATTAAACAACTTGCAAAAGATCCCTACGCGATAAAAAAGTATAAAGAGATAAAAAAAGTTTAATTTGAAAATCCAATGTATAATTTGATAAAGATTTTGAATCAAAAGTAAAATAACCTCTTTAAGAAAAGAGATAAAGAGACAAAATCATGAGTTTCATTCCTTTGACTATTTTTAGAGACGTTAACCACAACTTACATAATAATTCAAGAAAAATAGGAGGTAAATTTTTCATTTTTTGAATAAATGATATTTAAACAAGATTTGATTTGCTAAAGTGAATACAAAACAAAAAGGTGATATGTGTGTGTTGATCAGAGAAAACTTCACAAAAATAAGTATAAAAACTAATTTAGATTTTTAACACATTAAAAAAAATGAAGAAAAAACTAAACCCAAAGAAAATAATGAAAATAAATAAAAACATAATGAATAAAAAAATATGCATACACAAACAAATAAACACACAAAAGAGGCTTTAAACATCATCTTGCTCCTAGTCTGATGATTCAGAAGCTAGGTCTGCCTAGGAGATTTTTTTCTTTTTATTATTAGCCTTTTTTATAATTTGCTTAGCTTTACACTTTTTTTTATAGGAGAGTTCTAAAATTAGGGCACTGATTTTTTATATGTCCAGGTTTTCTACATCCAAAGCAAATAATGTTAAAACAAATCTTAATATTCTTATCATTTTTACATTTATTCTACTTTATTAATGCTTATGCTTGTGCTTTAGTGGGCTATCCAATTTGCTTGTTATGTCATCGCTTTTATCACCAACTAAGCCACTTTTCTCCATGTTCAGCTTTTAGCACTATCATTTCACCTGTATCCAAAAGTCATTGACTCAAACTTTGCTCATAGACAATGAGTGAGCCAATCAAATTATTAATGGAATATTTATTTAAATTTTTTGATTCACAAATAGTAATAACTTTGACATCAAACTTATCAAGTAGACAATGTAGAATTTTATTAATTTTTTTCAAAGTTTCAAAATTCTTTACCTAAAGCATGTAATGATGTCAAAATTTGAATAAACCTAGTATACATGTCTAAGATCATCTTATAAGATTTCATGAAAAATAGTTCATAATGATGCATTAAAAAGTTAAACTTGGATTTCTTGATCTCACTATTGCCTTCGTATATAGTGTGTAATTTATCCCAAATTTCTTTACCAGTAGTGCACGTGGATACTAACATATAATCTTAAAAATTTAAAGCAGAGAAAAAATAGTTTAGAGATTTAGCATTCAATTGAGCATTCATTTATTCTTCTCTGCTCTATTCATTAAAAGGAATATCAATTATAATTCCTTCTATAACACATGACGGTACATAATAACTAGTTGAAATCATTTGCCATATTAGGTAATCAATTGATTGCAAGAAAATGGACATGTGAATTCTCCAAAAATCAAAAGTAATATTTTCAAATAAAGGTGGCTAGGTAATTGAATAACCTTCTTTATTATTGCAATTTCTTGAGTTAGCATGGATTGAAATTCAAAAGTTTTTAAAAACTTGATTTTATAAATCTCGCTATGATACCAGTTAAAAGTGCATGGATGCCACTTAAAAGTTCACCAGGGATGTTAAGCCCTTACGAACTAGTCCCGAGGCTAACCAAGAGGGGGGTGAATTGAATATTTAAAACTTCTTTAACTAAAAGAAAATTCTTTTTATCTCTTATAGAGAAAATAGAATAAATCAATAATAAAAAGATTAATGAAAGATTTCACCCAAGCAATTAATCGTAGTAAAAATAAAGTGCAAAAATAATAAAGGAAAGAACACACCAGATTTATAATGGTTTGGTTAAACCTTAACCTACGTCCACTCCTCGGAGGCACCCTTCAAGTATTTCACTAAACTTAGTGAATCTCTTTTAGCCCCCATAGTTAGGTGGACAAACCCTTACAAAATCACTTTCACCTTCCCCAGTGCGACAGAGTAGTAGGGTCCACCAAAGAGATCTTCTTCCCAAAACTTCTCTCAAGATGAGCCTTGAATCCGATGGTATAAGGTGAAAGCTTGCTGGAGCAACCATGTGAAACCCCCCTCCACACTCAATTGAAACCCCCTCCAAGGATCTTTTCCCTCTCTCAAACTCTATCCTTTGTTCTCTTCCTTTTAAGCTCTCTCTTCATGTTTTCTCTAGAAGAATGAAGCTTCAATGGTTGCCAAAGACACTTACCAAGTACCTTGACAAAGCTTAAATAGAGGGCTTTGAAAAACCATAAAGATTAATCTTAATGGCAAAAATCATCCAGGATGATCACAGGATCGTCCCATACGATGTGCTTAAAACGAGTGCTTCAGATAACCCTAAAGCTCAATTTTGATGCCAAATATCATCTAGGAAGATCACAAGATCATCATGTATGATGTGCTTAAAAAGAGGGTTTCTAAAAATCCTAAAAACTCAATTTCAGTGCCAAAAACTATACTGGATGATCATAGAAACGTCCAATACGATGTGTAGAATTTGACCTGATAGTCCTGAACGATATTAGGATAGTCTAGGACAATTAGTGCAAATTTATACAGTTCGTCCAGGATGATATTGTTGATCGTCTATGATGAGAGAAGAAAAATTATGGTATTTCACCTTGGACGATTTAGAAAAATCAAGTATGTTGGCAAACATCGTCTTATATGATATACATATCATCCAGGACAATCGGAATGAAAAATTTAACCATAATTAATCCCCTAATCACATGATCAATTTAGGTATTATTTGTATTGATCGTCTAATATGATCTAGATTGTTCAGGATGATTAGAACAAAAATTAAATATTAAAATGTTGCCTAAATTATCATTGGTAGCTATTTTCCAAGATTTTAAAGGATTGTCCAAGATGATCCAAAATCATCTAGTACGATTAGTTCAAAACTTAAACATCTGGTTTTGACTAGATCTCACTCCCCTGAGTGTGTGTGTGCATGGTCACCAAGCAAGCATACTCTCTTATAGAACTTAACTCAGGAAATCAAAATTACAGCAATGAATATTATAGACCCTTTATAACATAATATTATTCAACCCAATTTTGAGCTCTGATTCTTTATTTGATGTTGCATGGTATTCCTAAAATATTAGTATACACATAAATAAATATAGATTAAAAAAATACTATGAGATATAAAGATGTTTGCTATCATGAAAAATATAAAACTCGTGAGCTCGAGTTGCAATATTTTCATTAGCTACTTCAAAGTCAAATGGAGAGAATGAAGATGTCTGTTGAATGGTGGCCTTCCTCTTCAGCTAAACTAGATGATTATGATAAGGTGTTAATTGAGAAGGATTTCTCATTTGAAGTGCTGGAGAAAGTGATTAAAAATTTGGAATTGCACAAGTCTCCAGTTAATGATTGAATAACATACTCATTCCTTAAAGCTTATTGGCCCTTTATTAAAAATGATGTTTGGATGGCTATAAATTCATTCTTCACATCTAGTTATTTATGTTATGAATGGAAAGAGATGAATGTGGTTTTGATTCCAAAGGTGAAAAACCCTTTGACTCCTTCTAATTATCATCCTATTATCCTCTATAAATCCATTTATAAGATTGTGACTAAGATGTTATTAAATAGGATGTCTTTTTTATTCCATTAAATTATTTATGAATGCCAATATTCTTATGTAAAAGCATGATCCATGTCAGATCAAATTTTACTAGCCCAAGATTTATTTAACAAATTCAAATATATTAAATCAAAGAAGCGGTTGTTGGCTATTAAAATTAATATGGAGCAAGCACATGATAGTATGAGTTGGTCCACTCTTACTCAAGTACTTGATGGTTTTCGATTTCCCAAGAAATTTTCTAATATGATAATGGAATGTGTGAAAGAGCCGACGTTTACTATTATGATTAATGGAAGTCACTCTGAATAGATTGAAGCTAGAAGTGGGTTTAGACAAGGGTGTCCTTTGCCTCCTTATCTTTTTGCTATGTGATCTCAGTTATTAACTGATGTGTTTTCTCAAAGAGGAAAAAATGTAGGTATAAAGGTTGCCCCCAATGCTCCTTTAATATCTTACTTATTATATTCCAACGGTATAAGTTTTTTTTTCTGAAGCCAACTGTAAAAGCATGAAGAAATTGAGGAAAATTATTGAAGTATATTGTAGATTGACCAGATAGAAGATCAATGTGATAAAATCTTCTATTCTATTTGCGAAGTCAGTTAAAAGGAGAATAAGGGGATCTCTATTAAAGATGTTGGGTGTCAAAGTTGTTTATGAAATGGAATATTTGGGGGTTAAAATTGCTTTGAGAAGAGTGGTTCTTTTCTAATTTTCAAGATCTATTAGTGAAAGCTGCTAGTAGATTGAGTTCTCGGGGAAATAAGTTTATTTCAATTATTAGAAAATTGATTCTTCTTAATTCAACTTGTCTTTCACTTCCTATATTTTTGGTAACTCATTCATTAGTCTCTATGAGAGTATTGAATGACTTTGAGAAGATGTGCATGAATTTTTTATGGGATAAAAATGATGCTACTAAGGGACTTCATTATGTAGCATGGAATGTTCTTTGTAAAACTAAAAGTGAAGGATGGTGTAGATTGCAATCCATTGTCAAGAAAGTTGGCCCTTTAAGGGCTAAGTTTGCTTGGAATTTTATTTCCAAGCCTAACTCACTCTTAAATAGAACTTTGGCGATAGAGTATGGTAATGATGTGTGAAATTCGGAATGCAAAAGTTATCCTTCGTACACTTGGAAGATTATATTAAATGGAGCTAAATTTCTTCATCCAATTGTAAGATGGAAGGTGACATCTGGTATGGAAATTAATACAGTCAAGGACACTTGGATTTTGGATAAATGTATAAACAAATGGCCTAACTTTGTTGCTAATATGAATGAAGAAACTGAATTTATTTCTAGATTTATATGTGATGGGAAGTGGAATGAAAGCATGATGAAGAAATTATTTGGGGATCATCTTGTGGATGTTATTTTCTCTGTCCCCATTCAATCAAGTTTACTAAAAGATCAATTAGAGCTGAAGTCCAAATACTCTGGTAAAACTATTTCGGCTTTAGTAATGGAAGCATCAATATCTAATGTATTGAAGGATGAAGATAGGAGCTGGATAAAAAAATTCAAATTAAGGCCAGGAATTGCTCTATTCTTGTGGCATTTGAAGAGGAATGTGATTCCTTGTAATCACTTTCTAAGGTATAGAAGGCTTGCAGATTTTGACAGTTGCCCGAGAGGATGTGAAACTGTGGAGAATTCTGAATATGTTGAGGTAAATTGCATTAAGATGCATCAAGTTATCAATTTTCTTCAAAATAGGGATTTGTTTTTTTTTTACATTCTAATCTCTTGAGGATTGTTACTATGGATTGAAGCTTCTTGGAAATTCTAATCCATTTCAAGGTAATTTGGATTGTTCTGTGTTTTTTTTTTTTTTTTTTTTTTTTTGAAAAGTAGAGATAAATAGTTCATGATGGATTAGAAGATGGTTCTTCTTATATAGCAGCAAATTTAGTTAGTCAAGCAATTGCCTCATGTAATAAGAATCTCATTTGGAAAAACTGTGATGCCAATCAGTTGTGTAAGTTGTCTAGTCCTTCTTGGCGTCCTCCACCTCCTAAATGGATTAAAGTTAATATAGATGCTTCATTACTATAATTGGAGGAGTCTTCAGAGATTGTAAATGAAGATTCTTATGTGCTTTTGGATTCAATTGCCTTCATTGGGATTGCTCACAGCTTGAGATGTTATCATTTCTTTCGTTAAAGAGATTTGTTCAAGACTGGATGTTTGATGCATAAGGTATTATTATTGAAGGTGATAACCTTAATGTTATCAAATTCTTTCAAGACCTAGATCCCAAGGTTGATGTGAAAAACGACTACCTAGATCACCTAGATCCCAAGGATTTAGGATTTCTCAATCATTTCAAGAATTTTTTTTTAGTAGAAATAGTAATAAGTTAGCAGATTTATTTGCTAACATAGCTCTTTTTTAGATTTTTTTCTGGGATGATATTTGCTCTAATAAGAATCCTCCTTCTTTCTCTAAATTGTTAAAGCAGGAATTTGATTGTAAGTAGTTCTCTTTAATAAAATTTGTTATTTGCATTTTCTTGAAAAAAAAAAAATAAGAAGCATTAGGAGTGATAAATCTATTAACTTACAACATCAAACTAGAAGAGGATGCTTCGAAATCATTCTTTCCAAGATTCGAACTCTTTAAGCCAAGATGCATAGATTTAGGAGCTACCTGATTATCTACAATCATCCTTCTTTTACCATCAACCAATGTTGATCGTTGCAACGATGGATGATATCCCTCTCGAATCCGCAAAGCTGGACTCCTTGGTTAAGCATTATGCAATCTACCTTCGGGCAGTGAGGTTTGATCTTTATAATTACCAAATCTTCCTACAAACCCTGGTGCATTGGATGAAGCTTGTCGGAGAGAAGAAGGGGGTTGATAGTCGGCAATTGCCGACTGTCCTCCTCCGCATATGAACTTCCCAGTCAAAATAGGAAGAAGGGATTTTGAAATGCCTTTCTCTCGGTAGAAAACACTCAGACTTTCTTTATACTCTCTTGACTTTATTTTTAATACTCATTCCTTATCAAATATGAAATTCTCAATCTTCATATTTGATGGGAGGTGGAATAGAAATCATCTTGTTAAATATATTCCTCTATCTATTATTTATACTATACTAAAATTCCTATTAATAAACAGACTCGCAACGAACATATTTTCAAATTCTGCTACTAGGGAATTCAATCTTAATAAAGCTTGGAATTGTTCTAGAATTAGAAATGATTATATAATGATTCTTGACAAAAATTGGAAATCTGCTACTATTATTTGTATTTCTTTATTTACTTGGAGGATTATCAAAGATTTTAATCCTGCGGATGAGAGGTTAAAAGCAAAAGGTTTTATTTTACTTCTAAGTGTCAATGTAGTTTTCATTAGGAAACTATAAATCCTGTTCTTGAACTTGCTTATTGCTTCAATTGTTTGATCTATCATGGAGAATGCTTTGGACTTATAGGTAAATTTAGAGCAGTTGTTTTGCTTTATTAATTTAATAGTTCTCGAGTAATCCTAAAGCCCATCTTCCTATAGTCATTCCTATAATTGTTTTATAGCTTTTATGGCAAGAGAGAAAAAAATTGTAAGTATCATCATCGTTCTCAAATACAAAATTAATTAGTTTATTAATGCTGAAGTTCTTCATCCTAGACATTTCTTGAACAACAAGTTTTGGTCTACTTTTTTTTTTATTATTATTCTATAGATTAATGTTGATAATCATATATTCCACCCTAAAATTTTTCATTGGGAGAAACTGGTCATGATTAAATTAAATTGAATACTGATGGCTCTATTTCTAGTTTGGTTGTTAGATGTGGGGTTTTAATTAGAGATTATTAGAGATTATCAAGGTAATATTATTCATGCTTATGCCTTGAATATTCCTAAATTTAATGTTATTGTGGTTGATTTAACTACTTTATAACATGGCCTTAAGATTTTTTTGGATAAGAATATCTTACATTTACGAATTGAATCGGACTCTAAATTGCTTGCTAACATAATCTTTTATAGATAATGTCATAATGCCATCCTTTACAATTTATTTTAATAAATTATGATTACTCTTGAATAATTTTATTATAAAATTTTCATATTTGGTGGGAAGGCAACATTAGTGCGATTTGACTTGCTAAAAAACGTACTTATATTGCCAATTCTATTATATTTAATAATAATACTGATCTCCATAAACTGAATGGTATGTTGCAACATTATGAATTGGGCCTTCCTTACAGTAGGAGAGGTAGGTGATGCGTTTCTTCTTTTTGTGTCTTTTATTCAATTGTTACCTCTTATTTAAGATTATGTATTGTTTGAGAGGTTTTAGTATCTAATTTTGGGGGGTTGTTTATCTTTTGATTTCTTTTGTCTTCTTAATATGTTTTGTGTTGTCTTCTATATCTTTGGGGGGTTTCCTATGGCTTTTTTCTTATCTTTTTGGTATTTCTCTTCAGATCTGAGGTTGGGTAATATGGATTCTATGGCTGGCCTTGGGTCCTACTTTGGGTGATAATTTATTTGTTTTTGCCAGGGTGAGGTATCACCAGGTTGTTAGTGATTTGTCCTATTCTGCTTATTTTAGTTTATGCATTTTGGTTATCTTTTGTGATGTTTTATGTTTTTTTGGGTAATATTTTCTTAGGATTCGCTTAGGTGTATTCTTTTATGCTCCCTAATGTTTTTATTTTTGGGTTTCTCCATCTCAAGAATACTATCTAGGAGAGGTTGGATTCTTTCAATGGTTTGATGGCTTGTGATTGGTTTTTTTTATATCGCTTTTTGTCTTGTATTTTAGTTTAGTTTCTTTTCTCATGTGTTGGAATGTTTGTAGTTGTGTTCATTTTCACCTTTTGGTTGGATCTTGATTATAGGGGCCGTGTTTTATATGTTCTATTTTGTGGCTTTATGCAATGGTGTAGCCTTTTTTTGTGTCGATTACCTTAATATGAATCTAATATTGTATAATGTTGATGTTTTCTTCTTTCTTTCATGTTTGGCTACTAGGGTGGGGTTGGATTTCCATTATTTGGTTCTTTGATTTTATTTTCTTAATCTTAGTGGCTATTTTTTCTTGGGGTGAAGGGAAGGGTTTCATTAGTTGGCTATTATTCTTTCTTACTTATCTGTTGGAGTTAATTGGTGTGATGGTCTTACACTAGAGCTGGATGGTGTTGTGCTTTTAGTTTGTTGATATTGTGGGTCTCATTGCTCCAATATGGTGCTCATTTTTTAGGTAAGTTGTGTTAGTTGTATTTTTCTTCTTTGGCTGCTTTTGTTTTACAAGATTTCTTATGGGTCCTTATTGATCTTGATGATTATCTAAACCCTAGGCTTTGCTGCTATACCTTTTGGTTTTTTGGGCTTCGGCTTTTTGCATGCCATTTTCAAATATTTTGAAATTTTATCTAGTGTGGGATCTCTTACTCTATAGGTTGTTTTTCTTTTTTAGCTATAATCTTTGAGCATCTAGTGAGCTTTTTATCATTTTATCGAATTGGCAACCTTTTTTATATGATACAAAATTAAATATTTCCCCCAAAAAAGGATCATATACGACTCTTTAGGTTTAGAAATAACTACTAAGAAATGTCACATTGATTAATTTTAAAAAATAAACTTGATTATTTAAAATCTTACATAAGCCCTACAGCTTTTTAAATCTTTTAATTTTTTTCTTTGAAAAATAATAAAAATTTATCAATTTATTTTCAAACTCTTTTTATTTCTATTGATTATATTTTAAACATAGATCTAAAAATTCAAAATATTAAGATGATAGACCTAATTGGATCACTGAAATGAGGTAGTTTGATAACTTATCAGAGTCATATGAGTTTTTTTTTTTTTTTTTTTTTTTTTTTTTTTTTTTTTTTTTTTTTTTTTTTTTTTTTTTTTTTGAGAAGATGCACATAGCAATATTATTAAAGAAAAATCAAAGAGTTCTAAACAAAGTGAACATTATCACATTCCTCCTTCAACAATTTGAAGAAAAATAGAGGAACGTTATTGATAATCGAATTATCCCAAGTAAAATCACCAAAACTAGCATGGTTAGCACAACAATCAGCTAACTTATTACATGTTCTATTCACAAATTAAAAAATAACTTGATTGAAATTCCTAAGAAAGAAAAAATCAAGAAATTTGTGGTTGTTACTTACAGTATGACCATCCTTGAAAATTTTATGGATATGCTTCATCACATTGTAATTGTCTACTTCAATTATGATTCCTTTAGCTTCATACATCCATTCTTTGGTTATCTTCTTTAAATCCATCAAAGCATCCATCTCAAGTGCCGAGATATCCCAATGTATACTTTTAAAACTAAAGGCAAAAAAAAAATCTACCTTTGCTATCTCTAATAACTCCACCAATTCCAGCAGTATAATCTTTACCAAGAGAAGCATCCACATTGAGTTTGATCCATTCGGTTGGAGGGGGTTTCCAAGTGATTGCAAACAGCAAATGCTGATTAGAAACCCAGTTTATCGAAATAAGATCTTGATTGAAGGATAAAGAAGCAAAGCTGATTGCGTTGGCTGCAATTGCAATTATACTATCTTCATCCATCCCATGCAATAGTTTACTCCTGCTCTTCCATGAGAAAAAGACTGCGGAACAATACAAATTGGCCATGAAAGGGTTGTAACTAGAAAGATTAGAAAGCCATTTTTGACAATTCTCCAGATTTGTAAAAACAGGGATATCTTAACCCCATTTTTTTAATGTGTTGATGACTTTAATAATAAAAAAATAGTTAACTTCTAAATGATTGGCGTCGTCCGCAGCACAGCATCCTCTTGGGTAGCCATTGTGATTGATAATTCTTCTATACATTAAGAATTCATTAGTAGGAATTGCTTTGTGTAATAATCTCCACCAAAAAATTTTTACTCTTGGTCTCAATTTCAACATCTTTAACCATCTCTAACTAGCATCCTCATCTTCATTTATATTGCTTTGATCAGAAATCATGGCTGCTAGTGACTTCCCAGAAATTTTGTATAAGATTTCTACCTCATCTTCATGAACTCCAACACTTATAGGGACTAAAGAAATCAAATCAGCTAACTCCTTTCCAAACGCTTCATTCAAATTATGGATGTTCCAGCTACCTCCATGTAAAAAGAATTTCAAACAACATTGATCTTCATGTATGTTAGACACAAAAGTAGGCCATTTATCTATACACTTATCAAGGATCCAAATATCCTTATTAGTGTTGATTCTTTCACCATTAAATACCTTCCATCTGGTAATTTGTTGAAGAAGTTTGCCTCCACTATTTATGATTTTCCAAGTAGGAGAACTACCAACTTTTGTCTCATAATAACTAAAATTTCTTCCATACTTAGAAATTAGGATTCTATTCAACAAAGATGAATGATTAGATAACATATTTCAACCAAATTTGGCTCTCCAAGAACCGACTTTGTCAGTTGCTGACATAATACCTTGACCTTCGAATTTGATCTGTTTACAAAAAATTTTCCACTCCACATAATGAATTCCTTTACTCTTATCTTGATTTATCCAAATAAAATTCCTATACAACTTATCAAGACCTCTCAACACCCCCATCGGCACTAGGGAATGAGTAGAAATGAAAATTGGAATGGATAAGAGTGATGTTTTAATTAGCTGAAGCTTGCCAGCTAAAGTAAGGGAAAGGTTACCCCAAACGTTGAGCTTATTAAAAGCTTTTTCCAATACATCTTGGAAGTCTGAAAATTTAAGCCTTCTTATAGCCATCTTAATGCAAGATAATTCATTTCACCAACTATTTTAAAGCCAAGGATTTTAGACAAAACTTTGGAATTATCTCTGTAAACTGCCTTTCCAAAAATCAGAGAAGATTTTTGGTTGTTAATTTTCTGGCCTGTCCAACCGCATTACTTCTTTAAGATTTTCTTAATTTTCTTAGCATTTCTTCTATTAGCTTCTGCAAATACAATGATATCATCTGCATACTGGAGATGGGAAACTTTCTCTGCATTCGGTTCCACCTTTACTCCTATCTTGGCTCCATCTCTGTTAAAAGCTTCGATGAGTAATTGGGAACACATGATAAACAAATATGGGGATAGAGGCCATCCATGCCTAAACCCACATTCATCTTGAATGCAATTAGTATTCTTACCTTTAACATTAATAGAATACTTGGTGTCCACCACACATTGGATAAGGAGGTTTGCAAAAAACCATGGAAAACCATAAAGTTCCAAAACTTTTTTTAAGGTGTTCCACCCAATACTGTCATATGCTTGCTCCATGCCCACCTTAATAGCCATCAAACCTTTCTTAGCTTTAGAATTCCTGAATTTATGGAAAATTTCTTGAGTAAGCAAAATGCTCTCAAAAATATATCTTCCCTTGATAAATGCTACTTCATTTTCTGAGATAATCTTGGGAATAATACTGACAATCCTGTTCAATAACATCCTTCCCACTATCTTTTAGATAGAATTACAAAGACTAATAGGTCTATAATTAGAAGGTGTCATAGGATTTTTAAGTTTAGGAATGAGAACCACAACAGTTTCTCTCCATTCATCACACATCATTCCAGAATTAAAAAAAAAGGCGAATAGCCTTCCAAACATCAATCTTTATAATTGGCCAATTGCATTTAAAAAAAGAGTAGGAAATACCATCTATTCTTGGAGAAATATTGCTTTCCAACTGAGATATAATATTCTCCAACTCCTCCTCAGAAAAGTCAGCCTTGAGTCGTTCCCTGTCAACTTCATTAAGAGTTCTGGATAGATTTGGCCAACCGGTGAGAGAGCATCTCTTGATTCTCCACTTCTCATGAAAGTAACTTGAAAAGATTTCTTCAATGAAACTTTGATCCTCAGTCAAAGTACCTTCAGGGCTTCTAATTTTCTTTACAAAATTGTTGTTACGTCTAGCCGAAGCCACCGAGTGAAAGTATTCAGTGTTAGAATAACACTCTTTATACCACTTCACTTTAGCTCTTTGTCTCCACCAAGAGCTTAGTCTTCCCAAAGTAGAGTTCAACTCCTTCACTTGAATCTTAACAGGGAAATTTTATCTTTCGAAAGACTTCCTGAATTGGCTTCCTCCTCTTGCAAAGAAATGATATAAGCCTTCAATTTTTATTTCAAATTGTTGAGGTTCACATGTTTGGCTCTACTCCATTGAAATAAATCTTTAAGAACTCTCTTGAATTTAAGGTTTAGTTTTTGTACATCATCTCCACCTTCTAATTTCTTCCAAGAATTGGCAACAATTCCTCTAGATGCTGGAAAAGAAGACCAAACTTCTTCAAACTGCAGTCTCTTTGATCTTCTAAACCCCGAACTAAAAATATTGATGGCTATTGGGCAGTGATCTGATGCAATTCTTCCAAGATGACGAACTACTGCAGGTTGAATGATCCTCAAAGCTATAGAATTCAATAAACAACGATCTAGCCTTTCAAGAATGCCAGCTCCTCCTTTCTTATTATTACACCAAGTGTATTTAGGACCTATAATCCCAATATCATGAAAATCACACCTTTTTATAAACATTTGCATATCTTGAGGCCCTTGAGAAAAAAAAAACCTCTTCCCACCTCTCTTCTCTTCTTGAGAAAGAATGCAATTGAAGTCTCATCCAATGATGAACGGAATGCTAGACCTGGAAAAGGCTTGGAGATCTTCCCAAAGTTTCCTTCTTTTATAAATATCTTTGCTGCCATAGGTAGTGGCAATAAGCCACTCACCTCCATTATGAATTTTAAACAGCCCAATAACCACTTGAGGAGAAGCATGAACAATGGTAAAAGAGCAAAAACTGAACTTCCAACAAATAAGAATTCCTCCCGACAAACCTTCGGATGGAACATTGAAAAACTCCCAATTACTTCCAATTAATTTTTTTACTTCCTCTCTATCAAAAGATTGGACTTTAGTTTCTACTAGTCCAACATAAAAAACATCAAGATCCTTGACAAACTCCCTTAAGTATCGAGAAGTTTCAATTTTTCTAGCCCCTCTACAATTCCAAAAAGAGAGAGTCGTCATTTGGATTTAAAAATGGGATTACTCCCATTTTTAATTTTCTTAGTACCTTTTCCTTTCCTTTTTTGTAGTAAAATATTGTCTCTTCCCAATGAATTGAACTCTTTGAGAAGCTTACCTTTGCCTTTCACAGAATCTTCCATCCTCTTTGTTTCAATAATAGCAAGAGAAGGTTTGGCACATTGGATTTCTCCTTCTTCTAAATCTCCTTCTTTGTCAACCAAGCAAGTAAATCCTTCTGCTTCAAAATTAATACTATCCAGCAATTTGAACCTATTTAAATCTTCAGAAGAATTCTATCTTACATGATTACTTGGAATCATAATAACTTCATGCAAATTCCTGTTTTCTTCTACTGCATCTCCATCATTTTTGCAATCTGCTTTCAAATTACCTTCAATGTTAACAACAAAATCTGAAATCTCCTTCTCCTCAGCATAAACTTCCTCTTTTATAGCTGGAACCTGAGAGTCTTCAGCAGTTCATTCTGGATCATCTACAGATCCTTTAACAACATTCTCAATACCAGATTGATTTATAGAAGGATTGGAAGAAGGTTTCTGCACATATGCTGATTTTGATTTTCTGAAATTGATGTTTTTAAGATAATCCTTCACCTTATCAAGAACTGGCTTCTTTCTTCTTCTCATATTTTGGACAAGAATCCATGGCCCATAAATTCTGTCCGAATCTACTTCTTCCCGAGGTTGATGGACTTTAGACTGAACTCCCTTTTCCAAGGAATTTGGTTTTTCCGTATGATATGCCACCAAACCTTCTCTACATTTATCATCTAGATGACCAACTTTTCCACATTTGAAACAAAAATTGGAAACTTTCTCATATTCTACCTTTTGAAAGAAGCGTCCAAAGGAACCTTCTACCCATATTCCACTTGGAAATTGCTGATCTAGAGGCATACGAACACATAGTCTAGCATACTCCCTCTTGCTCCATTGAAACATGTTGCCATCAATCCAAAGAGGAATTCCGATATTAGAAGCTATTCTAGCCACATTTTCTTCATCCCAACAAATTAAAGGTAGATGAGGAAACCTGACCCAAATAGGGGAAGATAAACCTCTTAATGAGGTAGGAGAAAAGAATGGAGACCATCTATCAATTCCCACAATGTGACCATTGACATACCATGGACCACCTTCCAAAACTTTATCAACAGATTCCTTATCAAAAAAGGAACACAAAATCCAGCCAAGTCCAAGGGAAGTAATATGAAACTTCCCAAGCTGACTCCATTGACGATGGAGTTCTCTAGCAATCATAAAAACTGGTGCATTTTCCCCAAATACCTTTACCACCAAAGACTTTTGTAGTTTGTCAGCATTCAACTTCAAACATTCTTCATTGAGTTTAACAGATTCGCCATCCTCAGAAAGAAAGGATTCATTTCCATTAAAATAAACTTTGATATTCGGCTTCCTGGACCATGATTTAACAATATTAGACATGGATTCTTTAATGGTTACATCTTCCTCGGCAATACTACGAATATCTGATGTGTTTTCGGCCATCAGCTTTTTGCGAAAAGGAGACTCCCTTCTCAACAAACTGAGATTTGCCAGCAAGATTGTTAAATTTGTTCACAAACAACTTCAAGCCCGACAAAGACAAAGCTTCATTACCAGCAAAATCCTTCTTATAAACAATTGGTGACTTCAAAAACTTCACAGGGAATTGATTCAAAATCCCTTTTCCTTTACCTGGAACGATCAGAGACTTCTTCAGAACATTATCAGATGGTTCATTAATCTATAAAATCCCAGATTTATGATTTCTGATCAAATCCTCTTTGAAAATGATCTTCTGACTTGAGTCGCCAGGAGGAATCCGATGATCGACGGCGAACGCCGCAGCTTCTTCCATCGACGGCGATCAAACCGCCAAAAAAGACGAACAGTTAAAATTTGAATTTTAACGAACTTTCTCTCACTTAATTCCGAGAAGCTTCTCTCACTAAACTTTCTCTCACTTAATATATATCTAATTTGTTCGAGAGTCATATGAGTTGACCCTTACTATAATGAGACTTTTACACAAACTTGGGTACTATGCCCTTTAGCATAAAGAAGATCTAACTATGTAGATATTTTGCTTGAGAATCCAATTGGTACATGGTGGGTTCCTTAAAATTATTAAAATTTCAAATCAAACACTAACACTAATTATTATTATTATTATTATTATTATTATTATTATTATTATTATTATTATTATTATTATTATGTGATATTTTATTTGATTTTTTATTATCTATGTTACGTGTGATAACCCATTTCATACCTTTATTTTAGTCAAAGAAAGGTTTGTATGTATGATATGGTGCAAGCAAATCTTTTTAGAGGCTCTTAATTAGAGTAAATTTATTTCTATAAAATTAACTAAGAAAATAAAGACACAGGCATGTTTCATTTATATCCTCTAGTATAATAAATATTAAGAAGTATAGTTTTCTTGGAAGACTTATCAATCTTGATTCCTTATTTGACTTGACTTGACTTTGATAACCTGACTTTATATGACTATTTTTCGTAGACTAAGATAAGATTTATTTTTCCAACCTTACTAAACCTCTTCTCTTATCTCCTGTTGTAAAATCTTCGATACAAGATGAAAATCTTCATATCATCATCCCTTTTCTCAACTATAACTATTTATCAACATTTTAATTTGGGTATAAAGTTTAAAAGATAAGGTGATGAAGCTCTTGAACCCAAAATAGATCAAATATTATGTTTTTGCATGGTTTAAATGATTAAAATTTAGATTATTTAAATATTGATTGAAAATTTGCCAAACAAGTATTATGTTAGTCTAACTAGGCAAATTATTACAAGTCTTTATGTTTTTAATGAAGCAATGAACCTAGTTACGCTACTTTCTTTTAGTCAACCGCTAAGTTAATCCATAAAATTTTTGGTGGCTCAAGATTTTTAAATATGTAAATATTTTATTTAATTTAGCTATTTTTAAGTGACTAATTATTAGGTTGATTTGAGGTAATTGGTGTTTGATTAGGTATATTTAGAATTTTTTGGTGGTAAATTGGGATTATTTGTTTTAGTGAGCATATTTTGTTACCCACTTAATTTAGATTTGTAGGAAAATTACTAACAATGTTTTTGAGACATCCCATAACCTTTACCCACTTCATTTAATCAGTGAGCAATTACATTGATATTGGCAGAGAGAAAAAAAAAAGTAGAAATGTTTTTTGTTTTCTAAATTCAAATAATTTTTTTTTTAATCATTTAACATTTTTCCCTTGAAAAATCTCAATTACATGACTTTGATTTTATAACTTCTAAGAAGAGAGCTAAATTTTCCACAACGGCAGGAAATCAATCAAAAAAAACTACATGCATAGGCTTATTGCTTTTTTACAAAAAAAAAAATTCAAATATAAAAAATAAATATTGTTTACATACTTAAATCAAACATTTATGACGCAAACACCTTCAACCAACTAAATTAGTTAGAGAAAGGTGGCAATCCAACCTTTGCTAACTTCTCCAAGATTATCTTCAACTTTCCCATCTCCCCCTCCACCACTTCTCCTCTTCTCTCCATAATCATATTTATCATCTCGACCACCCCCTCCAGCTCCTCCCTCACCCTCTCATTCTCTTCCCTCGCCTCCCTCAACCCTCTCTTCCCCGTCTTATACCGATCCAGTGCCTTTAAAAGCTTCTCCGATAACTCTCTATTCTTCTCCTTCAGTTCCTCCACCTCCATTCCACCACCACTACCCCCAACTTTGCACCATTCCTTCACCTTCTCAGACAACTTATTGTTATGAGCTGTCAAGTCATTCACATGCTCCTCCGTCCAACTCAGCTCTTGGACTTTACGAGCCAACTCATTAGCAATCATCTCCTTCTCACGCCCAAGATTAGAGAACATCTTTTCGAGGCTTTTGCGGGCGGTTAAGCTCGCCGAGAGCTCGCGGCGGAGCTTCTGGTTTTCTTCATAAAGTTCTTGTTTTGAACTGCGGGGAGAGAGGATGTCTTCAAGGATGCTGAGAATTCTAGCTAGGCGGTTGGTTGTATAATTGTTGTCTTCTTGTTTTGAGTCTTTGAGCTCTTGGAGGAGTTTGAGGATTTCCTTGATGTTCCTTGAGATACCTGAAAATTAAATTTATATTAGGATTGAGTTTAATTTAATAGCATATGTACTTAATTTCAGATGATGTTATATATTTTAATTTCAAAAAAATCAGTAAAAAAAAAAAATTAGTGCTGGCAATGATACTCATTGAAATGAAAATAAACTTTTTTTAAAGATAATATTATATGATTGTAAATTTTCACTCAATATTAAAAATGATAATAATAATAATAATAATAATAACATAACAATATTATCAAATCTATCTATTCTTCGGCTAAAAACCTTTAGCTGAGGATAAATTAGAAAATTTATTGAATCGAACATATTACATCATATTTTCATGCATCTCTTTCTTCTTTTCGTAAGTTGGATGATGATATGAGAAAGCTTTTAAAAGACTAAATGAGCTACAAAAGTGATATATTCAAATAAATATTGCATTTGAATGCTCTTTTATTTTTTTCATTCAAAGAGTTCTTTTCAGGCACTCTGAAAAACGTCAAATATATAAAGCAATTTTTTTAAAAAAATAAACAACAACGTTCAAATATGATCATCATTACGAATCTTCATATTTTATTTATTTTTAATGAACATTTTCAAATTATTTTCAACCGCATATATTAAAATTATTCAGTCATTTGTCCTTCCTAACAAACAATCAAATCACACATAAATAAGAAAATCACCTTCAAGGCTATTAGAATCGTCACTTTGAACCAATTCCTCCTTTGAATTCCGAGTTAACAACTCAGGCAAGGAAACAGGGCGAGGCCTATTCATTTTGCTCTTTCCTTTCTGCTCATTCGGAGAGCACGATTGAGGCATTGCCGAGGAAGAAGAAGAAGAAGAAGATTGATAACTCTGACATGGAGTTTTATTTAGTTGGAATGGATTCATGGAAGACATAATTGCAGAGTTAGAGAGAGCGAGAGATTAAAAGATATTAAAACTTAAGAGGAAGAAAAGTGAGAGGGAGGATCTGTCTCCTCTCTTCTCTTCTCTTCTGTTTCGTTCAAGGTACCTCTCTTCTCAGTATATAACGTTAAGTTGTTTGTTAATATTGAGCGTTATTTTGGGCTTGTTCTTGTGCTATATTTAGCTGATATGTTGTGGATGATGGAGAGAAAATAAGGGAGAGTTTATGGTCTATGTTCTTTTTTATTTTGAGAAAGAAACTTGAGGCTCATGTCTTTTGCCGTAATATTTACATAAATATATAATATAAATCTCCCAACAAATTATTATTTTGAATTCATGGCTATCATTGATTTAGTTGGCTTCAAATTGTTTTTTTTTTTTATTGAAACAATATTTGTTATTCATTAATGAAAAACATTAAAATTGAATAGACTAAGGCTTTGTTCGGGACGGCTTTCTTACTGCTTTTTAAAGCAGATTTTTAGTTCAAAAGTTTTAATTTTTCTACTAAAAAACTGCTTTAAAAAGCAGTAAGAAAGCCGTCCCAAACAAAGCCTAAAAGTGAAATCAAATTGTATGTATATGTCCAAATATTTTTCTTTAAGAACAACATAAAATTCTCGTTCACTTCAATTTCATCAAGTTTCTTTCGGCCCAAATCCTAAATCCTAATCTAAATTTTAAAATCCTACTAAATAAACACATTCTAAAGTATTATCAGAACAAAATATGAAATGATTAAAATTACAGAAACATTATGTACTTAAGATAAATGGATTTTTTATTCAGGAAGAATTTTACTTCGTAATTAGTTTTATTTTCCCATTATGATCAAGGAAATTCTAAAATAATTTATCATCACCCATTGATACATGAACAAAGCAATGATCATTATCGAAGATATTTTTTATGGAATTATATCTTTCTAAAAAATCGCTCTATGATCAGTTTTTGACACTAGTTTAAACCATTTCTTTTGGCAAAGATTTGAACTACTGCTATTAGTGGCGGTTAAAACTGCCAACAAAATCAAATCAGATATCTTCCCTAATTCCTCTCCCCTTCATCCCGACCCCAATCGATCTTTGATTTGTGTGATTCGCTACCTACTCTCCTCAGATTGAATGCTCACCTGTCCATGCCACGGTGCCCACAACCCATCTACAATTCTCCTCCTCGTCTCCCCAGATCGAGCATCGAGAGGCCACTGCATCTACCACCCACGTACAAAGTCTATCTGCCATCTTTCAAGTTGCTCAAGCGCCAACGATTCTTCATAAATCCTAGTTGTATTGTTATTGTCTTAAAGAAAAGAGAATATTACATTGATATTGTTGCGGGCTAGAATATACACGGCGATAGAGTTAAAAAATTTTCGTCTCAACGTTGTACGGATATATTCAGCACACAAACAGAAGAAAAATAAATATTATGATTTTCACATAGAAAACCCCTATAAAAGGGGGGAAAAATCACAGGGCCTAGCCCTGTTTGAACAAATTCATTAGTAATTGCTTGAAATACAAAAGGCTGACTCATCCTAAAAATTTAGGACAATCAGCTAACAATGATTCACTTGCGGATTAAAATTCAGTTACAAGCAAGTTCTGTATTCGACTTGAATGCAGAGTCACTTGGAGATTAGACAGAATTCCGGCGTCACTTGGAGATCGACCAGAGTTTCGGCATCACTGGCAAGTCAGGCAGAACTCCGGCGTCACTTAAAAGTCGGGCAGAATTTCAGTGTCACATGGAAGTCAGGCAGAATTCCGATGTCACTTCGAAGTTAGGCAGAATTCCAGCATCGCTTGGAAGTCGGGCAGAATTCTGGCATCACTTAAACGTCGGACAGAATGCTAGTTGTGGTTTAGGAGGAGTTTCTTCCCTCCTTCTATTCTCTTATTCTTCTTCTCTTCTTCTTCTTGCTTGGGTCCTCTCTTAAGAGAAATGAGGGGCTATTTATAGTATTTTTTTTTATGATGGCATGCCCCGTAAATAGGAGGAGTATCAAGGGAAAATAAGGAGTGGCTTGGATGGATGATCGATGATGAATCACTTGATCACGGACCTTTTGTCAAGCATTTAAAGGTCTTAATGAAATTGGAATTTGGCGATCTTGTGCTCGTTGGATTTGTTTCATCGAGCCGCTCGATTCAACTATTAGCATGTCATGTTTGGGAATAGTTTGATAATCCAAATTTTGGCTTGAGCATTCCAACAATGCTTCGGGTTTTGAATCGTACTCATTTGGGATCGAATTGAGTTGAATTTGGTGTCATTGGATTTGTAGTTTTGAGAAGTTCAGTTCGACTATGAGTTTGCTAAAATCAGAATTTAGATGATCCCAAATTCAATTTTTTAAATTTTCTGCTTCATTCTTGCCTCGAGATTCGTGTTCGATTTAAGATAATTTTTTGATGATATATCTATTGCCCCCTATTTTCAGATGTCGAAGCTCCATAAGTTTGAAAATACTTGTTCTGATATTTTACATAAGTCGAATCGTAAAAAATTGCATTCTAAAAAGTAAAAACTTATTCAAACTTGATCATAGAGGTCTCGTTGAGCTCTGAAAGTATCAAAATTGAGTCCGAAACATTGAAAAAAATGTTCAGGGACCCCAAAAACATCCGATTTGGACCGTCGGGCTAAAAATTGGGCACGAGAAAGCATAGGCGGCTGAATCGGTAGGCCGGCTGGCTGACCGCTGCCCGCCGCTGGTAGTGGCAGGAGCGCTGCGCTCAAATAGGTGGGCCTCGAAGGGGCATGCGGTTAGGGCCGGCGGTTTTATTTTTTTTAATTTAAAAAAATTTGAAATAATTCCTAAAAATGTTAAAAAAATTTAGAATATTCCTGAAGCTTATCTTATTCCATAAAATAATATAAATATCCCCCTAGGGCTAGGGGGAACTGCTCATTCTTTCTTCTCCTTCTATCTTTCTTATAGTGGAGGCATTCTATAATTTTATGCAGGTGACTTTCCTAACTTAAATCAGCGCCCCTCCTCTTGTACAGAAGTTAGAATTTCCTCTTCTTTCTTCCTTATTTTTCTTCTTTTTTAACTTTCTTATAGTTGAGGCTTTCAACTATTTTTTCGTAGGTGACTTTCCCTATGCAAAATCAGTGCCCCTCTCCTTGTATAAAAGTTAGAATTTTTATAGCATTTCTTTCCTTTTCACCGCATTTTCTTCTTTCTCTAGATGCCTTCTATTATTTTTTCTAGGTAATTTTTCCTACTCAAAATCAGTACCCCTCTTATTGTGTAGAAGTTAGATTTTTATAGCCATTTCTTTTCTTTCCCATTTCTCATTCTAAGTTTCTAACAGTGGAGGCATTTCATTATTTTTCGTAGGTGACTTTCCCTACGCAAAATCAATGCCTCTCTTCTTGTGTAGAAGTTAGAAATTTTTCAACTATTCATTTTCTTTGCATATAGTCTTCTTCTTATATTAGAGGCATTCCATAGGTGGCACTCCCCTATCAAGCTTTAGTGGCCCTCTCTTGTGTAGAAGAAGTTATGATGAAAGAATATCTTCTTAATAGACAACCCTTAACACATAATATCAAGTGATGCTTCTATGTGAAGGTGATTTGAGAAAGTATGGCAGTAATAGTACTCAGGAGGAGAGCTAAAAGTTATTATTAGACGGGGAGAATTTTGATGTTGTTCGAGCAAAAGTCTATCGGCAATGGATAATCGAGTTGAAGCCCATTAACAATAAATTGCTAAGTGTAGAGCTAAAGGAGTGAGTTGAGAGTGTGCTACTATTAGTAGTTAAGCGAAAAGTCGATGATGATATATATAAAGTGAAGGACCATCGACATGCAACAGATGAAGTGCCTATGTGATAGATGTTCACTGGCATTTTGCAAAGGCAATATGCATCCATACGGAAGTATGCCGACATCATATATCCTTGTATAGATGATGTTATAAATATATTTTTTGATTTCAACTTCTAGCAAGAATAGATGTATACTTGAATCTTTATATTAGATTTATGTAATTCCATTGTATATGAAAGTAAGAATTTGTCAATCAGAGGAAATTTAATTGTTTATCAATATGCATCCATATGGAAGTAAGTCGATATCATATATCCTTGTATGGATGATGTAAATATATTTTTTGATTTCAACTTCTTGCAAGAATAGATGTACACTTGAATCTTGGTATTAGATTTATGTAATTCCATTGTATATGAAGTTAAGAATTTGTCAATCAGAAGAAATTTAATTGTTTATCAATATGCATCCATACAGAAGTATGCCAACATTATATATCCTTGTATGGATGATATAAATGTATTTTTTGATTTTAACTTCTAGCAAGAATAGTTGTACACTTGAATCTTGATATTAGATTTATGTAATTACATTGTATATGAAGTTAAGAATTTGTCCATCAGAGGAAATTTAATTTATGCATCTTTGATATATGCTTTAATATATTCCCCCTCGCCACCCCCCCCCCCCCCCCCCACGCATATTTTTGGAGGCATTGTTAGACTGTAAGATCTTTATATGAGTGATGATTTTACAAATCACTTACTTTCATGAAATCTTTATAGAGAGAATATTGTTCACTTAGAGCACTCCTTGATAATGTTAACCTCTATGGAAGAGGTCAAGAGAATCCATCAATGATAAAAGACCTATCCGAGGTTGTGTGTTAGAGAACTACTCGATGACGTTAACCTATATGGAAGAGGTCGAGAGAATCCACCAAGAATGTAAGACCTATTCGAGGTTATATTTTAGAGCACTGCTCGATTATGTTAACATGTGTGGAAGAGGTCGAGAGAATTCACTAAGGATGTAAGAACTATCCGAGGTTATAGGTCAGAATACTACTCGATGATGTTAACATGTATTAAAGAGGTCAAGAGAATACACTAAGGACTTAAGACCTATCCAAGGTTGTATGTCTGAGCACTGCTCAATGACGTTAACCTATGTAGAAGAGGTAGAGAAAATCCACCAAACATGTAAGACCTATCAGAGGTTGCATGTTAGAACACTACTCGATGATGTTAACCTGTGTGGAAGAGGTCAGATCAAATCCCACTAGGATTGATCATCTAGTGAATAAGACTCAATAAAGATTATGTATTTCTTAAATTATGGATAAAGAGATTATATTCATCATTAGTTTTTTATTTTCATTTTTTATTCTTTTTTAAAAAATAAGATAATATTAGAACAGAGTGAACAATACATTATTTTGTCATGTAAAATAATACAAAAAGTCCCTAATATGACTTAGGGATATAAAAGTAATACTGTACTTAACACATAAGATATACGTACGGGGATAACACAATATTTAATTTAGAAGAATATAGTATGGATATTAAAAAGAGACCCTATTTAACTTTCAGATGTCTGCAAGCTTCAATAGTGTATCCACGACTTCAGTGGAAATGATAATATTGCTCCTGATTTCCTATGTTTGGCTTTAAAGCATTAGACAACTTAATATTTTATTGATTTCGAATAGCCATCAGTACAATGATTTGAGATACATTTAAAGGTATATACTCATCCTCTTGTCAAAATCCTTGTCATGGCAATGGAGGTCTAGGAGGCATGCTAATCTTCTATCATTTCTTTTGTTGTGAGAATGAGTTATCGATTGTAGGAGTATTTTTGTGCTTTTAAGAAGGTAGCTCAAATTGCTTCTTATGGGAGTTGATAGCTTCATCTACTGATATTTGTTCCTCCACATCATGGATCAGGTTAGCATATGAAGGAACTTTATCTTGCATAAGTGCAAAGTAAAAGAGACCAGGACGAAGAACTCTAAGGAAAACTTCTCTTAGCAATTCAGGATCCACTCCTGAAATTTGTCGAGCTTCCATGGAAAATTGCTTAAAATACTCTAATGATTTTCCTAAATTTTGACGAATCCCAAAAAAGGTGGGAAGAATCCATATCAATTCTTCGATTGACGACAAATTATATAATGAATACTTTGACCAATTTGACAAATGTGGGGATTATTTCAGCTAAGAGTGAATAAAACCACATTTGTGTTTGTCTCTTGAGGGTAGCAGGAAAAACTTGGCATTGGAGTATATCAAAAGCTCGTTGGATATGCATGATGGTCCTATAATGATCGGTATGCTTGTGCTGGTTAAATGTCCCCTCATAAGAATCGATACTTGATAGTTTGAATCCTGCCAGAATAGGGTGTTAAATGATGGCTTCGGTCAGGGGTGATGACTCCCGTAAGTCCCGCTGACAATGAAATTACCTTATAACACTTATAGGAAACTCTTCTTGGACAAATCTTCGTAATTCATGATGTAGGGTACGAGGGAGTTCAGCAATACGCTGTCGGGCTGAGTCCTCGGGGATGTTCGAAGGAATGTAAGGTTGGCGACCTCCGTGTAAAGGATGGGTAGAGCTTATTGTGTCAGCAAGCTTATTTTCATGATGTGTTGGAGGGTGCATTCTTTTGCAGAGGAAGAGTAATGTCATCATGAAGATATTCGGTTAAACATCTTCAAGCCCTGATGGATCTTTCAGGAAAAGAATCTCTTCTTGAGGTGCTAATTCCTGTCGTTGAGTCTCTCGCAGGAGTTGAAGGATCTCATTCGGAGATTCCTCAATCTTTCTTATGCGGTCTTCCAAGGAAGTCCTTGAAGTTCCTTCTCCAATAGCATTATGCCCCCAGGATAAAAAGAGGCGGATGCCTGGCATCATGGAAAGATTCCTGGATTGGTTTGAGTTGGAGCAGGAGGCTCCCAAGATACTATTGTTACGCCTGTTGGCCATTAGAGTGGTGCTTAGTATAGTGGGATTGAGTTTCCCACATACGCCGCCAAATTATTGCGGGCAAGAATATACGCGACTATAGAGTTAAAAAGTTTTCGTCTAAGCATTGTACGGATATCCTGCACAAAAATAGAAGAAAAATAAATACATTAGAATTTTTACGTTGAAAACCCCTAGAAAGGAGAAAAAACCACTAGGTCTAGCCTAGTTTGAACGAACTAACTAGTATTTGGTTGAGATACAAAAGGATGACTCGTCCTTAAAATTTTGGACGATCATATTACAATGATTCACTTGCGGATTGAAATCCACTAACAAATAAGATGTGTATTAGAGTTAAATTCAGAGTCACTTGGAGATTATACAGAATTCTGATGTCACCTAGAGAGCTGGCAGAGTTCCGACGTTATTGACAAGTTGGGTGCAACACCGATGTCACTTAGAAGTCGGGCAGAATTTCGGCGTCACTTGGAAGTCGGGCAGAATTCCTGCATCTCTTGGAAGTCTGGCAGAATTCTGGCATCACTTGAACATTGGGCATAACTCCAGCGGTGGACGAGGAGGAGTTTCTTCCCTCCTTCCCTTCTTCTCTTCTCCTTCTTCTCTTCATCTTCTTGCTTGGGTCCCCTCTTAAAAGAAATGAGGGGCTATTTATAGTTTTTCTGAGAATGGCATGACTCGTAAATAGGAAGAGAATCAAGGGAAAATGTGGAGTGGCTTGGATGGACGGACAATATTGAATCCCTTGATTGTGGACCGTTTGTCAGACATTTGAATGTACTAGTGATATCGGAATTCGGCGATCTTGGGCTTGTTGGATTCGTCGCGTCGAGCTGCTCGATTTGACTTTAAGCATGTCATGTTTGGGAACCATTTGGTAATCCAAATTGTAGTTTGAACCTTCCAATAATGCTTCGGGTCTTTTATTCGGACTCATTTGGGCTCGGATTTAGTTGAATTTGGTGTTGTTGGGTTTGTATTTTTGAGATGTTCAGTTCAACTGTAAGTCTGCTGAAATCGGAGTTCTGATGATCCCAGATTTAATTTTTGAAGTTTCCAGCTTGATTTTTGCCTCGAGATTCGTGTCCGGTCTAGATAATTTTTTGATGATGAATCAAATATATATTTAAAAAAGAGATATTATAAGGAATTACTATCAAACACCTCATGAGATAGGATTTCTCCGCATAATTTTGATTATGATAGAAATTTCATCTGAAATATTATAGAACTTCCTATGAAATTTTGCGATGAAACCTTTTAATATATTTGATACTATTTGATCTTTAGCTTATTTTGCATTATTTGCAAGGATGAGCTACACAAAGCGCTCAATCAAATATTTTTTGTTAGTTTTAATTGTCATATTAAACATCTGTTATTTTTTATAAAAATGTTTGAGATTAATCATTCATTAAATGGTTATATATTATGTACTATTTAATCTCTCACTTGTGGCAAGCAATTTATCTAAGTCCTTCGCTTTGAAAGATTTGAATTTAAGGTAAGTTTCATTTGTCACAAACTAAAATTTTAAATTTTACTACTATTAAATATTTCAATATTTTATTAAAAAAAAAAAGATAAACTTTCAATTTAAAAGAGAATTATAATTATCTTAATTGAATTTAGAATTTTAATTTAAGTGATATTTCTACTTCATAATAGAAAAAACTTTATATTATTAATTTTCCAATTTTTTAAGTTAATAAATTAATATTTTTTATTTTATGCATTTTTTTCTTTTACCAGATGTAAGTGATCAATATTGGGCTTGTTGGATTCATCTCGTTGAACCGTCCGATTTGACTATAAGAATTCTATGTTTAGAAATCATTTGGTAATCCAAATTATGTTTTGAACCTTCCAAATGTGCTTCGGCCTCCCAATTTGGACCCATTTGGGCTCGGATTGAACCGATTTTTATTGTTTATGATTCATCTTTTTAAGAATTTAAATTTGACTATACGTTTGCTAATATTAGAGTTTGGATCGTCCATAATTTAATTTTGGAAATTTCCAATTTTGATTTACTTGAAGATTCATGCCTGATCAAGGCAATTTTCAAAGACGTATTAATTCCAATAACAAAAGTAAAATAAAAATTAAAAAAAAAAAGAGTAAAAAAAAAAAAAAGAAAAAGCCAAAGGGTTTATATTTGTATGGCCAAAAGGAAATGGTGAGGATATTATGACTCAATTTTCATCAAGATGATCTCGAAATATTGACGCATTAATTTTTCTATGATGTTTGTTCTGTCGATTGCATATGAAGATTTTTTTTTTTTTTTTGTACTTTTTCATCAAATATCTTCATTAATTTTGAATTTATCTATCAACTGAAACCATATAATTTCAATACATGTATGCGTTATTTCCCTGATGTTTTGCAGCCTCGATCGCATATGTTATTCTACAATGCTTATGTTTTTGAATATCTAATTGTTTAATTGCATCGTCTAATAGTTTACTAAATTATATATATATATATATATATATTCTTATTAATTCTCATATATTAGATTTATAAATATATAATAGTTAATTATATCTGTAGAAAACATAAAGAAAACCAATTCTTGACAGAACTGAACATAAAGAATGAAGAAGAAAGAAAATAAATTGCATTGCCTACAGAAGAGATCATACAACGTTTATATAAACAGTGATGCATAAGAGAGAGCCAATCAGGATGTTACACCTCATGATTTAAATAGATGTATCAAAAATACTAAACTTATTAATATAATATATTCTAATGCTCTGATACGCCCCGGCAAACTGATGGGTTTTTAGTGACTGTCAGTTTGAGACGAAGTTTGTGAAAACGAGGTGTAGACAATGATTTAGTAAAGATGTCTGCGATTTGATTGATTGTGCTTATAGGCAGCAGACTGATTTTGTTCTTCAGAATTTGATCTCTTATAAATATTTTATCAATGTCAATGTGCTTTGTGCGAGCGTGGAACACTGCGTAGTTAGCTAATGCGATGGCTAACGTGTTATCACAATAAAGATCGGTTGGATAATTTTGAGGTATGCCGAAATCTTCAAGTAGTTTGCATAGCCAAATTATATCGGATGTGAGTGCAGCAAGTGCCAGGTAATCAGATTCCGTGGAGGATCTGGCAACTGTATGCTACTTCTTGACCATCCAGGAGATGATTGTGTCGCCGAGAAATGAGCAGTAGCGTGATGTAGATCTTCTAGTGATTAGATCGCTGTCCCAGTGCGCATCTGAAAAGGATTTGAGAAGGAGATTAGTTTTGGTGATGGGTACCAAAATCTAACGTACCTTTGATATAGCGTAGAAGCTGTTTAGGCAGATATCTATGCTGGTGAAGAAGATTATGCGTGTTGAGACAAGGGATTGACACTATATGAAATGTGCAAACGAGTAAGCATCAAGTACTGAAGGGATCTCGTGCGGCGACGATATAGAGTTGGATCTGCCAAAAAAGGTTCATTGTTGAAGACTAGAAGTAATTTCGTGAATGTTGGATTAAACAGAGGCTTGCACTCAGTTAAGTTGGCTTATTGAAGAAGTTGATATGCATGCTTCTTTTGAGATAAGAAGTACTGATCTTTGAGGCGAGTGATCTTTATTCCAAGAAACTCATTCGCTTCGCCTAAGTGTTTCATAAAGATTTCGTTGTCGAGTTTAGCTAGTATATCTTTGATAGTATCTGGATGGTTTCCTGTTATAAGAATGTCATCCACATATATGAGAAGAAAAATATGAGCATTATCCTTGTGATAGATCAGAAGCGACGGATCAGCTTGACTGTGCGAGAAGCCTAGGGACGCAAGAAACGATGTGAACATGTTGTACCGCTATCTTGGATCTTGTTTTAATTCGTAGATGGCTTTGTGAAGACGGTAGATGTGGTCAGGTCAAGAGCTGTCTTCAAAGCCTTTTGGTTTAGTCATATAGACCGTCTCAGGTAAGGAGCCATGAAAAAAGACGTACGCCACATCAAGTTATTGAACATGCTAATTATTATACAGTGCAATAGAAAAAAAGTATAGGTATAGTATGTAATTTTGCTACCGGACTAAAAGTTTCAGTATAGTCCAATCTGAATTCTTGGTTATTTCCTTGAGCAACCAGTCTTGCCTTGTGTTTTGCCACTAATCCATGAGCATGAGAATTTGTTCTATAGATTCATTTGCATCCCACTATAGATGCATTCTCAGGTGGTTGAACTAGACTCCAGGTGCCTTGTTTTTAAAGCGCGAGAAATTCAACAACCATGGCTTGGCGCCATTCAAACTCCTTGACTGCCTCAATAAACGTTGTGGGATCCAAAGTAGAAATATGATAAGTTGTCGTATGGATGAGGTTTTGAGGGTTTGAGATATCCCATTTTATTGTGAGTGACCATAGGATGAGCCTGCGTAGTAGGAAGAGCGGGCGGCTGAGAGGAAACATATTGAGTGATATGATTGCTGGGTGAATTAACATGATTGTTATCATGGGTTGGAGTAGTCTCGATAATAGTGTTTGATTGGTTATTAGATGAATGAGACTTTTGAGCCAAAAATAGAATCTGGAGAAGAGGAGATGTTTCGGTGGGAGTGGGGAAAATATTTGGTAAGGTAGTAGAGAAAGGGAACACTTGTTCATTGAAAGTAGTATGCCTATACATGATTATTTTATTAGTAGTAGGATCTAGACATTTGTAGCCTTTGTAAGTGTTAGAGTATCCGAATATTACCCAGGATTTAGATCTGGGTTGAAGTTTGTGATGAGAGTTCGGTGGACTGAGGGGAAAACATTCATAGCCAAAAATTTTAAGGTGGTTGTAATCAGATTTTGTGTTATGAAGGAGTTTCAATGGAGATGTGTTGTTTGTTGTAGGAGAGGGCATTCTATTGATAAGATAGATAGAAGTTAGGACCACATCAAGTCAATTGGTAAAAGGGACAGAAGATGTGAGGAGAAGCGTTATAGTAGTCTTAATAATATGTTGATGCTTCTTCTCAACAAATTGTTTTATTCCAGAGTATATGGGCTGGAGAGTTGGTGTATAATGCCATGAGTGCAAAGATAGTTAGTAAACTCATGATTAACATATTCACAACCACCTTCCGTCTGTATGATTTTTATATTGTGCGAAGTATAGTTTTCAATCTGAGTTTTAAAATTAATTACGGTGCTGAAAACATTCAATTTATGTCGTATAGGGAAGAGCCATGTAAATCTAGTGAAATCGTCAATGAATATTACATAATATTTGTATCCTTGAGAGGATATAGTAAGAGTCGAGCCCCAAACATCAGAGTGAATAAGGGAAAGAAGAGTATGCTGATGATTTGCAAACTTTTCAAAAGAAAGTTTATGACATTTTGATGCTTTTAAAGATTGACAATTAAAAGAATGTTTGTCAATGTTAAGATGAGAGTTACAACGAGAAATCAGTTCCAAGATTCTTTTAAGCGGATGGCCTAGACGATGGTGCCAAGGATTGATTGAGGAGGTGTAGGCAGACAACACTTGATTTAAACGAGAGGAAGAACCCATCAGAATAAAATATAACCCCCATTACAAGGTCCTTGTAGAATTACTTGTTGTGACTTTAGGTCTTTTAAGGTGAAACCAGAGGGATCAAAGATAATTGAAAGATTGTTAACTTTTATTAGTTAAGATATATATAATTGGTTATAGGTAAGAGATGGAGAATGAAGAATTTGAGACATATGCAGCTTACGAGAGGGGGTCAGAAGGATTCCTGCCCTGAAGTGTGCTATATTGATAGAGGTCCCATCGCCAATCGTGATGTTGTCTGATCCTTACTATGGAGTGGAGATAGACATGTTATCGAGGGAGTTGGTTAAGTGTGTGGATGCGCCCGAATCCAGGAACCAGTTGGTGTCGGAGTTGTCAGAAGTAGCGATTAACGTCTATTCACATTTCTTGAAGAGGAAGTGTATTAGGCATTTAAAAGAAGACAGCAAGATTGAGCATAGTAGCCTTTATTGTAGCAAATTTTACATACGACAATGGCGTCAGCAGTGTTCCTAGATAATCAGAGTAGAGTGGAAGAGTTTTGTCCTCAGGATCTGCTACCAAGCCCTCTGTAGGTAAATAAAGCGGTGTTGGCAATGTTGGTCGGTAGCGCATGAGTAGCGTCCGCGATAAGGTTAATATCCTCACTTAAGAGAAGAGGATAAAGTTGGTCGAGACCGATAGGGGTGAGCATGGTTCTAATGGCTACCTTGAAAGATTGGTAGGATGTAGGAAGGACATTGAGAATGTAGAGTATGATATCCTCGGGGTCAACTGTGGAACCCACCGCCACTATTTGATCTACCAAAGATTTGATTTTGGATATGTAGTGAGTCATGGTAGATGTTTTGAGGGAAATATTGTGAAGCTCATTCTTGAGTTGAATGACCTTTGAGCGATTAGATGATTGGAATCTGGACTCTAAAGTTTTCCAAATTGCACCGGTAGAATCTAGAGAAATTACGTATGGTAAAACCGAAGGAGAAATGGTTGAGCAGAGAGATGCGGAGAGGTTTTGGTTGATAAGAGTCCATTGAGTATAGCGACGATTTGAAGAAAACGTGCCATCTTGGTTTTGCAGAGATCGAGCGGGGCAAGAAATTTGAGGATCAAGGAAACTTTGGAACCCATTGGCCCAAAAGATATTGAGTATTTGCGATCTCCAATGCAATAATTGTCTGCAGTGAGGGGTGTCATGAAGAAGTTCTTGAGGTTAGAAACCATGAACTTCAGATTAGCCGGAATGAGCGGATCGTCGGTGTCATGCTGATCTCGACAATCGGAGAGCTGGGAGGAGGCAGACTCAGTCATTGATCAGGATTTAGAAGCCTGTAACTGATACCATGTAGAAAACATAAAGAAAACTAGTTCTTCATAGAACTGAACTGAATGAATGAAGAAGAAAGAAAATAAATTGCATTGCCTATAGAAGAGATCATACAATGTTTATATAAATAGTGATGCGTACGGCTCAAGAAGAGAGAGCAAATCATGATGTTACACTTTATGATTTAAATAGATGTATCAGAAATATTAAACTTATTAATATAATATATTCTAATGCTCTGATAATATCTAGCATCAAAGATTATTTCCAGGACTGTTCTCACCAAGTATAATCATTAACAGATTAAACAAAAAATACTTCATTCCACTCCATTAGGGCATATTATATGGCACAAAAAGTACTGGATAAATGCTATATATATTGCTCATTATTATGAAAGAATTAAAGCCATAAATGACTAAAACATGACGATGGATCTACAACAAAATCAAGATATCAAGAATCGAATGATTTCCATTCTTCACCATCAACTAGATGCCATAACATACCATCTCTATTTCATTGCGTAACCTACTAAATAATCTCTTATATAATTTTTTTGGTTTTAAATTATCTTTGCAGTCTAGAAATCAAAGAAAATTATTGAATAATTTTAAAAACCTTCATTTGAGCATTCTTTCCTTGTGCAATATAACTCTTATGGTTGGGATTTCATCTTGGTGCTTCATAAGAAACACATACATTTTGATTAGACTTATCACCCCAAAATGACATGCAATCATTAGGGCATATATATATTTTCATATAACCGTAATCAAAAGCTTTCATGACATTTTTAAACCTCCTATGTTGTTCTGGACAAAGAAGTCCCCTCAAGAAAGGCTTTGATCAATAACTCTAATATCATATCAAACGATCATGTAGTCTAAGAATTTAGGTATTTCAAATAAAATAAGTGTAATATGAATCATAGCTCTCAAAATGCCTTACATCCATGGTATAATTCTACTATTGCACCTTATAATAACATAGAGATTCTTTCACCATCATTAGTTGAGTCATGAGTAATGTTTTGCTACTAATCTACAAAGTTAATCAAGTCACTGGTTGGAGCAAATATCCCTCTCAATAATTCTTCAATACATTTATATTGGGTTGTTGATTTTGAACAATCTATGATATAAAATCAGAGGCACTACCAATAGCTTCATTTCTTTCAACTCCAATGACAACATGATGATCATGCCCATGTCAATTACAAATAATGTATATTGTAAAAAAGTTATTATAGATAATATGATATTTGACATCTTTCAATAAAAGAAAGTGTCTATTGATGCATTATTTAAAAGGACATAATATTTTTCCTGTTAAAATTTTGCTTCTCCAATTTATGGTGAAAGGAGAATTGGATCCCATTCATGACTATTACTAATAACCATCAAATTTTAAACTTCTAATTCATTTTGTAAGAAAAGAAAAATAAAAGATAATATAGAGATAGTTTAAGCCGCTACTAAACACTACCGCTTAAACTATGATAGCGACACGTAAAATTGTTTGTTAAAAAATTCTACAACAATGATTTTTCAATATTCATTATCAAATGATGTGAAAGAGCCCATTTTTAGTAGTGGTATTAAGTTTCCATCCAATTTCAATTGTTCAATTTTAATAAAATGATATAAATGCATAATTAAAAAATATTAATTTATTAGCTTAAAAAATTTGAAAATAAATCAAATATAGTTTTTTTTTCAACTTAATATAAAATGATCGTAAATATAGTTATTTCTATTATGAATTAAAAATTTTAATTTATTTAAAAATTCTAAGTTCAATTAAGAAAAATGTAATTCTATTTCCAATTGAAAGTTTACATTTTGTTTTTGAATAAAATGTTGAAATTTTTAATATTAGTAAAATTTAAAACTAATATTAACATTACCAGTTTTAAAATTTACTAATATTAGTAAAATTTAAAACTAAACACAACTCATCTTAGCCTGTTGGTTGAGAGCTTAGGCTTTCAACTAAGAGGTCTAGGGTTTGAGTCTTTGTGTATGCGTTGTGTGTGAGTTTGCCTTAAATAACCTAAATGTCCCAAAAAAAAATAAAACTAACCTGTTAATTAATTCATGCAAACTAACTGAAAGTAGATCCCTAATTATTTATAAGCCTCTTCAATTACTAATTAGATATGGTTATTTATATATATTTAATTTTATGAATAATTGGGCTTTATACATTTTTTTTTGTATATATTTTTGAGCTTTATTCATATTAGTTAACATTTGAGTTAGGATTTAGGGTTCTGAATGTGTGTCAAAATAAACAATTTTTTTTTTTGAAAGATGCACATAGCAATAGCATTAAAAGAAAAGAGGCCTAATGCAAACTATTAACAGTGCCACACTCCTTTAACAATTGAATAAAATGAGAAAGAATATGATCCATACTAATATCATCTCAAACAAAACTACTACTAAGAGCACAATAACCACAAACATCTTTTGGGAGTTATCCTCAATCTCATCTTCTATAACTTTTGGGTCTTCCAAATTTCCAAATCCATCAAAAACAACATATGTGGTCTCTTCAATTCTCAAAGTTCTTTTATTGAATACTCTATAAGATTTTCCAACACTTGAGTATCCAAAAAAAATTCCTTCATCTGATTTTGGAACAAATTTTCCTTAGGCAAATTTTCTATTATTATGAATGAACACCTTGCAACCAAAAATATGCAAATGACACAAATTAGGTGTTCTACCTGTGAGAAAATAAAATCTCTAACTAACTTTTTTTTTTTTTTTTAATTCTTTTATGTAAATATTTAATTTAATAGAATATAATAGAATCTATATATTGTATAATAAATCTATATTATTTAAATAGAGAAAGAAAAGGAGAGAGAGATAGATTTTTTTTTAAAATAATTTTTGAAATAAAATATATCCTATTTTATTTATGGAAATTAATTTGCTTTATTTATACTTTTGAATATTCTCTTTCAATTGAATTCGTATAGTTGGATATCAGACCGCCTCGAAAGACAGACTGATATCCTTCTATTGATTCTAAAGAAAGAGAACAGACAATTCACTTTCCTAATCAGGTATGATATAGAAAATATAAAAATCACCCAAAAGGACGATCCGTATCTTCCCTATTTACCTAATTAGATTAGTGAATTGTCGATTCATACCTAAAATCATGTATACAGATGATATTAGATTTACTTATGAAAGTAAATCGAATATCTATTTATTTCTTGATTATAATGAATGAATCTAAACAAAAGTATAGATAAGGCAGGATTTTCTATTTAAAAATAAGATTTTTATCTTCTCACACGATTCATTTTATTTATATTTAGTATATATTTCTCCCAATTAAACCTACATAGTCGGGTATTATATTGCCCCGAAAGACAGACTAATACCCTTCTATTGATTTTAAAGGGAGAAGCAGTACAACTTATTCTCCTAATCAGGTATAGTATGGAGAATATTCAAAACATCCTGAAGGGATGACGAGTACATTCTCTAATAGACCTGATTAGATTAACTAGTTGTAAACTTATTTCTACAATTAAAGACAGAAGATATTTGATTTGTTTGTGAAAAACAAATCAACTATCTATTTATTATTAATTATAGAAATAACTCTTAAATATGAATAAGACTTAATCTATGCACACAGATCTTTCACCTACCTCAGAAAAGAACTAAGGCAGGGTTTAGATTATTCTGGGATCTAGACTCCCTACAGGGGCAAGCCCCTGTAGTTAATTACATCTCCTAAGAGAACACTCTCGATTTAAATGAAGACTAATTGATTCCAAAATTATATATAAATTTAATTAAATATTTGGGCAATTAAATTTTCACGATCAGGCTTTAGATTATAAAGTTGAATTTAGAAGAGTTAGAATTTATTAGAAGGAGGAATATGCAGAGAGAAGTGTATACGATTTGGACTTACCACCTGCCTAGAGTGGGCTGCCAGCTAACAATCCTAATCACAACAATTCACCGATGATGCAAGATTTTAAGATAGCTCTATCCTAGGAATCAAGGAGTTTATTAAAGAATCTAAAAATAAATGCAGAGAGATATGCTTACAAAAACTAAAAATCTACTCGTATGCGAATGATGTATGAAGTAATTATATATAAAAGAGCTGATTTTATTTATATAATTTTTATCGGTTACACCCCAGAATTTGTAGTAAAGTAATGGTGGCCAGGACCCACCGAAAACAAACCTGGGTTCTAATCCTACGAGAAAAAATAGAATTAAGTATAACTGCTTATGGTCTTCGGGCTCCAGGTCTTCTATGGAATTCCAAAAAGGAACGTCCTTCTGAAGGAGGACATTACTTTTTGGAGCCCCATTTGTATATTTATAAGCAGTTATCTTTAATTCTTTTACAGACTCCAGACGCTGTACAGACTCAATCTATATACAATAATTCTAGAAAATAAAAAGTTGTACACCAAATTCTACGAGCATTCTACTGTTGCAGTAATATAAAAGACAGGAAATAAAATAGTTATATAATGATGCATGTTATGAGTGCGTTGTGTACAGTTATAAATGCAGGAAAGTAAAGACAGAAAAGTAAGTACACGGTCCTCACTTTGTTCACTCCGCTCTCTGGTGTACAGACAAAAAAGAAATATGCTATGATATGCAGTACAGAAAGGTAAGCAATCTCACATAGGTGCTCTCTAGGCCAGACACCTGCAAGCAAAACAAAACAAACCATCGGCCTAACTTAAGCTAGAGTTGGTTGTTCTAGCAAGCATCTAAGTGTGTGAAGAAAGCTGTGTGGCTTGGATAGATCCTAATGGGTTTATTTGTTCAAATCCACTAATATTGATCAAGCACTTTTGGATGAATTTTGGATATTGACATGCAAGAAGAATTAAATCAATTTGTGAGAAATAAAGTTTGGGAATTAACTTCAAGGACAAAGGATCAAAGTGTAGTTGGAACTAAGTGGGTATTCAAAAATAAAATGAATGACTCAGGAGTAGTCATTAGGAATAAGGCTAGATTAGTTGCTAAGGGGTATAATCAAATTGAAGGAATTGATTTTGAGGAAACTTTTGCCCCTGTAGCTAGACCTGAAGTAATTAGGGTTTTGTTAGCCTTTGCCTATTTTAGAGGATTTAAATTATTTCAAATGGATGTGAAAAGTGCCTTTTTAAATGGGGTAATTTATGAAAGCTGATTGATTAACCAAAATAAATTTTGGAAGTATAGATCCAAATCTATTCAGGAGAATTTTAGCCACTAGTTTATAAATACTTTTACATAAACTTATTGACCTAAAACTCGAAGGACCAAATGCATAATTACCTTTGGAATGAGCACAATCAATGAATTTTTCCAATAAGAATCCATTTTCCAGTAGAAAGAATCGCTTGATAGCATTCCAAACATCTGCATTGATAATAAACCACTAAGCCTTGATAAAAGAGTTTGTAATCCCATCCACTCCAAGTGAAACCCCACGCTGAGTTGATTCACAACTCCCATAACTTCCTCCATAGATAGTTTGACCTCCAATAGTCTTTTTTCATCTTCCTTCCACAGACACATAGGAGAAAGCAAGCCATTCAAAGAATAAACTCTAGCTTCCCACTTGTTTTTAAAGAAGTTGAAGAAGATATTTTCAATCCGAGCTTGGTCATCCACCATTATTCCATTCTCATCCTTGATTTTGTAAATACGATTTGCATTCCTCCTAGCACTTGCAAAGGAATGAAAAAACTTCGATTTATCATTATGGAGACCTCCACCATTTGATTCCTCCATTTGAAACTCAAAAATCTCCCTCTTAGGATATTCCTTCAATTGATTCAGATCTTTCAACTTGGCTATACTTCAGTAGAATAGAGTTTTTAAAGCCCTTCTAAACATGATATTTAAAATATCAGAATATCCTTCAACAATCTTCATGTTTCAAGCTTTTTGAACTACGACTGATGAAGCAAAATGAGAAGCCCATGTATCTTCAAATCTGGTAACCATGTTTGCCTTAGGAACACCATTCCATAGATTTAAAACAATAGCGAAATAATCTAAAGCCACCCTAGGTAGATGATGAACCACCAACAACTGAGAAGAATTAACTACAACAAAGTTAACAAAGCATCTATCTTATCTCTCTAAAATATGGGCTCCTCCAGCATTGTTATTACACCAAGTGAAATTCAGACTAATATACTCCACTTCAAGATAATAATTATTAGTTAAGAAGATCTTTATTTTCTTGGATCCTTGGAAAATATGGACCTTTTCCCTCCCCTTTTATCACATTTGGACAATAGGCAGTTGAAGTCACCACCCACCACAAATGGCCTATCTTTGGAAGAAAATGACTCCAAATTCTTCCATAACTCCCTCCTTTTATAAACATCTTATTCATATAAACAGTTGAAATCCTCCACACACCTTTATTATGGATATTTAAATCCCCAATAACACATTGATACAAAGAGTACAAAGTAGTAAAAGAAGCCACATTTCCATAACACCAAGACTCCCCCAGACAATTCATCTGAAAGAAAGTGAAAAAAAATCCCAATCTACTCCAATGAGCAAATTAACATCCTTCATATCCATAGAAGATACCTTTGTCTCCAGCAAACTGACAAAAATCACATCATTCTCCTTCACAAATTCCTTAAGATATAAAGAAGCATGCACTTTCCTAGCACCTCTACAATTCCAAAAGGTAATCAAATTCATTTATACATGGAGTGGGAGCAATCCCCAGTTGCTTTATCTTTATTCCTCAAATCCAATTTTGAGGCAAAAATTATTTTGATCGGGAATGAATCTCGAGGCAAAAATCAAGCCGGAAACTTCAAAAATTAATTCTGGAATTACCTGAACTCTTATTTCAGCAAACTTATAGTCAAACTAAGCATCTCCAAAATACGAAGGGATTCAATATCGGCTGTCCATCCAACCACTCCCTATTTGCCCTTGATCTCTCACATATTTACGGGTAATGCTACTCCAAAAAATCTATAAATGTACTCCTCATTTCTCTTGAGAGAGGACCCAAACAAGAAGAGAAGAAGAGAAGAGAAGGAAGAGAAGGAAGAAGCTCCTCCTCGACCACCGCCGAAACCTCGCTGGACCACCGTCGGAGCCTCGTCGGACCACCATCGTTGCCTCTCCGGAGCACCACCAGAGCCTCGTTGGACCACCACTGGAGCCTCGCCAAACCTCCACTTGAGGCCCTCACCTTCGCCAGAGGCCCTCATCTTCGTCAGACCACCATCTAAGGCCCTCACCTTAGTTAGAGGCCCTCACCTTCGTAAGAGGCCCTAACATTCGCCAGAGGCCCTCACCTTTTCCAGAGGCTCTCACATTCTCTAGAGGCCCTCACCTTCGCCAGACCACCATCAAAGGCCCTCACTTTCATCTGAGGCCCTCACCTTCGTTAGAGGCCCTCACCTTCATCAGAGGCCCTCACCTTTATCAAAGGTCCTCACCTTCGTCAGAGGCCCTCACCTTCGTCAGAGGCCCTCACCTTTGCCAGAGGCCCTCATTTTCTTTAGACCAACACTTGAGGCCCTCACCTCAGCCAAACCACCGCCTGACGCCGTTGCTCCACCGGACCACCACTTGAGGCCCTCACCTCTACCGGACCACCTCCTAACGTCTTGCTTTTCCGGACCACCACTTGAGGGCCTCGCCTTCCTTGATCGCCACCAGACTTCTGTCAGACCACCACTTGAGGCCCTCACCTCCGTCGGACCACCGCCTAATGCTGTTGCTCCGCTGGACCACCAATTGAGGCCCTCACCTCCACCAGACCATCGCCTAACGCCGTTACTTCCGCCAGACCATCACCTGAGGCTCGAACTTCTTCTGGACCACCACCTAAGGCCCTATGCTCCACCAAAACACCAACTATGGCCTGGACTCCACCGGACCACCACCTGAGGCCCAAACTTCCACTGGACCACTGTTTGAGGCCCTGTGCTTCACCAGGCCACCACCTAAGGCTCAAACCTCTGTCGAGCCTTCACTTGAGGCCCTATGCTCAACCAAAATATCATCTGAGGCCCGGACTTCTGCCGGACCACCACTTGAGGCCTTGTGCTCCACCAGAACATCACATGAGGTCCAGACTTATGCCAGACCACTACTTGCGGCCTTGAGCTCCACCAGGCCACCACTTGATGCCCAGAGTTCTCCTAGAATACTGCCGACCTTCATGACCAGACAACGGTCTTTCTGACCCTAGTCTCCTGTCGACTACGGTCCTTCTAACCTCCGTCACCTACTATGGTCCAATCGACATCCTTCACTTGACAGCAGTCTTTCTGACCCTGGTCTCCTGCCGACTATGGTCCATCCAACCTCCATCACTTAACAACGATCTTTCTGACCCTGGTCTTCTGCCGACTACGGTCCTTCTGACCTCCATCACCAGACAATGGTCTTTTTAGTCTCCATCCTACCGACTATGGTCGTGCCTAACAATCAAACATGTCTTTATTGTAACTCCCACCATATAATGCGCTCTATATCATCTACATTTGTATTATCAAGCCAAGGCCTTCTCCCAAGGAAGGGCTTCATTTGTAATCGACTGCAAATATTAGTGGATTCATTTAAACTAGGTCAGGCCCCATGGTTTTTTCCATATTTTAGGGGTTTTTAACGTAAAAACTTTGGTGTCTCTTATGAAGGTTATGCCCTCTCTCTTATATGATTGTGTGCTGGATCTTCGTACAATGCTAAGATGTTAAACTATTTATTTTTCTATCGCCGCGAATACTCCAGGACGCAACAAGTTCTTTACCCAAAAATAATTTATTTAGGCATAACCTTCTTAAATAAGATCATTTTTATTTTAAAAAATAAATAATTAATTAAAAAAGAAAAAAAAGAAAAGAAAAATTGTGTTAGTTGAAACTTGGTGAATTCGAAGTGAATAAGAGTTTTTTTTTGTTATTCTTAGGACAACATATTTTGTTATGCATAAAATTTGATTTCAAATTTAGCCTTTTCACTTTTAATATTCATCAATAATGTATTACACTCATTTGATTCAATAAAAAAAAATCAATTTGATGCCAAATAAATCAATGATAGCCATGAATTCAGAATAATTACTTATTAGTGTGTGTATATATATATATATATATATATATATATATATATATATATATATATATATATATGATGGCCTAAGATAAGAGCCTCATGTTGCTCTCTTAAAACAAAAAAGGACACACACCATAAAATATCCCTTATTTACTCTTCATAATCCACAACATAGCAACTAGGTGTGTCAATATTTGACACGACCTAAAAATCCGATTCAAATTCGACTCGAAAATTTCAGGTTAGGGTTAACCCGGACCCGAAATGGGTTGGGTTTAAAATTTTGAACTGTTTGTAAAATCGGGCCGGGTTCGAATTGACCCAGAAACCTGGTTTTGACCCTTTTTGACCAGAAAGTGGAAATGGAGCGCTACGCGAGGAACTTTTATTGCCTCAGGTTACCTGACACAACTTCTACGTTTGGTATTGCTTCAAATTGTGACACATGGCAGCCTCAAATACCCATAATGACCCGACGCAGCCCATATGCTTTAGCACATTTTTTAAAATATTTCGGGTTAGCCCGTCGTCGCATTGTATATGAATTGGGCGGGAAAACTAAAAAAGTACGCGGTTTTTACCTCAGGTATAATAACCTTTTTGGTATTAAACCTAAGATGTTATACAGTCTTTAGGGTTCATATAATTCTGATATACTTCATGTAAAGAAATCATGAAGTGTTTAAGGAGATGGAAGGATCTATTGTAGGTTTTGCTTTGGAAGAATTCTATGATTTTGAGGAAACTCTGACGTTAAACGTTGATAAAGCATTTTCTGATTTAATACAAGTCATTATCTATACTGTTCGTTTTTTTTTCTTTTCACTGTTTCATTACTGGGTATCAACCTAAAATTATAAAAATCCATTAGATTAACTCGGTATAGTGTTTGACTTACCTTGGTACTTATCGATACTAGAGAGTGATACTCGGTATAAATTATTTGCACACAAGTTTCGAGCAAATCAAACGTTGGTTGTAGTAGTACCGATCAGTAAAGTTGTTAAGTATCGCTCGATATAAGATAGTACTCATCATTACATGGAACCGATCATTATATTAGCTCGGTATAAGCTTAGTATTGATTATTATAGCTCGGTATAAGGTCGGTACTAATTTTAATAGCTCGGTATAAACTCAGTGCACATTTGTACCGAGCTAATAAATATTAGTATGTCTTAGTGCCGATCATTTGACCTCGGTATAAATTCGGTAAAAGGTCGGTATTGATATTTAGATATAAAGCTAAAGTGGATGTATGGATATTTTATAGGATGTTTACAATTCTGAGAAGGAAGCATATGAAAAATATTGCCAGTACGCGCATTCAACTGGATTCAGTGTTCGGAATGATCATCACTATTTTTGGACAAATTCAAGAAAAATCAAATTAAAGGATTTGTGTGTTCTAAAGCTGGTTTCAAGAAGGAGACTAAGAGTGGTACAAAGGTAAAATATCGAAGATCATGTACAAGAACAGGATGTCTAGCCATGGTTAGATTTTCTGTGAGTCAAGATGGGGTTTAGGGAGTGAATAAAGCTATAGAGAGTCACAATCATGAACTATTTAGGCCGGATGTTCACTATTTACTCAGGTTATCTAGGAGCATTAATGATGAGGATATAGCTTTTTTGAAATCTATGTCAGAAGCAGGGATAAGAACTGTCAATATATTTACATACCTATTTGATGAAGTTGGAGGTGTGGGTAATCTGGGTTTCACGAAGCAAGATGCATGTAACTACATCCAAAAAGAATGAAGAGTCAAGATTGAGACTGGAGACACTAATTCACTGATTAAGTTGTTTAAAGAACGGGCAATTGATGACAATATGTTTGCATGTGATGTGAAAATTGATGAAGATGGTTATTTGTTGAATTTCTTCTGGGTTGGAGGTCTTGGCAGAATTGATTATGACTGTTTTGGGGATGTGATTATATTTGATACAAGTTATCATTTAAATAAATATAACTTAGCTTGTGCCCCAATTGTTGGAGTGAATAATCACTGGCAAAATATTCTATTAGGAGTTGCATTTTTATCTTATGAGACTACTGATTCTTTTACCTGGTTTTTTAGAACATTTCAAAAAATTATGGATAACAAATATCCCATTACTACTTTTCCTGATCATGACCAAGCCATGGCCAGGGAAAGAGATATTGCATTGCCAAATACTCGGCATCGATTGTGTTAGTGGCATCTGTAAAAGAAGACACCTTCAAAGCTATGGTGCTTTAACAGCAACAATAGAGTTAAAATCTTATTTTTTTTATTGTTTCAAGCAATGTGATTCTGTGGATGAATTTGAGAGAAAATAGACTTAAATGATCTCAGATGGAAACCTATAAAGTCATCAATGGTTGAATGATGTCTACAAAATCAGGAAGAAGTGGTCAACTGCATTCAACAAAGATTATTTTAACCTTGGTATTTTATCAACCCAATGTAGTGAGTAAATCAATCATGTATGCCATAGTTATTCGAAGCCAACAAGTACTATCACTGAGTGTTTTCTTGGTTTGAAAAAGGTGATGAGGACTTGGAGTCAAAATGAACAAGATGAAGAATTCAGAAGTAGTCAAACAGATATATAGCCATATATGAAAAGTAGCCCAATATTAAAGAAAGCTACAAAATTTTATTCAAGAAAGTTGTATTCATTTTTTTAAGAGGAGTTCTTACATGGACTTGGTGGATTAAATATTGAACATTCATCATCAGATTTATCAAGATTTTCTGTAATGAACATAGACGACTCCACTGATTCACACAATTGGATTGTCAATTTTAATTCATTAGAAGGTACCATTGAATGCAGCTGTGCAAAGTTCAAAATGATGGGTATATTATGTTCTCATTGCATGAGAGTTATAAGATAGTTAGATATTGTTAATATTCCAATTAAATATTTGCTTTCAAGGTGGTCTGCCAATGCTCAAAAAGATTTATATTCTGGTAAAAAAATCCCATGTTTCAGCATCAATGCTTGCCAACCTATTGAGGGGTCCATCAACTTGATGTTCAAAAATTATTTATGCCGATTTTCATATAAAATTAGCACAGAAGCACAAAGTAATGAGGATGTTGAATTATGTGTGATAGATGGTCTGAGAACATTGGCTGAAAAAGTGCATTCCATCAAGCTTGATAGAAAGAACAAATAAATTTGTGGAGCAGGTAATGAAACTATTAAAGATCCTAAGAAGTGCAGGCCAAAGGGCATATCAAATGCTAGATTGAAGGATCACTGGGAGAAAAGGAAGACCAAAAAACAAAAACAAACAGTGAGGAATACTCCAACAATCATACACTTTACAAATCCAGATTCAGGTAGTCAATCGTCATTCATGTAATCTGTAAATTTGGAGATATTTCTATTATGAATATGACATTCTGATTGTATATGTGAATTTCATAATTTTTGATCTTCCTAGTAATGGTATAAATTGGCAGTATTAGTCTAATACCAAGCTTACAACTAATACCGAGTAATACCGATTTATTTTCAAATATGGTCTGGGTTTAGTCTTTTTTTTTACTCTGTACTTGATTACAAAAGTCTGTATTGCTCAATTTTCGTACCATACTGAACTGCTCTAACTTAGTACCGAGCATATTTGTACTAATACCAAGCAGTACCTATCAAATAAAAATTAATTTGAACTAATACCAAGCAGTACCTATCAAATAACTTGGTATTAGTCAATACTGATCGGTATTCACTGTCTACTAAACTACACTAACATAGTACCGAGCATATTTCAACTAATACCAAGCAATACCAATCTATTTTCATATTGCTCGGTTTTTGTACATTTTAGTACTCGGTACTCATCAAATATTAATCGGTAATGCTTTCAATTTTCTTCAGGGTAAACAAATCATTAATTTACATTAACAATACACAAGAAATATACAAAATAAGGTCACTATTTATAGAGTAATCTATTGAATTTTAGTACATAACAGGGTATATGCTAATTCTGCCATGAATAGTGGCATACTATATTGCCAGCCTTTATAAAGATACCATTGCACAGGTTTCTGCTGTATAACAACTTCCATATATTTACAAATAAACATGTCGCAGTCCACGTTGTTATCTTGTATTGGGACGTTTCTAAATCTCTTGATTGGCCATTTCATGATATTGTGGTCAAAAACATGCTTTGTATCGTTATATAAATGAGAAATATAAAAAATTTAAAATATATTAACATACAATGTTGTTACTACTAAAATAAAAATTAAAGGTGAGTATTACTTACAACTTCTGGGAGTATGCCTTTGTGTGTTTTAGTCGGTAATGAATCATAGAACTCCCAGCATTTCTTTTTCAAATTGCATAGAAGAAGTGTCCAATGTTTTTGGTTTATTATAGGAACAAAGACCAAATTTACATTCCTAATAACGGTTCTGTTTATATGAGATACGAAGCTAGTTATGATCGTCTCTTTATCTTGTACGTAGTAACTCTTGAGCAAATAAAATACTACTGGTGATTAAAACTGTATACTAAATATGTTTAGAACTAATAATTACAAATGGCAAACTAATCCAATGGAAACTTGAAACATAAAGAAATGGCTGATTAAGCCCTAGATAAAGTGCATTCTTCTAGATTAGTAAATGAGCAAAAGCATCCACATGATTATTGTCAAGCTCCTCGGAAAACAATTACTCATCTAATTGACTTCTAAAAATTGTTATATTTTCAAACTCGAAAATAGTATCATTCCTGGATAATTCAAAAAACTTAAATTAAAAATATTAATAAAAACAAAATACAATATATTAAAGCTTGGTATTACTCGGGATATTGCAGTAAAAAATCAGTAAATTTACTATAAATCATATGATTGATATAGTACCGAGTAGATTTAACATAATATCGAGTAGAACTGATCATTAAAGCTCGGTATTACTCGGTACTGCTCGGTATAATGTCTTAAAAATAGTAAAGGTACTATAAATCATATGATTGAAATAGTACCGAGTAGATTTACATAACACCGAGTAATTCCGATCATTCAAGCTCGATATTGACAAGTTCTGCTCAGTATAAGCACAATACTCACATATCCTTGAATTGTTTCAGGCAATTATCAATGAATATGTGTTTATATTCAGTTAATAATGATCGTCCAGGGTAATCTAGTTCTTCAGCTGTAGGACGTAATTCAATCACTTTTGTATCATCAACTTCATAAACAATTATAGCTTTATCGTGACCCATAGTTGATTCATCCATAGAAGCCGGAGGATCAAGTACACGAGCAGGTTCAGGCTCTGGATCAGGTGTCGGAGCTGGTTCAGGAACTGGAGAAACTTCAGTTGCCGGAGGTGGTTCAGCAGCAAGAGTAGGATCAGTAGGAGTAGCTGGTGTAGGAGCAGGAGCAATTTCAGGTGATTGGGCAGGAACTTCACTAGGAATTGGCTCACTGAACTTCTCCTTGGATGATAAATTTTATTTAATTTTTTTCTTCCTAACACCAGTTGTAAAAGGGGTACATACAACTTTCCTCTTCCTATCATTAATTTCTTAGCTATACTCTTCTTGTTATTCTGATTTCTATGGATGGATCAAATTTCTCATCCTCAATCAGGCTGGAATCCTTATAAATAATTTTCTCAAATTCAGTAGCTGATGAAGAATATTGAACATACATTGCATTCTTGTAAGTTTTAAAATAAGAAGGAATTTGATCTTTGAAGAACTGCAAATGAGTACCAAGTAAATAATAGGATTTGGACAATTAACGCAAGCTTATACCGAGTTAATGTTTATAAAAACGTGTAGTACCGAGCAGTACTGAGCTGTACCGATCAACATACCGAGCCGTACCGAGCATTTATAACTGCCAATACCGAGCAGTACCGAGCAGCACCAAGCTGTACCAATCAAAGTACTGAGCTGTACCGAGCGTTTATAACTTCAAATACTGAGCAGTACCGATCAAAATACCGAGCGTTTATAACTGCCAATACCGAGCAGTACCGATCAAAATACCGAGCTGCATTGAGTGTTTATATCTGCCAATGTCGCTCGGTACAGAGCAGTACCAAGTGTTTCAAATGATTTAACTCGGTATTGAAGCATTAATATCATTTATGTTCTTATCTAACCTTATTCTGAAAATTAGTCATCAATACTGACCAGTACCGAGTGTGTATAATTGCTAATACCGCTCGGTACCGAGCAGTACCGATCAATACTAATCTATACCGAGCATACCGACCTCGATTCTAATATTATTTCTTCACGAAAGATTAAAATTTCAGAGTAATCCCTAACCCTAAACCCCATTTACAAAGAAGAAGGTGAGACACTGATTATCAATAAAGGAACTAACCTGAGGCATTGTTTCTTCTCGAAAGCTTCGAACTTGGAAGAAGATAAATAGTTGCCGGAAAAGCGGGGAGCTTCGAACTTGGAAGAAGAAGAATAGTTGTCGAACCAAATATTCGTATATGTGAGCGAATGATGACGGAAGTGAAAAATGTTGATCTTTATTTGCAAATTAAACAAAAATTTCGAGTCTGCCGGGATTTTTTTGGGTTCGCTTGCCGGGCCACCAAATTCAAAAATCGCATGTGTCATAAACCCAATATTCGTCGGGTTGGGTCTGCAAAAATGAGGATGCTACGTGGCGCTTGATTAGGCAATATCGAACGTATAGTTGCGTCAGGTAATCTGAGGCAATAAAACAGGTATTGGCGACATATTTCTATAATTTTATCCTCTTTGGTTTGTTCTCTATGGTATTCCGAGAACCTTAAGCCTGTATAAGGTTTGATATTCCTTGTTAGTTGTATCAATGTCTGTCGTCTGATGTCTTCATTGTGTTCTTGCGTTAATCAGCGTTTTGGAGGTATCCAAATTCCTGAAGCTTCTTCACCTTTCTTAATGATTAAAGTTTTCCATGACCTAGCAAGCTAACATCATGTTCTTTGCCTTCTTTTATAAAATTTAGGCTAAATCCTGCTTAATTATCAAATTATTAAAGTTGTTATTTTATTTGTTTGTCAGAATTTAGGCTAAATCCTACTTAATTCCTGCATTCATACAGCTTGTTAATCTAACGAAGCATCAAAATGTGAAATCCTTCTTAGAAGTCGTAGAAGCAGTGCCGCGTGAAATCCTTTCCAAGCAGCGACATGTGAAATCAGAAATCCTTCTTATGCCTTATTTCATTCAAATTTTTCTCAGAAGTAGATGTTGCAAATCTATTTTTCATGGCTTATGTTTTGAAGATTGACAAACACTGTTTCTCTTGGACTGCTTGTTGCTTCTAACTTTTCAGGAATCGAAGATCGGACGATCAAGAAGAAGCCAGTTCAGGATTACATAGGTTTAGGGTTGAGTCAGTCTGTACTTTTGTTTTCCACTTCTTGAGTCTACTTGTAATGGTCAAGAGACTGATGCTAAGTAACCCTACACACACACACACACTTGAGAAACTTAGAATTTCTATTTTTGCCCACATCGGCCAGGCCGATATTCATATCGTCCTGGACGATCAGATTAAAACAGAAAGTCTAAATAAGGATTCTTAATTAAGGCAGCCGATATTAACAGATCGGCCTGGATGATACGTGTATCGGCCAGGACGATAAGCTCAAAACAGAAAGAAGTTGCCGCCATAGACAATTAAGGTATACTGTATTTTTAAATTATCGGCCAGAACGATCATATGATCGGCCTGGACGATATTCACAAATTAAGTCATAATTGTTCAGGAAATTAAGGGAGTAATTAAGGATGATTGATATGATCATATCGTCCTAGACGATCGCAGGATCGGCCGGGATGATCCAGTCAAAAACCTTAAGTTACTTGAGGACGATAAGTATCGGCCAGCTCGTATCCAAGGCTATTGTCAGGACAATTTTCCTCTTATTTGAACTGATCGGCCAGGACGATCGTGAGATCGGCTAGGACGAACAAGACAATTTTTAATCATCTTACTTTGCATCCAGGGCGATGCTCTGGCCGATCTTCATTGATTTGTACTGATCGGCCAGGCCGATGTCCATATCGTCCTGGACGATATAGACGGCAACTTGCAATTAATGAGCTCCTTTGAAGCTCTTCTATTTAAGAGCTCTTGTTCAACATTTTAAAAGACTTTTTACTGCTGCCTTGACCTGAGAAGACCTTGAGGAGAGAAAGAGAGAGAGGATCTTGTGAGGGGGAGCTTGTGAGGGGATTCACAAGGGTTGCTTCAAGGATCGCTCTGCTTGTTCTTCGTCTAGAGTTTCTCATCCGTGGAAGGGTCGGTAGAGGTAAGGAGTTAGCTTTTGGTTGTGGTTCTCTGCCAGCTTCATGAGAAAGCAAAAGGAGGTAGGTTCTCTGCCTTGCTGAATGTGGCAAACAGAAGATTCTTGTGAGGGCTTCTCCGCCTAACCGTGGGGGCTAAAGGAGAGTCACGTTTTGTAGTGCAATACTTGGAGGGTGCCTCCAAGGAGTGGACGTAGGTCGAGTTGACCAAACCATTATAAATTTCTGTGTTCTTATTTTTGCTTCCGCACTTTTATTTTTGCATCGTTGTTTTTCTATGGTGATTTTGGTTTGTGATTTTTATTCTTTGAGAAAAGAAATTTTTAACTACCAATTCACCCCCCCTGCCCCCTCTTGGTTAGCTTAGGCCAGTTCTATAGGGCTTAACATCCCTAACGAACTTTCAAGTGGTATCAGAACGGAATTTGAATATTTAAGTTTAAAAACTTTTTGAATTTGATCCATGGCTAACCTTGGGAATCGTAACACTACGGAAGTGTATTCCATTACCCAACCTTCCCTGTTCGATAACCTATCTTTTGATTTTTGGAAAACTCGCATGTCAACGTTTTTACAATATACTGATTATCGCATATGGATGCTTATTCAAGAAGGTTATTCTCCACCTTCTTGTGAAATTAATGGTGTCAAAACTGAAATTGCTTTTACTGGATGGACTTTTGATGAACGAGATTTAGCTCAATTAAATGCAAAATGTTTGAACTGTTTTTTCTGTGCTTTGAAATCTGAGGATTACATACGTGTTTCAACTTGCAAAATTGGTAAAGAAATTTGGGATAAATTGTTCATCACTTATGAAGGTACTAATGAAGTTAAACAATCCCGTTTGAACTTTCTCTTGCATGACTATGAACTTTTTCGTATGAAACGTCATGAATCGATTTCTGACATGTATACTAGGTTTACTTAGATAGTTACTTCATTGCATGGACTAGGAAAGGAACTTTCAAATTATGAAAAAGTTAACAAGATTTTGAGATGCTTGCCATCGTCTTATGATGTAAAAATTACTGCCATCACTGAATCTAAAGATTTGAACACCTATTCTATTGATAACTTACTTGGCTCACTTATTGCTTATGAGCAAGGGGTGAATCAAAGAAATCTTGATGCAGGTGAGAAGAAAAAGGAGAAAACAATTGCATTGAAGGCGCACAAATTGGATTCTGAATCTTCCGGGTCTGAAAGCGATGAAGTTGCCTTCATTATAAGGCAATTCAAAAGCTTTCTAAGGAAGAAACAAAAGCATCATCAAAGTTGAAGAAAAGGTAAGGATCATAAACATATTAAAGGATCTTCTGATGTTGTTTGTTTTGAATGCAGGAAACCTGGACATGTGAGAGTCGATTGCCCTACACTTTAAGATCATTCAAGCAAAGAAAAGGAAAAAGGTGAGGAGAAATCCAAGTCAAGGAAGGACAAGAAGAAAATCCAAAGAGGTTTCTGGGCAGAATCTGGTACTGATTCCTCTGAGACTGAACCAGAGGAAGAAACTACAAACTTGTGTTTCATGGGAGAAAATCAAAGTGATGAGGAAGAGGTATGTAAACCAACCTATGATGAATTGTTTGAAATTTGTGAAAAAATTCATACATCATACAAAAAACTTAAGAAGACTCATGCTAGTCTAAAATTAGAACATTCAAATCTACAAAAAGAGCATGAAGTTTTTCTCAAAGATCATGCAACGATTGATTCAAATCACATGGCTCTTCTTGATGAATTTGATGAGTTGAACAAAAAGCATTTGGAATTAGTTGATGAACATAATGTATTAAAAGCTTCACACACCTCACTTAAGGTTGATCTTAAGAAATCTAAAGAGATTGAGAAAAATTTGAAGATTGAGAACGATGCATTAAAAGGAACTAACTTGAGGATTCAAAATGATTTTGATACATATAAGAAAAATCGGATGACTTCCACTTTTGATTTTAAGCCAGAACCTAGGAAGAGGCATCATAACTCAAATCATTTAAGAAATCCTTTTCCTGGAGTTAGATGTTTCTCATATGGCATGCTATGACACATCTCACACACTTGCACCGTTCACCGTAGTACATATTGGGTGTGGAGACCTAAGATGCATGATTCACAGCATACCATATCTGCATTGCACTTTACGCTTCCTAAGAAGGGGCCCAAACCTGTTTGGGTTCCTAAATCTGACTGTTGTTGAGTTTTGCAGGTGTGCTCTCACCAAAGACTTAGTAGGAGCATAGAATAACTGGACATAAGGAGGCTCGCAGCTCAAAATTGCTTAAACTCGCTGCTTTATCACGTGCTTGAAATGTTTAATTTTTGTGTTTCTTTGTACTAGTTTTTGTGCTTACTTGGTGGTAGTCTAGTTTGCGTTGTTTTTATTCTTTTTGTTTGTTTTTATGTGTTCTGTCTTTGCGTTGTTCTTTAAATTTGGTCTTTCATATGATGAATTCTTTTTTAAGCCTTTAGATTTTGGAATTTTAGAGATAGTGTTTAACTTTTTCTAAATTGGTTAAAGGGAGTAAACTGTTGATGTTTTCCCTTCTTCTGACTTTATTTAGTGGTATAATTTTCTTCTCTAAACAAAAGTCTAAACTCAATTTAACCAATGGCTTTTCATCTAAGATCTTTTTCTTATCTTGCTACATTAAATTATCTTATGCATAATAGCTAAAATTCTTAGATATCATTCAAGCTTTTGAAATCTTGCCATTGCATTTATCACGTGATTTTGATTTTGTGTTGTGGATTGTTCTTTCTTATGTTAGAGAGAGAGCTCATATTCTTTAATATTTGGAGGATATACTCACAACTAAGTCTTTTTCTTTAAGGATATATTAAAGAGTTTTTAGCTTGCAAGAGTTAAAAAGGAAAGAGGCCAATAAAGCCAAATTGAAAAGAAAGCTATATACACAAAAGTGTATAAAAAATCAAAAGATGCTCAAAGAGCCAATCAAAGTGACAAGAGGCATAAAATGAGCCCACTAAATGCAAGCTATCCTCTCTTTGGTAAAACTCTTAAGACTTAGAAAACTCATTGATTATGTGATACTTTCAAAGACTTGATTTCAATTTCCATGATTGAGAAAAATTACTTTGGTTTACTATTTATGAGATATTTTAGTTGTAAACAAGTCTTGAATAGATATTTTTATCCTATTAGTTATTCTGAGTTAGATTTTTATTTTCCAAAAGAATTTTGTACCCTGAAGGATATCCGATCTAGGGTTAACAGAATCAGATATTCTACCTTCTTCTGATTGAGATTTGTTAAACTTCTTGATCTCTTGGAACTTTAAAAGTTTAACTTTTGAAAAGAATTCTCATATGATAACTCCATAAAACAAAAAAAATTTAGAAAAATTAAAATCCAAAAATATTCGTTGTTTGGTTTTTGTTGTGTTGTTTTTTATTTTTCTGTGTTTTGACTGCTTTTCTTTTGTTTTATTTTTTGAGGGCCCTGATCATCAACATTCTTATCTTGATTTGAATTTTAAGTCACATCGTCCTGGCCGATACTTTTATCGTCCTGGACGATATGATAAATTCTGTTCAAAATCCATCTGCTGGCCTTTTTTTGTGCTTGCTATATCTTATCGTCCTGGATGATCCTATATCGTCCTGGACGATTTGATCTAACTCATGATGATAGTCCTGGCCGATAGTATATTCGTCTGGCCGATGCAATTTATGTGCATCGTCCTGGCCGATACACTAGAATGTCCTGGATGATCCACGTGTCAGCACGTTTAAATCTTTAAATTCAGCCCCGGATGATCCATTATTGAACAATCGGCCAGGCCGATCCACTGTTCGTCCTGGACGATACACGTGGAAGTGATTTAAAACATTTTAACTTCGGCCGATACGTTCAATTATTGTGCATCGTCCGGGATGATACACCTAATCGGCCTGGACGATCTTCTTTTTTAACGGTCGTCCGGACTGACTCCTCAGGCCGATCACCTGTGTCTAATCGTCCTGGCTGATATCTGATCGGCCCGGACGATCGGACCGCCTTTTTGACCAATCGGCTTGTACGTAATTATTGAACCATATCGGCCTGAACGATGCTTCGATCGGCCAGGACGATATGGCCGTTTCTTTAAATTCAGGCCGTTCCAGCCATGTTTTTTCACTCTTCATCCTTTCTCCTCTTGTGATTTTGCTTAGTTCTCTCTATGGCTGGTGAGAAACGCGTCTGACAAACTTCTAGGAGTTCTTCGAGGGCAAGGATTGACCCTTATTTCAGAGAAGCAGAAGATGAAGCCGCCTATCATCATTACAAAGAGTGTGGAATTACTGTCTCCAGAATCATCAATTCTGTCCACATCTCTTATCCGGTAATGAATCTTTTCGCTCACACCTCTCTTTGCTTCATTCTGTCTCTTGCTTTCCCTTTCAATTCTGAGTTTCTTCGAGAGTTTTTTGCAAACCTTTGCATCAACCCTACCTTCACAGCCCTGACCTCCTATGTGAATCGACGCCCAGTCAAAATCACATATCAATATTTTATTGATCTTTTACAGCTATCCACCACCGGTGATAAGCTGCACTTAATCGACTCTGACACTGATCTTGATTGGTCCACGGAAAATCACTTCCTTCGCCAGACTAATATACCTTACCATGTTGGAGAGACTAGCTCTTTAGTCAAAGATGTTAGGACAATCCAATATGTCCTTCGCACCTCCGTCATTCCAAAAGCTGGCGACCTAATCCACATCACCCCTCTACTTTCACTCACTACTTTCTACATCATGGCTCATAGGGAATTTAATAATGCGGACCTAATTTTCCGATACATTGATCACTTAACCACAATCCGTGATCCATGCCACAAAAGGAAACCCAATCTAGCCTTAGGACACATCATAGCCTATGTCCTTAAAACCAAATACCAACTTCAGTATCCTATTCCACCAAACCTCCCAACTCCTTTCTACTCAAACAATTCCTTCAGCACCCTTCACAGTACTCATCTCCACCCTGAGGAACCTCGGGGGGCTAGAGAGGAGGAGGCTCCCACTCCCGCTCCCTTTCCTGACCCTGTTCCTCTCCACCAGCACTCACTGGTTGATCAGTTGATTGAGAGATTTGATCGATGGGAGACCCGTTTTGACTCCTATGTTGCTGCACAGGAGCAGCAACACTCTAAGGACATTGGCCGTTACGAGCATCACCGCGCAGAGGATCTAGCCTGATTTGACAGTTTCCTTACTCACCACCAACAGCAGCATGATCAGGACATCGCCTGGTTCAATGCTCCGTTTACCACGCTTGCCAGTTACTTTCAGCAGCCACCTCCACCACCTCCATCTAATGATCAGGATCCCTCGTTATTTTAGTCTGTACTTTTTATTGTTTGTTTCCTATCTTTTTGTAGTTTGCTTGTTAGTCTTTTGTGATGTTTTTCTGTTGTTTCTGAATCCTCTTTTGTGATGACAAAAGGTGGAGTAAAGAGTGGTAGGAAAAAGCTGTTGTAACTTTGATTTTCTAATGAACCTATTTTTTTTGTTTAATTTTTCCTACTTGTGTTTGCCATCATCAAAAAGGGGGAGATTGTTGCAAATCTATTTTTCATGACTTATATTTTGATGATTGACAAACACTGTTTCTCTTGAACTGCTTGTTGCTTCTAACTTTTCAGGAATCGAAGATCAGACGATCAAGAAGAAGCCAGTTCAAGATTGCGTAGGTTTAGGGTTGAGTCAGTCTGTACTTTTGTTTTTCACTTCTTGAGTCTACTTGTAATGGTCAAGAGACTGATGCTAAGTAACCCTACACACACACACACTTGAGAGACTTAGAATTTCTATTTTTGCTCACATAAGCCAGGCCGATATTCATATCGTCCTGGACGATCAGCTTAAAACAGAAAGTCTAAATAAGGATTCTTAATTAAGGCAGCCGACATTAACAGATCGGACTGTACGATACGTGTATCGGCCAGGATGATAAGCTCAAAACAGAAAGAAGTTGCCGCCATAGACAATTAAGGTATACTGTATTTTTAAATTATCGGCCAGGATGATCATATGATCGGCCTGGACGATATTCATAAATTATGCCATAATTGTTCAGGAAATCAAGGGAGTAATTAAGGATGATTTATATGATCATATCGTCCTGGACGATCGCAGGATCGGCCGGGACGATCCAATCAAAAACCTTAAGTTACTTCAGGACGATAAGTATCGGCCAGCTCGTATCCAAGGCTATTGTCAGGACAATTTTCCTCTGATTTGAACTGATCAGCCAGGACGATCGTGAGATCGGCCTGGATGATCAAGCTAACTTTTAATCATCCTACTTTGCATCCAGGGCGATGCTCTGTCGATCTTCATTGATTTGTACTGATCGGCCAGGCCGATGTTCATATCGGCCTGGATGATATAGTCGGCAATTTGTAATTATTGAGCTCCTTTGAAGCTCTTCTATTTAAGAGCTCTTGTTCAACATTTTAAAAGACTTTTTGCTGCTGCCTTGACCTGAGAAGACCTTGAGGAGAGAAAGAGAAAGAGGGAGAGAGAGAGGATCTTGTGAGGGGGAGCTTGTGAGGGGATTCACAAGGGTTGCTTCAAGGATCGCTCTGCTTGTTCTTCGTCTAGAGTTTCTCGTCTGTGGAAGGGTTGGTAGAGGTAAGGAGTTAGCTTTTGATTGTGGTTCTCTGCTAGCTTCAGGAGGAAGAAAAAGGAGGTAGGTTCTATGTCTTGCCGGATGTGGCAAAAAGGAGGTTCTTGTGAGGGCTTCTCCGCCTAACCGTGGGGCCTAAAGGAGAGTCACGTTTTGTAGTGCAATACTTGGAGGGTGCCTCCAAGGAGTGGACGTAGGTCGAGTTGACCGAACCACTATAAATTTCTGTGTTCTTATTTTTTCTTCCGCACTTTTATATCTGCATCGTTGTTTTTCTGTGGTGATTTTGGTTTGTGGTTTTTATTCTTTGAGAAAAGAAATTTTTTATTATCAATTTCCCCCCCCCCCCCTCTTGGTTAGCTTGGGCCAAATCTATAGGGCTTAACATCCCTAGCGAACTTTCAGTAGAAGCTTATTTAAGCGCTCTCTCCCTCTCTCTCTCTCTCTCTCTCTCTCTCTCTCTCTCTCTCTCTCTCTCTCTCTCTCTCTCTCTCTCTCTCTCTCTCTCTCTCTCTCTCTCTCTCTCTCTCTCTCTCTCTCTCTCTCTCTCTCTCTCAGCTTCTCTATTCGTCTTCGGCTTATTCAATTTTCACCACTCCAGGCGGTCGGCGTCCACCACGTGGAAAGCCGAGTCTGGCACACGGCAAACTATTACGTGAGAAGAACAGAGAAATAAACAAGAAATACAGAGAAAACAGGGATGAACTTCTGCTAACTGAAGCAGAAGTGTCTTGTCTTAATTTGTTCCCATAACGGATTACATCTATTTATACAACTTGTATTAGCTGTCATCTGTACATTACAGCTGTCAAAATAACAAAGTGTGATATGAGACATTCTTGATTTGTATTATTTTCTAACACCCTCTCTCAAGCTGATGTTTTCGGTACAAGAAATTAGCTTGAATGATATCTGATGAAATCGAGCACTAAGTAGAGATTTTGTAAACAAATCAGCAAGTTGGGCTTTGCTTGAGATATGATGAACATGAATTATTTGATCTTTGATGCAGTTTTGAATAAAATGACAATCAACCACATATGCTTTGTACGAGTATGATAAACCGAATTATTTTCTAGTGTTATAGCTGATGTATTGTCACAATATAGAGGTGTGGAAGATTTTTGCTTGCAACCCAGTTCTTGTAATAGTTGTCTCAACCTTATTATCTCGGTGGCAGCAGACACTAAGGTTCTGTATTCTGCTTCTGTTGAAGATCTAGCTACAGTTTGTTGTTTCTTTACACTCCAGGAAATAAGAGAATTTCCAAGAAAATTGCAGAAGCCTGTAGTTGACTTCCAATCCAACTGATCTCCTGCCCAATCTGAATCTACATAGGAATGTAGTTTGAGTGAATCACCAGAGATAGGTAATCCATAGTGAGATGTACCTTTAACCGAAGTATTATCTTTAAAGCTTCAAAATGACTTTCTAATGGATGATGCATATATTGACTTACTTTGCTCACTGAATATGAAATATATGATCTTGTTAAAGTCAAGTATTGAAGAGCACGAACTAATTGACGATACAGTAGCTGATTTGTGCAGGGCCTATCTTCGGTCTTGATAACTGGTGGTTTTAATTGAGTCAGAGTAGCCACCGATTTAAAATTTAACATACCAGCTCGATCTAGGATCATTTGGACATAACGATATTGATTTAGGATCACACCTGATGAAGTGTATTCGGTGGTAATGCCAAGAAACTGAGATAATGAGCCCAGGTTTCTCATCTTAAATTTGTTGTGTAGGTAGTCGAGCGTTGTCTGTAAGATTTTCTTGTTATTTCCTGTTAGCATGATATCATCTACGTAGATCAAGAAGTATATTTGAGCATTGTTTTGATTGTAGATCAACAACGACGGATAGGAATTGCTTGTTTTGAAACCAAGTGTATGTAAAGCTCATGATAGTGTTTCAAACCATTGATGAGGGGATTGTTTCAATCCGTAGAGAGCCTTCTTGAGCTTACATACATAATTTGGATGAACAGTGTCTGAAAATCCCAGCGGCTGTTTCATGTACACCGTATCCGTGAGCTTGCCGTGCAAAAATGCATTTGATACATCCAATTGATGTATATACCATTTGTAGTGAAGGGATAGAACAATAAGAACTCTCACTGTTGGTGTTTTTGCTACGGGACTAAATGTCTCATGATAATTTAGTCTATATTCTTGCTTGTAACCCAAAGCTACCAGTCGAGCTTTATGTCTTGCTATGGTCCCATCTGAATTATATTTTGTATGGAATGTTCACTTACATCCGAGTAGATTTTGTGTTGGAGAAGGTGGGACTAGATCCCATGTACCTTGGAATTGAAGAGCTTGGAACTCTTTTGACATGGCTTCCTGCCATTATTTTTGCTTGCAAGCTTGATTATACGAGGTGTGATCTTTATGAGTGTTTTGATGAGTTAGATTAAAAGTTTGTTTTGGTTTAAGATGATCTGTTTGGCAACGGGTTTTCATGGGATGTGTTTAATGTTGTTCGGGTTTGTTTATGATTGATTCGGTTTGTATAGTAGCAGGAATTGTGTTGTGTGAGTTGAGAATTGGCAAGTTTGATGTGGAAATGGGTGCTGACAGTTGAGAATTATCATGTGATGTTGAGTATAGTGGAGATGATTGCAGCTGAGATGAATTTTATAGAGTTACAGAACTTTGAGGTGATCTTGTATGAGGAGTTTTGGACATTGCATTTGCTGGTACAAGGAGCAGTGGAGATATGTTGTTAGAAGAATTTGAGAATTGTGGTGAAGATGTATATGTTCGGTAAGGGAACTCACTTTCATTGAATACAACATGTCTTGATATGTAGATTTTATGAGTAGTTGGATCAAATCAGTGATAGCCTTTTTGGGAACCGGCATATCCAATGAAGACACATGTATATGTTCGGTAAGGGAACTCACTTTCGCTGCCAAAAATAAATGAAAATGAGAATATTAGATGATTGGGTATTAAGTGCGGACGTTGGATTGACGCTATGGATAAGAAATAAAAAATTTAGTTTAAATCCCGCTAGATATAAGAAATTATATTTAAAAAAATCATGAAATATTTAAGATATGCGTGTAGGACAATTTGTATTTAATATTTTTTAATCAGAAACATTTTCGGCGTGTCCGACACGTGTTGGAGGAGTGTTGGATGAGTGTCGTGTCGTATACGGTGTCGGACACTGCACGCCTCTGTGAGGAGAAGTGTCGGTGCATCAAAAAATAAATTTAAAATAATCTATAAAAATAAATAAAATATTATGTTTTTTAACGATGATAATAAATTACTGGAATAAAGCCAATCATGATGATAATTTCTAATTGAGCGTAGTTTTTTATTTATATATTTGACGTTTTCAAAGCCTGAAAAGAACTTTTTTGATGTTAAAAAATTGAGCATTCAAAAGCTATATTAAGTTGAATATATCGCTTTCTTTAGCTAATTTATTCTCTGAAAAACTTTCTCAGATCTTCATCCAACTTAGGAAAAGAAGAAAGAGATGCATATAAATATGAAGGAAAATATTCAAAATTTTAATACATTTGCACTATGATGTAATAAGTGAAAATATCCAACTTACATATGAAGGAAAAAAAAAAGGTTTTATTTATAGTGCAAAAAAATAAAAGGGGTCAGGATATTATGCCTCAAATTTTTTATGATATTCGTTCTATCCATTACATATGAAGATCTAATTTATTATTCTGTAATACTTTTTCATCAAATATCTTCATAATTTTTTAATTTATCTATCGATTAAAATAACATAATTTCATTACATTCGCAGGTTGTTTCCTTGATTTCTTTTGTAGCCTCTTTCATTCACATATGTTATTCTGTCATGCTTATATTTATGAATTTCTAATAGTTTACTTGTGTTGTGTAATAATTTAATTATATATATTTTTTATATTCTTATTAACTCTCTTAAATTATAATTATAAATATCTAATTGTTTAATTATATTGTCTAATAATTTAATTATATCAGTAATGCAAAATTATTTTGTTTTTATCATGAATATGCTTTTAAAAATATGTAATAAATTTATTTACAATATTTTCAAATTTATTATCTTTTGAAATAATATAGCATCATATCCAATTAAATACACGTATATTAAAATAAACTCAATCCAAATATAAAATTAATTTTCAGGCATTTCCAAAAACGTCAAGCAAATCCTCAAACTCATCCAACAACTCAATGATTCAAAACAAGAGAGGCATCAGTTATACAACCAACCGCCTCTCCAGCATTTTCAACTTCCTTGAAGACATCCTCTCACCCCGCAGTACAAAATCACATCTTTACGAACAAAAACAGAAGCTCCACCGTGAGCTCTCATTAAGTTTAACTACCTGCAAAAGCCTCGAAAAGATATGAATACACTTTTGTGTCTACCTCTTTGCTACCCTACATTCTCAATCTTTCCTACACACACGAGACTTGGACTACCTTGGAGCTCCGACTTCAGTCGACAAATCGTGCCAGACTACTGCAACTCAAAAATGAGCTACACCAACTACAACTTGGTGACAAATCTATGTTTCAATATCTTTCAGAAATTAAGTCCAAAGCCAGCTTATACATAAGGTAAAGTGCATATCAGATCGCCTTATCAATTGTGATATGAATTTGTTTTTCCAGGCTTATAGGGTTTCAAAAGGTATTTATTTGGTGATCTTGCAGTAAAAAATCCATGGAGGTGGATGTCCCTCGATCTTCGACGGACAAACTGGATATGAGGGATGAAATTTCAGAATCATCGATGGATCTTGTGGAGGAAAAGCTCACGAAGGGAAAAACTGTTCAAGAAAAGTCATGGACGAGGATGAGGCATAGAGAAGATGATCAAGAGGTATGTTGGTGAATAATGAGAATATCGGCAATGTCTCTAAAGTTTTCCAACAATTTGTTAGAAATGGTAAATCGGTTGAATTGAGTTATGTAAAAAAACTCCAGTTGCCTTGAATAAGATTGAATCACATAAGGTTAGCCATGATCGAGAAGCTTCTTCTTCGAGAATGAATATTTTAAAATTACTAAATGACAAGAGGGGGGGGGGGGGGGGGGGGGGGTGAATTATGAAAATCTTTTCCTTAATAAAAATAACCATAAACAAGAGTTCTAATTTTTTTTGTTATTTTTGAAATACTACAACAAAATTGTAAACAATTTTTTCTTCCACAAGTTTCACCATGCAATAGTTATGAAAATTAAATGCAAGTAAAAAGTAAACGACGATAAGGAAAAAACACACCAAGAATTTTTATAGTGGTTCGGTCAAAGTATGACCTACGTCCACTCCCCGGAGTCCTCTGCTCCGGGATTTTCACTATCAAAATAGTTCTCTTTTTGCCCCCCTCGGCAAGGCGGAGAAGCCTTTACAAACCTCCCTTTCACCAACCCGGCGTGGCGGAGTGCCAAACTCTGTTTTCGCCCTCCTGGCGACGGCAGAGAACCTTCTCATTTTTCTCCCTCCTGGAGAAGGCAGAGAACCTCGAGGTAACGGATGTAGAAAAGCCTTTCCCTTGGAGATCCTCCCTCAAATCCTTCTAGGGACACAGGAGGAGCAAGATGCAGCAAGCTTGGAGCAACCGTGTGATCTCCCTCACATCTCTTCTCCCTCACAACGCTCACCTCCTCCTTCCTCTCTCAACCCTCAAGAATTTCTCTAGAGCTCTCTCCCTTGGAATCCCTCACTAACCACGTTCACCCCCTCTGTGATTCTTACTCAAAAAGGACTTGATTGACATCTAAAACGGGCTCCAAAAACCTCTGATTTCAAAAGTAGCCGTTATTGTTCGTACAGTACGATGAAACATCGTACAGAACGATATGTACACATAGACATCGTCCTGGTACGAAGATGTACGAACAGTTCAAAAACAATTCATACTGTACCATATAATATCGTACGGTACGATCCACAAAACACAATTCGTACAGGACGATAGTCTGGACAATCAGATGTCGTCTCTGTTCATCGTATGGTACGATCCAGTTCGTACAATACGATGTTCAAAAATTAATTAGGCCTGGATTACATGCACTAATTACGGGTTAATTTAAGTAAGCATAAAAAATAGATCGTATAGTACGAACACGTTCGTACAGTACGAGCGGCGCAAAATCACTTACTCAAATTAAACTACGGCTAGGGTTTTGGATCTGAACATATCGTACAGTACGAAAATATTCGTACAGTACGATCTATTCACAGAATCGTCCACATGGCTCTGATCGTACTGTACAAAATAACATCGTACAGTACGATCTACAGAGAAGAATTTCTATGATAATTTTCATTTAAAAACAAACTCTCCCCCTGTGTGTGTGCATGGTTGCTCTTAATCTTATACATTTTGTGGTCAGAGTCAATAAAATAAAATAAAATAAATAAAAAAATATAATGTTTGACTCATACTCCTAATCTACCCTTTCTTTAGTCTTCCTTTCATCCTGAGTCACTTGTGATCTTCCTGAAATGTTAGTACTCAAGGACAATAGCAGATAAAATAGTATTCAATGAAAGGTTTTTCCAAAACACTCATCATTTGGCATCATCAAAATCTCAAACTCGGGGTCATGGGTTGCAACAATCTCCCCCTTTTTGATGATGTCAAATAATTTGTTGCAAGTGAGTACGAAAAGTATTTCTTTTGTTTTTTTTATTTTTTTTTAAAGTAAACATAAGAAAAAAAATGATGCCAAAAGCAAGTGCAAAACAAAAAAGGAATGCATTTAGATAACAAGCACAACAATGTACAACAAACTTCTCCCCCTTTTAACAGCACAAAAAGGAGGAGCAACTAAAAGCAAAAAGCAAAAGAAGAAAACAAAAAAAAAAACTACAATGCAAACATAAACAAACTAAGCAGACGGGTCCTGATCTGGTGGTGGTGGAGGTGGATTTGGTTGAAAATATTGAAATAGAGCATCGAAGCGGTGATCAATTGTAGTGAAACGTTCTCTAAACCACTGCATATAAGTATCGTGTTGGTGATGTTGTTCTTGAATATGCATGTCGAGACGAGTCTGCAGCTAGTCGAAGCGGGCGACTAAATCATCATTAGGGTGTGCTGGTGCTGGTGCAGGTGCTCGGGGTGCAGCATGGCGTCGTGGTCGAGCTGGAGCTGCGGCTGGGGCATCTTCTCCTTCTTCGTCATCAAAGACTGGATCTTCAGGATCATGTCCCCGATGAAAGAGAATACGGAAGGAAGCATCCGTATAAAAAATAAGAAGAATGTCGGGTTCACCAGGGTAGGATAATTGATATTTATTATGGAGGATATATCTGATTAGGTGACCAAGAGCTAGATTCTGTTTCCGTCGGGTGGTAGGTAGACGAACAAAAGTCATGTGGCGAATGTAGTTGCTAATTAAATCGACCTCATCAAACTTAATGTTGGACATAATAAGATAGGTAGCAACGGACAAGGTAGGGGTCAGATTGATACGGTCGCCACCTTTGGGTATGATTGAGGTTTGAAGAACATGTTGAATTATACGTGCATTTCGAGTTAAGGATTGAACAAGAGGTTGGTGTTGATGAAAAGCAGTATTCCTAAGGACGCTATTTACATCGCTCCAATCAAATTCATCAGTAAGAAACGAGCGAACCATAGGTCCTTCAGTGGATAGCCCAATATATTGGGCGATATCGGCTCTAGTGATCTCAACGGTGCGGTCACAAACAAAGGAGTGAAAAGTAGTGTTGTCGACGGTGTAGGTGAGGTTGGCGAGAAATTCAAAAAGAAGTTCAGAATTATATGGAAACGCCAGGGTGAGTAAGAATTGGAAGGTGGTGGAAGCAAAGAGGCTCATTACCTCAAAATTGAGAGCAGCCTGATTAAGCATTTTTGAAGGGAAAATTTTGCAGGCTCTATATCGATGGTAGGCTTCCTCATTTTTAGTATTCAGAAAACGATCAGGTTGGCGACTCGACGAGGACGAGCTTCCAGCAGTCATCCGACCTCGCTTAGACATTTCAATAGGGCACAAAAACGAGTGAAGAAGTGAGTGAGGAGAGGTTTCAGTGAAAAGAACGGCCTAGGTAAGGGTACTTATAGGAAATTTCGGACATCGTACAGTACGATCTGGAATCGTACAGTACGATAGGCAATCAATGTTCTGACCGTTCATTTCGGGAAAAGGCAGTCAAATTATACAGTATGATATATATCGTATAGTACGATCAGACGAATTTCGATCGTCCCGAGGCCTCAATACGACTTTTGACCAAAAGTTTTGTACTGTACGAACAGGTGTATCGTACCGTACGATACATAATAAATATCGTACCGAACAGCTTTAACTCACATTTATTCCGTGTGCTGATGTGGATCGTACCATACGATATGGTGGTATCGTACAGTACGATACTCAATAATGTCGTACCAACCGGGTTTAATTCGTCCCAATCCGTTGCTGGCGTGGATCGTATTGTTCGAAAATAGATATCATACAATACGGTAGGCAATTATGCGGGATGAATATCATACAGTACGATCGCGATCGTACCGTACGAACAACATAGCCGAAATCAGCTTGTTTGTGGACAGTGAGATATATCGTACAGTACGATGTAGGTCGTACAGTACGATGAACAGTGAACGCAGAGTTTTGGTGAGGTGAGTGTGTGATGATCAGGAGCAGCCAAACAAAAAAAACACAAATTTTTATATTTTTTTTAATTTTTTTTTATTTTAATTTTTTTTTATGCTGTTATATCTATGACACCTAATCTTGTCCTCATGGTGCTAAAGGTGTCGAAAGCTAAAGGTTTTGTGAATATGTCTGTCAATTGATCTCCTGTAGTGATGTGATGTAGTTCTATATCTCCCTTAGCGACGTGATCTCTAATGAAATGATGTCTAATGTCTATGTGTTTCGTTCTAGAGTGTTGAATTGGATTCTTAGATATACAAATTGCACTTGTGTTGTCACACATGATCGAGATGGTTCCAACAGGTAGTCCAAGATCAAGAATTTGTTATTTCAACCATAGCACTTGTGCAATACAACTTCCTACTGCAATATATTTTGCCTTGGCTGTGGAAAGTGCTACTGAGTTTTGCTTCCTACTGGACCAAAAAACTAATGATTGTCCGATGAATTGGCAGGTACCAGAGGTGCTCTTTCTATCTATCCTACATCCTGCAAAGTTAGAATCTGAGTACCCTAGGATTTCAAAGGAAGTGCTATGTCTGGGATACCAAATTCCTAAGTTTAGGGTGCCTAGTAGATATCAAAGAATTCTTTTGACAACAGTTAAGTGAGACTCTTTAGGATCGGCTTGGAAACGGGCACAAAGGCACACACTAAACATTATGTCTTATCTACTGGCAGTCAGGTAAAGAAGGGATCCAATCATTCCTCTATATTTTTTCTGATCTACTGATTTTCCACTAGGATCCTTATCTAATTGGATTGTCGAACTCATTGGGGTGTTCATGGGTTTTGCACTATCCATTTCATATTTCTTTAAAATATCCTTAATATACTTTGATTTGCTAAGGAAAGTTCCATTATCCATTTGTTTTATACTAAAGCCAAGAAAGTAATTAAGTTCTCCCATCATGCTCATTTCAAACTCATTACTCATTATTTTTGAAAATTTATCGCATAAGTTTTTATCCGAAGATCCAAACAAGATGTCGTCCACATATATTTGAACAATGAGAATTTCTTCTTTGACATTTTGTAAAAAGAGTGTAGTATCTACACTACCCTTTTTAAATCCTCTATCCAAAAGAAATGAGCTAAGTCTTTCGTACCATGCTCTAGGTGCTTGCTTTAATCCATATAGTGCCTTCTTTAATTTAAATACATTGTTTGGAAATTGTGAACTTTCAAATCCGGGGGGTTGCTCAACGTAGACATCTTCCTTAATTACCCCGTTCAGAAATGCACTCTTTACATCCATTTGATATAACTTAAAGTTTTTGAAGCAAGCAAAAGCTAAGAGCACTCTTATGGCTTCTAGTCTAGCAACCGAGGCAAAGGTTTCTTCAAAGTCTATCCCCTCAATTTGGTTGTACCCTTTAGCTACTAGCCTTGCTTTATTCCTTATTATTGTTCCTGAATCATTCACCTTATTCTTGAATACCCATTTTATTCCAACAACACTGTGTTCTTTAGGTCTCTTGACTAAGTTCCAAACGTCATTTCTGGTGAATTGGTTCAGCTCTTCTTGCATTGCTAGAATCCAAAATTCATCTCCTAAGGCTTGATCTATACTTGTGGGTTCTATCATAGAGATGAATGCTGAGTGACTAACCTCCTTCCTAAGTCCATGCCTAGTTCTTACACCTTCTGAAGGGTCTCCTAAAATTAACTCTTTAGGATGACTAGAAGAATATCTTCATTCTCTAGGAAAGGCTTCCTGAGGTTCGACCCTTTCTCCTAAGGTCATCGTCTCTACTCCTTGAATTGCCTCTATTTCATCATCTTCAATTTTAGATTCTGAGGGCTTATCTGATTCATCAAATACCACATGGGTGGATTCTTCTACTACAAGGGTTCTCTTATTAAAAATTCTATAGGCCTTACCTACAGAAGAATAACCTAAGAAGACACCCTCATCAGACTTGGGATCAAATTTTCCTAAAGGATGTTTACCATTATTTAAGATGAAGCACTTACACCCAAAGACATGTAAATGTGAAAGATTTGGTGTCCTACCCTTAAGGAGTTCATATGGAGTTTTATTTAGCTTCGATCTTATGTTTACTCTGTTCAAAACATAACAGGCTGGGTTGATTGCTTCTGCCCAAAAATATCTAGGAAGTGTATACTCCGCTAACATTGCCCTAGCAGCTTCTACCAAAGTTCTATTCTTCTTTTCTGCTATGCCATTCTGTTGGGGTGTTCTAGGAGCTGAGAAATTGTGTTCTATTCCTATCTCTTGACAGAATGACTCAAACCTATCATTTTGGAACTCTCCACCATGATCGCTATGAATTGTTGATATTTCACAACCTAATTTTCATTGAATCCATGTGGAGAATACTTTAAATTCCTCAAAAGACTCATTTTTGTGTGCTAAGAATCTTACCCAAGTAAATCTAATGAAGTCATCTACAATCACAAATCCATAATTCTTTCCACCTAGACTGGCTGTACTAACGGGTCCAAATAAGTCAATGTGTAGAATTTCTAGTGGCCTAGAGGTGATCACATCTCTAATTAAGTGAAAGGATGATTTGACTTATTTTCCTAGTTGACAAGCATCACATAAGTGATCCTTGGTAAAGTCTAACTTAGGTACACCTCTAACTAGGTTTTTCTGAGTGATGTTTCTAAGAGTTTTCATACTAGCATGGCATAGTCTCCTATGCCATAGCCACGAGTCATCAACTATTGTTTTCAAGCAAAATGATTTTGAGCTATCAACGCAATCAAGGTCTAACATGTAAACATTGTTCATTCGTTTTCCTTCTAAAATTATTTCATCAAATAAACTAATCAGGCATCTATCAGTAAAAAACTTAACATCAAAACCTTTGTCACACAGTTGACTAATGCTAAGTATGTTATGCTTTAAACCATTAACTAATAAAACATTTTCAATTAAAAAATTTTTAGCATTACCAACGATACCTGAGCCTATCACCTTCCTGGTAGTGTTGTCTCCCAACGTTACTTTGCCTCCAGTTTTGGTCTCCAATAGGATGAACTTCTTCATATCTCCAGTCATGTGTCGTGAGCAGCCACTATCCAGGTACCACATGCTCTCACTAGGTCTTTTGTGAGAGTATCCCTACAATTTCATTCAAAGATTAGATTTGGGAACCCAAGTGAGTTTGAGTTCCTCCTTATGCTTGCATGAATGAGATGTATGCATGCTATACTGTGATTGATGCAGTTTAGGTCTCTATACTAAGTGTGTCCTACAGTGAATTGTGCATGTGCGGGCTATGTGACCTAGCATGCCACAAGAGAAACACCTAACACCAGGAAATGGGTTTACTAATCTATGTGGGTGGTGGTGCCTTTTTCTAAAGTTTTGTGATGCATGCTATGTTGGGGGTTTGCGAGGATGGCCTGTGAGTGATGCAATTTCATTTTATAGTTCAAAGTTTTATTTTGAGCTGTCAATCCATCAACTTCTATTAATAGCAAGTGCTCACTATGATCTACTTCTAATGCAAGTATCGTTAGTTTTTCAAACTCTACATCTAGTTCAATATGTGATGTTTTCAAGGATTCATGCGCTTCAATTAGTTCAATATGCTTCTTATTTAATGCATCATACTCATCAAGAAGCAACATGTGATCTTTATCTAAATCAGAATTTTCTTTAACTAAGTTAGCATGCTCAATTTGTAATGAACTAAATTCAATATTAAGTTTAGCATGCATTTTTTTCAGTTTCCTATACGAGTCATGAATATTCTCAGAAATAAGCAGTAATTCATCATATGAAAGTTGACATATCTCGTCTTGATCTGATTGATCAAGGTTATCGTTAGCCATAAGACACAAATTAGTTACCTCCTCCTCTGCTTCTTCCTCTGATGATTCTGAGGCAGAGTCGGCCCAAAAAGCTTTCTGTGTCCTCATATTTCTTTTCTTGTATTTGGCTTTCTCATCACCTTTCTCCTTAGTTGGTTGGCTCTTCAGATTAGGGCAATCGGCTCGAAGGTGACCTGGCTTCCTGCATTCAAAACAGATTGTATCAGATGAAACCTTATTGGACCTTGAGCTCTTACCTTTATTCTAGCTGTTCTGATGACGCTTCTGTTTTCTCTTTAGGAAATTTTTGAACTGTCATGTCATCAGTGCTATCTCATCGTCTTCCTCCCCTGCAGAGCTTTCACTTTCTGAGTTGCTAGCTTTTAATGCCACCGTCCGCTCCTTTTTCTTTTCACCTGCATCACTTTGCCTTTGGCTCACTCCTTGCTCGTATGCAATGAGTGACCCAAGGAGGTTATCAATAGAATAAACATTAAGATCTTTAGACTCAGTGATAGCAGTTATCTTAGCATCATAGGAACTAGGTAGGCATCTAAGAATTTTATTCACTTTCTCAGAATTTGAAATTTTCCTACCTAATGCATGCAAGGATGTCATAATTTGGGTGAACCTAGTGTACATGTCAGAAATTGTTTCGCTAGGTTTCATACGGAATAATTCATAATCATGCAGTAGAATGTTAAGCCTATACTGTTTTACTTCGTTTGTTCCTTCGTATGTAATGCACAGTCTATCTCAAATCTCCTTACCAGAAACACAAGTAGATACTCTCATATAGTCCACAGATTTCAATGCACAAAAAAAGCAGTTTAAGCACTTAGCATTCAGTTGGGCTAACTCCCTATCCTCATTGCTCCATTCAATAAAAGGTACAGGAGTTTTCGAACCATTAACAATCTTAAACGGTGCAACATATCCATCATTTACTAACATCCACATGCGGTAATCTATAGATTGCAAAAATATAGATATTTTAATTTTCCAGAAATCAAACGGAATGTTATCAAAAAGTGGTGGACGAGTTATTGAATAACCCTCCGCAGTGTTACGATTACCAAAGTTCGACATGATCATTTTTTCAAGGTTTTCTAAAACACTATTTTTGAAAAACAAGCTCTGATATCAATTGAAATTACTAAATGACAAGAGGGGGGGGGGGGTGAATTGTGAAAATCTTTTCCTTAATAAAAATAACCCTAAACAAGAGTTCTAATTTTTTTTGTTATTTTTGAAATACTACAACAAAATTTTAAACAATTTTTCCTTCCATAAGTTTCACCATGCAATAGTTATGAAAATTAAATGCGAGTAAAAAGTAAACGACGATAAGGAAAAAACACACCAAGAAATTTTATAGTGGTTCGGCCAAAATATGACCTACGTCCACTCCCCGGAGTCCTCCGCTCCGGGATTTTCACTATCAAAATAGTTCTCCTTTTGCCCCCCTCAGCAAGGCGGAGAAGCCTTTACAAACCTCCCTTTCACCAACCCGGCGTGGCGGAGTGCCAAACTCTATTTTCGCCCTCCTGGCGACGGCAGAGAACCTTCTCGTTTTTCTCCATCCTGGAGAAGGCAGAGAACCTCGAGGTAACGGATGTAGACGAGCCTTTCCCTTGGATATCCTCCATCAAATCTTTCTAGGGCCACAAGAGGAGCAAGATGCAGCAAGCTTGGAGCAACCGTGTGATCTCCCTCACACCTCTTCTCCCTCACAGCACTCACCTCCTCCTTCCTCTCTCAACCCTCAAGAATTTCTCTAGAGCTCTCTCCCTTGGAATCCCTCACTAACTACGTTCACCCCCTCTGTGATTCTTACTCAAAAAGGACTTGATTGACATCTAAAACGGGCTCCAAAAACTACTGATTTCAAAAGTAGCCGTTACTGTTCGTACAGTACGATGAAACATCGTACAGTATGATATGTACACATAGACGTCATCCTGGTACGAAGATGTACGAATAGTTCAAAAACAATTTGTACTGTACGATATAATATCGTACGGTACGATCCACAAAACACTATTCATACAGGACGATAGTCTGGACGATCAGATGTCGTCTCTGTTCATCGTATGGTACGATCCAGTTCGTACAATACGATGTTCAAAAATTAATTAGGCCTGGATTACATACACTAATTACGAGTTAATTTAAGTAAGTATTAAAAATAGATCGTACAGTACGAACACGTTCGTACAGTACGAGCGGTGCAAAATCACTTACTCAAATTAAACTACGGCTAGGGTTTTGGATCTGAACATATCGTACAGTACGAAAATATTTGTACAGTTCGATCTATTCACATAATCGTCCACATGGCTCTGATCGTACGGTACGAAATAACATCGTACAGTACGATCTACATAGAAGAATTTCTATCACAATTTTCATTTAAAAACAAACTCTCCCCCTCTGTGTGTGCATGGTTGCTCTTACTCTTATGCATTTTGTGGCCAGACTCAATAAAATAAATAGAAAAATACAATGTTTGACTCATACTCCTAATCTACCCTTTCTTTAGTCTTCCTTTCGTCCTGAGTCACTTGTGATCTTCCTGAAATGTTAGTACTCAAGGACAATAGCAGATAAAATAGTATTCAATGAAAGGTTGTTCCAAAACACTCATTATTTGGCATCATCAAAATCTCAAACTCGGGGTCATAGGTTGCAACATATTTTTGTTCAAAGATTTGGAAATCCAAATGCTAAGGGCAAAAGCGAAATTACTAAGAATCCACGGATTTCTAAAAGCAATAATGATGTTCCAAAATCTTACAAAAAGGCGATACAACCAGAAGTGGACTCAGAAAAGATTAAGGAGGCAAGTGCAAATCAGATTGTTGATCAATTGACTGAGAAGATTAATGGTAAGCCAACGTATGGTAATGTATGGAACAGAAAACCATACATCAAATTAAATTTTAGTGAAGAAGAAATAATTTTAACTGAAGATGGGAAGGCTGTTCAGTTAAACAGAGAAGCTGAACAAAAAAAATGCTAATCTTCTTTGGAAGTCTCTGGTTTGCAAGGTGTTCGGTAAAGACATAATACCTCAGGTTGTGTCATGGGAACTTAGAAGACAATGGGCTCAGTTTGATAGTTTCCATTTCACCACTTTGGGAATGGGGTGGTTTCTGTGTTCATTTAAAATGATCAAAGCCATGGAAGGAGTCCTGACGGAAGGGCCATGGTACGTAAATGAACACATCATTGGAATGGAACGATGGTCACCGGAATTCTCACCGTCTACTATGGAAGGGCTTACATTGCCCACATGAATACGAATGCCTCATCTGCTGTTGCAGTGCTGGGATGAAAACAATATAGCAAGAATCGCCTCAAGAGTGGGGACACCATTAATGATAGATGGCAACATGTTCAATTAGGGGAGAAGAGAATTCTCCAAGGTCTGCGTCCGAATAAAGTTTGAATTTTAAAGAATTTCAAATTTTTGTTTTGACTGTGGTAAAATCAAACACGTTAGAGAAGATTGTGACAAAGCAGAATCTGTTGAGAACAGGAACTCTGCTAAGGAGATATCCTAGGATTCAACGCAATTAAAAACAAAAGAAGAAAGCAAGACCTATGGCCCTTGGGTGTTGGTGAACAACAAGAGAAAGAAGAAAAATACAGTATACAATAAGGAGATGGTCAGAAAAATAATTGCTAAGAAGGTTCATAACAACAACAGTTGGAAGCCAGTAGAGATGGAAATTACATAACAAAAAAGAAATAACCTGACTGAAACATACCCAGCACCTCAGACTCAGGAAAATCTCCTAATTGAAGAAGGTGAGATCATCAGTGAAAATGTGGATGCTTTTGATTCTATAAGTAACAAGTTTGAGAATCAAGATCATTATAACAAGGATTGAAAGAAGACAAATTTTTCAATGATAATAAATGAAAATAGAGCAGACCAGGAGGTGGCTCCTACAAGTAATCCCTTTGAAATTCTGGAAGAAATTGATGAAGTGCAACCAATGAATTTACTGAATGGAAAAGGAAGAGATACAAGCTGAGAACAATAGGGAGGTTTTAGAAATAAAATACCCAACATTCAAAGAGCAAGTCGAAAACAGCATGGTGACCTCCAAGGTGTCTAGCGGCAAAACCAAACTTGCTAAGGAAATGAAAATGCTTGGACCCATTAAAGGGAAACATAGAACGAGGAAAGGTGAAGGAGGAACTGACAAGGTGGGGGCCTTAAACCCAAAACCTAGTTAAATGTCTTCAATTTTAGTATGGAATTATAGGGGAGGAAAAAAGAAAGCTACCTCCCACTACTTAAGAAACATGATTTTAGAAAATGATCTTTTTTTCATTGGTTTGTTAGAAACAAAAAAATGGAAAATTTGGGATGTGATGATGTCAGGAAAATGGTGGGGAATGATTGGGACTTCCACCATGAAGCTGCGTCAGGAACTTCAGGAGGAATCCTAGTTCTATGGAAACATAGAATAGCATCGTTCAAGGTGACTGTTTCATCCAAACAATGTATTATTGGTGAGCTTATTACTCCAAAAGGTAATATAGTCAAAGTGTGCATTGTGTAAGGCAAAAAAAACCTATATGGAAGAAGAAAACTGTGGAAAATGATAGAACAAAATATGAACTGTGAAGAGCCGTGTATTGTTGGAGGTGATTTCAACTGCCTAGTGAACAGCAGTGAGAAGCTTGGAGTGAAGAATTTTGTGTTCTCTCAAGGCCCACAAGAAATGAAGGAATTTATGACTAATAATGATTACCATGACATTGGGTTTAATGGTCACAACTACACGTGTTGTAACAACAAATATGGTCTTGCAAGAATTTGGGAAAGGTTAGATAGAATTTGGTTAAATTCTAAAGCAATTATGGAATTTTTAAATGCAGTTATTAAGCATCTTCCAAGAATTTGTTCGGACCATTGTCCTGTTCTCCTCCAGATTATTAATAAAGAAAGACATAACAATAGAGAGATCAGATTTGAAAACATATGGTGCTCGTATGAGGCAGCTAAATGCATCATAACCAAAGCTTGGAGAAAAAATGACTTTGGTAATGCAAATGAAATTTTACAAAGGAAGATCAAAAGATCTCTTAAAAACCTGTTCTTTGGGAGTAAAAACAAGTTAAAAGAGCTGAATTTGAGGAATCAGGTGCTTAAGCAAGATATTCTGGAGCTACAAAACAGAGAAGCTGCTGAAGGAGGATTGAGCCAGGGAAATCTTATTCTCCAGAGAAGCAAAGTTGATGAATTTAATTCAAATTTGGCTAGAATCACTATGAGGTGGAGACAAAGATCCAAATGCCAGTGGATGGAAGATGGCAAAAGAACACTAGATATCATCACACTTATGCTACTGCCAAGAAGAGAAGCAATCAAGTTCTGCAAATTGCTCGGGAGGATGGAACATTGGTTTCAAACCAAGAAGATATCCATAAAATTATGGAAAATGTTTTCTCTAACAAGTGGTGCAAGCGTAGCTGTGACTTGAAGAATTGGCCAATATTCAAAAGCTCTGAATGCATTCAAGATGACTTCAGGAAAATTATGGAAGCCGATTTCACTAAAGAAGAGTTGAAAGCAACTCTTAATAATATGGGAAACAATAAATCACCAGGAGCTGACGTTGCTAATGCCTATTTTTTCAAAAATTATTGGAACATTGTGGAAGGAGCGACATGGAATGCTATTGATGAATTTTTTTAAACAGGTGAAATGCCGGAGCAATGGAAGGAAACTGTGGTTGTTCTGATCCCGAAAATTCAGAATGCTAAAGATTGTTCCAAGTTCAGGCCAATTTGCCTATGTCAAATGATCTATAAATTGGCAGCAGGTATGATTCTAAATAGATTCAGGAATTGCCACCCGAAAGTCATTTCTGAATACCAAGGAGCATTTGTGTCGGGCAGGAGTATTTCGGATAATTTCCTGATTGCACAGGAGATTATCTGTAAGATGAAATCATCTGTTGCTAAGCCTGGTTATTTTCTTCAGAAGCTCGATATGGAGCATGCATACGATTGTATGTGTTGGGAAATTCTAAAGCAAGTTTTGAAGCTAATTGATTTTCCAAAGAGATTATCAAATTTGATTCTGCAGTGTGTTTCGAATCCAAAATTCTCTATAGTGATTAATGGTAGAAGAACTAAGTGGATCAATGCTCAATGCGATTTCAGGCAGGGTTGTCCTCTGTCCCCAAGCTTGTTCATTTTATGCTCTGATCTTCTATCTAAAGATCTCAATGAATATAAGGAGCAATTGGGGATGAGACTAGCAACGAATGCAGATAAGATAACACATTTAATGTTTGTAGATGATGTTCTAGTGACAGCTGAAGCATACAGTAAAAATGTGAGAACGTTGAAAATTTTCAAAAGCTATTGCAGCTAGACGGGCCAAGCTATCAATTCTCTGAAGTCTATGGTTTTATATGGCAGGAAAATCTCAAAAAATAGAAGAAGCAAGCTGAATAAAATTATGGGATATAAAGAAGTCAAAGAAGTCTACTACTTGGGTATTAAACTGGCTTTATGAGGAATGAAGGCGGAAGACTATAGCAACACCATTGAGAAAGCGATGAGTAGACTAAATTCTTGGGGAGCTAGGTGGTTATCACTGGCTGGTAGAATTTTACTTATCAAAACAGCCTACTCGAACATGATTTCCTACCAGGTAGCTCACTCTCTCATTCCTAAAAGCATTTTGAGGAAAATTGACAAATTATGTAGGATTTTTTATGGCACAAAGAAAATGGCAAACAAGGTTTGCACTATATTGCTTGGGACACTCTTTGTCTACCTACCAGCTTGGGGGTTTTGGCATCCATGGAGCAGTGGGAAGATAGGGTCCATTAAGAGCGAGAATTGCGTGGATGTTTTTACATAACAATAATTCTCTGCTCTATAAAATTCTCCACAAAAAATTTGGAGACAAAATTTGGGATGAAGGCATGAATAGAGGAGCTACAACGGCTTGGAAGATTATCAAAGATGGAATAGAACCAATTGTTAGATGGCAGGTAAATAATGGTCGCAATATCAATATTACTGCTGACAATTGGATTTTAGATAGATGCCTCATTAAATGGCCTGCTACGTGCAACACTATTGATATTGCTGATAAGAAGGTTTCCTTTCTGATGGATGAGGATGGTAATTGGAATTTAGATAAATTATCTGAATTTTTTTCTGAAGATATGATAGAACTTATACAGCAAATAGAAGAAGGGGTGAATAACAGAGAAGACAGGATTGAACTGATTAGTACCAATACAGGGAAAACTATTTCAGCTTTATGTGCGGAAGCTAACAATTTACAACTTGATAGTAAGTACAGTAATCATAAGTGGCTGAAAAAACTAAAATTGAACCATAAAGTTTATCTTTTTTGGTGGAGAGCATTGAACGGTGCATTACCAACGAATGATTGGCTATGTTATAGAAGACTTGCTAACACCTCTGTTTGTCCTAGAGGTTGTCATGAGAATGAAGACACAGAATATGTTATCATTAAATGCAGCAAATTGACGGATTTATTACAGAAACTGAGAAACTGTGGATTCAATGTCCCTTTATTTCAAAATATTGAGAAATGTATTATGGAAATCAAACAGAATGCTGATAAGGGACTTGCTAAGATCAATGCATTGGCGGTTTACTACAGCTGGAGATCACGGAACATAGTCAAGCACGGTAATTCAGAAATTCCCATTGCTTACACAGCTGTTGAAATTATTTCCCACGTTTCTTACCTCCAGTCAAATCCAATCGAGAAGAACTGGAACACCAACCAGCCTTTGCTGTCCAAATTTTGGTGTCCCCCTCCCGATGGTTGGATGAAGCTGAACGTTGATGCGGCTCTTTCTGGAAACAACATGGCGGGAATAGCAGGTTTACTAAGAGATTGCAAAGGTAGAATGATATGTGCTTATGGTAGAAAGTTAATTCATTAGGACATTGCATATCTGGAACTCAAAGCTATTCTCTCCTTTGAAAACTACATTCAAGATTGTTTTTGTGAATACAAATGAATAATCATTGAAGGAGACAATGTGAATATCATGAAAATGCTCCAAAATACGATCAACATGAAGACCAATAAAGGTACGAAGCCGGACCTTTCATTCTTATAAGTTTTCAACAACGTCATTTTTCTTTTTACTCCTAGAGATTGTAATAGAACGGCAGATTTTTGTGCCAAGTTTGCTTTGTTTGGGAATTTTTTTTGGGACTCTTTTGTTGAAACAGAACTTCCAACAAGTTTTTTACACTTGTTTAGGAAGGACTGCCCATTGTAATTTCAGTTTTTCTCATTAATGCATAATGCATCCCCTATTAAAAAAAAAAAAGTATTTATTTTAAACAATTTTGAGGCTAAAAATAACTTAGTAGGCTGGAGAAGAGTTGTATTTTAGCTAAATTTTTTATTTTTCGAACTCTCTAATTTATTACTATTGGCGATCTGCTTGGTAGTCATGTTCTGGATTGATAGCTTTGGCTAGAAGTCTGCTGTTTAGAGAAGGATTTTATTGCTTATTTTAAGATTTAGAACAGGTAACTCTTCGTGTGATTTTGGGACTCTGGTTTTAATGATTCTTGCAGAAGTAAATAAATAGAGCTTGGATTAAAAAAAAAAAAAAAGCTTAAAAATCAACCTAAATGAATTTGTGAGCGAAAAAAATGTAATTCTCGTCAGCTTAAACTAATATACGATTTGTCATATAGTATGATGTGTGAACAAAGTCTATTTAATCCATATAAGTAGTGAATTTAATTTCACTAAAAAATAGCAAATAAAAAATAAATAAGATAATCACTTAAACAAATTTCTTACAAACGCAAAATAATCATTTTAGGTATAAGAAGAATTGGATCCCACTCATGACTAATACTACTAACCATCAAATTATAAACTTCTTACTCATTTAGTAAGAAAAGAAAAATAAAAGATAATATAGAGACAGTTTAAACCGCTTCTAACAAAATACCGCTTAAACTATAATAGTGACACTTTAAATTGTTTGTTAAAAAAATCTACAACAATAATTTTCAAATGGTCGTTGGCAAATGCTGTGAAAGAGCCTATTTTTAGATTGTTCTTTCTAATAAAATGATATAAATGCATAAAATAAAATAAAAATATTTTTTTTTTTTGCTTAAAAATCTTTTAAAATAAATCATATATATTTATTTCTATTATGAAATAGAAATATGAACCTATATTCAAATTCTAACTTCAATTAATAAAAATATAATTCTCTGTTGAATTGAGAGTTTACCAATTTTATGAATAAAATATAATGTTGAAATTTTTAATATTCATAAAATTTAAAACTAACGTGTTAGCTAATTCATGCAAACTAACTGAACGTACATCCCTAATTAACAGTAGGCCTCTTCAATTGCTAATTTGATCTGACAAACTATTAATTTAATTATACAAATAATTGGGCTTTATACATACTAGTTCACCGTTGATTTTTGATTTAGGGTTCCCAATTTGTGCCAAAAAAACTTAGGACGATTTTTTAATTGCTTCTTAAAATAGCTTTCTAGTAGAAAATTTATATTTTTTGTACTAAAAAATAAGTTTAAGAAGATGTATCAAAGCCATCCCAAATGAAGCCGTATTTGAGCATAGCCAACTAAAAAAATATATTTTTTTATTTAAAAAAATAAATAAAGAATAAAGAAAAGAAAAGGAAAAATTTTATCAATTGAAACTTGATGAATTTGAAGTGAATAAGAGTTTTTTTTTGTTATTTTTAGGCCAAAATATTTGGGCTTCCTTACAATTTGATTTCATTATATATCGAGAAGAGAAGTACATTGAACTAAAGAGAAGAGAAAAGAGAGGAGATAGATCCCCCTCTCCCTATTCTTCCTCTTATGCTTTTACATCTTTTAATCTCTGCTCTCTCTAACTCTACAATTATGTCTTCCATTAATCCATTCCAACTAAACAAAACTCCATGTCAGAGTAATCAATTTTCTTCTTCTTCTTCTTCTTCCTTGGTAATGCGACAATCTTGCCCTTCGAATGAGCATAAAGGAGAGAGAAAAATGAATAGGCCTCGTGCTATTTCTTTGCTTGAGTTGTTAACTAGGAATTCGAGGCAGGAACGGGTTTGGAGCGACGATTCTAATAAACTTAAGATTATTTTTTTATTTACGTGCAATTTAAATATTTTTAATTAGGAAGGCCAAATGGCTTAATCATTTTAATATAAGTGGTTGAAAATAATTTTAATATATTCCATAAAAATAAAAAAAATGAAGTTTCTTAGTAATGATCATAAACTACTACAATAAAGCTAATCATGATGGTAATATCTATTTGTTTATTTATAATTTTTGAGTCATTGCTAGGGTTATTTATTTGCCGGTTATAAATATTTCTTTAGCAATTCTCAACACACTGAGCTCCTTGTTGGTGGAGCTTAATATCAATAAAACCTACCCATACAAGGTTTGATTAGGTCCTGAGAAGTTGGGCTATGTGCAGCAATTGGTTATGGAAGAGTTTCCACCATTTTGTACTTCATGTAAATGTATTGGTCATGTGGTTGGAAATTTTCGTCCTCATCTTGGGGCTGATTTGCCTAATACTAATAAGGTTTATATTAAACCTGTCTTGAATGCGATTGTTTCTGTTGATGTCCCTTTAGAGTTGGGCTCTGCTGAGAAATTGGCAGGAAATGCTGATGTTTTATTGGGGATAATCCTATTATTATTAATTCAAATTTAGTTTATGTGGATTCTGTTATGCTGGGGTGGAACCTGGTGCCCTAGTATCACAGTTATGTGCAGTGAAGTTGGTGAATTGAAATTTGGTATTAATCTTAAAGCTGCTTTGTCTTATACGGATGCTGTGATTATTCCGAGAGATTTTTCTGTGGATGCTATGCCTTCTAGCCTCCCTGTTTCTCCTATTCAGGATTTGGTTGGTTGTGGTGAATCCTCCCCATTAGATCCTGTGGAATGGGATATTGCTTCTTCTTCTGTTAACTTGGTTTTGAATGTGCCTATTAATGTTCAATCGGATTTATCTCCTAATGATGCCTTCGAGGGAAACGTCACTTTTGTTAATATTTTTATTTCAGTTATGTCTAATGTGGAATTGAAAGCTCATGTGGCACAGTCCGTGAAAAACTCTGTTTTGGTTCAAACTGATTGGTTAGTTTTGGAAGACTCCCTTTCTTCTGCTTCTGGGTGGGAGGAAGCAGATTTTGATGAGTTTGAGGAGGAAATGATAGGATGTTCTGTTGATCAAGATTTTCTCAATGCTGGTGGAAAAAGGCATAAAAGTATACTCAAGAAGAAATAGCATTTGGTATTTTCTTTTGCTACTTTAATGGTGGTATTTGATGTTTTTATGGATAATGATGAGTCCGCCTCAAGCTTCCCCTTGTTGGCTCGGCTGGTTGGCAACCTGGGTGTTTCGATTTTTTGCTTGGTGGATTTAAGTATGTGTTAGTATAGCTATCACCTAAGGATGATCTGTGCCTGGCTGCGGGGTTGGTGCAGGGGGCCTCCATTCTTGAGTTTATTTTTTATGCTTATCCTTTTTTATTTGTTTTTGTTGGATTTTACTATTTTATCCCACTAGATGTTGGCCTTTTGATGTTGTACTCATTTTAGCTATTGAATAAAATTGTGTTTTTGTTAAAAAAATGTTTTTGACATGAATATGCTTTTAAAAATATGTAATAAATTTATTTTTAAAATTTTAAATTTATTATCTTTAGAAATAACATATAACATCATATGGAATTAAATACGATTGTAATAAAATTAACTCAATCCTAATATAAAATTTATTTTTTTCAGTTATTATCAGGAACATCAAGAAAATCCTCAAACTCCTCCAAGAGCTCAAAGATTCAAATTAAGAGGATATCAGTTATACAACCAACCACCTCTCTAGCATTCTCAACTTCCTTGATGATATCCTCGCTCCCCCCAGTCAAAAATCACATTTTTATGAAGTAAACCAAAAGCTCCACCACGAGCTCTCGTAACCACCAACATAAGCCTTGAAAAAATGTTCTATAGTCTTGGGCGTGAGAAGGAGATGATTGCTACTGAGTTGGCTCATAAAGTTCAAGAGCTGATTTACATGGAGGAGCTTGTGAATGACTTGAGAGCTGATAATAATAAGTTGTTTGAGAAAGTATAGGAAAGGTGCAAAGTTAGGGGGAGTGGCGGTGGAATGGAGGTAGAGGAACTGAAGGAGAAGAATATGGAGTTATCAAAGAAACCTTTGAAGGCTTTGGACCAGTAGACGATGGCGAGGATGAGGATGAGGCAGGCCAAGGGGGAGAATGAGAGGGTGAGGGAGGAGTTGAAGGGGGTGCTTGGAAGGTTGAATAGGGTGACAGAGAGAAGAGGAGAAGGGTTGGAGGGGGAGATTCGAGAGTTGAAGATAGTCTTGAAGATGTTAGCTACAGTTGGACTGCCACCTTTCCCAAATTAATTTAGTTAGTTGAAGGTTTTTGCGTTATTAAGGTTTGATTTGAGTATGTATGCAACATATATTTTTGATATTTGAATGAAATCAAAAACTTGGTAAAACAATATAAAGCATCTGCTTGCAATTGTTTATGTTTGATATGTTGTTGTGGTTGGAAATTTAGTTCTCTCCTAAGAAGTTTAAAATCCAAGTCATGTAATTATTAATTTCAAGGGAAAGATGATAAATGATTATGATTTACCTATGTTATTTTCTTCTCTCTCCCAAGAAGGTTATTGCATAAGTACTTGTGTAAACGATTTAATTAAAAAAAAACAAAAATTTAATTGATATTTTGTTCACAAATATTCAATTCAATTTTAAGAGATCGATCAAACGATCGGGAACATTCTTCAATTGCTTATTACTTTACCACTACTACAATTGAAAAGAGAGTGCACACTTTTGGCTTACTAGTGGGTACCCATCTGCTACTATACATTTATTCCATGGGTTCTAATTTTACCTGCCAACCTCTTAATGATTTTAACTCTCTTGGTTGGAGTTATCTATTTTGAACTCTACTACTTTAAAATTTCAAATTTAGCCTTGGACCATATGTATATATATATATATATATATATATATATATATATATATATATATATATATATATATATATATATATATATATATATATATATATATATATATATATATATATATATAATACATTTAGCATTAAAATAAAAAAGAACCCTAAAACAATCTACTAAGTGATAGAAAATCTATCACACTCGTCCTTTAACAAGGAAAGAATCTAAGGAGGTACCTTCTTACAATTAAATCATCATTAAAAAATACCATCTAAAGCATAGTTAGCACAAAAATCAGCTAACTTATTATAATTTCTATTGGAAAAATTAAATAAAAGATTATCAAACTCCTTAAGAAAAGTCAGGTCTTCTCTCTCATCACAATGTACATTCAGAACCATCGTTCAACATGAGCCTTGCAGATACTTGATGATATTGAAGTTATCTCCTTCGATAATTAAGCTTTTTGCTTCAAACATCCATTTTTGGATTACCATCTTCAAGGAACGAAATGACAATAGTTCCAAATAGCCACTATCCCAATAAAAGAGTTTAAAACCAAAAGCTAGAAGGAATTTTTCCCTCGTGAACTCTAAAAATTCCACCCACTGCAGCAAAATTTGAACGCAAATAGAGGCATCAATATTGACCTTAATCCATTTGGGTGGTGGAGGGTGCCAATAATTGAAAGGCAGTTGATGCTGGTTAACACCCCAGTGGTCCGAATAAAGATTAAGTTTAGAAGAAATAGACTCAAAACCAATTGCATTAGAGTCTATAAAGAACAATTCACTTTCCCTACCACTATGAACAACATTGTTCCTACTTTTCCAAGAGAAAAATACCAAAGAACAATAGAGATAAACAATGAAAGGATTATACTTAGAAAGCACCATCAACTTATTCTTACAAACTAAAATTGAAGAGAAAACAGAAAAAAGGAATCCCCATTTATTTACCAAATCAATAGCTAGAATCATTTTAGAATAGCTAATGACAACATGTTCAAAATATTCTCTTGAACATAAGCACCCTCTTTGAAAGCACCCTCTTTGACATAAGTTATGATCCAAAATCCTTCTAACTTTTAGAAAATCTATAGTACGAATTGCATTTTTCCATAGCCTCCACCAAAAAAGCACCAAACACGGTAACAATTTCAAACTTTTCATCCAATTCTAGTAATCAGCCTCCGGAAGCTCCTCTCCAACAGAATCCAGCGCCACGGCTGCAATAGACTTACCAAAAAATGTCCTAAGAAGCTCCAATCAATCATTCAATAACTCTGGAGAAATTTTAATTTGAATAATATTATCGATCAAAGCCTTTCCAAAATACTTGATAAGCTCAGCTATGTTCCAATTGTCGTTCTTAATAAAATTATGCAAAAATGGGAATTCACCTTCCAAAATAGTAATAAACATAGGCCATTTATCAACTGACTTATCAAACACATAAATATCACTTAAGGTGTTAATAAATGAACTTGAAGCAATGTTCCACCTAATTAATGGCTGAAGATATAAAGCACCATACATTGAACTTTCCAAGTGATAGAATAATTCTTATTAGAACCTGTTTGCCAATTATCATATCCATATTTAGCAATTAAAGACTTGTTAAGTAAAGACTCGGGTTTATTCAGAAATTTCCAAATAAACTTAGTTCTCAATGGTCCACCAATAGAAATAACATAATGAATTCTTCAACCTCCAGCACTTAATGGTTTCCAAAGCTCATTCCAAGCAACATAATGCAATTCATGGTTACCAATCCATATTTAAGCTCTTTTGATATGACTTTCTGAGCAATGTCATCGATGTTTATGCTTTTTGTCCTTTATTTTCTTTTTTCATAGCTTATCCATTTGTGTGTTCAACAAGCATTTCTCTTTGTTAAAAAGTGCACAATTTCTCTAACAAGATCAAGAGTATTTATTTGGAAAGTTATCAAGGAAAGAAGGTTGAGGATTTGATTATACCCCATAGTGGTCTATCTAGCTCCTGCTTTATCATACACATAATTCAACTAAAATTTTGCAACAACCCACCTTGATATTTTAGAAAGTATATATATATATATATATATATATATATATATATATATATATATATATATATATATATAATATATATATATATATATATATATATATATATATATATATATATATATATATATATATATATATATATATATATATATATAATTCTCCTTAAAATCAACATGGTTGTCAAATATTTATTGTTAAATGGATAAATGGTAGGCTTAAACTAATTAATATTTTTTATATTGTGGTTGTTCACTGACCAATAAAAGACTGGCATATAAATAAATAAATAATCAACTCGAATGATATTTGGAATGAACCAAAAGATATATTCTATTTTAAGAGAAAAATTTACATTATCGTTTCATCCTTTGATTAGAGATACTCTCATAAGGGTCATATTTATGAAATTGAATTCCAAATATAACTTTTTTATTAAATTTATTGGGAATATACTAATACACTTTAAAAAATTATCAATTCAGTTATCACCCCTAAATTAGTTATAATGGGTAATAATTTGATGATTTAGTCAATTGAGTTGAGTATTTTAATATGTAACTTGACATGAATTTGATCATGCATGAATTTTCGTGCATTTTCTTAAGGATAAAATATTATATAAATTTGAATTAAAAATTTCAAAAAATTATGTAAGAAAATATATGGACTCCAATTTAAAAAACATAGAAGTCAATTTATTTTAAGCATGTTTAAACACTGAATAAATTTATCTGGAAATATCTATGGGTGCTGATTGATCTCTATCCTTTCTTAGGATAACCTACATAGTCAAACGTGTTGAGATAGTTGCTACTTAGTTTTACATGTTTGACATTCTTGCAAATATTATTGTTTTTGATGATTCCAAATATTATTGTTTTGATTATTATTTCTCCTTACATATTTTGGAAGAATTATTTTTTCTCTTATGTGTACTAACATTTCAAGGAAATCATACTCCAAATTGTGGAAGACTTCAAATCAAGACTAGTTTAGATTTTATTGTAAGTGAAGTCAGTACTTTTTCATTTTATTGAGTTTAAGAGAGTGTGAATGTAATTGAGTAACTGAGCACACACACACCGGGGGAGAGTTTTAAAATTTATATTTTTAAATTTATTCTACAGTACGATACTATTTCGTATGGGATGATTTGGTCAGTTAATTTTCCCAACAAGCAATAGAGCGAAAAGAAATGTTACAATTTTTTCTAAGTATAGATCATGTGGACGATATTTTTTGATCGTACCAGTATGATGGCTCTGGTTTGTTCTCGAATGAAGGTCATATAGATGATATTTTTTTATCATACTGGGATGATGGGCTCTGGTTTGTCCTCAAACAAATATCATACGGATGATATTTTTTGATTGTATCGGAATGATGGGCTCTAATTCGTCCTCGAAGAAAGATCATACAGATGATATTTTTTAATAGTACCAGGATGAAGGGCTATGGTCTTTTTTTTATTTCATCCTAATAGTTTGTACATACAAACTTTGACATTTTTTTTGTTCGTTTCAAATGAACTAAGTTTGTACCGGATGATGATCGTGTATGAAATGATTTTGTACTGATTCACAATGAGTTCATACGCAATTGTATTTGAACTATTTGTACGTATGAATATACGATCATATAGTACGATAGTGGATGGCCAAATTTAAAAAAATTAGTTTTCTGGATGGTTTTTCATGATTTTTATATAAAAGGTCCATTAAAAATTATCACTTATTCTTTTTGTCATTTTGTCTTCGTGATTTATAAAGGGAAATTAAAGGAAAGAGTGTGAGAGAGTGTTTGAGAGAGATTTCTTCCTAGTGGAGCATGAAGGGTTCACAAGGTTACTCAAGTAAGGATCTCTATGTTTGATTTGTGTTTCTTCACTCTTTCTCTTATCTTTTTAGATTGCTCGTGTGAAGATCTTTTAAGAAGATCTAGTTCTCTGCTAATACTTGGAGAGTGTGAATTGTCAAAGGATCTCTGCCTACACTTGGAGAGTATGAATAGCCGAAGGTTCTCTGTCTACACTTGTAGGGTGTGAAAGGATGAAGGTTCTTTGTATACACTTAGAGAGTGTGAACAGCTGAAGGTTCTCTGCCTATACTTGGAGGGTGTGAAAGGATGAAAGTTCTCTGCCTACACTTGGAGGGTTTAAAAGGACAAAGGTTCTCTGCCTATACTTGGAGGGTGTGAAAGGATGATGGTTCTTTACCACATCGGAGATTGGTGGAAGATAGTTTTGTAAATGCTTCTCCACCTTACTGTGAGAGCAAAAGGAGAGTCACTTTGGAAATAGTGCAATACCTGATGTAGGTAGTGTTTGACCGAACCACTATAAACCTTTATGTCTTTTATTTTTGCTGCCTTATTTACTTACTGTAAGTTTTAATTTTTTGTGGTTGAAAAATTATTTTGAAAATATTAAAATTAACTTACTACAAATCATTAATTGGTTTCAATTCTAAAAATCCAAAAAGTTTAATTTCCTTTAAATTACCAATTCACCCCCCTCTTGGTTGGCATTGGGATATTAGTTTAGTTCTAACAACCTATTCTAGATTCAACAAGAATCAAAAAGTGGTATCAGAGCTTTGTTTCAAAAATATAAGTTTATACTACCTTTTGATTAATGAGCATGGCTACTTTTTGAAACCGGAACACACTTGAAGGGTATTCGATCACTAGACCTCCTTTGTTGATAGCATTCCTTTCAATTTTTGGAAAACATATATGTCTACATTTTTACGGTCATTAGATTATCGTATGTGGATCTTAGTTCAAGAAGGGTATACAAAACCAACTAGATTAGTTGATGGTATTAGAGTTTATCTTCCCTTTGTAGATTGGACTGTAGAACAACGTGAGTTAGCTTAACTAAATACAAAGTGTTTAAACAGTTTATTCACTTAAATCTGAAGACTACATAAGAGTTTCCACTTGCAAAAGTTGAAAGGACATATGTGATAAACCTTTTAAAACTTATGAAGGGACTAGTAAAGTTAAGTAATATAGACTTAATATCTTATTACATGACTATAAATTGATTTGTATGAAATCCAATGAATCTATTTCTGACATGTACACAAGATTCATACAAATAGTCACTTCATTATATGCATTGGGTAGGGAACTAACGAACATTGAAATGGTTAATAAGATTATTTGTTATTTGCCTAATGTATATGATGCTAAAATAATTGTAATTACAGAGTCTAAGGACTTAAATACTTACTCTATTAATAATCTTATTGGATTACTAATTGTTTATGAGCAAGGAGTGAGTCAAAGAAAGATTGATGCAGAAGTTCCACGAAAGGATATGAATATTGCCCTAAAAGTGGAGGAGTCAGAGAGTGATCTATCATAACCTGAGGATGAGGATGACATTGCCTTAATGACTAGGTAATTTAGGAGGTTTCTAAAGAGGAAGCAGAAGAGACGCCAATAGTGGAATAGAGATAAATTTCATAAGAATGTCAAGGTTTCAAATGATGTGATTTGTTATGAATGCAGGAAACCCAGATATGTAAAATTATACTTCCTAAAACTTAAAGCCACTCTTAGCAAGGAGAAGCTAGAGGAGAAACCAAATGTGAAAAAGGGCAAGAAGATTTTTGAAAGAGCTTTTTGGGCGGAATCAACTTCAGACTCGTTAGAAATAAAAAAAGGACGAGGAAGTCTCCAACTTGTGCTTAATGGATGATAATCTTGATCACTCAGATCAAAAAGAGGCTTGCTCTCATATAAGTCCTTGTGAGAGCATTTGGTACCAGGACAATAGTTACTCAAAGTATATGACTGGTGACACTACATAATTTATAATGCTGGAAGCCAGGAATGGAGGTAGGGTTACACTGGGAGATAACACCACTAAGAGTGTGGTTGGCGTAGGTATGATTGTAAATTTAAAAAACTTTTTTTATTAAAAATGTGCGACTAATTTAAGGCTTAAAGCATAATCTATTGAGTATTAGCCAACTATGAGATAAAGGATACAATGTTAAATTTTTCCTACTTGCTATATATTAAGCCTAAATGGTAATGATGTTTTGTATGGTTTAAGGGTAAATAATATTTATATGCTAGATTTAAATTGTATCAAAATTCCTACTTTTTGTTCGAAAACTATTTCTAATGAGTCATGGTTATGGCATAGGAGACTTTATCACTCTAGCATGAAAAATCTTAGGAGAATTATCCAAAAGAACTTAGTGAGAGATATACAAAAATTAAACTTTACTAAGGATCACCTTTGCAATGCATGTCAATTAGAAAATAGGTGAAGTGCTCTTTTTAGTCCAATAAGGATATTATAACTAGTAAACCATTGGAGATTTTGCATATTGATCTTTTTGGACCAAATAGAACTATAAGTCTAGGAGAGAAGGTATACAGATTTGTTATAGTAGATGATTTTTTTAGATTCACATGAGTTAAATTCTTATATTATAAGAGTGAATCATTTGAAGAGTTTAGAGATTTTTTCACTTAGATTTAGAGAAAAATAGGATGTGAGATTTCAACAATTCAAAGTGATCATGACGGTGAATTTGAAAATGAAAAATTTGAGGATTTTTATAAAGAGAAAGGAATTAATCATAATTTTTCTACACCTAGAACTTCTCAGTAGAATGAGGTAATCGAAAGAACGAATAGAACATTGATAGAAGCCACTCGAGCCATATTAACCGAATATTCACTTCCTAAATATTTTTGGGCTAAAGCGATTAGCACATCATGTTATGTTCTGAATAAGATGAACATTCGGATGAAATTGAACAAAACACCCTATGAGCTTCTTAAGGGGAGAACACCTAATTTACCGCATTTGCTTGTTTTTGGATGTAAGGTGTTTATACACAATAATGAAAAATCTACCTTAGGAAAATTGATCCAAAATTATATGAAGAAATTTTTTTGGATACTCTAGTATTGGAAAATCTTATAGAATATTCAATAAAAGAACTATGGTAGTTGAGGAGACCACACATGTTATATTTGATGAATCTGAAATTTTGGAAGAGCCGAATATTGATGAGGATGAGATAGAAATTAACTCCCAAAAGATTGAAAAAATAAATTTGGATGAAAATTTAGAGATAGAAAACCCGTTGCCTAGAGAATTGAGATTTTATAAAAACCATCCTAAGGAATTAATTTTAGGTGAACCTAGTGAGGGTGTTAGGACTAGGCATAAATTGAGCAAAAGAAATAAATCATTCTACCTTTATTTCTACAATAGAACACATAAATATAAATAAAGCACTTTCAAATGAGTTTTGAATTTTGGCAATGCAAGAAGAATTGAATCAATTTGTAAGGAATGATATTTGGGAATTAATTATAAGGCTAAAGAATTAAAGTGTAGATGGAACTAAGTGGGTGTTCAAGAATAAAATGAATGACTCAGGAGTAATCATTAGAAATAAGGCTAGATTTGTGGCTAAGGGGTATAATCAGATTGAAGTGATTGATTTTGAGGAAACTTTTACCCCTGTAGCGAGACTTAAAGCAACAAGGGTTTTGTTAGCCTTTGCATGTTTTAAAGGATTTAAATTATTTTAAATGGATATTAAAAGTGCCTTTTTGAATGGATTAATTCAAAATGATTTTTATATTGAACAACCTCCGAGTTTGAAAATTTAAAATACCCAAATCATATTTTTAAATTGAAAAAGGAATTATATGGATAGAAATAGGCACCTAGGGCTTGGTATGAGAGGTTGAGCACACTCCTTCTTGAGAGATTTTTTGAAAAAGGAAGTGTGGACAAAACTCTCTTTTTAAAAAAATTAAGAGAGGATATACTCATTATATAAATTTATATTGATGATATCATCTTTGGATCTACAAATAAAAATCTTTGTGATAATGTTTCTAAAATAATGAGTAGTGAATTTGAGATGAGTCTAATAGAAGATCTAAGTTACTTTCTAGGTTTTAACATTAAGCAAATTGAGGAAGGAATATTTTTTAGTCAATCAAAGTATGTTAAGGACATCCTTAAAAAGTATGAAATAAATAATGCTAAACCTGTTAATACACTTATGAGTTCCTCGGTTCAGTTGGATAAGGACCCAAAGGGAAAATCTATTGATCAAAAGAAATTTAGGGGAATTATTGGATCTTTGTTTTATTTGACTACTAGTAGACCCAATATTATATTTAGTATTTGTTTTGTGTGCTGGATTTCAATCAGATCCAAAAAAATTATATTTGATAGTAGTGAAAAGGATTTTAAGATATCTCTTGGGAACTTAGAACTTTGAAATTTGGTATCCTAAGTTCAACTCTTCATTTGAAATAATTGGATATTCAGATTCAAACTTTGTAGGTTATAGAGTTGATAGTAAGAGTACATATGAAATATATCAATTTATTGGAAATTCTTTAGTTTTATGGTCCAATAGAAAATAGAATTCTATAGCCCTATTTGCTGCTAAAGCTGAATACATCACCTTAGGAAGTTGTGTGGCACAAGTTCTTTGGTTGAAATAATAGTTGATTGATTTAAGATTTAAAATAGGCACTATTCTAATTTATTGTGATAACACTAGTACCATTTTTATTTCAAAGAATTCTATTCAACATTCTAGAACTAAACATATTGATATAAAGCATCATTTCATAAGAGATCATATATCAAAAGGAGAAATTGAACTAAACCATATTTTTACTGAAAATCAACTTACATATATTTTTATAAAACCACTAGCCTTTGATACTTTCAGTACATTAAAAATAAGGCTTGGTGTGATTGACTTGAATGCTTAATTAAATTTTTTTGCAAACTTGATATGTATGTTTGTGAATTTTCCATTTTTGATTTTTATGTGCGTATTTGTGTTTTGTTTTTGTGTTTTTGTGTTTTGTATTTTTGAAATGTTTTTCACATCAGATTTTTTATTTTTGATCGATCGTGCAAATTTTTTTACTATTTGTACTATATAGTATTATTTTCGTACTATACGAATTCTATAGCATGTCGATTATAGTTTTAAACTATTTGCGTATCATTTTGATTTTGTATACATATAATACTGTACGATATTCATATCATCCCGTACGATCTGTATAACTTTGTATATACACATATAGATGATTATATGGGCAGAATCAGTTATTAAAATTGATCGTACATATGAACCTGGAGTTCGTACATACAAACATGTGGCATTCGATGTGGGGGGATGATTCAAGTTGTCATTAAAATGATCTTAAATAATCGATCATTCTGGATGAATACCTGTTCATCTATACGATTGTATGGTCAAAAAGTCTGTATGAAAAGATGCCTCGTAAATTATGTGATTTCAAAAAGTCATTTCATTTTGAATGTACTCATTTGTACATATGAAATTTATTTTTGTACGTACAAACACTTTAATCGTACTGTACGAACCAATTTTCGTACATGAATTATCATTTTTTCTTTAAATAGAAGGGCTTTAGAATTCAAATCCCATTCACTTCAATAGCCTTTCAAATCCTTCTCATCTTCCAATCCTTTAATGGCAAGTTCTAGCAAGAGGGGTAGACTTACTAAGGGTATATCTTCTAGGAATGATGAACACAACTTTATATCCAAAACTAACGAGGAATCATTTCCTAGGTTTGTTTCTACCATGATTATACATTCTAGAATTCTTCTCCAAGAAAATATTAACTTTCATGTAATGTCTCTTTTTGGTTCCACCTAGTTTGCTTTCATTCTGATCGTAATCCATTCCTATAATACGAACACTTTTCACTACTTTCTTGACAACATGACTTTTAGTACTTACCAAAGTAGAATTAGATCCTATGTTTTGAAGAAATGGGTTGAAATAACCAAGGAGGATTTGAGAACAATCTTGTATTTAAGGACTCAAGGAATAAGAGCCCACACTTTGACCTCTGCTTCTAATTTTGACTGGACTGAAATAAATAAAGTGATTTGAGGGATTAGAGAAGTGTGTCATTTTCCTAAGGTGTCCACTTTGAACCAAAATGCTAGGATCATCCAGCATGTTCTTTGAACCTCTATAATTCCTAAAGCTAATGATCGTATCAATTTTACTCCTCTTCTTTCCACTATAACTTACCTTATCATGACTAGTCAACCTATAGATGAAGCCCAACTCATTATTGACTACATTTATGGTCTTTCTGGAATTGCTCATATCTCTCATAAGAGAAAGAAGAACATTGACTTTGGACACCTAGTGACCTACATTCTTAAGAAGAAGTATAATCTAGTTAATCTAGTTTATCCTGATGTCAATAAAAATTGTCTTGCTTTATTTAAGTTGATTTTGTTCTCTATTAGAAATGTTTATTTTGTCTATATGATAATCCTGACTTAATTGATCTAAAAAGTGTTATAATATGAATTGCAATACAAAAATTAACTTCATTAGGAAGTCTAATTTTTTAAAAATATAAGTTAATTTATATCTCGATCAAGTTAAGGCTATCAATCTCATGTTTTTTTTAGGCATGCATAATTTTAATATTATTATTGCAATTTTGATATCTTATTATTATTTATTTCTCCTTTCGATATAATTATCTTTATGCTTACAAAAGTTTGAGTTTTTAGAATATTGATTTCGGAAAGATCAATTTAAAAATTTAAAAAATATACAAATGTACAAAATTAAATGAATGTGCAATGATTCGCAAATTAAAAAGAGGCACAAATTTAGTCCAATTATAAAAAGATGCACAAAGTATGCCACAAATATTAAAAAGATGTGCAATATCGCAAAAATAAGTATATATTCTTTTCTCTATCTTTTAATCTTTTAATTCAAATAAATCTAATATTTAATTACATTTTGTATTGAAAATTGAATTTAATTAATTCTTATTTCGTCACTTCTACAATGATTCTTCTTAACTAATTGTCTAGAATGTTTTATGACCTTGATATATTTTTTTGTCTATGTTATATCTTAATTTTAATGTTATGAATCTTTATTTTTTTCTAATGATCATTAATCTTGTTATTGCAGTTATACATCAATCTCTTAAAGGATCAATTATCAAAGGTTTCTCATATGACTTCTTACATTTCTTTTGTTTTTTCTTCTTCCCTTTTTGTTGTTGTCAAAAGGGGGAGAAATATTATTTGATTTTTGATTGTTTGCATTTATTTGTTTCTTGTCTTGTTGTTTTATTATCTTATTTTTTGCTTTGTTCGTAGTTCGTAGTAGTGTTTTGTACTTTGTTTTTTTTTTTTTTTTTGGTTTCTCATTTTGTTTGTGGTTTGTGTGTTAAAAACTTATAAATTAAAAAATTGAATTGTTCTTAATAGAAATTCCCTTATATTCACATGCTTATTCATTAAGAGGGAGTTAAGAAGATATTTATGATTTTCAATTTTACTCAAACAAAAATTATTTTGCCATCATCAAGAAGGGGGAGATTGTTGAGATAGTTGCTACTTAGTTTTATATGTTTGACATTCTTCCAACTTGTATGTTTTTAATGATTTCAAATATTATTATTTTTATTATTATTTCTCCAAACATATTTTGAAAGAATTGTTTTTGCTCTTGTGTGTGCTAATATTTTAGAAAAATCATACTCCAGATTGTGGAAGACTCCAAATAAAGATCAGTTTAGATTTTATTGTAATTTAAGTATTTTTTTTTATTGAGTCTGAGAGAGTGTGATTATAATTGAGTAATTGAGCACACACACACACCGGGGGACAGTTTTAAAATTCATATTTTTAAACTGATCGTACAGTACCTTACTATTTCGTACGGGACGATCTGGTCAGTTTTTTCTCTAACGAGTAATGGAGTGAAAAGAATTGTTAAAATTTTTCTAAGTATAGATCGTATGAACAATATTTTTTTATCTTATCGGGATGATGGCTCTGGTTCATCCTTGAACGAAGATCATATGGATGATATTTTTTGATCGTACCGGGACGATGGGCTCTAATTCGTCCTCGAACAAAGATCATACTAATGATATTTTTTTATCGTACTAGGATGATGGGATCTGGTTCATCCTCGAACAAGGATAGTAAGGATGATATTTTTGGATCGTACCAGGCCGAAGGGCTCTGGTCTATTTTCATTCATTTCATCCTGTCGGTTCGTACATACGAACTTTAACATTTTTTCTATTCATTTCAGACGAACACAATTTGTATCAGATGATGATTGTGTACGAAATGATTTTATATCGATTCATAATGAGTTCATACATAATAGTATTTGAACTATCCATATGTACAAATATACGATCGTACAGTACGACCGTGGATGGTCAAATTTGAAAAATTCAATTTTTTGGATAGTTTTTCGTGTCTTTTATATAAAAGGTCCACTAAAAACTATCACTTAATCTTTTTGTCATTTGCTCTTCGTGATTTGTAAAGGGAAATTGAAGGAGAGTGTGTGAGAGAGTGTTTGAGAGAGATTTCTTCCTAGTAGAGCATGAAGGGTTCACAAGGTTACTCAAGGGTAAGGATCTCTGTGCGTGATTTATGTTTCTTCACTCTTTCTCTTATTTTTTCAAATTGCTCGTGTGAAGATCTTTAAAAAAGATCTGGTTATCTGCCGACACTTGGAGAGTGTGAATAGCCGAAGGTTCTCGCCTACACTTGGAGAGTGTGATTAGCCGAAGGTTATCTTCTACACTTGGAGGGTGTGAAAGGGAAAGGTTTCTCTCCCTACACTTGGAGAGTGTGAACAGCCGAAGGTTCTTTAACTACACTTGGAGGATATGAAAGGATGAAAGTTCTCTGCCTACACTTGGAGGGTGTGAAAGGATGATGATTCTCTACCGCACCGGGGTTTGGTGGAAGAGAGTTTTGTAAAGACTTCTCCGCCTTGCTGTGGGAGCAAAGGAGAGTCACTTTGGTAATAGTGCAATACCTGAAGTGGGACACTTCAGGGAGTGGATGTAGGTCGTGTTTGACCGAACAACTATAAACCTTTGTGTCTTTTATTTTGACTGCCTTATTTACTTGCTTACTGCAAGTTTTAATTTTTTGTGGTTGAAAAATTATTTTGAAAACTTGAAAATTAACTTGCTACAAATCATTAACTGGTTTCACTTTTAAAATCCAAGAAGGTTGATTTTTTTTTTAAATTACCAATTCACCTCGCCACTTGATTGGCCTTGGGACAATAGTTTAGGTCTAATAACCTATTCTAGATTCAACAAGAATCAACAAAATGTGTCAAAAACACTCATGCTAATTGGCTTATAGGTTGACCATGACCTCTATGAAATGTTCTAATCAAGGGAGTTAAGATCAACCTTCGAATCTCAACAAGATGCTTCATATTGCTTGTAGCATGTTTACTAAATTTTGAAGGAAAAAATTAGTCTAACTTATTGTGACCTCTACCTACGATGAAATTCTAAGCCATTTGCATTATTAGATTTATTTATAAAAGGAGAGCATTTCACAAAAGAAAATGGTGAAATTATCTGATTGATTTCGAGCGTGTTGTTTCTTTTGTCAGAAACTTTTAGGCATTAATGCAACTACTGTATGTCCCAAATTTGTGATATGTCTGCGGCATTGAATTTATCTCATCAAAAACAAAAACCATGCCAATGTTTAAATTTTTGGATAACATAAAATAAAATCATATCCCCATAAAATTATTTTAGATGATCTAACCATTCAATTTTTATCATAAACTCCAAAAGGCTAATTGAGTAAATAGCTTCAAAATTGTCAGCTCTCTTTGGTAATTAGCAAAATCTTCATATGTGGTCATTCTCAAACCTTATATCATTGGGGCACTTTCTAAAATGAGAGAACGACTTTGTTCATCAACTATCACTATTGAAGATATCCCTTTTCAATACAAATATTATTAATATAACTCACCTTCTCTAATCATGATGAGGAAAAATATTATAATCACTGAAACATATTATAGATGCTATTTTAGCAAGTTTAGGCCCCATAAACTTTTCTTTTAGGATTTAACTAAAAACCTTTGCTCATATATTTATTATTCTTTCTTTATATCTATGCATATGAGATATTTAAGAAAAATATGACACAAAATTTAATCTCTATAATATAAAATTTCTACAGTGAAAATATTTATGAAAATTTACATCCCAACTATTTGAACATTTTAAATAGAGAATGAACATAACATTTATATTACATGAGAGCCCTACTCTAACTCCCACAATTTTAAGCACCCTTATTGCATCATTTCAGCTTCCACCTCACCACATTTGAATAAGAAGACTAGCATATCTCTAAAAGACATCGCATCCATTATAAAAGTGAATCGTAAGCCCTGACCCTATGAATCATATATTCTAAATAGTAGTTAATTTATGTTGAAACAAAATGTTTTTTTTTCTATGATTTAGTTTCTTAGCCAAATGAAAAAAAATTTTAAATTTCTACAAGAATTTGTTTAGTCATTTGTTTGATATTTATATTTTTAAGGGAGAAATCACAATTCATAAAAGTACAAGTTCGCCCCTTGTGTCCCATTGTTATGGCATGCATCGCATATGTGTATTCTAGTTTTAAGCATAACCTAATTTATCGGATTTATTTAAGGTGTTTTATTTTGATTTTTAATAAGTTAAAATATTATTTGTAATTATCTAAATATGAAAAATATATTAAATGCTTTAAAGAGGTTAGTGGTTGCTTAATTCAATATGTCATATGTTATCATTGAATGGATTCATATAAATTTCTCAAAGCATTGACGCCAAAATCAAATTTTCAAATTAAAAAACCCTACTTTTCTAGTTTTTGAAAGTTAACTAATGAAGGGAAAATTATATCTTAAACATTTTTTACTCAATCAATGTACTTTTCAAGGTCAAGCACCAGGTTAAGTATGTTTGAACATATTCCAAATTATTTAAATCATTTATTTATTTAATAGTTTTATCATAACTATATAATATAACAAATACTTTTCTAAAAATATGAAAATATTTGAGAATATTAATTTCATATGCATAATCTCTTTGGCCAAAATTTTATATGCATAGGATATACACATAGAATGTTTTGTATTTTCATTACTTAAGATCCCACATTTTAAATTAAGAAACATACATAAATTTATTAATTTAAATAAATTGATGATTAATTAAAATTTGACTGTGTCAGAGGGCGGTTGTTTCATCTCTTAAAATTATTAGATATTTTTATGATAATTTTCACTATTTATGTGATAGTTATGAAAATATTAATTAATTCCTAAAAATATCTTTAATAATTGATAATGCATTTCATAATAATTAGAGATGTTTGAAATTTAAGTTAGCATATTTTTAAACATGGATTAGCCATTATTCTTGATATATCATAAAAACAAAAATCTTAATCGGGCATGAATCTGGAAGCAAAATCAAGTTGGAAACTTCCAAAATTATATTAAAATTAGGACCATCTAAATTTTGATGTCAGCAAACATATAGTTGAACATATTGTCTCAAAAATGCAAACCGAACGTCACCAAATTCGACCCAATCCGATGTCAAATAGGTCCAAATCAATGACCCGAAGCGTATTTGGAAAATTCAAATAATAATTTGGATTATCAAACAATTTTCAAAAATGACATGTTAATAGTCAAATTGAGCGGCTCGACAAGACAAATCCATTGAGCCCAGGATCGCCAAATTCTAATATTGTTAAGACATTCAAATACAGAGTTAATAATCCACAATCAAGGGATTCAATATCGGCCAACTTTTCAAATCACTCCCAATTTACCCTTGATCTTTCTCCTATTTACTGGTCATGCCACTCATATAAAACTATAAATATACCTCACATTTCTCTTGAGAAGGGGGCGAAGCAAGCAGGAAGAAGGGGCCCATGAAAGTATGAGAGGCGCCAAGAGGGGGGTGAATTAAAAAATTTTGAAATAAAGAAACAATTCTAAACATGAGTTCTAAATTTTTTTTTTTAATTTTTAAATAAGACTTAACTGGATGAAGAAACGGATGATTAAATCATGATTACAACATAAGCGGTGAAATTTTAAGTCATAGAACAAAGATCTAGAATTGAAATTTTACCAAGCAGTTATAGAAAATGTAAGATGCTAAACATAAGTAAAGTCCAGTAAATAGAAAGAGCACACAATAATATTTATAGTGGTTTAATCACTTGACCTACATCCACTCTCCGGAGTCCACCACTCTAGGAATTTCACTACTCAAAAGTAATTCTCCTTTTTCCCTCACAGCAAGGCAAATAAACCTTTACGAAACCTCACTTTCACCATCCCTGATGTGGCAGAGTACCAAACGCTATGTCACCTTGCCGGTGATGGTAGCGAACCTCTCATTTTTCTCCCTTATGGAGAAGGTAGAGCACCTTAGAGGACATGGACCTTGAAAGTTCTCCCCCTTAGAGAGCTCCCACAAGATTGTCTTGGGTCACAGGACGAGCAAGAGTGCAGCAGGCTTAGAGCAACCATGTGATCCCCTCACACTCCTTCTCCCTCACAAACTCACCTTCTCCTTCCTCTCACAAACCCAAAAATCTCATCAAGTGGCTCCCTCTCAAGAGATATCCTTTCCTTGTCTTGTTTTCCCCCTCTCTTCTCAAAAAGTTAAAAAACAATACTTAAAAAATAGGCTTTAAGAAACCCTAAATTTTTTATTTACCCATTTTTGTTTGTACAGTACGATCCAAGATAATACAATACAATCAGTACAAAATAGCCTTTGTCCTGGTACAAAGGAGTACGAACATGCAACATTTTTTAACTATATCGTACAGTATGATATGAATATCATCCAGTATGATATGATATACTTCTTCTATTTGTACAGGATGAATGCTAGGATGACAAAAATTTATCTCTCTTAATCGTCTGGTACGATCTAATTTGTATGATACGATATGAGAAAAGCTTCAGGTTATCTGGTACGATGTATGTATCTTCTAGTACGATTAGTTCAAAATCATTCGGTATGATATTCGGGACGACCAAAAATAGCCTGGATTAATCATACGATACGAACCATGTTGTACAGTACAATCACCAATCAGTAATTAAGCTTTTTATTTAATTAACTATTCATAGGGGTTAATTTGAGTAAGTATTTAAATATTCGTACAGTACGATCAGTTCAAAATTTAATATTTAAAAACATACTTAAATTAATCTGGTGGCTAGGGTTTCAAATTAAAAATAAATTGTATATAATGATTTGTATTGTATAGTACGATTAGTTCACAAAAGAATAGCCATTGAGCCACAGTAGTTCGTATATTACGATTTAAAATCGTACAGTACAATCTAAAAAGAATAAAAATATTCACTTAAAAAACATACTCTCCCCCTACGTGTGTACATGATTGCTATTTTGCATACACTTTTTGTGGCCAGACTAAAGAAATAAAAAATGAAAAATAAAAGAAGAAAAAAAAAATAAAGTTACAGACTTCGCATCCTATTCTACCCAGTCTCGAGTCTTCCATTTTCTTGAACAATATGTGATTTTCCTGAAATGTTAATTCTCATAGATAAGAGTAATATTCAATAAAAAATGATATAATTTAATTAAAATTATTTTTCATTATCAAAATCTTAGGCTAGGGGTCATAGACTGTAATAGCCCAAGCATGGAGGGAAAGATGAGAGGAGAGGGCATTCCACCAAGCTCTTCCTCGACTACCTCAAGACCACCGACTGACCCCGGATTTCAGCCCATCCCCAGATTTTTACCCACGTCAAACTCTCACCCGTTGCCAAAATTTTGTCAGTCATCTACCCGACACCGAACTTCTACCTGTCGCTGGACTTCTACCCACTGTCAAACTTTTATCAGACTTCTACCCGACACCAAACTTCGTCCCATCGTTAGATTTCTACTCAACATTGAACTTTCATCGGACTTATACCCAATGCTAAACTTTTGCGTGCCTTTGGACTTATTTCTATTGCCAGACTTCCAACCTTCGCCATAATTCTACCAGTCGTAGGACTTTCGTCAGACTTCTATTTGATGCCAGACTTCTATCCATCATCAAACTTCTACCTAACACTAGACTTCTATCCATCGCTGAACTTTTGATCTCTGGTGCTAACCAACTATAGTCCTTCCAATATCCTTCACCAGAAAATAGTTTTTCTGACCACTATCGCCCAGTGACTATGGTCCTTCTAATCTCTATCGTTAGATAACTATCTTTCTGGCACTTTCAACCATCAACTACAGTCCTTATGACATCCGTCGCCAGATAGCCAATGTCACCCACTTATTATTATCCTTTTGATCTCCATAGCTAGATTATGGTCCTTCTAACATCCGTTGCTAGACAATGGTTTTTTCTTACCATTATAGCCCACTGACTATGATCCTTCTGACCATCATCACCAGACAATGGTCTTTTCAACCTTCGTTGCCCCCTGATTATGGTTTTGCCTACCAAACAAACATATCAATAGTGATTATTTTAAGTCCCATAATGTAATACGCTTTATATAATGTATATTTATTATATCAAGCCAAGGCCTTCCCCCAATAAAGGGCTTTAATTGTAATCAACTATAAATAATAGTAGATTCATTCAAACTGGGCAAGGCCTCATGGTGTTTCCCCTTTTTAAGGTTTTCCATGTAAAAATCTTAGTGTCTCTTATGAATACTACACCTTCTCTCATATCTGATTATATGCTGGATATTTGTATAAATCTAAGATGTTAAACTATATATTTCTCTATCGACATGAATATTCCTAGATGCAACAATTCTAATGTTTTCTAGTTATTTTATTTGTTTCTTTTATTACTTTTATAATTAAGGAAATAAGATTTGAGTTTATCTTTAACCTTAACCTCCCATTTAAGCTTGATCTCTTAAAAGTTCATTACAATATAAATCTAAACATAAAATTTTCAAATCCAATTTTGATTTGATTTAGTATGGAATGGTCATAGACAAAGTTCTTGTATGACACTGTACACACTCATATATATATGTTCCTATTTTGATCATGTGTATTACACACTTTACACTTACCTAAAAAATGAATAGAGTCATTTGGTTATTTCACATTCCACTTTAACTTAATATCAACTTTATAATGTTTGATTGAGCTCAACTGAGATGGATGAAGCTATCACAACCTAACCAGTTACAACTAACAAATAAAGGTCACATCGTATTGGATGGTGACACAACATAAGTGAAACTAAATATACCAATATCTTTTATTTGTACAAATATTAGATTTGTTTACATATAATAGATACCAATGCCTCTAATTATTTTTCTCTATACTTAAATTTACTCATCCATAAAAATTCCTTTCATTCTATTTATCCATAAAAGTATACATTACATATTCTTGCTATAATAGTCCCTTGTGACAAACAAACTCTAAATAGAAAAAGTATAAATGCTAGGTTTATTCAAAAATCTAAAGTAAAAATGAAAAGGTAATTATCAACTAGAAATTTATATATATTTAAATCGCAAAAATCTCAAAATTGTCGATTTAATACAAATTAAGATAGGTAAATACATCCTACCTCAAGATGATAATTTCCAGAACTAGCTCGTTAGTATAAAATGAACAAAAGTGACTCAAAATGGCTTTCTCTCTTTAAAATTCTCCTCTTTCTCTCCAGTCGGTTGATATGATTGAGTGAAATGGATTTGTGTAGTGAGAAAAGATACTGTTATTTTTAAATTTTTTCCAAGCACCATGACATTTTATATTGCATATCGTAATACTCCCTGTAGGAGCCCACAGTGCTGCAATACCAGCACAAGTGTAACAGCATGAATTAATTTATAAAATTCTAGAAATTAGAGAATCACAATGCCGCCTACCCTAATATCATGGCCCTATAGTGGAAAGACTCAAAAATTTACAAACATGCATATAGATGGCTAGAACCCTCTTCAGAGGGAACTTTTATACTATCCAGTGAACGTATGCAGAGGAAGGTTCGGTTTTAGGCAAAAATGCGCCTGTACCAAGTTTTTTTCAGTGTACCGAGTTTTTTCACAAAACTCAGTACAGGCTCTTTTTTGCCTAAAACCGAACCTTCCTCTGCGTACGTTCACTGGATAGAATAAAAGTTCCTTCAGAGGAAATTTAAACATTCATAAATATTCCCAAACACATGCAGATGGGTTCAAATGTGAAAATTTAATAATTTTCCTTTTTTTAGATCAGGTCAAACTAGGTGCAACTATATCCTTATTTAGTAGATGTTATAATTCTTTCCTTCTTAAAAAAAAAAAAATATTATCCTCAATATTTTAGTATTTAGATCAATGAAATAAATTAGGATATAACTACGTCATCTTTTATTCCTTCTCCTAAGTGGCTTCCCTTTCAGAGTTGTGTTTCAACTATACCTTGATCATTATAATCAATTTATTCTTTAACTTGATAATCTCATATCCTAGAAACTTTTTTGGTTCTTCCATGTAGCTCAGATTTGGATGTACCTCAACATCATGTATGGATAGTCTTCTCCCAGAATTAGACACCTAATTTCTCAAAAAAGATATATAGAATACACTATGTATGCCAGAAATATGATTAGACAACAATAATCCACTATAAGAAAAAAACTAATTTCTGACGAAAATGTTTTATGTAAATTAATCTATCATAAATTTTGGCAAATTGTCTAGTGGATTTCTGATGGAATATTTTTAGCGAATTTCCAATAGAATATATCGGGCCGATTTTTAGCACATTTTCCAATAGATTTTTTTGTGAATTTGTAGCAAATTTTAAAATTTTCTAAAAAATAGTTATTATAATTTTTAAAATAACTCATTTTGTAAATTAAATTAACTAAATTAATATTATTAAACTAAAATAATTAAGGAGTTTTAATAATTATTATTAAATGATTAAAATAAATTAATTAGGTAATCTAATAGATATTCTTAAATAAATTAAATAATATGAACATATTATATATTAAAAATAATTATTAAAAAGTATAATTTAAATAAAAAATGTAGCAAAAGAAACACTTTATTCATCATAGTTGAGGCGATTGTTCACGCAAATGGGTTCAAAGTGGGTAAGGTTTTGAACCTCGTGCAAGGCAAGCAGGTGGTTGTGTGGGGGTGGGTTTTTGGTTGGTCTAGTTCACATGCCTGCGGGTTCGCAGGAGAGACTAGCTCAAAGGCCCGCGGGTTTGCAGGTGGGCCTGGTTCATAGGCTGAGAGTGGGTTTGTCAGCAAGGGTTTGTTCATAGGCGACCCTAGTTTACAGGCCTACAGGTGGGTTTGCAGGTAAGCTCATGGGTGGGTTTATGGGCTGGCTTGGTTCACAAGCCCATGGTGATGGTAGGCTACCAGCAGGTAGGCTTGGTTTGTAGGGTGGACAGTAGGTCCGCTCAGGCTAAATTATAACAATTTTTTTTCTAAGTAGTATTTGACAGAATTTTTTAATAGTGTTTATTTTCCAATGTATGAATTACCGTCAGAAAATTTTTCGTAGGAAATTCGCCTGAATTATAAATTATCGATAGATTTTACTCATTTTTTGGCAAAAATATCATCTAAAAATGTCATTTTTCTTGTAGTGCCTTATATGCAAAACTATCAATCATCTCCATAATCTCATAAGGTTCAATATACCTTTAGCTCAGCTTATTGATTTTTCTAAATCTACTGACACTCTTCGTCATGTTAACCTTAATATACAAAAAATTATGTACTAGGAACTCTATAGAATGATGCTTCAAATCCTAATACTTTTTTATGCCTATCCTGCACATCTATTAATATATCTCAGATATCATGGATCTTTGTTATATCATCATCTACTATAGCTAGCACTAATAATTACCTTTCTCCCATCTCAGTTCAAGATAAAGGTGTCCAGCATATTCTACTATATAGAAGGGCCCATACCTATACTAGACTGGAAGCTATTATTATAGACAAAATTAATTAAAGGAATATAATCTTCCTAGCTTCTACAAAAAATTTAGATCCTCTAATAATTGAATAATCCATTCAGACTGTCTATTAGTCTTTGGATAATAATATGTACCAAAGTGAAATCTAGTACTAGACCCTATTGAATACATCTTTATAACCTAGAGGTAAACCAACCATCATGATTAGAGATGATATTTATTAGGACACCATGCAGGGGTATAATGTCCTGTATATAGATTTGAGCCAAATGTTCTATAAAATTAGTGTGTCTAATTGGAATGAAATGTACATAACAAATAGATGATCTAGCACAATCAAGATAGCATTTTGTCCTTTCCTAGACCATGAAAAATATATAGTAAAATCTATTATTACCTCTTTGCATTTTTACTCTAGAATAAGCAATGATTGTAGAAGGCCACTTGATTATTGATGTTCTACTTTTATGAACTAATACGCTCACATTTTGAAATTAAATCTTCCACATCTTTCTTCAATTCAGGCCATTAGATCATACCTTTTATATTGTTATACATCTTGTTACTTCCTGGATAAATTATATAACTTTAATAATATGTCTCATATAATTTCTTAGTCTTAAATCTTTAATAGTAGGGACCCATAATCTATTCTTGCAAAAAGTATTACCAAGATCAAATAATCAAAGTTCAGGTTGCTTGCCAAATTTTATTTGATCAATAAACTTATGATATTCCATATTTTACTTCTAAGATTCTTTAATCCTCTCCTATATATAAGGTTTAATAATTATCCAGAGTAATATACTTCAATTTTTGTCTATCTCACTATCTCTAACTCCAATTTCTATTACGAATAAGAAAATTAATAAGAGAAAGTAGAGAAAATGACGCACCCCAAGACTTTCTACTCAAAGGATCCACTACTAGAATGTTATTGAATCGTCAATCATTTTCCTTAATTAATCCTAGCCACCTTCTTTGTCTGAGATTCAAATATTTATGTGTGAAAATGTAATCTAGACTGTGGTAATCTCTGGAATCTCACACCTAACCCAATACAAGTAGTGTTGCTAGGTCTTAAAAGAAAATATAATAGCGCCTAATTATAAATTATGTGAGAGATCACTATTCTCCTATAGCTTTAACTGTCTAGAAAAATAAGCTATAAATTTTTCCTTATACACCAAACATAACCTAATCCTTTCTATGAAGTATCCTAAATACTTGAAATCCATAAGTATAAGAAGAAATAGTCCAAATCAGGGCCATTATTAGGCAATATTTTAGTTTCTAAAAACTCTGCTCACACTCAGGTGTCCAATCCAAAGTCATTAACTTCTAGGCCAGTTTGGTCAGAGTTTCTAAAATTTGGAAAAATCCTCTTACAATTTTCCTGTAATAGCTAGTCATACCCAAAAATTATGTACATCAAATACCTTAATTAGCCTTGGCTAATTAGAAATTGTATAAATATTTTGGGGATTAATTTTTATATTGACATTATTGATTACATGCCCTAAAATGTAATACTCCTCAACAAAATCACATTTTGAGATTTCATCATAAAGTTGATACTATTTTAAAGTTTCGAAGACTTTCCTCAAGTGAAATGTGTGCTACTCTTTAGACTCAAAATATACTAGAATGTCATCAATAAATACTATAAAAACTAATCTAGAGAAGGTTTAGTGATCATGTTCATAAAAATCCATAAAATATTTTGGTGTATTAGGTAACCCAAAAGGCATAACTATGAACCCATAATGTTCGTATCTTTTGCTAAAAGATTTCTTGAAAATATCTTCCTTCTAAATCTAAACTGATGATATCTAGATCTCAGATAAATTTAAATAATATAGATGATCCTACAAGATGATCTAATATATCATTAATCCAAAGAGAGGATACTTATTCTTCATAGTCACCTTATAAGATTTCTATCATCGATGCACATTTGCATAGTACCATCCTTCTTCTTTATGAACAAAATAGGTGCTCCCCATGGAAACATACTAGGATGGAGAAAAATCTCTTTGAACTAACTCTTGAAGTTTTACCTTTAACTCGTAAAGCTCTTTAGGTGCCTTTCTATACAAAGCTTTGGATATCAGAGCTGTACTTAAAAACACATCTATATAAAACTCAGGTTCTCTATCAGGTGTTAATTTCATCAACTCTTCAAGAAGAAATATCCAAAAATTCCCATACCATAGCAACGCTATGTAATGATCCAAAATCTACTCTCAGGACTCTAATATAAACTAGAAATATCATAATACCTTCATTCCATTTTTTTTTTAAAAGCCAATATTAGACATGACTAGATACTTCTCAATGCATAAAATATGAAACTATCACTTTTTAGAAGGAAAGTTAGCTTCTTTTTTAAATAATTAATTTTAGTCTTATAGTAACTCAACTAATCCATGCCCAAAATGATATTAAACATCGAAATTGGTAATACTAGTAAGCTAGACTTGCACTTCAAATAAAAAAAATTTAACTCACAAAGATAAAATTTATTAGCAATTATTGTATCTCTAATTGGTAGAAGAAATGATAGGGCAAGAAATAATAATACAAAAGGTAAATGCAACTGGTGAAAGCAACTCTCATAAATAAATAATATATGTAACCAAATTCAAATAAAACATGATAAGATGTAGTTAAAATATATTTCATATATGTCGTAATCTCTAATTGAGCCAGACGATATATATGAAAGTTCATGAAGGCTGTTAAATATTATGGAACTAGCCCGAGGCTCTCCAAAGGGGAGGGTGGTGAATTGGAGCTTTAAAAAGTTTTCTTAATTTCAAAATAATAATATAAATGTTTTTGAAAAAAACTTTTCAGAAATTGAAAAAATAAAATCCTAATTAATTTTGGAAGCGAGAGATTTTATCAAAAATATTAAGTTTTACTATGATGAAATTTTGATCTACATGATAGAAAAATAATAAATGTTTTTGCCAAGTAGTTATTAACAGAAATGAAATGGAGGAATTATAAAAGTGAACAAAAAGAAAAAAAACACATCGTAGTTTTTATAGTGGTCCGATCAACCTTGACCTACGTCCACTCCCAGAGTACTCCACTCCTAAAATTTGTACTAAATAAAAGTGCCTCTCCTTTTACTTCTACAGCATGGTGGAGAAACCCTTACATACTTACTTTCACTAAACATTTGATGCGGTAAAGTGTCGGATTCTATGCTACCCTCTCGGTGATGGTGACATTCCTTGACTTGTTTTTCTCTCTCTTGGAGAAGGTAGAGAATCTTATCTACTTTTTCTCCCTCCTTTAGAAGGAAAGGAACCTCAAGGACTAGACTAGGAAGCCCCTTTACCTAGAGAGCTTCCAAAAGACTCACTAAGGCCACAAGAGAAGTAAAGGTGTAGCTAGCCTGAAGTAATTGTGTAATCCCCTCACACTACTTCTCTCTCACCCTCAAGCTCACCTTCTCCTTCCTCTCTCAAACCCTTATTTTGTTCTCAAGATCTTCTCTAATACTTTCTCCTTCAGTCAAACTTTCTTCTCTTTCTTTTCAAGAAAACCTTAAAACATAGCTTAAGTATTAGGCTATAAGAAAACCTAAATATTCAAGTTAACCATCACTATTTGTATAGTACGAACATTGTTTGTACAATACGATTAGTTCAAAACTAGTCCCATCCAGTATGATGTAAACAATCATTAAGATGAACTATATAAATTTTATGAGCACATCATACAGTACAATCAATAGATCATCTAGTATATTCTATTTTATTTCTTATATTCATACTGGATGATTCGTGGGATGATTGAAAATCATCTATGCTAATCATACCATATTGCTCTCTCCATACAATACGATTAGTTAATTTCAAGTTGGTTATCCATTACGATATGAATATCGTTCTGTATGATTAGTTCAAAAATTATGATTTCATTTGGTACGATCTTTGGGATGACCAAATTTCAACTATGCTAATTATTTGGTACAATCTGTATCGTATAGTATGATCAACTATTATTAATTAAATCATGATTTGATTAACTAATTATAGTGATTAAGTTTAGTAAGATTTCAAATATTTGTATAGTAAAATTCACATCGTATAGTACAATTAGTTCAATAATGAAATTTTAAAATCTTACTTAAGTTAATCTGGTTGCTTACTTTTTTAGATCCGAATGAATCGTACATTATTATCAAGATCATACAGTACAATTAATTCACTTAAACTAATTTTTCTAATTAGTTTTTAAGCCTATTTTTAGATAACAAATCATACAATATGATTAAAAATCATATAGTATGATTAGTTGAATTTTTTTTTTTTAGTTTTAATATATTTTTCTCTCCCCTTATGTGTATGTATACATGGTCACCCAATTTGCATACACTCTTATGTGGCTAGACTCAAGAAGTAGAAAATAAAATTACATACTCTTACATCCTCTTCTACCCAATCTTGAGTCTTTAGCAGTAATAAGTGGTTTATATCCTACCTAAAATGTTAATGCTCATCGACAAAAGAAATATCTAAAATATTTAATGAGAAAAGTAATAATTCAATCAATAGTATTTATCATCATTAAAATCACTTATTAGGGGTCCTGGATTTAAATAATCTCCCACTTTTTGATGATATCAAATAATATTGGATGATAGAAAAGATTAATATTCTTTTCTCCTAAGTTCCCCCTTACTAGGTTATGGATTTAAACAATTAAGGGTTATAAATTTCAAACTTTTAATTTTTATTTTTTTTATTTTTTTGAAAAGACAATAATAAATAAAACATAGAAAATAATGTAACACAAACACAAATTCTGGCTTAGCGTGCTCTTTCCCACGATGGAAACGTATATGGAAGGAGGCATCCATATATAAAATAGGAACATTATCAGGTGGAGCAAGAAATGTGAGTTGGTATTTATTGTGTAGGATATGTCATATGATGTGTCTTAAGGAAACATTTTATTTTCTACGGGCTGGGATGTCAAATATTAGTCATATTTTGGATGTAATAAGTAGTCATTTAGCCTTCATCAAATTGGGTATTCGATATTATGAGTTAGGTGACTATAGAAAGGAGTGGGGCTATGTTAACCAAATCCCTAACTTTGGGTATAATTAAAGATCTAAGGACATGCTGAATGACCCAGGCATTTTGAGATAAAGTTTGGACTAGTGGTTGGTTTTGGTTTAGGGGCACATTTCTAAGGATTAAGTTGATATAACTCCAGTCAAAGTCATTTGAGAGAATTGATTATTGATGAGGTCCTTAGGTAGAAAGTCAAATATATTTTGCTAAATTAGCTTTGGTGATTTCAACATTTTGATGGCAAAGAAAAGAAGTCATGGTAGAGGTTTCTTGATTTAGCCTAAGGTTGGCTAAGAATTCATAAAGAAGTTTAGAGTTGTAGGGAAAAGCAAATATAAGGAGAAATTGAAGTTTAGTGGAGGCGAAGAGGTTCATCATCTTTAAGTTAAGGGAGGGTTAGTTTAAGAGGAGTTATTTTTGCCTCTTTGTACTTAAGGTAGGAGTCTTCATCTATTAGGAGAGGAAACGATCGTCAAAATAATGAGAGGAGGAGGAGCTCTCCTGAGTCATTCTTTTGTATTTACTTTGACTGGCCATTAGAAAGGAAGGTTTAGAGGGTATGAGTTTGAGGAACTAGTAAGTTGAGTGAATTAAACTATTCAAAGCCTTCAAATTTATAGATTTTAGACTGATTGTACAATACAATCAATATTCATATAGTACGATCATAAAGGTTACTTCATCTGGATGACTTGTTAGAAAAAGTGGTCAAATCATACAGTAAGATCATGTATTATACTAAACGATCATAAGGAATTATGTTCATCCTAATGGGTCATTGATATGGCGTTTGATAAAAAGTATCATATTGTATGAATAGGTGTTCGTATGGTGTGAAATGTAATTATTATTCTACCAGTTGAATTAAATTCATCGCAATCTAGTTTAATATATGTATTGCACAGTACGAAGAAAGGTATCATACCATATGAATAGTAATAATTTCATACCAAACGAATTAAATTACTCAATGGTTTGTGACTTATGGATCATACAGTACGAGTAGAGGTTTATATAGTACTATGCTCATATCATTATTCTAATCTAGGCGGTTTCTTAAACTAAGGATTAGGATATGTACATCTGTGCATATTATACAGTATGAACGTGGATCGTACAACATGATAATAATAGAATTTTGAAAAATTTTATGAGTCAGTGAGGTGTGTGTGTGTGTGTGTGTGTGTGATGATAAAAAAACATCTTAAAACAAATTTTTTTAACACAAATAACAAGCAATAACACATAAACATGAACAATAAAAAATACATAAAAAGTAACACATGTGAATGAATAATTTAATTTTTTTTTTATTTTTTTTGAATTAAGAATGAATGTCTATAACGCCTAGTTTTATTCTCAAGATGCTAAAGGTGTCATATGCTAGGTGTCATAAGCTATGTGATGCAATTCTATATCTCCCTTGGCTACATGATCTCATATAAAGTGATGCCTAATGTCTATATGCTTTGTACGTGAATGTTGAATTATGTTTTTGGATATACAAATAACACTAATGTTGTCACACATAATTTGAATGGTTCTTATAGGTAGTCTAAGATCTAAGAGTTATTACTTTATCCAAAATACTTAAGTAATACAGCTCCCTACTGTTGAGTCCAGTAATTAGGTTGTTAAGCCTAAGTGAATGTCCCAAGGCTACCAAGAGGGGGGTGAATTGGTAGTTTAAAAATTTTAAACCCTCTTTGAAGATTAAGTTGAACCGAAATAAAAATTTCTTTTAAAGTTTGTAGAAAAATATTTTTCAACCACAGAGTTGTTAAAACTGAAATTTAAAGTGCGAAAACGTAAAAAATAATAAAGTAAATGACACCAGATTTATAGTGGTTTGGTCTATAACCAGACCTACATCCACTCCTCAGAGGCACCCTCTGAGTATTGCACTAAAACCAATAGTGACTCTCCTTTAGCACCCACAGCAAGGCAGAGAAGCCTTTACAACACACTCTTTTCACCACTACCCGGTGCGGCAGAGAACCGTCATCCTTTTACACAATCCATAGTGCTGGCAGAGAACCGTCGTCCTTTTACACAATCCACAGTGCTGGTAGAGAACCGTCGTCCTTTTACACTCTCCTAGTGTGGGCAGAGAACCCTACGGCTGTTCACACTCTCCAAGTGTAGGAAGAGAACCTTTCGGCTGTTCACACGCTCCAAGTGTCGACAGAGAACCGGATCTCCTTGACTGATCTTCTCACAAGAATCTAGAAGGAAGAAGGAAAAGAGTGAAGTAATTCAAATACACAAGTAGAGACTCTTACCTTTGAAATCCAAGTGAAGCCTTCTCGCTCCAGTGGTAGGAATTCTCCCTTGAATGCTCTCTTCCTCTCTTTCCTTGGCTATTCTCACAAGAGGCACGAAGATCAAATGACAAAAAGATTGGGTGGCAGTCTAATTTGGACTTTTTATATAAAAGACAAGAAAAACTGCCCAAAAACTGCAAGTTTTCAATTCTGTACGCAGTGGATCGTCCTGTACGATCATGGATCGTCCTGGACGATTTTACTTAAACGATCTGAAACGACCCTATTTGAATATGTGCAGGAAATGTCTTCGTACAGATGATCGTCCTGTACGAACTAGGTTCGTCCAGTACGAACGATTATTACTAGGTCGGTTCTAGAAACTGCTGAAAATTATTCTAAGTCGGTTAATCGTTTGGACGAGAATATGTTCGTCTGGACGAAAATTTTCCAGAGACCTGATCGTCCTGGACGATTTTTACTTTGTCTGGACGAAAATATTTCAGAGGACCAATCGCCACGGACGATAATTTATTTTTGTCTGGACGAAAATTTTCCAGAGACCCGATCGTCCTGGACGATATTTTAATTTCGTCTGGACGAAAACTTTCCAGAGGACCAGTCGCCACGTACGATAATAAAATTCGTCTGGACAAAAATTTCACAGAGAACCAATCGTTTGGTATGATAATTAATTTCATCATGGACGAATAGGACTTAGAAAAAATCTTTAGAGCAAGTTCCTATTCGTTCCATGTGCCCTATAGGAGATAACTGTCTGATCGTCCCGTACGATAGGATATCGTCCAGTACGATCAGTATAAAATTTTATGATCTCCTTATGTGTGTGTGTATGTTTTTTTATTCACTCAATTACAATCACTCCCTTTCAAAATTAATTCAAAGAAAAATGCAAACTTCAAATTAACAAAGTATCTCATGTTGAATTTGATTTGAAGTTATCGTAGTCTGGAGTCTGATTTTCCTGAAATGTTAGTACACACAAGAGCATATACAAATCTTCTAAAATTGTTAGGAGATAACTACACATTTGAACAATAATGTTTGAAATCATCAAAACTATTCAAGTTGCAAAAAATGTAAAAGTATTCAAATAGCAACTATTCTAACAATCTCCCCTTTTTGATGATGGCAAAATAATTATTGTTTGTATGGTTTCAAGTTAAACAAATCTTCTATCTCCTAAGCTCCCCCTGAATTGATGAGTACATTAAAATAAGGAGGCATAAAGAGCATAAATAACAATATTTTTGTTTTTCAAAAATTTTAACACAAACAACCACAAAGTAAAATACTTGCAAACAGAATAATCAAAACAGAAAACACAATAATTTCTCCCCCTTTTTAACAGCAACAAAAAGTGAAGAAGAAATAGACGAGAAATGTAAGTAATTATATGAAATTCATTTTAAAATTTAATCTAAATGGTGATTGACATAAGGTATGCAATTTTAAACTAAAAATATTAGGTCAATCATAGAAATTCATAAAATTTAAGAAGTGATATAACATTGTAAGTAAGAAGAAATTTTTAAAGACTTTATTCAATTTAGACATTCAAGTATAGAAAATCATTACAAGAGAGATGTAAAAAAAATTTATATTTCAAAGTTCAATAGAATATAAATGAACATAAGATCAATTTGAATTAAGAGATTGAAAGAATTTGGAAAGAAGAGAATTACCACATGTGGCGCTTTGCGCATCTTTTTCAAAATTTTTGGGGCACATTTTTGTGCATTTTTTTCTTTGTTGGGCTTATTTTGTGCCTCTTTTTCACTTTGCAAATCTTTGCGAATTCCTTTTGATTTTTGTACTTTTTGTACAATTTTCAAGAGTAATTGAGACCAATTCTTTCCAAAATCAATAATCTAAAATTTCAGATATTTCTAAGTGCATAAATATCACTTGATCATAGAAATATAAAATAAGAAAACATTTAAATTGCAATAGTAATATTAACTTTTATGTAGTCTAAATGAATAGACATGAATTTAAAAGTTCTAATTACAACAAGTTATAAACAACTTTTAAATTTAAAAAGACTAGATTTTCTAATATAGATAATCTCAAATTACAATCTAATTTAAGCACTATGAAGATTAAATAATACTAATGAAATTCATAAACATTAATCACATTCCAAAAACAAATCAAATTTGAAAAAAGTACAACATCCATTGATATTAATGAACGGATTACACATTTCATTATATCAAAAAAAAGTAAGAAAATACATTGAACTTAAAAGAAAAAACAAACATAAACACAAACACTTAACATTGAAACTGACAAAATAAAAACAAAAAATACGAATACAACAAACACACAGAAATTCATCTCTACTGTTCTGGAGGAGGAGGAATGCCGCCAAAAACTGTTCTTTCACATATCGTCCCGTACGAAACCAGATTCGTCCCAGACGATTTCCTCCAATTTTTTAATTTTGATTTTTAAATTAAGAAAATCAAACTAAACATTCAAAAAACACAGAAAACATAAAACAAAACCATAGACCCAAAAACAATTTATTCAAAACACACAAAATTTCATAAAATCAAAAACAAAACAAAATAAATATCAATGTTGCAAAGACATTTTGTTTAGGCATTCAAATCAATAACACTAAGCCTTGTTCTTAAAGTACTGAAGGTATCAAAGGCTAAAGGTTTTGTAAAAAGGTCTGCAAGTTGATTTTCAGTTGAAACATGTATGAGTTCAATTTCTCCTTTGGATACATGATCCCTTATGAAATGATGCCTTATATCAATGTGTTTGGTTCTAGAATGTTGAATAGGATTTTTGGAAATGCAAATAGCACTAGTATTGTCACAATAAATTGGAATAGTGCCTATAGTTAATCCTAAATCAATCAACTGTTATTTTAACCAAAGTACTTGTGCCACACAACTTCCTAATGCAATGTATTCTGCTTCTGCAGTAGATAGTGCCACTGAATTTTGTTTTCTACTAGACCAGAAACTAATAAATTTTCAATAAATTGACATATTCCAGAAGTGCTTTTCCTATCCACTCTACAGCCTGCAAAGTCAGAATCTGAGTAACCAATAATTTCAAATAAAGAGCTAAACTTAGGATACCAAATCCCTAAGTTTTGAGTTCCTAGTAGATATCTTAAAATCCTTTTCACTACAGTCAAATGTGATTCTTTTGGATCTGATTGAAATCTAGCACATAAGCAAACACGGAACATAATATCTGGTTGGCTAGCAGTCAAGTAAAGTAAAGATACAACTATCCCTCAAAATTTCTTTTGATCAACAGATTTTCCCTTAAGGTCCTTATCCAACTGAACTGAGGAACTCATTGGTGTACTAACAGGTTTAGCACTGTCCATTTCATATTTTTTGAGGATGTTCTTAATATATTTAGTTTGACTAAGAAAAGTACCTTCCTCAAGTTGCTTAATGCTAAATCCTAGAAAGTAATTTAAATCTCTCATTAGACTCATTACAAATTCACTACTCATTGTTTTAGAAAAATCATCACAAAGATGTTTATTTGAAGATCCAAAGATGATGTCATCCACATAAATTTGAACAATAAGTATATCCTTTCCAATTTTCCTTAAAAAGAGAGTTGTATCCACACTTCCTTTTTCAAAAGATCTTTCAAGTAGGAAGGTGCTCAACCTCTCATACCAAGCCCTAGGTGCCTGTTTCAATCCATATAATGCCTTTTTTAATTTGAAAACATGATTTGGAAATTTAGAATTTTCAAAACCTGAAGGTTGTTCTACAAAAACATCTTCCTTAATTACCCCATTTAAAAAGGCACTTTTGACATCCATTTGAAACAATTTAAAACCTTTAAAACAGGCAAAGGCTAGTAAAACCCTAATTGCTTCAAGTCTAGCTACTAGGGCAAAAGTTTCCTCAAAATCAATTCCTTCAATTTGATTATACCCCTTAGCTACTAATCTAGTCTTATTTCTAATGACTACTCCTGAGTCATTCATTTTATTTTTGAACACCCACTTGGTTCCAACAACACTTTGATCTTTTGGCCTTGTAGTTAATTCCCAAACTTTATTTCTTACAAATTGATTTAACTCTTCTTGCATGGCTAATATCCAAAATTCATCAGAAAGTGCTTAATCAATGTTAGTGGGTTCAACAGTTGAAATAAAGGCTGAATGATTGACTTCCTTGTTTAATCCACGCCTAGTTCTAACACCCTCACTTGGTTCACCTATAATCAATTCCTTTGGGTGGTTTTTAGAAAATCTCAAATCTCTAGGCAAAGGGTTTTCTCTTTCCAAATTTTCTTCCACATTTTCTTCCAAATTTAATCTATCAATCTTTTGGGAGTTTTCTTCAATTTCTTCTTCAACAACATTTGGCTCTTCCATGTTTCTACTTTCATCAAATACAACATGTGTGGTTTCTTCAATGACTAAAGTTCTTTTGTTGAATATCCTATAAGATTTTCCAACACTTGAATATCCAACAAAAATTTCTTCATCTAATTTTGGATCAAATTTTCCTAAGGCAGATTTTCCATTATTATGTATGAACACCTTGCAACCAAATACATGCAAATGAGACAAATTTGGTGTTCTACCTTTTAGCAACTCATAGGGTGTTTTATTCAAATTTGATCTCACATTCACTCTATTCAGAACATAGCATGCAATGCTAACCGCCTCAGCCCAAAAATATCTAGGAAGCGAGTATTCTGCTAACATTGCTCGGGTGGCTTCTATTAATGTTCTGTTCTTCCTTTCAACTACCCCATTTTGTTGAGAAGTTCTAGGTGCAGAAAAATTGTGATCAATCCCCTTTTCTTTACAGAAATTTTCAAATCTTTCATTTTTAAATTCTCCTCCATGATCACTTTGTATAGAAATTATTTCACATCCTAGTTTTCTTTGTATCCAAGTTGAAAAATTTCTGAATTCCTCAAATGATTCACTCTTATGAAAAAGAAATTTAACCCAGGTGAATCTTGAAAAATCATCTACTATAACAAATCCATATACCTTCCCTCCTAGACTTACAGTGCCTACAGGTCCAAAAAGATCCATGTGTAGAATTTCTAAAGGTTTACTAGTCCTAAGATCTTTATTGGACTTAAAAGAAGACTTCACTTGTTTTCCTAATTGACATGCATCACAAAGATGGTCCTTGGTAAAGTCTAGTTTAGGTATACCTCTCACCAAATTCTTTTGGGTAATTCTTCTAAGATTTTTCATACTAGAATGACAAAGTCTCCTATGCCAAAGCCATGATTCATCAGAAACAGTTTTCAAACAAAAAGCAGTAGGAGATTGAATACAATTTAAATCTAGCATGTAGACATTGTTTACCCTTTTTCCATTTAAAACAATTTTCCTATTTAGGCTTATTATGCAGCTAGTAGGTAAAAATTTTACATTATAGCCCTTATCACATAGCTGACTTATGCTAAGCAAATTATGTTTTAAGCCTTCAACTAATAACACATTGTCAATGAAAAAGTTTTTCAAATTTCCAATCATACCTGATCCAACCACTTTCTTTGTGGTATTATCTCCAAGTGTAACCTTGCCTCTACTCCTGGCTTCCAGCATTATGAATTGAGCAGTATCTCCAGTCATGTTCTTTGAATATCCGCTGTCAGGTACCATATACTCTCACGAGGTCTTGTGTGAGAGTACTCCTGCGAAATTCTCAAATGTTAGACCTAGGAACCCAAATAAGTTTGGGTTCACCTTTATGAAATTTATAATCAGATGCATGTATGATATGTCTAGGTTTATGCATCTTAGTTCTCCACACCAAATTAGTTTTCATCTTTAAAGTGCAGGTGTGAGATATATGTCCCAAAAATCCATAATTATTACATTTAACATTAGGAAAAATATTCCTATGTTTTCTTTCATATGATTGTCTTCTAAGGGATTTCATGAATTTAGGATAATATTTAGGATTTGTAAAATCTTCAAGTTTAGGGGGGTTCCTATTATCCTCGAGAGCTCTTATTATGAGTTTGTAAAATGAATTCATATCTTCCAAGATTCGATTGGTATAATTGATTCTATATGTCTTACTCTCAGATTCATCCTTAAAATTCTTTAATTCTTTTTCAAGTTCAGCATAGGATGATTTTAAATTCTCAAAATTTTTATTCAAGTCATCATATTCATCAAGTTGTTTCATATGGTTGTTATCTATTAAAGCATGATCTTTCCTAAGGATTTCGTGTTCCTTATTAAGCTCTTCCAATTCTAAAACTAAACTAGCTTGCATCTTTTTCATTTTCCTATATGCATCATGCATGTGTTCAGAAACTTCAAACAATTCATCATAGGTTAAATCACATACCTCTTCTTAATCTAATTGTTCAACATTATCTGCCATCAAGCAAAGGTTGGTGACTTTTTCTTCTTTTTCAATCTCAGATGAGTCTGAAGCTGAGTCCGCCCAAAAAGCCCTTTGAAACTTCTTCTTGCCCTTCTTTACCATTGGTTTCTCCTCTACCTTCTCCTTGCTAGGAGTGGCTTTGAGTTTTGGACAATCAGTCTTTATATGACCTGGTTTCCTGCATTCATAACAAATTACTTCATTAGAAACTTTGTCATTTTTGTTATACTTACCTCTATTCCATTGCTGGCATCTCTTCTGCTTCCTCTTTAAAAAGCTTCTGAATTGTCTAGTCATCAATGCAATATCGTCTTCATCCTCAGGTTGTGAGTGTTCACTTTCTGACTCTTCCACATTTAGTGCAATATAAATGTTCATAAGCAATGAGTGAACCAAGAAGATTGTCAATGGAATAAATGTTCCGATCTTTAGACTCTGTAATTGCAGTAATTTTAGCATCGTATGCAGTAGGTAAACAACGAAGAATCTTATTGACCATTTCAGCATTAGTTAATTCCCTACCAAGTGCATGCAAAGAGGTGACAATTTGAGTGAATCTTGTGTACATGACTGAAATAGATTCATTAGGTTTCATGCGAAATAATTCATAGTCATGTAACAAGATCTTGAGTCTTGATTGCTTAACCTCATTTGTCCCTTCATAAGTTATACAAAGTCTATTCCATATGTCCTTTCCGCTTTTACAAGTGGAAACTCGCATGTAGTCTTCAGATTTTAAAGCACAAAAGAAACTATTTAAACATTTCGCATTTAATTATGCTAAGTCACGTTCTTAAATAGTCCAATCTGCATAGGGTGTTTCTACCCTAACTCCATCAACTAATCTAGTTGGTTTTGAGTAACCTTCCTGGACTAGCATCACATGCGATAATCAAGTGAATGTAAGAAATTAGACATGCGTGTTTTCCAAAAATCAAAAGGAATATTGTCAAACAGTGGAGATCTAGTGATAGAGTAACCCTCAGGTGTGTTTCGGTTTCCAAATGTAGCCATCTATGTAATCAAAAAGTAGTTCAAACTTATGATTTTGAAACTATGCTCTGATACCACTTGTTGAGTCCAGTAATTAGGTTATTAAGCATAAGTGAATGTCCCAAGGCTACCAAGAGGGGGGTGAATTGGTAGTTTAAAAATTTTAAACCCTCTTTGAAGATTAAGTTGAACCGAAATAAAAATTTCTTTTAAAGTTTGTAGAAAAAAATTTTTCAACCACATAGTTGTTAAAACTAAAATTTAAAGTGCGGAAATGTAAAAACAATAAAGTAAATGACACCAGATTTATAGTGGTTCGGTCTATAACCAGACCTACATCCACTCCTCAGAGGCACCCTCTGAGTATTGCACTAAAACCAATAGTGACTCTCCTTTAGCACCCACAGCAAGGCGGAGAAGCCTTTACAACACACTCTTTTCACCACTACCCGGTGCGGCAGAGAACCGTCATCCTTTTACACAATCCACAGTGCTGGCAGAGAACAGTCGTCCTTTTACACAATCCACAGTACTGGCAGAGAACCGTCATCCTTTTACACTCTCCTAGTGTGGGCAGAGAACCCTACGGCTGTTCACACTCTCCAAGTGTAAGCAGAGAACCTTTCGGCTGTTCACACACTCCAAGTGTCGGCAGAGAACCGGATCTCCTTGACTGATCTTCTCACAAGAATCTAGAAGGAAGAAGGAAAAGAGTGAAGTAATTCAAATTCACAAGTAGAGACTCTTACCTTTGAAATCCAAGTGAAGCCTTCTCGCTCCAGTGGTAGAAATTCTCCCTTGAATGCTCTCTTCCACTCTTTCCTTAGCTATTCTCTCAAGAGTAACGAAGATCAAATGACAAAAAGATTGGGTGGCAGTCTAATTTGGACTTTTTATATAAAAGACAAGAAAAACTGCCCAAAAACTACAAGTTTTCAATTCTGTACGCAGTGGATCGTCCTGTACGATCATGGATCGTCCTGGACGATTTTACTTAAACGATCTGAAACGACCCTATTTGAATATGTGTACGAAATGTCTTCGTACAGATGATCGTCCTGTACGAACTAGGTTCGTCCAGTACGAACGGTTATTACTAGGTCGGTTCTAGAAACTGTTGAAAACTGTTCTAAGTCGGTTAATCGTTTGGACGAGAATATGTTCGTCTTGACAAAAATTTTCCAGAGACCCGATCATCCTGGACGATTTTTACTTCGTCTGGAAAAAAATATTTCAGAGGACCAATCGCCACGGACAATAATTTATTTTCGTCTGGACGAAAATTTTCCAGAGACCCGATCATCCTGGACGATATTTTAATTTCGTTTGGACGAAAATTTTCTAGAGGACCAGTCGCCACATACGATAATAAAATTCGTCTGGACAAAAATTTTACAGAGAACCAATCGTCTGGTACGATAATTAATTTCTTCCTGGACGAATAGGACTTAGAAAAAAATCTTTAGAGCAAGTTCCTATTCGTTCCATGTGCCCTATAGGAGATAACTGTCTGATCGTCCCGTACGATAGGATATCGTCCAGTACGATCAGTATAAAATTTTATGATCTCCTTATGTGTGTGTGTGTGTTTTTTTATTCACTCAATTACAATCACTCCCTTTCAAAATTAATTCAAAGAAAAATGCAAACTTCAAATTAACAAAGTATCTCATGTTGAATTTGATTTGAAGTTATCGTAGTCTGGAGTCTGATTTTCCTGAAATGTTAGTACACACAAGAGCATATACAAATCTTCTAAAATTCTTAGGAGATAACTACACATTTGAACAATAATGTTTGAAATCATCAAAACTATTCAATTTGCAAAAAATTTAAAAGCATTCAAATAGCAACTATTCTAACACCTACTACTATATGTTGTGTCTTAGTTGTGAAAAGAGCTACTAATTTTATTTTCTACTAGCTCAAGAAACTAAGTATTGTCCTATGAATTGACAAATTCTAGAAGTATTTTTTTATCTACCTTACATCGTGTAAAATCAAAATTTGAATTTCTTATGATTTTAAAAGGAGTGTTGTGTCTAGGATATTAGTTTCCTAGGTTTGGATTGCCTAATAGATATCTACGAATTCTCTTAATAATAGTCATGTGTGATTCTTTTGGATCAACTTAAAATCTAGTACAAAGGTAAACACTAAATAAGACATCTGGCCTGTTAGCAGTTAAGTAAAGAAGTGGCCCAATTATTCCCCTATAATTTTTCTGATCTCCTAGTTTTCTATTAGGGTCATTGTCTAATTGAACAATAGAGCTCATGGGAGTGTTAATGGCCTTAGCATTATCCATTTCATATTTTATAAGGATAATCTTGATGTATTTTTATTAGATAAGAAAGGTTCCATCATCCATCTTCTTTTCACAAAATCCAAGAAAATTGTTTAGCTCTCTCATCATACTCATCTTAAACCTTCTACTCATTATTTTTTAAAATTTATCACATAAGTTTTTATTTGAGAATCCAAAAAGATGTCATTGACATAAATTTTAACAATTAGTAAGACTTCTCCTTCTTTATTTAGGTCACCCTAAATAAATCTTAAATCTAAAAGGATGGTGCTCAGCCTTTCATACTAGGCTCTAGGTGCTTGCTTTAATCAATACAAGGCCTTCTTTAGTTTGAATACATGATTTGATAATTATGAATTTTCAAACCTTGGGGTTTCTCAACATAAATATCATCTCTAATCATGCCATTTTGGAAGGAACTCTTCACATCCATTTGATACAATTTTAAACCCTTAAATCAAGCAAAGGTTAACAACACCCTAATGGCTTCTAGTCTAGTTACAAGTGCAAAGGATTCCTCAAGATCTATTCCTACAATATGGTTATACCCTTTAGCTATTAGTATGGCCTAATTCTTTACTACTATTCCAAAGTCATTCATCTTATTTTTGAAAACCCACTTTGTTTAAACCATACTCTTGTCCTTAGGTCTCTTAACTAATTCCCATACATCATTTCTAAGAAATTTTTTTAACTCTTCTTATATTATTAGGAACTAAAATTCATTAGTTAGGGCTTGATCTATATTAGTGGGTTTTATCATAGAGATAAAGGCTGAATGACTAACGTCCTTCCTAAGTCCATGATTATTTCTAACACCTTCAAATAGGTCTCCTGAAATAAGTTCTTTAGGATAACTAGAAAAATCTCCAATCTCTGGGCAATTTTTGTTGAGGTTCTACTCTATCTCCTACAGTAAAAACTTCTACCCCTTGAATGACCTCCACTTCTTCTTCTTCAGTTTTAGGTTCAAAGGTCTTATCTAATTCATCAAATACCATATGGGTATTTTCTTCTACTACCACGCTCTTTCTATTGAAGATTCTATAGGCCTTACCTATATATGAGTAACCTAAGAAGACCCCTTCATGATAATTGGAATCAAATTTTCATAAGGGTGATTTTCCATTGATTAATATAAATAATCTACAACCAAAGACATATAAGTGAGAAAGCTTGGGTGTCTTATCCTTAAGGAGTTCCTAGGATGTCTTATTAAGCTTGGATCTAACATTCACCCTATTTAAAATATAACAAGCAATATTCAGTTTTTCTGCCCAAAAATATCTAAGAAGTAAATACTTAGCTAGCATTGCCTTAACAGCTTCAACCTAGGTTCTATTTTTCATTTCAGCTATTCCATGAATGCATGTTATAAAATATTTTACTACTGGAGGGTCCTAGGGAAAGAGAATATGATATATTCCTATGTTTTGACAGAAGGATTTAAACTTATCATTTTTAAATACTCCACCATAATCACTATGAATTATTGAGATTTTACATCATAATTTCTTTTGAATCCAAGTGGAGGATATTCTAAATTTCTCAAATGACTCACTCTTATATGCCAGGAATTTAACCAAAGTAAATCTAGAGTAGTCATATACTATTATAAATCCATATGCCTTCCCTCATAGGTTGGCTTACTAACAGGTCCAAATAGGTCAATATGAAGGATTTTTAGTGACCTAGAGGTATTAATGTCTTTGATTAAATGAAATTTAGACCTTATTTATTTTCCTAGTTGGTAGATATCATATAGGTGGTCCTTAGTGAAGTCTAAATTTGGCATGCCTTTAACTAGGATTTTCTGGGTAATATTCCTAAGAGTCTGCATACTCGCATGACAGTCTCCTATGCCATAGCAAAGATTCATTAATTATAGTTTTAAGGAATAATGAATTTGAATATTTAATGCATTTCAAGTCTAATCTATAAACATTATTCATTCATTTTCCTTCTAACACAAGTTTTTATTTAAACTAATCATTCATTTATTAGAAAGAAATTTTATAATAAAGCCTTTAATGTATAGTTGACTAATACTTAACATGTTATGATTTAAATTTTCAACTAGCAAAATATTTTCAATCATAAAATATTTTAATTTTTTAATTATACATAAGCCCACCACTTTCCTAATTGTGTTGTCTTCTAATATTACTTTGCCTCTTGACCTAGCGTACAGTATGATGAACTGCTTCATATCACTATTCATATGCCTCGATCAGCCACTTTCTAGGTATCACAAGCTCTTACTTGGTCTTTTGTGAGAGCACCCCTATAATGTTATTTAAAGGTTATATTTTAGAACCCAAGTGAGTTTGGGTTCCACCTCAGGCTTGAATAAATAACATGAATGCATGTGATGCTGTGATGCATATAATTTTGGCATCTACACTAAGTGTGTCAAATGATGGATAGTGCATGTATGGGCTATGTGTCGTAATATGCCACAAGAGTAACACCTAACTCCAAAAAATGGGTTTACTAACCTATGCGGGTCATGGTCGCTTCTCCTATGTTTAGGTGATGTATGTTATATTGAGGGGTTTTATAATGTGGGTGATGGTTTATTGTTCTCAAGTGAAATAGTTTTTTATCTTAAAAATTCATTAGCATTTTCATAGTTTGCCACTTCAAGTTTTATTGCATGCTCTCTACTATTTAATTGAAATGGAAGTTATTCTAATTCCTTAAATGCTTTTTCTAGTTCAATATATGATTTTTCAAGGAATTGTGTACATTGGATAGTTCAATATGCTTCTTATTTAATGCATCAAACTCAAATAATAAAGTCATATGATCGCTATCTAAAGTATAATGCTTAGTAATTAAACTAGCATGCTCATTTATAAAGTTAAAATTTTCTTATTAAGACTAGCATGTATCTTCTTAAGCTTCCTATACAGATCATGAATTTTTTCAAAATAAATAAATAATTTATTATAAGAGAGTTGACATACCTCATTTTTATCTTATTGATCAAGATTATCATTAGCCATAAGACATAAGTTTGTTACCTCCTCCTCTGCTTCCTCTTCCAATGTTTTTAAGGCAGAATCGACCCAAAAAGCTTTTTATAACTTTTGCTTGAAAGGGTATAGCTAGCACAGAGCAATCATGTGATCCCCTTACTGAAAGTTCGTTAGGGGGTTTAAGCCCTTATGAACTAGCCCAAGACTAACCAAGAGGGGGGTGAATTGGTATTTTAAAAATTATATTATTTAGATCAAAACATAATCACAAAACTCAAACTAAAATCACCACAATGAAAATCAAAGTGCGAAAGAATAAATGTTGAAAGTAGTAGTAAAAGGACACAAAAATTTATAGTGGTTAGGTCAATTTAACGTATGTCCACTCCCCGGAGGCGCCCTCTGGGTATTGCACTAAACACAGTGGCTCTCCTTTTGCTCCCACAGCAAAGCAGAGAAGCCTTCACAAAAACTCCTTTCCGCTGACCAAAATGAGGCGGAGAACTCAACTCCTTTTGCTTCCTCCTAAAGCAGGCAAAGAACTTAACTCCTTTTTCTTCCCCCTGAAGAAGGAAGAGAACCTTGATCGATTGCTAACGAAAACCTCTCTCAACCCTCCAAGGATAAGAGACTCTAGTGGAAGAAGAAGAAATGGAACAATGCTTGGAGCAATCCTTGTGAAATTCCCTCACAAGCTCCCCCTCACAAAATCCTCTCTCTCTCTCTCCCTCTCTCTCCCTCTCCTCTAGGCTTTCGTAGGCCAAAACAGCAGCAAAAGATTTTCTTTAAGGTTGAATAAGAGATCTTAAATAGAAGAGCTTTGGAATAGCTCTTATTTTATACAAACTGACTTTATCGTCCATGCCGATCAGCCCGGCTGGTATCGGCCCGGCTGATCAGCATAAATTTTGCTCAATCAGCCCGATCAGTTTGGGACGATTAGAGTAAATTTGGTCACATCGTCCAGGATGATAGAATATCATCCTGACTGATTAGTTCAAATTCGAGGAAAATCCTTCTGAACATCGCCCTAAATAGAAGTAGGCCAATGTCAATCGTCCAAGCCATCATCCCAGTCGATCCTGCGATCGGCTCGGCCGATGTGATCTTGCAATCAGCTTTAATTACTTTCCTTAATTACCAAATTAATTTATACATAATTATGATGCATCGTCCAGGACGATAGGATATCTTCCTGGATGATGTTCTAAAATAAAGAATGCCTAAATAGATCATGGTAGTTAATTCTTTCTAATTTGAGCCTATCGTCCCGGTCGAAAAAATATTGTCCAGGCTGAACTGCTTAATGACGGCTGCCTCAACCATGATGCCCTGATTAGAGTTTCTATTTTTGAGCCGATCGTCTAGGCCGATATAAATATCAGCCTGGCCGATGTTACCAAAAATAATAAACTCTAAGAAACAGTTAGAAATTCTCCCAAGGTGTATGTTTGCAAGGTTACTTAGCATTAGGAGCCACATCTTTTACAATAGACTCAAGAAAAGGAAAGTGTACAAAGTGACTCGGATTTAGTCTACCCAATCTTGAGCTGGTTCTAATTGTCGTCTGATCTTATGGACCAGAAATGTTAGTAAGCTAGGCAGTCGTAGAAAAACAAGAGTGTTTGCTATCATCAAAATCATAATCCATGAAAACAGATTTGCAACAATCTCCCCCTTTTTAATGATGGCAAAAATACAATGAACAATTCTAAGTAGTTAAGACAATAGTGCACCAGAAGCAGTGCAAATATAAAGAACATCAAATATCAGAATAGAATAATATAAGTACAAATATACTACTCCCCCTTTTGACATCTCAAAAAGGATCAGATAAAAGACAATGCAGAAAGTAAATAGCATAAGAAAAAACAAAAACTAATCAACAGAAAAGAAAAAACAAACTAAAAGAAAACTAGTAAAATGATGGCTCCTAATCATCTGAAGGAGGAGGTGGTGGAGGAGGTGCCTACTGAAAGTAGCTCGACAGTGTAGCAAACTAGGCACCAAACTAGGCTATGTCCAAGTTGTATTGCTGCTGCTGGTGAGTAACGTAGGCATCAAAATGGGCTAAGTCCTCCATGTGGTGCTACTTGTAGCAGGCTATGTCCTCAGCATATTGATGCTCCTGTGTAGCAACGTAAGTGTCGAATCAGGCCTCCCACTGGTTAAAGTGCTCCACCAAATGGTCCAGCTAAGAGTGCTAGCGGAGCGGAATAGGTGCAAGAATAGGTGCATGAGCAGGTGCAGGAGCCTCCTCATCTCCTGCCTTAGCTTCCCCATCCCCTGGGTGGAGATGAGTGCTGTGAAGAGTTTGAAAGGAAATGTTAGAGTAGAAAGCAAGTTGGAGGTTTGGTGTAGCAGGATATTGGAGGTTATACTTTAATTCTAAGACATAAGAATTGATATGTCCTAGGGCTAGATTTGGTTTCCTCCTATGACCTAGATCTTGAATGGTAGTAAGATGGTCAATATAGTGAAAAATCAGGTCGGTAGCCTTGAATTCATGATTTGCTAATTTGTAAAAGGTGGTGAGGGAAAGAAGGGGAGTGATGTGAATACGATCACCAGCCTTAGGAATTATCGAAGTGCGAAGGACGTGCTGGACGGTCCTAGCATCCTTGAGTATGGTGGTAGTCTTGCCCATGTGAAAATTAGCATTAGAATTGCAAAGAAAATGAATGGCCATAGCTCAGTCAAAATCAGGATCGGATTACAGGGTGTGAAATTTATCCCCTGTGGTGGAAAGCTACAAAATCTCTGTATAATCTTGATATGTGATCTCGATAGGGCGTCGATTCATATATGAGGCAATAGAGGTAAAAATAGAATTAATGTGAAGACTTGCAAAGAACTCGTAGAGCAATTCGGAATTGAATGGGACATCAAGAGTCAGAAGAAAGCATAAGGAGGTATGGGCAAATAAGTCTAGTAACGGATAAGAGAGAAAATTTGGATTGACTGTTCCAGAGATTATGATTCTAGCCTCCTTGTAGAGCTGGTAGGAAACATGATCATCTGCCTCCAGGAAATGAGGGTCCAGAGTGGCCCTTAAGGAACTTCTGGATGGGTGACGTGAGCCCTTTGCTCTAGCCATTTTCACGAAATAGCAAGAAAATAGAGATCATAAAGCAAAGAGAAGAATTTGGTGTGAAGAAAATGGCTGGAAGGGCTCAGTTTATAAAGAATTGGCCAGATCGGGTAGGCTGACCACAGGATCATCCAGGCAGATATGGTTCAATAATTGCGTCCAGGCTGATTGGTCAAAAAGGCGGTCAGGTCGTCCAGGCCGATCAGATATCAGTCGGAACAATTAGACATAAGCGATCATCTCAAGGAGTCAAGCCAGACGACCGTTGAAAAAGCAGATCGTCTGGGCCAATTCGGTGGATCGTCCAGGACAATGTCCAATAATAGATCGTATCGGCCAAATTTAAAATGATTAAATCATGTGCCACGTGTATCGGCCAGGCCGAATAGGTGGATGGTCTGGGTCGATTGTCCAAAATGGATCATCCCGATCGATTTTAAAGATTTTAAACATATATCCATGTGTATCATCCAGGACGAATACGAGGATCAGTCAGGCCTATTTTTCATAAAGAGGAGAACATCGTCCGTTCTGAAAAATGGGTTGGCCAGGCTGATCAAAAATGATTGAAGTAAAAGACAATCAGATCGTCTAGGCTAATAATGGATCATCGTGGATGATCAAAAGTAGAAAATCAAATAAGTCGGTAGAGGGGAGTTTTTAGAGTAAATTGATCAGATCATCCTTGCCGATAAGGGTATCGTCCGGGATGATGTGAAAACAAAATTGAGAATCATATGATGGAGATGATAAGAGAAGGCCCAAAAAAATCAAAATCTAGTTTTTTTTTTAATCGTGCAAGAGCAATGGTATTGAAAGAGAAAGGAAAGAAACAAACCTAGATACAAGCTAAATTGATAGCATCTCATCCTTGATCAAATCAATCAAAGGATTCGGAATGCTATCAAAAGAAAAATTATCAAAAACAAAACTACCATAAATAGCTAAAGTAGCACAAAAATCAGCTACTTTATTACAATTCCTATTAACATGATGAAAACAACCTTATTAAAGTCCTTCAAGAAGGAAAGGTCCTTGACCGGACACTTATCCAATTCCCAATCAACTTTCTTTAAAGAATCTTGTAAAAATGTAATAACATTAGTATTATCACTTTCAATGATAATACCTTTGCTCTCAAGCATCCAACTTTGTATAAAATCTCTAATATCCACAATAACCTCCATCTCCAGTTGGGCAATATCCCAATGAATCTTATTCCTCCCAAAAACAAGAAGAAGTCTACCTTTACGGTCTCTAAAGATACCGCCGATTCCACCTCTATTTGAGCTCAATAAAGTTGCATCCACATTTATCTTGATCCAATCTAGTGGTGGAGGGAGCTAAGTAGAAAATAACTCCCTTGCGAGATTAGCACCCCAGCTAACTAGATAAGGAGAAGACTTCAAAACAGCTAGAGAGAGCACATTTGCAGCCACTGAGGAACTCGGCAAAGCTGCCTTACTATGTTTCGTTGAATTGTTCTTTTTCCAGTTTAAAAACACAGCAACACAGTAAACTCTTACCACACCAGAATTCTGACCAGAAATCCTTTTCAGCTCTTTAAAATAGCCCTCCAAAGATCGAAATGAAGGAATATAAAACCCCCATTAATGAATTTTATTAATCACCTCTTGAAGATATTTACACTGAATAATAATATGCTGATAATTTTCCATTTCCAGACATCCTCTAGCACAACAATCATTAGTTTCTAGTCTTCAAAAATTTAAAAAGTGGTTTGTAGGAATAGCAAATTTGCTAAGCCTCCACCAAAAAATTTCCTCATTATAGTTAAGCTTTAAGCTCTTAAGCCAACTATATAAAACCATCAACATCACAAATTCCTTTGTCTTTCATGGCATTATCATAAGCCAAAGAAGAAATAGATTTACCTGAGAACTTACATACTGTCTCCAATTGATCTTCCCGCTGGACATCTGGTTTCACATTCCTGATAAGACTTGCTAGATCTTCATGGAACCAATTGAGTAGTTTACCTTCATCCCACTGTCCTGTATCTGAAATAAGCTGTTGACTTTCAAATTCTCCAATGCACCGAAATCAATAAAAGTAGGCCACTCATTTAAGCATCTATCCAGCAACCAAACATCATTAAGAACCAGAATTTTATCTCCTCTTCCCACCTTCCATCTAACAATAGGCTTTAAAAATTTCCCTCCATCCTTTAAAATTTTCCAGACATTAGAGGAGCAGTTTATGCAGTTGTCATTCAACACATTATTACCAAATTTGGCCAAAACCGTTTGGTGCAGAAGAGTCTCAGGTTTCTGAATAAAGTTCCAAGTTAATCTAGCCCGTAGTGCTCCAGATTTGTTTGTGAATGACTGCACACCCAGACCACCAACATTTCATGGATTAAAAATTTCTTCCCATGAAACGTAATGTAATCCATACTTCCAAACTTGCTTATGCCAAAGAAACTTCCAACACAATTTCTCCACGTCCTGAATCACCCTCTTAGGAATAAGAGAATGAGTTATAGCAAAGCTCGGCAAAGACATCAAAGAGGTTTTTATAAGAGTAATCTTTCCTCCCAACGAAAAGGATTTCTTCCCCCATACATTAAGCCTATCAGTAACATGGCTTAATAAATCCTGAAAATTAGTAACTCCCAACCGTTGTAGAGAGATCTTAATTCCTAAATAGTGTAATTCCTTAACCACCTTGAAGCCAAGGATTATTAACACCTTGTTCCTGCAAGATCTTTTAACAAACTTCCAAAACATAATTTGTGATTTGTTAATATTAACTCTTTGCCCTGTCCAGCTAAAGAAATCCTTCACAATGTAACTAATCAACCGAGCTATGGGAGCTGAAACCCTGGAGAATAACAGTACATCATCTGTATACAAAAGGTGTGAGATACTTGTACCTCTTGAAGACACTTGAATGCCCAATGTCTGACCTCTTTGTTCAATAACACTAGACAACAATTGGGAGCACATCAAAATCTAGTAAAAATGAAAAAAAATATGATACGAAAAAGACAAACACAAACAAAATAAGGATTTTTTTTTTTTTTAGTTTTAGCAAGGCAAGAATATGATAAATGCTTCAAGTAATTAAATTTTAAAGATTTGTAAGACCATTGAGTTTACAATGTCGAAATCTGAAATCGGTAGAATATTCGATCCTGTTAACCCTAGCTCGGACTTCTTTCAGGGCAAAAATCATCTTTTGAAAACAAAGGACCTAACTTATAACAAACAAATTGGGTAAGAAAGAAAGATTTGTTCAAAACTTGGTTCCAGAGAAAATATCTTCTAAAATAATATAACAAATTAATTTGTCTCAATCATGGAATTTAAAATCAAACCATTGAAAATATCAAGTAACCCATGAATTCTTCTAAAATTTTAAATGTTTGAAAGAGAAGTAAGCTTGCTTTTGTGGGCTCATTTTATGCCTCTTATAAATTTGAATGGCACACTTTACGCATCTTTTAATTTTTGATACACTTTGTGTATATTTTTCAATTTGATGTCATTGCGCATCTTTTTGTCTTTGGCATCATTGGCCCTTTTATTTATTTATTTATTTTGCAAGCTAGTTCCCTTTTTAAAAACTCCTAAATATTTTTAGTTGTGAGTAGATCTTCCAAATATTAGAGAAAAAAAACTCACTCTCTAATATAAGAAAGAATATACCACAAAGCAGACTTAGTAATCATTTGATAAATACAATGGCAAGATTTCAATTAACTTAAAAGATCTATAAAAACTTTGAATATTATATATATAAGGTAGATTATTGTAGCAAGATAGAAAATAACTTAATTTCAAAATTCAGTTGTTAATTTGAGATAGACTTTTGTTTAGAGAAGAAAATTATACCACTAAAAGAGGTTGGAGGGAGGGAAAACCATCAACGGTGTTTCTCCCTTTTTAAATATTGGCTATAAATTTTTAAAAACTAAAAACTAAGAAAAATTATCATAAAGTAAGAAGAAAGACAAAGTAAAAATAACAACAAACATGAAAAGCTAACAAAAAAATAAAAGACAGACAATAACAATAATCAATAGAGTATGCAATCCAGAACTTATTAAGCAGCAAGTTTAAGCAATTATGAGCCACGAGCCTCCACTATTTAAGCTCTAACGAGGTCTTTGGTGAGAGCATACCTACAAAAATCATCAACTGTCAGATTTAGGAACCCAAACAGGTTTGGGTCCCTCCTTATGAAAAGAAGAATGTAATGCATTTATGTTATGCTGTGAAACATGCAGTTTTGATCTCCAAACCCAATGTGTACTACGATGAATGATACAAGTGTATGCTATGTGTCCTAACATGCTACATGAAAAACATCTAACACCAAGAAAAGGAATTCTTAATTGGTTCGGGTTATAATGCCTCCTCTTAGGTTTTGGCTTTAAATTAGGTATTGATGTATTCCAATTTCTCTCAAGTGTGTTCAATTTTGATTTAAACCTCAAGCTAGCATTTTCTAAATCAACATCCAAATAGTGCTTTTTATACTCATATTCTTTAGTAAAAACTTTAAAATCATATTCAAGCATTATGTAGGAAGCTTTCAAAGAATTATGCTCAATAATTAACTCAGAATGCTTTTTATTTAAATCATCAAATTCATCAAGTAGAGACATGTAATTGCTATCAATTTGGAGGTTATCTTTACTCAAAATTTCATGCTCTTTTTGTAAATTCAAAAACTTCAATTTCAAACTAATATGAGTTTTCTTAAGTTTTCTATATGATGCATGAATTTTCTCACATATTTCAAGCAATTGGTTATAGGTTGGTTCACATACCTCTTCTTGGTCACTTTGACCAAGATGATCATCTGCCATTAAGTTCAAGTTTGTGGTTTCTTCCTCTATCTCAGTCTCAGAGGAGTCAGATGCAGATTCCGCCTATAACGCCTTTTGGACCCACTTCCTATCCTTCCTGACCTTAGGTTTCTCCTCACTATTTTCATTGCTTGAGTGATCCTTAAGTATAGGACAATCAGTTTTGACATGCCCAGACTTCCTATATTAAAAAAAAACAACATAAGATGAACCTTTAAAATTTTTGCTATCATTACCTCTTTTCCAACTCTGATGATGCTTGTGGCTTTTCCTTAGAAAGTTTTTGAACTGCCTAGTGATAAAGGAAACTTCATTGCTTTCAGACCCGGAAGAATTTGTATTTTTTTCATTGGCCTTCAGTGCTATAGTTTTCTCCTTCTTTTTCTCACATATATCCAGATTTCTTTGATTCACTCCTTGCTCCTAAGCAATGAGTGAACCAAGTAAGTTATCAATAGAATAAGTGTTCAAATCTTTGGATTCAGTAATTACAGTGATTTTAACATCAAAAGATGAAGGCAAGCATCTCAAAATTTTATTCACCTTTTCATAGTTAGTGAGTTATCTTTCTAAGGCATGCAAAGAAGTTATAATTTGAGTAAATCTTGTATACATTTTAGAAATTGATTCAGATGAGTTCATACAAAAAAGTTCGTAATCATGCAACAAAACATTTAATCAAGATTTCTTGACTTCTTTAGTTCCTTCATAAGTAATGCAAAATTTATCCCAAATTTCTTTACCAGTTGTGCAAGTTGAAACACGCATGTAATCTTCAGATTTTAAAGAATAGAAAAAAATAATTCAAACATTTTGCATTAAGTTGTGCTAAATCCTTATCATCATGAGTCCATTCAGTAAAAGGAAGAGGAACATTAACTATATTAAGTTTACCAGTCGGATGTGCATAACCATCCATAACAAGCATCCACATGCAATAATCAATAGATTATAAAAAGGTAGACATGCAAGTTTTCTAAAAAATAAATGGAATATTATCAAACAATGGTGGTCGGGTAATGGAATACCCTTCTACATTATTATCATTACCAAAATTAGACATGGATCAAAATTCAAAAAGTTTTCAAACTTTGTTTTTATGAATCCCGCTCTAATACCACTTGAACGTTTGTTAGGGATGTTAAGCCCTTATGAACTAGCCCAAGGCTAATAAAGAGGGCGGGGTGAATTGGTATTTTAAAAATTATTTAGATCAAAACACGATCATAAAACTCAAACCAAAATAACCACAATGAAAATTAAAGTGCAGAAGAATAAATGCGGAAAGCAATAATAAAAAGACAAAAAAATTTATAGTGGTTCGGTCAATTCGACCTACATCCACTCCCCGGAGGCGCCCTCCGGGTATTGCACTAAACACAGTGACTCTCCTTTTGCTCTCACAGTAAGGCGGAGTTGCCTTCACAAAAACTCCTTTCTGTCGACCCCGATAAGGCAGAAAAACCAATTCTTTTTGCTTCCTCCTAAAGCAGGCAGAGAACCTAACTCCTTTTTCTTCCTCCTGAAGCAGGCAGAGAACCTAGATCGATTGCTGAGGAAGACCTCTTTCAACCCTCCAAGGAAAATAGACTCTAGTGGAAGAAAAATAAGTGAAATAATGCTTGGAGCAATCCTTGTGAAATTCCCTCATAAGCTCCCCCTCACAAAATCCTCTCTCTCTCTCTCTCCCTCTCTCTCCCTCTCCTTAGGCTTTCTCAGGTCAAGACAGTAACAAAAGATTTTCTTTAAGGTTGAACAAGAGATCTTAAATAGAAGAGCTTCAGAATAGCTCTTATTTTATATAAACTAACTTTATCATCCAGGCTGATAGGGGTATCGGCCTAGCCGATCAACGTAAATTTCGCTCAATCAGCACTGTCAATTTGGGACTATTAAAGTAATTTTGGTTACATCATCCTTCCTGGCCAATTAGTTTAAATCTGAGGAAAATCATCCTGAACATCACCCTGAATAGAAGAAGGCTGATGTCAATCATCCACGCCATCGTCCCATCCAATCCTGCGATCGGCCTAGCTGATGTGATAGTGCAGTTAGTCTGAATTTATTTCCTTAATTATCATATTAATTTAGGCATAATTTTAATGCATCATCCAGGCTGATAGGATATCATCCTTGATGATGTCCTAAAATAAAGAATACCTAAATAGATCATTGCGATTGATTCTTTCTGATTTGAGCCTATTGTCCCAACCGATCTGTTTAGTGACGATTGCCTTAACCATGATGCCCTGATTAGGGTTTTAGTTTTTGAACAGATCATCCAGGTCGATATAAATATGGGCCCGTCCAATGTTACCAAAAAAATAAACTCTAAGAAATAGTCAAAAATTCTCCCAAGGTGTGTGTGTGCAAGATTACTTAGCATTAGGAGCCACATCTTTTATAATAGACTCAAGAAAAGGAAAAGTGTACAAAGTCACTCGGACTTAGTCTACCCAATCTTGAGCTGGTTCCAATTGTCGTCTAATCTTATGGACCTAAAATGTTAGTAGGCAAGACAGTCGTAGAAAAATAAGAGTGTTTGCTATTATCAAAATCATTATCCATGAAAACAGATTTGCAACACTCACACTTCTTCTTCCACACACTTAAGCTTACATTCTCCTTCCTCTCTTAAATTATGATTTTCTTCTCAAGCTCGTTCCTTAGAGTTCATCCTTCAGTCACACATCCTCTCTTTCTTTTAAAGAAAATCTTAAAACATAGCTTAAATATTAGGTTTCAAAAATCCCTAAAAATTTAAGTTAGTCATTATTATTCATATATTACTAATATGGTTTGTACAATATGATCAGTTTAAAACTAGTCCCATCTAGCATAATGTAAAAAGTGATTCAAAAAATAATCAAATTTTATGAATACATCATACAGTATGATCAATAGATCATCCAGTATGATCTATTTTATTACCTTTATTTATACAGGATGATTCTTAGAATGATTGAAAATAGTCAGTGCTAATCATCCTAAAAGTTCATAAGAATTATTAGATTGAGGCTAATTAAGAGGGGGATGAATTGGATATTTTTAAAAAATGCTTTAAGAAAACTTTTCAAATCCACACATGATAATTGATTCAGAGGATATAGAAATAAGTAAATTTCACAATAAAATAAATAAATTAGATTTTTCAACCAAATATATAATAACAAAAAATAATGTGTAAAAAATAATCATAATGAACACACCAAAATTTCTAGTGGTTCGGTTAAACTAACCTACAACCACTCCTTGGAGACTCTCTCTCCAAGTATCGCACTAAATAGTAGTGACTCTCTTTTTTCTCCCACAGTAAGGTAGTGAAGCTTGTACATATGATGTTTCATCACCTCGATGTAGTAGATAACCGTAACGCACTAACAGAGAACCTCAACAAAATTTTTACCCTCTATGTGGTGATTAGAGAACCACAACTCTATTTTTACCTTCTAGGTGATGGTCAGAGAACTATGACTCAATTTTCACCTTCCAAGTGATGGCCAGAGAATCACAACTCTATTTTTTCCCTCCAGGTGATGTTCAGAAAACCATGATCTTTGTTAAAGAACTTCTTCTATGGAGTCATAGAGAATCTATGTAGAAGCTTGTAGATACTAGAGAAGATTCTTTCTTAAAGCGACCTTGTGAGTCCCCTCACAACTTATCCCTCACAAAATTTTCCTCTCTTCTCTCATAAAGCTCTTCTTCTGCTCTCCCTCATGGCTTTGTCTCCTAAAGTCTCAACAGCCAAAAATTTTCTAATTGGAGTACTAAAAAAACTTAAGTAGAGGGATTCAAAAAACCCTAAGTTTAAAGAGTTATATCTTCTATTCTTACGGTAAGATACATGTATCATATAGTATAATTAGTGTAATTCAAACTCATCCAGCAAGGTCATTCAAAAAAAGTATTCAATCTTTATATCATTTCATACAGTACGATCCAAACATTATATTGTACAAACTATAAAAATTCTTTCCATTCATTTGTGAAGTCCCTTGGCATGACCAACTTCGAACACTTTCGATTACCCAACAATATGGATATCTTACAGTACGATCAATTAAAAAATCATGGATTTTGTTTGGTAAAATCTCTGGGATGACCAATTTCATAGATGGACAATCGTATAGTACGATCAATTATAATAATTATCCATGATATAATTGCCTGATATGGAGAGATTAATTATGAAAAATTTTAATTAGGGCATATAGTACGAACCAAATCATACTATATGATCAACATATAATTAGCATCTTTCTTAAAATTGTTAGCTAAAGTTTTCATAGAGCACAATATATCTTATATTACAAATTAAAATTTTATAGTATGTAATAGGGTTGTATAATATGAAGCTAAAATCATATAGTATGATGTGCTTAAAAAAAAATTCTTTCAAAAAATATTTTTCTCTCTCCCCCATGTGTGTAAGGTAGCTTAGCAAAAATATTCACCCAATTATATGATACAACTCAAGAAAAAAAAATATAATAACATTAAAATCAATTATAACCCTAATTTACCTAGTGATGAGCTCATCAAAATTACAAGTGAATGGTGGACTAATTTCCTCACATATTAGTAGACATAAAATAAAATAAAATATCATAGAAATATGATAAAGCAGTAACAGACACAATAATATTTGTTATCATCAAAATCATAATATTTGGATAAGATTTACAACAATCTCTCCCTTTTTTATGATGAAAAATATTATTGTTTAGGAATTTCAAAAAGTTGCTTTCCTCGAAACTCTTTGTTAGATGATAATCATATATAAAAAAATGAATAACGACACAACAACAACAATGATATAAATCTCCCTCTTTTGACATCATAAAAAGAGATAAAATAGAAGGAAAAACATAATTGAAAAGCAAGAAGAAGACAATAATCAAAAGATTTTTTTTTTAATGATATACTCAGTAAATGATAAATTTACCACATCCTTAGAAAAATTAGTAAGAAATGAATTAACCCACTAAAATTCAAAAAGGTTGGAAAATCATTCTTGTCAACCCTAGCTTGAACTCCTTACAGGTCAAATTTTTTTTGAAACAAAAATATAAATTAGAAAAGAAAATAGATAGGAAAAATGATCTTTTCAAACATTGTTTTAAAAAAAATATATCAAAAAAGACAATATTGCAAAGTAATCAATCAGAAATCATAATGTTTAAATTCAAGTGTATGAGATATCATTTGACACACGGTGTCCTCTAAGATTTTAATGATTTGAAACAAATTCGATGTAACTCTTAGTGGGCTCATTTTGTGCCTCTTTATCAACTTTTTGTGCACATTGCACTTCTTTTGATTTTTTATAAACTTCTTGCATCTTGTAATTATTTAGCAGTTATTGTGTATCTTTTTAGTTTTTGGGCTTATATTATGCCTCTTTTCATATTTACATGCTTGCTTTCTTTCTAAATCTTAAAAAATTCTCAGTTGTGATATTATCTTCCAAGTATGAGAGGGGGTGAATTCACTCTCATACATAAGAAAGAGTAAACCATAAAATAGATTTATATTTATATAATAAATGCTAACAACCTTATTAAAGAAACCTTAAAGAGATTCACTAACTTCAAACATTATTCATATGAGATAGATTACAGTAGGATGATAAAATAGATTTCTATTTTAAATTCTAATGTTTAATTTGAAATGAATTTTGATTTAAAAAGAAATACACCACTAATGGAGTTAGAGGAAGAGAAACAATTAGCAATGTTTCTTCCTTTAACTTTTTAGAGGAGTCAATCACAGCTTACATGTTTCTAAATAAAAATAAGGCAAAAATGTCAATTTAAATAAAATCAACATCAAAAGTGATTAGTGATATGGTTCTTAAAACACTAAAGAAAATCAATAGAAAATAAAAAAATATAAAATAAGAACTCATAAATAGAAACAAACAAATGAATAAAATAAAAAAATAAGAAAAAGAATGATAAGAAATGGGAAGCATCAATTTCAAGCATGAATGTCTATCACACATAATTTGGTTCTTAAAGCACAGAAGGTTTTGAAGGTCAGTGATTTTGTAAAGATATGAACCAATTAATTTTCAGTGGCTATATGGTGTAACTCTATCTCCTTGGGTAACATGGTCCATAATGAAAGCGTGTCGTATGTCTATGTGTTTTGTCCTTGAGTGTTGGATTGGATTCTTTGAAATATAGATGACACAAGTGTTATCAAAAAAGATTTGAATGGTGTCTACACGTAATCCAAAATTCAGTATTTATTACTTTAACAAAAGGACTTAGGCCACATAACTTCATATAGCTATGCATTCATATTTATTAGTGAATAGTTAAATTGAGTTTTATTTTCTATCAGATCAGGAGGCTAAAGACTGTCCTATGAATTGACATGTTCCAGATGTACTTTTCCTATCAACTAGGCATCTTGCATAACCTGAATCAGAATATTTTATGATTTTAAAGGATGTGCTATGACTAGGATACCAGATTCCTAAGTTTTGGGTTTCTAAGAGATGTCTAGAGATTCTCTTTAGTAGTCGAGTGGAACTCTTTTGGATCAGTATGAAATCCAATAGAGAGATAAATACTAAATATAATATAAGGTCTGCTAGCAGTCAAGTAAAGAAGTGATCTAATTATTTCTTGATATTTTTTTTATCAGTATATTTTCCATTTGAATGCTTATCTAACAGAATAGTGGAACTCGTGGGAGTGTTTATTGGCTTGGTCTTATCCATTTCAAATTTCTTAAGAATGTCCTTAATGTATTTAGATTGACTAAGAAAAATTCCATCATTCTTTTGCCTTATACAAAATTCAATAATATATGTCAATTTTCCCATCATACTCATCTTAAACTCACTCATTATTTTTAAAAATTCATCACAAAAATTTTTATAAGAAGATCCAAATAGAATATCATTAACCTAAAATTTAAAAATGAAAAGTTTATCCCCTACCTTTTTTAGAAATAGATTAGTTTCTATGCTCTCCTTAATAAAGGTTCTCTCTCTTTGGAATGAGCTTAGTCTTTCATACCATACTCTCAGTGCATGTTTTAGTCCATATAATGCCTTTTTAATTTGAACACATAATCAGAGAATTAAGAATTTTTAAAGCCTGGGGGTTGTTCAACAAACACATCCGCTTTTAGTAGCACATTCAAAAAGGCCCTATTGATATCCATTTGGTATAGTTTAAATCCCTTAAAGTAAGCAAAGGCTTGTAGCACCCTAATGGCTACCAATCTAGCAATAAGAAAAAAGGACTCTTCAAAGTCAATCCTTTATATCTAGTTATACTACATATCCACTAATCTTACTTTATTTCTAACCATAACACCATAATATTTTATTATATGTTTGAAAATCTATTTAGTTCTAGCCACACTCTAGTTTTTAGGCCTTTTAATAAGTCCACAAACATCATTCCTTACAAATCAATTTAACTCTTCTTACATGGACAGGATCCATAATTCATCAAATAGGATTTGATTATGTTGGTGGGTCCAGTCATTAAAATAAAGGCAAAGTGGTTTACTTCTTTTCTTAGTCCATGCCTAGTTCTAACACCTTCATATGGGTCTCCTACGATCTATTCTTTAGGATGACTTGAAGTATATATCTCCATTCTCTACAAAATATATTTTTAGGTTTTTCCCTTTCCTCCAGATTTATAGATTCTACTCCTTGTCTAGTTTCTATAACTTCTTCTTCTTCTACCTTAGACCCTCTATAATTATCAAATTCATTAAATATAATATGAGTGGTCTCCTCTACCACTTGTTTCCTTTTATTGAAAGCTTTAAAGGATTTTCCAATATTTGAGTACCCTAGGAACACTCCTTAATCAGATTTAGGATCAAACATTCATAATAGAGATTTCTCATTATTCAGAATGAACACTTTACATCCAAAGACATGAATGTGAGATAGGTTGGGCATCCTACCCTTAAGGATTTCATAGGGTGTCTTGTTCAGCTTGGATCTAACATTTACCCTACTAAGAATATAACAGGCTATATTCATCACTTATGCCAAGAAATATTTAGGAAGTTAGTTTTCAACTAAAATGGCTCTAACGGCTTCTACGAGGGTCCTATTCTTTCTTTCAACAATCTCATTTTTCTGAGGGGTTATAGGATCTAAGAATATATGATCTATCGATTGATCCTTAAGTAAGATGTAAATTTTTCATTCTCAAATTCTCCACCATGACATTATTCATTATCAAAATTTCATAACCTAGCTTCCTCTGAATTCCAGAGGAGAATGATCTAAATTCTTTAAATGATTCACTTTTATGAGATAGGAATCTAACTTTGGTAAATCTTTAGTAATTATCAACAATCACATACCCAAAGACTTTCTCTCCTAGGCTTGCAGTGCTAAAATATCCAAAAAGATCCATGTGAAGGTCTTTTAAAGGTTTGCTAGTATTCATGTCCTTAATTAAGTGGAAGGAGGATTTGAGTAACTTTCCTAACTAACAGGCATCACACAAGTTGTCCTTAGTTAACTCTAATTTTGGTATGCCTCTCACTAATTCTTTTTATGTGATCTTTGTTGAGTCCAGTAATTAGGTTGTTAAGCCTAAGTAAATGTCCCACGGCTACCAAGAGGGGGATGAATTGGTAGTTTTAAAAATTTTAAACCCTCTTAATGATAAAGTTGAACCGAAATAAAATTTTCTTTTAAAGTTTGTAGAAAAATGTTTTTCAACCACAGAGTTGTTAAAACTGAAATTTAAAGTGCGGAAACGTAAAAGCAATAAAGTAAATGAAACCAGATTTATAGTGGTTCGGTCTATAACCAGACCTACATCCACTCCTCAGAGGCACCCTCTGAGTATTACACTAATACCACAAAGTGACTCTCCTTTAGCACCCACAGCAAGGCGGAGAAGCCTGTACAAAACACTCTTTTCACCACTACCCGATGCGGCAGAGAACCGTCGTCCTTTTACACACTCCACAGTGCTGGCAGAGAACCGTCGTCCTTTTACACTCTCCTAGTGTGGGCAGAGAACCCTACGGCTGTTCACACTCTCCAAGTGTAGGCAGAGAACCTTCTTCCTTTTACACTCTACTAGTGTGGGCAGAGAACCCTTCGTCTGTTCACACTCTCCAAGTGTCGGCAGAGAACCGAATCTCCTTGACTGATCTTCTCACAAGAATCTAGAAGGAAGAAAGAAAAGAGTGAAGAAATCCAATTTCACAAGTAGAGACTCTTACCTTAGTAATCCAAGTGAAGCCTTCTTGCTCCAATGGTAGGAATCCTCCTTTGAATGCTCTCTTCCACTCTCTCCTTGGCTATTCTCTCAAGAGGCACGAAGATCAAATGACAAAAAGATTGGGTGGCAGTCTAATTTGGACTATTTATACAAAAGACATGAAAAACCGCCCAAAAACTGCAAGTTTCCAATTCTGTACGCAGTGGATCGTCCTGGACGATTTTACTTAAACGATCTGAAACGACCCAATTTGTATATGTGTACGAAATGACTTCGTACAGCTGATCGTCCTGTACGAACTAGGTTCGTCCAGTACGAACGGTTATTACAAGGTCGGTTCTAGAAACTGCTGAAAACTGTTCTAAGTCGGTTAATCGTTTGGACGAAAATATGTTCGTCTAGACGAAAATTTTCCAGAGAGTCGATCGTCTTGGACGATTATTTATTTCATCTGGACGAAAATTTTCCAGAGGACCAATCGCCGCGGACGATAATTTATTTTCGTCTGGACGAAAATTTTCCAGAGAGCTGATCGTCCGGTACGATATTTATTTTCGTCTGGACGAAAATTTTCCAGAGCACTGGTCGCCTCGTACGATGATAAAATTCATCTGGACAAAAATTTTACAGAGAACCCATCATCCGGGACGATAATAAAATTCGTCCTGGACGAATAGGACTTAGAAAAATTTTTCCAAGCAAGTTCCTATTCGTTCCAAGTGCTCTATAGGAGATAACTGACAGATCGTTCAGTACGATAAATATCGTCCTGTACGATCAGTATAGAATTTCAAGATCTCCTTATTTGTGTGTGTGAGATTTTATTCACTCAATTACAATCACTCCCTTTCAAAATTAATTCAAAGAAAAGACAAACTTCAAATAAACAAAATATCTCATGTTGAATTTGATTTGAAGTTTTCGTAGTCTGGAGTCTGATTTTCCTGAAATGTTAGTACACACAAGAGCAAATGCAAATCTTCTAAAATTGTTAGGAGATAACTATACATCTGAACAATAATGTTTGGAATCATCAAAACTACATAAGTTGCACAAATATAAATCATTCAAATAGCAACTATTCAAACAATCTCCCCCTTTTTGATGATGGCAAAATAATTATTATTTATATGGTTTCAAGTTAAAACAAATCTCTTATCTCCTAAACTCCCCCTGAATTTATGAGTACATTAAAATAAGGAGGCATTAAAGAACAATATTTTTGTTTTTCAAATTTTTAACACAAAAAAAAACTTGCAAACAGAACAATCAAAAATAGAAAACACAAACCACAAAAAAATACAAAACACAAACACAATAATTTCTCCCCCTTTTTGACAGCAACAAAAAGTTAAGAAGAAAAAGACAAGAAATGTAAATAATTATATGAAATTCATTTTTAAAATTTAATCTAAATTGTGATTTGACATAGGGTATGCAATTTTAAACTAAGGATATTAGATCAATCATAGAAATTCATAAAATTTAAGAAGTGATATAACATTGTAAGTAAGAAGAATTTATCAAAGACATGATTCAATTTAGACATTTGTCTATTGAAAATCATTACAAGAGAGATGTAAAAAAAAATTCTATATTTCAAAGTTCAATAGAATATAAATGAACATAAGATCAATTTGAATTAAGAGATTGAACGAATTTGGAAAGAAGAGAATTACCTCATGTGGCGCTTTGCGCATCCTTTCAAAGTTTTGGAGCACATTTTTGTGCATTTTTCCTTGGTTGGGCTTATTTTGTGCCTCTTTTTTACTTTGCAAATTTTTGCGAATTCCTTTTGATTTTTGTACATTTGTACAATGTTCAAGAGTAATTTGACCAATTCTTTCTAAAATCTATAATCTAAAATTTCAAATATTTCTAGGCGCATAAATATCATTTGAGCATAGAAATACAAAATAAGAAAACATCAAAATTGTAATAATAATATTAACTTTTATGTAGTCTAAATGAATAGACATGAATTTAAAAGTTCTAATTACAACAAGTTATAAACAAATTAAAATTTAGAAAGTCTAGATTTTCTAATATAGATAATCTCAAATTACAATCGAATTTAAGCACTATGTAGATTAAATAATACTAATGAAATTCACAAACATTAATCACATTTCAAAACAAATCTAATAGAAACAAACTTTCATTGATATTAAAGAAACAGATTACAAAAAAAAAAAAAATACATTGAACTTAAAAACATAAAAACAAACACATTACAATAAAACAGATAAGATAAAAACAAAACAAACAAAAACAACAAAAACAAAAAAAAATACAACAGACACAGACATAAAAACAATTTCACTGTTCTGGAGGAGGAGGAGGAATGCCGCCAAAGAGGTTGAAGTAGGAGGCCATCAACATTACATTGATATTTATTTCATGAACTTCATCTTTAATATTACCAATGTCATGTTGCTGCTGCGTAAGTTGAGCATCAAATTGATCAAACCTTTGATCAATGTGAGTCTCTAGTCTATCAAATCTCTCAATCAGATTCTGGTAATCTGATTGAGAAGTAGATGCTTGCACTCCTTCTTCTTCTTCTGAAGCACTGGCATGTGCTTTTTCTTTTTCTTTTTCCTCCTTGAAGAGCAATCTGAATGATGCATCGTTATAGTAAACTGGCTCTTCATATTCTTCATCAGGATGCACTATATTGTACTTCTTTTCCAAAATATAAGTAATTAAGTGCCCTAAAGAAATGTTCTTCTTCCTCTTCTGATCAGCATGTCCTATTTCTGAAAGCCCATAGATATGATCTATGATGAGTTGGGCTTCATCAATAGGATGTCTTTGCATGATTAAAAAAGTTAGACAAGAAAGGAGAGGAGTAATGTTAATCCTATCACCAGCTTTAGGAATGATTGAGGATCTAAGGATATGCTGGATGATTCGGGCATCTTGGGTCATACCGGAGACTCTAGCAACATGATTGTCAATCGAATTTTCTCTAATTACCCTATTGATTTGAAACCATTTGAAGGAGGTTTCTGACATTAGGGTGTGGGCTCTATATCCCTCAGTTCTTAAGTTTAAAAATGCACCAAGGTCGTGCTTGGTGATCTCAACTTTTTTCTTAAAAACAAAAGAACTAATGATAGAGTGGTCAGAATTGAAACTCATGTTGGCTAGAAAGTAGTGGTAGGTTTGTTTATTGTAGAAGTGGACGAGAGAAAGAATGAATTGGAATTGGGTTGAGGCGAAGAGGTGCAATACCCAAAATTTCAACTCAGTTTGAATAAGAATGCGAGACGGAGTGATTTTTGCGGAAGCAAAACGAGGAAAAGATTCCTCATTTGCCTTGGAAAGAAAGTTGTCTGGGCATTCCTATTTGGTTTCTTCACCAAAACCTTTTGTCTTTTGCTAGAGGAGGCCATTGTTGATTTGATGTAGAAAGGGATTGAAAAAGAAGTTTGAAAGTGTGATTGTCAAGTTTGAAAGCCTTCATATTTAAAGAAAAACGATACGTTCGTCCTGGACGAAAATATTCGTCCTGGACGAAAAATTATCGTTCGTCTGGACGAAGTAATTTCGTACAGACGATCCAATTCGTCCAAAATGTAACGGCTTTTCGTATTCAACACAACTTACGATGCGTCCCTTCGTACAGGCTTTTTGACTTGACCGATCGTACAGACGAAAAAATTTCGTACAGACGATCAAAAAGTGAATCGTTTTAATGACTCTTGAAAACCGTCCCCTACAATGAACCGACACATGTTCGTACAGACGAAAAAATTTCGTACAGACGAAGTTCGTATTAAAAACTGTCTTATCCACTCAACCGCTGCATTCAATCGTCCCGACGTTTGAGAGAGAAAAAATTCGTCCTGGACGATCACATATCGTACAGACGATCTAATTAAAAACTGCTCTCAAAACGGTTTAAATTCGCGCAAACTGTTCCTTCACACTTCGTCCCGTACGAAAATAATTTCGTCCTGGACGATTTCCTCCAAAAAAAATTTAATTTTGATTTTTTAAATTAAGAAATCACAAAAACATTCAAAAAACACAGAAAACATAAAACAAAATCATAAATCCAAAAACAATTCATTCAAAAACACACAAAATTCACAAAATCACAAAAACAAAACACAACAAGTATCAATGTTGCAAAGACATTTTGGTTAAGCATTCAAATCAATAACACCAAGCCTTGTTCTTAAAGTACTGAAGGTATCAAAGGCTAAAGGTTTTGTAAAAATGTCTGCAAGTTGATTTTCAGTTGAAACATGTATGAGTTCAATTTCTCCTTTGGATACATGATCCCTTATGAAATGATGCCTTATATCAATGTGTTTGGTTCTAGAATGTTGAATAGGATTTTTGGAAATGCAAATAGCACTAGTATTGTCACAATAAATTGGAATAGTGCCTATAGTTAATCCTAAATCAATCAACTGTTGTTTTAACCAAAGTACTTGTGCCACACAACTTCCTAATGCAATGTATTCTGCTTCTGCAGTAGATAGTGCCACTGAATTTTGTTTTCTACTAGACCATGAAACTAATGAATTTCCAATGAATTGACATGTTCCAGAAGTGCTTTTCCTATCCACTCTACAGCCTGCAAAGTCAGAATCTGAGTAACCAATAATTTCAAATGAAGAGCTAAACTTAGGATACCAAATTCCTAAGTTTTGAGTTCCTAGTAGATATCTTAAAATCCTTTTCACTGCTGTCAAATGTGATTCTTTTGGATCTGATTGAAATCTAGCACATAAGCAAACACTAAACATAATATCTGGTCGGCTAGCAGTCAAGTAAAGTAAAGATCCAATTATCCCTCTAAATTTCTTTTGATCAACAGATTTTCCCTTAAGGTCTTTATCCAACTGAACTGAAGAACTCATTGGTGTACTAACAGGTTTAGCATTGTCCATTTCATATTTTTTGAGGATGTCCTTAATATATTTGGTTTGACTAAGAAAAGTACCTTCCTCAAGTTGCTTAATGCTAAATCCTAGAAAGTAATTTAAATCTCCCATTAGACTCATTTCAAATTCACTACTCATTGTTTTAGAAAAATCATCACAAAGATGTTTATTTGAAGATCCAAAGATGATGTCATCCACATAAATTTGAACAATAAGTATATCCTTTCCAATTTTCCTTAAAAAGAGAGTTGTATCCACACTTCCTTTTTCAAAAGATCTTTCAAGTAGGAAGGTGCTTAACCTCTCATACCAAGCCCTAGGTGCCTGTTTCAATCCATATAATGCCTTTTTTAATTTGAAAACATGATTTGGAAATTTAGAATTTTCAAAACCTGGAGGTTGTTCTACAAAAACATCTTCTTCAATTACCCCATTTAAAAAGGCACTTTTGACATCCATTTGAAACAATTTAAAACCTTTAAAACAGGCAAAGGCTAGTAAAACCCTAATTGCTTCAAGTCTAGCTACAGGGGCAAAAGTTTCCTCAAAATCAATTCCTTCAATTTGATTATACCCCTTAGCTACTAATCTAGCCTTATTTCTAATGACTACTCCTGAGTCATTCATTTTATTTTTGAACACCCACTTGGTTCCAACAACACTTTGATCTTTTGGCCTTGTAGTTAGTTCCCAAACTTTATTTCTTACAAATTGATTCAACTCTTCTTGCATGGCCAATATCCAAAATTCATCTGAAAGTGCTTGATCAATGTTAGTGGGTTCAATAGTTGAAATAAAGGCTGAATGATTGACTTCCTTGTTTAATCCACGCCTAGTTCTAACACCCTCACTTGGTTCACCTATGATTAATTCCTTTGGGTGGTTTTTAGAAAATCTCAAATCTCTAGGCAAAGGGTCTTCTCTTTCTAAATTTTCTTCCACATTTTCTTCCAAATTTAATCTATCAATCTTTTGGGAGTTTTCTTCAATTTCTTCTTCAACAACTTTTGGCTCTTCCATGTTTCCATTTTCATCAAAAACAACATGTGTGGTTTCTTCAATGACTAAAGTTCTTTTGTTGAATACTCTATAAGATTTTCCAACACTTGAATATCCAACAAAAATTCCTTCATCTGATTTTGGATCAAATTTTCCTAAGGCAGATTTTCCATTATTATGTATGAACACCTTGCAACCAAATACATGCAAATGAGACAAATTTGGTGTTCTACCTTTTAGCAACTCATAGGGTGTTTTATTCAAATTTGATCTCACATTCACCCTATTCAGAACATAGCATGCAGTGCTAACCGCCTCAGCCCAAAAATATCTAGGAAGTGAGTATTCTGCTAACATTGCTCGGGCGGCTTCTATTAATGTTCTGTTCTTTCTTTCAACTACTCCATTTTGTTGAGGAGTTCTAGGTGCAGAAAAATTGTGATCAATCCCCTTTTCTTTACAGAAATCTTCAAATCTTTCATTTTCAAATTCTCCTCCATGATCACTTTGTATAGAAATTATTTCACATCCTAGTTTTCTTTGTATCCAAGTTGAAAAATTTCTGAATTCCTCAAATGATTCACTCTTATGAAAAAGAAATTTAACCCAGGTGAATCTTGAAAAATCATCTACTATAACAAATCCATATACCTTTCCTCCTAGACTAACAGTGCTTACAGGTCCAAAAAGATCCATGTGAAGAATTTCTAAAGGTTTACTGGTCCTAAGATCTTTATTGGACTTAAAAGAGGACTTCACTTGTTTTCCTAATTGACATGCATCACACAGATGGTCCTTAGTAAAGTCTAGTTTAGGTATTCCTCTCACCAAATTCTTTTGGGTAATTTTTCTAAGATTTTTCATACTAGAATGACAAAGTCTCCTATGCCAAAGCCATGATTCATCAGAAACAGTTTTCAAACAAAAAGCAGTAGGAGATTGAATACAATTTAAATCTAGCATGTAGACATTGTTCACCCTTTTTCCATTTAAAACAATTTTCCCATTTAGGCTAATTATGCAGCTAGTAGGTAAAAATTTTACATTATAGCCCTTATCACATAGCTGACTTATGCTAAGCAAATTATGTTTTAAGCCTTCAACTAATAAAACATTGTCTATGAAAAAGTTTTTCAAATTTCCAATCATACCTGATCCAACCACTTTCTTTGTGGTATTATCTCCAAGTGTAACCTTGCCTCCACTCCTGGCTTCCAGCGTTATGAATTGAGCAGTATCTCCAGTCATGTGCTTTGAACATCCGCTGTCCAGGTACCATATACTCTCACGAGGTCTTGTGTGAGAGTATTCCTGCAAAATTCTCAAATGTTAGACCTGGGAACCCAAACTAGTTTGGGTTCACCTTTATGAAATTTATAATCAGATGCATGTATGATATGTCTAGGTTTATGCATCTTAGTTCTCCACACCAAATTAGGTTTCATCTTTAAAGTGCAGGTGTGAGATATATGTCCCAAAAATCCACAATTGTTACATTTAACATTAGGAAAAATATTCCTATGTTTTTTTTCATATGATTGTCTTCTAAGGGATTTCATGAATTTAGGATAATATTTAGGATTTGTAAAATCTTCAAGTTTAGGGGGGTTCCTATTATCCTCGAGAGCTCTTATAGTGAGTTTGTAAAATGAATTCATATCCTCCAAGATTCGATTGGTATAATTGATTCTATATGTCTTGCTCTCAGATTCATCCTTAAATTTCTTAAATTCTTTTTCAAGTTCAGCATAGGATGATTTTAAATTCTCAAAATTTTTATTCAAGTCATCATATTCATCAAGTAGTTTCATGTGGTTGCTATCAATTAAAGCATGATCTTTCCTAAGGATTTCGTGTTCCTTATTAAGCTCTTCCAATTCTAAAACTACACTAGCATGCATCTTTTTCATTTTCCTATATGCATCATGCATGTGTTCAGAAACTTCAAACAATTCATTATAGGTTAAATCACATACCTCTTCTTGATCTGATTGTTCAGCTTTATCTGCCATCAAGCAAAGGTTGGTGACTTCTTCTTCTTTTTCAGTCTCAGATGAGTCTGAAGCTGAGTCCGCCCAAAAAGCCTTTTGAAACTTCTTCTTGCCCTTCTTTACCATTGGTTTCTCCTCTACCTTCTCCTTGCTAGGAGTGGTTTTGAGTTTTGGACAATCAGTCTTTATATGACCTGGTTTCCTGCATTCATAACAAATCACTTCATTAGAAACCTTGCCATTTCTGTTATACTTACCTCTATTCCATTGCTGGCGTCTCTTCTGCTTCCTCTTTAAAAAGCTTCTGAATTGTCTAGTCATCAGTGCTATATCGTCTTCATCCTCAGGTTGTGAGTGTTCACTTTCTGACTCTTCCACATTTAGTGCAATATTCTTGTCTTTTCTTGGTTCACCTGCATCAATCTTTCTTTGACTTACTCCTTGCTCGTAAGCAATGAGTGAACCAAGAAGATTGTCAATTGAATAAATGTTCAGATCTTTAGACTCTGTAATTGCAGTAATTTTAGCATCATATGCAGTAGGTAAACAACGAAGAATCTTATTAACCATTTCAGCATTAGTTAATTCCCTACCAAGTGCATGCAAAGAGGTGACAATTTGAGTGAATCTTGTGTACATGTCAGATATAGATTCATTAGGTTTCATGCAAAATAATTCGTAGTCATGTAACAAGATATTGAGTCTTGATTGCTTAACCTCATTTGTCCCTTCATAAGTAATACAAAGTCTATCCCATATGTCTTTTCCGCTTTTACAAGTGGAAACTCGCATGTAGTCTTCAGATTTTAAAGCACAAAAGAAACTATTTAAACATTTCGCATTTAATTGTGCTAAGTCACGTTCTTCTATAGTCCAATCTGCATAAGGTGTTTCTACCCTAATTCCATCAACTAATCTAGTTGGTTTTGTGTAACCTTCCTGGACTAGCATCCACATGCGATAATCAAGTGACTGTAAGAAAGTAGACATGCGTGTTTTCCAAAAATCAAAAGGAATATTGTCAAACAGTGGAGGTCTAGTGATAGAGTAACCCTCAGGTGTGTTTCGGTTTCCAAATGTAGCCATCTACGTTAATCAAAAAGTAGTTCAAACTTATGATTTTGAAACAAAGCTCTGATACCACTTGTTGAGTCCAGTAATTAGGTTGTTAAGCCTAAGTAAATGTCCCACGGCTACCAAGAGGGGGGGAATTGGTAGTTTTAAAAATTTTAAACCCTCTTAATGATAAAGTTGAACCGAAATAAAATTTTCTTTTAAAGTTTGTAGAAAAATGTTTTTCAACCACAGAGTTGTTAAAACTGAAATTTAAAGTGCGGAAACGTAAAAGCAATAAAGTAAATGACACCAGATTTATAGTGGTTCGGTCTATAACCAGACCTACATCCACTCCTCAGAGGCACCCTCTGAGTATTGCACTAATACCACAAAGTGACTCTCCTTTAGCACCCACAGCAAGGCGGAGAAGCCTGTACAAAACACTCTTTTCACCACTACCCGGTGCGGCAGAGAACCGTCGTCTCTTTACACACTCCACAGTGCTGGCAGAGAACCGTCGTCCTTTTACACTCTCCTAGTGTGGGCAGAGAACCCTACGACTGTTCACACTCTCCAAGTGTAGGCAGAGAACCTTCTTCCTTTTACACTCTCCTAGTGTGGGCAGAGAACCCTTCGTCTGTTCACACTCTCCAAGTGTCGGCAGAGAACCGGATCTCTTTGACTGATCTTCTCACAAGAATCTATAAGGAAGAAAGAAAAGAGTGAAGAAATCCAATTTCACAAGTAGAGACTCTTACCTTAGTAATCCAAGTGAAGCCTTCTTGCTCCAATGGTAGGAATCCTCCTTTGAATGCTCTCTTCCACTCTCTCCTTGGCTATTCTCTCAAGAGGCACGAAGATCAAATGACAAAAAGATTGGGTGGCAGTCTAATTTGGACTATTTATACAAAATACATGAAAAACCGCCCAAAAACTGCAAGTTTCCAATTCTGTACGCAGTGGATCGTCCTGTACGATCCTGGATCGTCCTGGACAATTTTACTTAAACGATCTGAAACGACCCAATTTGTATATGTGTACGAAATGACTTCGTACAGCTGATCATCCTGTACGAACTAGGTTCGTCCAGTACGAACGGTTATTACAAGGTCGGTTCTAGAAAATGCTGAAAACTGTTCTAAGTCGGTTAATCGTTTGGACGAAAATATGTTCGTCTGGACGAAAATTTTCCAGAGAGTCGATCGTCCTGGACGATTATTTATTTCATCTGGACAAAAATTTTCCTGAGGACCAATCGCCACAGACGATAATTTATTTTCGTCTGGACGAAAATTTTCCAGAGAGCTGATCGTCCGGTACGATATTTATTTTCGTCGGGACAAAAATTTTCTAGAGCACTGGTCGCCTCGTACGATGATAAAATTCATCTGGACGAAAATTTTACAGAGAAACCATCGTCCGGGACGATAATAAAATTCGTCCCGGACGAATAGGACTTAGAAAAATTTTTCCAAGCAAGTTCCTATTCGTTCCAAGTGCTCTATAGGAGATAACTGACAGATCGTCCAGTACGATAAATATCGTCCTGTACGATCAGTATAGAATTTCAAGATCTCCTTATTTGTGTGTGTGAGATTTTATTCACTCAATTACAATCACTCCCTTTCAAAATTAATTCAAAGAAAAGACAAACTTCAAATAAACAAAATATCTCATGTTGAATTTGATTTGAAGTTTTCGTAGTCTGGAGTCTGATTTTCCTGAAATGTTAGTACACACAAGAGCAAATGCAAATCTTCTAAAATTGTTAGGAGATAACTATACATCTGAACAATAATGTTTGGAATCATCAAAACTACATAAGTTGCACAAATATAAATCATTCAAATAGCAACTATTCAAACAATCTTTATAAAAATTTTCATGCTTGTATGACAAATTTTTCTATGTCATAACAAGGATTAATAAGTAATAATTTTTAGGAAAAAGAAGTAGTAAGTTCAACACAATTTTAATCAAGTATGTAAACTTCATTATTTCTATTTCCATGAAGCACAGTGTTTCCATTTAAGCTAATCATGCATTTGGCAGATAAACAATTTATGCTATATCCTTTATCACAAATTAAGTTGGCTTATTCTAAGAAGGTTATATTTCAAGCCATCTACAAGTAAAATATTTTTAATAATGAAAATTTTTTAATTTCTAATTATACTTGATCCCACAAATCTCCTGTTGGTATTATCTCTAAGTGTCACTTACCTCTTGCCATGGCCTCCAACAAAATGAATTGATTTGCATCTCCAGTCAAGTGCCTTGAACATCTACTGTCAATGTACCAAATGCTCTCTCGGTGTCTTCTGTGAGAGCATCCCTCATCTTGATCAAACTAATCAAGGTACCTATTTTCCATTAAGTACAAAATTTTCACTTCCTCTTCTGCTTCTATTCTAGATAAATCTGAAGCGGAGTAAGCTAAAAAGGCTTTCTAAAATATTCTCTTACCTATATAGGACTTTTCTTTTTATTCAACATTCTCCTTACTTTGGTGACTTTTTCTCCATTGCTGATGACTCTTTTGCTTTTTCTTTAGAAATTTTTTAAATTGTCGAGTCATCAGTGCGATATCTTTCTCTCCTCCATCACTTATGTATCTTTAGCCTTTAAGGCTACCACTTTTTCTATTTATCTTTCTTTTGCATCAAGCTTTCTTTGACTCACACCTTGCTCTTATGCAATAAGTGATCCAAGTTATCAATAAAATAAATATTCAAGTCATTGGATTCAGTAATAGCAATAATTTTTGTATCATAGACAGAATGTTAACAACACAGAATGTTTTTTACTTTTTCAGAATTTGATAATTCTTTACATAAGGCATGTAGGGATGTGATAATTTGTATAAACCTAGTATACAACTCAGATATGGATTCACTTGATTTCATGCAAAAGAGTTCCTAATCATGGAGTAGAAAATTTAACCTAGATTATTTTACTTCACTTATTCCTTCGTAAGTAATGCATAATCTATCCCAAATTTTTGTACCAGTAGTATAGGTAGATACATGCATGTAATCTTCCTATTTCAAAGCATAAAAAAAAATGTTTAGGCATTTTACGATTAGTTGGGCTAAATCTCTATCATCAATACTCCATTCAAAAAAAAGGTATTTTAATTTTAACGTCGTTTACTAAATGTGAAGGTGCATAATATCCTTTCTAAACTAACATCCACATGTGATAATTAATTGATTGCAATAAAATAGACATATGAATTTTTCAAAAATAAAAGGAATATTATAAAATAGTGAAATTACTAGATTGACAAGAGGGGGGGGGGGGTGAATTGTGAAAACTTTGTAGCAATAATTATAAACCTAAGCAAAAGTTCTGATTTTTTTTGTGTTTTTTAAATTTTTAACATGAAAACTTTAACTACTACGAAGGAAAATAATTGAACACAAACGTGCAACAATGAAATCCCCTTTTTTTTCTTTCATAATTTTCACCAAGTAAATATTATGAAAATAAAGTGCAAGCAAAAAAAAAAAAGCAGACCGAAATTTTATAGTGGTTTTGTCAAACCATGACCTACGTCCACTCCTCGGAGTCCTCCACTCCGGGAATTTCACTACAAACTATAGCTCTACTTTTGGCCCCCTCGACAAGATGAGGAAGCCCTTACAAGACTCACTTTCACCAACCCGGCCTGGTGGAGTACCAAGCACTATTTTCACCCTCCTAGCGACGGCAGAGTATCTTCTCATTTTTCTCCCTCCTAGAGAAGGCAAAGTACCTTCGAGGTCACGGATGTAGAAGAGTCTCCCCCTGTGAGATCCTACCACAAGTTCTTCCTGGGCCACAGGAGGAGTAAGATGCAGCAAGAATGGAGCAACCGTACGATCTCCCTCACACCTCTTCTCCCTCACCAAGCTCACCTTCTTCTTTCTCTCTCAAACCCTAAAAACTTCTCAAGAGCTCTCTCCCAAGGATTTCCTCTCTAATCACGTTACCCTCTTTCTATCTCTCTTAAAAAGATTACTAATTTGATACAAAAAATAGGCTCCAAAATCCCTTAATTATTCAAAGTAGCCGTTATAATCATACAGTATAATTTCACATCGTACAATATGATATATATAAATAGGCTTCATCCATGTATGAAGGTTTACAAACAGTTCAAATATAATCGTACAGTATGATACCACATCGAAAGGTACGAGTCCAAACACTTCTGTTCGTACAAGACGATAGCAGGGACGATACTAAATCATCTCTGTAAATCATACAGTACGATCAATGTCATACCGTATGATTAGAACCAATTAGGGATCAGTCAGGACAATATTTGGGACAATCCAAAATCATCCTCTATTCATCATATGGTATGATATATATCATACAATACGATGAGTCAAAAACAAGAGATCGTCCAGGACGATGTCCGGGATAATAAAAAATCGTCTCTGTTCATCGTCTAATACGAACGTGTTTGTACTGTACAATTACCAATCAGCGATAAAGCCTTGATTTATTCCAGTAATCACAGGTTAATTTTAAGTAAGTATTTCAAATAAATCGTACAATATGAATCTATTCGTATAGAATGTACGGCTGAAAAAACTTACTTAGGTTATTTTGACGACTAGGGTTTTGAATTAGTAACACATCATCCCGTACGATAGTGTTCATACAGTACGATCTGTTCATAGAAATCATTTTATAATATAGGATCGTATAGTACAAGATAAAATCATACAGTACGATCAATAGAGAAAGAAAATCTACTTTTTCACTTTTAAAACCCTCTCCCCCTGTGTGCGTGCACGGTTGCTCAGACTTACCTACAGTTTGTAGCCAGACTCAAGAAAATAAAAAAATAAAATAAATAAAAAATTATATTATTTCAGACTTACACTCCTACTCTACCCAGGCTTGAGCATTCCTATTATCCTGAGTAATTTATGATCTTCCTAAAACGTTAGTACTCACAGGCAATAGCAGAAATCAAATAATATTCAATGAATAGATATTTAAATGATACTATTTATCATCATCAAAAGCTCAAACTAGGGGTCAAGGATCCCAACAAATAGATGTGTTCGTGTGATTGAATATCCGTTCATAGTATTTCAATTTCTAAAATTAGTCATTGATCATTTTTCAAAAGTTTTCAAAAATTATATTTTTGAATCCCACTCTAATGCCACTTAAAATTTTATGAATATTATTAGACCTTTAAGAACTAGCTCGAGGCTAACCAGAAGGGGGTTGGATTGGATATTTTCAAAAAATTCTTTAATGAAAAAGAAATTGCTTAAAAAAAACTTTCCAGACCCACACACGATAATATATGCAATGGATACGAAAACAAGTAAATTTACAATAATGAAGTAAATCAGATTTTTAAACCACATATATAATTGTAGAAAATAATGTGCATAAAAAATCAGAATGAATACATTAGAGTTTATAGTGGTTTGATCAACCTGATCTACATTCATTCCTTGGAGAGTCCCTCTCCAAGTATTGCACTAAAGAATAGTGACTCTCCTTTTATTACCACAAAAAGATGGAGAAGCCTGTATAGATACTATTTCATCACTCCTGTGTGATTGAGAACCATAAATCTTTTACATGAAGAGACCCTCAACTCTATTTTCACAATCCAGGTGATGGTCAGAGAACCATAACTTTATTTTCACCCTCTAAGAGATGGTCAGAGAACCATGAGTCTATTTTTACCCTTCCTTTAAACTCTATTTCCACCCTCTAAGTGATGGTAATTCGTTTTGAGAAGATTTTTTGATTATTATGCCTTTTTTTTAAGTGTTCTATTCATATTGTACAAAATGTTTTGTCCTATATGAATTTTATAGCATATGTATGATAGGTTTCGGAGTTGAGCATGCAAAACTTAGTTTTTCATGGGTTTCATACTGCACAATTTGTATAATTTTGTCTGTACATGTGGGGATGGTTTACCAATTGGATTCAATTATTTATTACTGATCCTACGTACAAAATCATATTTCATATATACAATCTAGATGTTAGTCTCTATGGTGGATTAACCTAACCACCTTTAAAATCATCGTTAATATTTTGATCATCCCCAATGAACATATGTTCATCTGCATGATCATATGGTCAAAAAGCATGTGCGAAAGGATGCCTCAAAAATGGCATTTTATGAAAAGCCATTTCATTTTAAGCCATTTTTGTTTGTATGACGAATATATTTTTGTCCCGTATGATTTTAAAATCATATGTACGATCCAAGTTCCGTACGATGCGATATGTCATTTTCCTTTAAATAGAAGGTTCCTTTAAATCATTTTCATTCACTTTCATGTCTATTTCATAACCCTCTAGAGCCCTTGTCTTAGGAATGACAAGTTCAAGCAAACGTCCACGTGTTTCTAAAGGTTCCTCTTATAGAAGTTGTGGGGATGACAACTTCCTATTTAAGGCAAATGATGATGCCTTCTTTAGGTATTTTATTACCAAAATCACCCCTTCACGTCTTCTCATTCATGGTGGTCTCAACTTTTTTGTCATGCCTTTATTTTCTTCAACCTAACTCTCCATCATTCTTAATCTCATTTATGCCTATCATAAAGAGACTTTCATATACTTCCTGGCCAACATGAGAGTTAATGAGGACCACTGAAGAATCACTTCTTATGTCCAGAAATAACGAGTAGAGATTACCAAAGAATATTTAGGTAACTATCTCCACTTGAGAACACAAGGGATTCAAGCCCACAAACTGACCTCAATATCTGATTTTGAATGGTCAGAAATTAATTAAACTCTTAGAGGTGTCTCTCAAGTGAGTCATTTAGCTAGAGTTTATAATTTGAACCAAAATACCTGGATCATCTAACATATTTTGAGAACATCAATCATTCATAAGGCTCGTGATTGCATAAATATGATGCCATTATCTTCCACAATCACCTATTTGATTATGACAAAAAAAACATATTGATGAAGCCTAGCTCAATATGGCCTATATCTATAATCTTTCTAAAATTGGACTTCCTCATCATAAAAAAAAAAAGAATGTGGCTTTAGGACATTTAGTTGCCTCTATCTTACACAAGAAGTATAACCTAATCCATCCTGAACGTCCCACTAAACCTCCAATCTACTTCATATTTGTGTCTTTTCAGTCGCTTTTTAGGAGAGATCAAAGTTTTAGTGAAGATTCAGATGAAAAAGGGGGAGCTCCTGCTCTAGCACCTATATTTGGACCTGACCAAAACTATTTTCTGGAAATGGTCCAGTGGTTTGATCATTTGGAGACTCATTTTGATCGATGCTTTGATCAAATTGATACTCATTTAAATCAGTAGGAAGCAAGACAACAGGAAGACATAGGTTGGATTCATGGTCAATTTAATACGTTCAACGCGAATGTAGCTATAATGAATAACTAGTTTTCAATGCTCAACCAGCCTCCTCGTCAAGATCAGCGCCCCTCTGATTTCTAGACATGCTATATTTTTTGTTCTTTCTATTGAGCTTTTGTGATTGATGTTATGATGGATTTTCTTCTATGAGGGTAGTGGTTTTATGTTGTTTAGTTTCTATGTAATGATTTTTTGTTAAGTGTTATTCTGGGTGGTATCAATTGAAGTTGATGTATGTGATGATGTATGTCATTTATGTCAATGAAATATGCTATATTTTGATGACATGTTTTAATTCTTGCTTCTTCAAATGTTAGTATCTCTAATGAAAAATACTTTTTGAAATTGATTGTTGAAATAGACTATAAATTATTTTGCTCTACAAATTAATTTTCTTATGAAATATAATCTTTCAAAATTTTAAATTAAAATTATAACTTGATTTAGATAAGGAGATCAATTTCATGTTCTTTTTAGACAAACATATCTAAAATATATTGCAAGATTGATATCTTATTATTTTTTTATCTTTTTTCAATATGTTTATTTTTATTATCAATGAAATTTGAATTTAGATTACTGATATTGAAAAGACCCAAAAAGTAAATAAAAAAATGCACAGTGTGTTCAAAAATAGAAAAGACGCGTAATGATTTGCAAAGTAAAAAAAGACACAAAATTAGCCCAAATAGAAAAGATGCACAAAGGGTGCCACAAATATTTGAAAAGATGCACAATGTCGCCAATTGATTTTTTAATTATGTTCTTTTCACTATCATTTAATTTCTAATCCAAATTTATCTAATTAACAATCATATTTAATATTGAATTTAAAGTTAACTAATCTTCATTTCATAATTTTTGCAATAATTATCTTTATTTGGATTGTCTAGTATGAATAATAACTCTGATTGACATTTCTTATCTTAGTTTGTCTTTGATTTAAAATTTTAAAATATTCCTTTTTAGTATTAGAAAATTAATATTATATTTGCAATTGGTTTAAAACCCTTTTCTAATTTAACTTGTTTGGTTTATCTATTAGAGCCTTTCATTTCAAGTTGTACTTCCCTTTTTGTTGTTGTCAAAAGGGGGAGTTATAATATTATTTGATTGATTGATGATTATTATTTGATGATTTGTGTGCGAGTATGTGTAAGTTTTGAAGAATGTTTGAATGTTCGTTCGTGTTTGTGTTTTTTGTTCGAATTAGTTTTGATTTGGTGTCTTGTATTTTTTTTAGGGTTTGTTGTTTTTGATTTTTATGGGAACCCCTTGTTATTTAATTGGTCATTCATTTAGGGGGAGCTAAAGAATTTTTTTTTTTTAATGTTAACTCAAATAATTATTATTTTATCATCATTAAAAAGTGGGAGATTGTTGCAACTTAGTTTTAATAACTATGTTTTTATTTCATATGTATTTTTGATGATTCAAAATAATTATTACATTGATTACTATTTATCCTAACATATATTGGATATATTACTTTTGTTATTTATGTATACTAATATTTTAAGAAAATCATGCTCCAGACTATTGAAGACTTAAAGATAGATTAGATTATGGTTTATTGTAAATATAGTGTATTTTTTATATACTTTTATTTAGTCTGAGAGAGTGTGATTGTAATTGGGTAACCTTATACACACACACACACTAGGGGAGTAAACAATTTGTAATTTTTAAACAAATCATACTATATGATTTGAGTTTGTACAGGATGAATTGTCTAGATCATTTCTCCATAAATTAGTTGATCAAACCATGGTTGGAAAATTTTATAAGTCTTGTTCGTACTGTACGAAGTTACCTTCGTATAGATGACTTCTAGAGTATGAAATAGATATGTATAATTTCATCCCAACGAATATCTAATTTTTTTCGAAGTGATCATAGTATACGATCTTAGATTCGTATAGACAACATCTAGAATATGAAATGGTTATGTATCTTTTCATCCAGACAAACATCAAAGTTTTTCTAAACTGTTCATACTGTATGATCTGAGGTTCATACAGACGACATCCAAAGTACGAAATATTTGGGTATCTTTTCATCCTTACGAACATGTAAATTTTTTGAACCATTCGTACTGTACAATCATATGATCATACAGACGACTTCTAGAGTATGAAATGGACTCATCCATTTTTTGTATCAGATGAAACATGATTTGATTAAAACTGATCGTACTGTGTGATATGTGATTCATACGGTACGATAGGCATGTACGAAATTGTTTCATACAAGATTGTATGAGCAAACTTTAAGCTATTTGTACGTACAATTGTTGATCGTACTGTACAATCGTGGATGATCAAAATTGAAAATTTTAATTTTCTAGATGGTTTTTCATGTCTTTTTTATATATAGTCCTATAAATTGACTTTAGAAGAATCTATCTTTGTGTTATGTTTGAGAGCAGGTAAAAGGAAACTTGGGAGAGTATTTGAGAGAGAGAATTTACAAGTGAAGAGTTTAAAGGGTTCACATGATTTCTCAAAGGTGAAAATATCTTTATCTGTGTGACAAATCTCTTCCTTATTTCTTTGAAGATGCTCGAGAGAAGATCTCTAAAGAAGATCCGATTCTCTCCCTACATTAGGATGGTGTGAAAGGACAATGATGCTCTGTTGATACTTGAAAGGTGTGAGATACTTGAAAGGTGTGAAATGCTGATGGTACTCTACCGCACCAGGGATTGGTAAAAGAGAGGGTAATTGTAAAGGCTTCTCCACCTTGCTGTGGGAGCAAAAGGAGAGTCGCTTTGGTAATAGTGCAATACCTAAAAATAGAGTTTTTAGGGAGTGGACATAGGTCTAGTTTGACCGAGCCACTATAAATTTCTGTGTTCGTTTTAATTTTTTGTAATTTTAATTTTGTGGTTGAAAAGTTTATATTTTGTTAATACTGTTATTGTGTTAAAACTATAAAATAGTTTTATCAAAAAATTCCAAGAGGTTTTTAAAATAACTAATTCACCCCCCCCCCCCCCCCCCCGCACCCCCTTGGTTAGCATTGGAATAATTGTTATCGATCTTACAACCTATATGGGCGTGCACCACGTAGGCACGTTCGCCAACATTGTTATAAAGCTAAATCTGTTGCCAACATAAGTGCTCACTCCTCAGAAGAAGGTCAAAAAGATTTTGAAGAAGACCCCATTACCGTCAAAACCATCACTCTTGCAAAAATAAAGAGGCAAGTGCGGTGACATATGAGGGCAAAAGAAAAATAAATCTCTCAGTTTAATAAAAAAATGATTATGATGATGACGCAGATGATAATAATAATGGAGATGATATAAAAAGATGCTTATGTAGGCCTACACCAGCTCAGCCCTTTAATCAAGTTGTGAGCATCGCTCTAGTAAACCCTCTAAATACCTAAGCTCCTAAAGCCTCAGGAGTAAAAGTTATGCCTAAAGACAAAAGGGAATCAAATGATAATACCCGCCAGCGTACTATATAAAATGTGGCAAGAATCTTCAAACCTGTGATGATCGCATAGCTAAAAGGCTTAATTAGTGAAAAGATTAAATCCATTATAGCTGCTGAACATGTAGAGAAATTGGTAGAAAATGGTCACCCCTACTAGATAAAATATGATCAGGTGTTATATTCAAATGGGTATTATATAACAAAATTTAATACTTTAAATAAAAACAACAACCCGGGTAGCACATGGAACAATTTAAAGCCACTTATGAGAATACGAGAGCTTGATGTGAACATCTTTCGAATGGTACACCGAGCTGCCAAATGATTCCTTAAAGATCTTTACGAAATTAGAGGCTCTATTCATAAAAAGATTCGTAAGTGCAATGGAGAAGACTACCATCGCTGATCTTTCCTTAGATAAGATGAAGAAGGATGAGTTAGTGATGAAGTATATAACTCGCTGGTGCAATCTCAGCATAAAGTGTGAACAACAACTGGAAGAATAACATGTAGTTCAACTATTAATGGGGAACATTTATGACAAAATGTAATCGTTATTATGCATGGCTTCCATTACAATGTTCCAGGATATGTTGGAGAGTTTGGTAAAGTTTAAAAAGTTAAACATATTAAAATCAGAAAGCCTTCTTGACAAACTCAAAAATGACAAAGCACCTGATTCCAAGAAAAGTGAAGCTTACTCCACATTTTCTTTCATACCTGATTAGAAAACATAAGTGGCATATAATAATTATATAGGAAAACGGACAGTATATAATGTAGATAAAGGGATGCAGCTAATATAGCATAAAGAAAAATCAAAATAGGCTTACAATCCTAACCCCCAGCCAAAGCAGGTGTTGGAGGAAATGATAAACCTTGAACCTTTCATCATCGAGGAGACTATTTTAGGCAAGAAATGAAAGCTGGTGATAGATTGTTCCCATCCCTCAAAGAAAAAATAAGTAAAAAATATTCTTACAAAAGGGAAAGTGCCACCAAATTATTCTAACAAGCACTTATGGATGATCTAGAGTTGCTAGAATGTAAATAACATGAAGATTCTAAATATAATGGTGACCCAAACTACTACCCATATCATCGGGTAATTAATCATTCAATTAAAGATTATTACGTCTTCAAATCCTAGTTTGAGAAGAAATATAAAATGGGAGAATTAACGTTGTTGGATAATATGTTAATTCATCATAGAAAAGAATCCACCCAGGTGGTCACATCCTCTTCCATACCCCCACCTAAAGAAGCAACAGAAAAAGAACAAATGTTGAAGTAGCTAGAAGGACTACCCGATGTTAAGTGGAAGTCTCCTACTGAGCTGGTGTTATATTTAAAATGGTTGCCCGCGCTGCATGCATCCACCTCCAAACAATACTCTGGCCAAGCTAGCTTATCAAAATCTTGTAAGATGAAGTCAAAGTCTTCCAAGAAGAGAGCCAAATCAAAAAAGCCTAAGGAGAATAAGACTACAACTCAAAAGGCATTGATAGTTTAAGCAAATATTACCAGAGTACTAGTAGGTCTATTCAGCTAGCCAATTTTATGATATAGCTCAAAATAGATGAAAAGGAAGAAGTAGATGATAAATTGCTTCCTACGAAGACATGTTGAGTCATCTCGATTGCATTGGATATATTGGAAAAGGAGAAATATGCTAAAGAAGTGGCACCTGAATCTTTTTTAATTATGTTATCAATGGATTATAACTTAGAAGAGGATCTATATTTTCAAAATGAAGATGATTCAGATCTCCATATAGCATGACAAATAGAGCATGTGAAACTAGAGGATGATTTTGAGACTAGAGATAAATCTCTAGACATGACAATGGTTGACTATGAAGAGAATGGTGTATCAAACAAATATGAATGAGATGAAGTGGACTAGGTGCAATTGAGCAATGGCAAGGTACTATCATCTCCACTAAGGAAATGAGTTTCTAATAAAGACAAGGGGAAGTATGTAATTTTCAACGAACATATTATCCTTGAAAACCTTAAGAAGAAAGAGGCTTCAACCAAAGGGATAGATTATAACATCTTATTCCACTTGAGAAATATCCTAGAATAATTCAGCATATACGACGCCCTTGTGATGTCTAAAGACCTTCAAAAGACTCTGATTCAAGCTTTTAAACACGCCGAAAGATATGAGGTGTATTTTATTAAGTGCAACATGACAGGGGGGCTATAAGATCAGAATGAGCCAAAAATCATTTTTGCCGAGGATGATCTAATCCTTGGAATGTAAGTCATAATCTCCCCTTGCACGTTATGGCAAAGAGCGATGGCATGATCATTATCCAAATACTTATCGATTTTAGGTCCTCCATAATCCTCATGAGTTTAAAGGCATTGAGATCGTTGTGTCTTGATGTACAACATCTTGGATAAGAGAATAAAATGGTACATGGCTATAATGAGAAGGGACAAAAGACCTTGGGGTCATTCGTACTCACCCTTACATTTGGGGAACTTCACACAGAAGCCAAAATTCATGTGATTGATGTGGAAACCTCATTCTAGGCATTATTGGGTCTCCCTAGATTGCATGAGTACCAAATTATCCCGTCAATGTTGCACCAATATATGAAGTACCTTAGAAATAGAGAAGAGTTTAGTGTCATAAGAGATATCAAACCATTTGTAGTCCAAAAGGTTACAATTTATGAAAATGCAAAATATTTCATGCCAAAAAAGTCAAAGCCATCAAGATATCTTGAGGCCAATGCATCAAGCTCAAAGGCTGAAAAGCGGCCCAAACAAGAAGATGCGAAGAAACAAATAGGGAGAAAGAAGGCAGCATCGACCTCCCCAAAATAATAAAATCTTCTAAAATAAGAAGAAATGTACCTCGCCTAGGGAGCACTATAGAAGAAGAAGAAGAGGTCATCCCTATTAAATCTAAGAAGAACTGCCAGACTACTACCAAAGGGAAGAAAAAGGTAGAAATTTTAGATTCTAACTATTATTAGGAGTCTACCCACACGAACATGGTGCATTATGTCTTTTCAAGAAGAATGTGTAGCTTGTCAATATCATACAACATACTTGTAGTCATGTGTCTTCCTCTGCAATACTTCAAAGAAATCATCCAGCAAGAGGTGCGTAATAATAAAGAGCTCGTAACATTTTATATGCCTCCTTTTAACAATGGGACAATACTAGGAAGCTTATTCTATAAAGGTGATGAACGTGAAGAGGAAATTTACAATTGACTTGTCAAGCTCATTGAGGATAAATAAATAATGCCTGCGATGATACCTAGGTATAGCTCCAATGGTTGCATAAGACTGATACAAAAGTTAGGAGTCCATGTCGGCATTACTAAATGACGAGCTCATCTCTACATGAGAATTTGGTGCCGAAGAAGTTACTGTGCACTCCAAAGAGAGGACATTCTTGTAAGAAAAAGATTCATATTCATTATGTGGAAGAACCCTTAAAAGGAGATCTTCCTTGAAATTATACATAGTAAAATTAAATTCAATGATGATAGTGAGGAAGAGCCTACAAAGTTAATCTTCTAAACAAACAAATCATAAAAGCCAAAAGAGTTGGAAGATGGTGTACAGGTAGCCACTATGGATGAATTAAATGAAGTTAATTTTAAGACTGAAGAAGACCCTCATCCAACCTTTATTAGTGCTCTTTTGTGTAAAGAGCAGGTTGAAGAAATAAAGAAGCTTCTCTATGAATTCAAAGACTTCTTTGCCTAAACATACACTAAGATACATGGCTTATCCCTTGATGTAATAGTTCACAGATTGGCCATTAAACTAGATATAACACGCATAAAATAAGCTCCAAGGAGAATGAGATTGGAGACTGGAGATTGAAGAACATGTGATTGCAAAGATGAAGAAGCTCATAATGTCGATTAGATAGTGAAGAAAAAAAATGGCCAGATCCATATATGCATTGACTTTAGAGACCTTAACAAAGCATGTCTAAAAGATGACTTTTTGCTCCTATTACTAGAACTTCTAGTTGACAACACATCCAACTACGATATATTCTCCTTCATGGACAGATCATCGAGATACAACCAAATTAAAATGGTGCATGAAAATGAAAAGCATGGATCAGTCAGAACGCCATCGACATATTATACTACACGGTCATAACCTTTAACTTAAAGAATTCTAGTGCCACTTATTAGGGGTAATGACACACATATTTAATGAGCTAATTCAATAAAAGGTAGAATGTTATGTAGATGACCTGGTCATCAAGATCATGGACTGAAAATATTATCTTAATGAGCTGAGGATAGTGTTCGAGAGGATCAGGAAATATGTTCGAAAAAAGAACCCCCTTAAGTGGGCATTTGATGTATCCTCGGGAAAAATTCTTAGATATGTTGTTCGTCACCGAGAAATCGATATCAACCCTAATAAAATCAAGGAAATCATAGATATGCCACCCCAAAGAACTTTCTTCAACTTTGGTCCTTGTAAGGGCAGATGGCTTTTATTTGATGATTCATATCGAATTTATCAGGTAGATGCCAGTCATTTTCAAAGTTGATGAAGAAAGATGTCCACTTCAAATGAGATATAAAATGTTCTAAAGCATTCTAATGTATCAAAAGATAATTATTGAATCCACCTATTCTCGAGATGTCGATTAGAGAAGCCTCTCATACTATACATGATAGCACTGGAAGAGTCCCTCAGAGTATTATTAGCTCAGCATAATGAAGAACAAAAGGATAATGTGCTCTAATATAGCAGTAGGAGGTTGATTGGAGCATAGATACATTATTCTCCTATCGAGAAACATTACTTGGTGTTGTTTTTTGTAGTTCAGAAATTTTGCCACTACGAGCTCTCCCACAAAATCACGTTGATATCAAAGATCGATCCGTTGAAGTTCTAAATGATAAGAATAGTGTTGAAAGGTCATTTAGCCAGGTGGAAATTAATACTCCTACAATTTGATATCACATATATTTCCCAAAAGGTAGTAAAAGGACAAGTGTTGGAAAACTTTCTCACTATACATCCTATCTATGCGGATTCACCACTCAAAGATAATTTACCTGATGGCAGCAGAGAAGAAGATACTACGAGTATGAGAAATGTACTTCAAAGGAGTGACGTCAATTATGTCTGGCCTCCAAATCAGGGAAAGGTCAAGCTGGCATCGTTCTCATTTTTATAGCGTCAGAGAAAGACATAATGAGATTCTTATTAAGCTTGACTAAACTACAAACTAATAATGAAGCCAAATACGAAGCTCTAATAGCAGGACTGAACATTGCAATCGATGTCAGAATCTAAAATCTTGATATATTCAGTAATTCTCAACTTGTTATAAATCAAGTACTATAAGTTTACAAAAAATAAAGTTTGAGTTGGTTTATTATCATCGGTGAATACTTGAGCTTTTCAAGCTATTTCTAATCATCAAATTTGCTCAAGTTCCCCGAGCCAAAAATAGTTAATTCATTTGTTTGGCCAAATTAACCAAAAAATGGCAAATATAGCTGACAAGTGACCTATACAGATTGTAGTCTACACTCATAGGGTCCTACAACCAGCACTATTACAACTCTCACATGAAGAGGAAATACCAAGCTCAAGTGAGCAGGATACAACTATGGTTGATCCTCAACCTCCTCAACCAGTCAATCTTAAAGATTAACTTAAAGAACACCAAATTCTTAAGTGAAGACGTAAGTCTAGCCAAGTTTTAGAATCATGATGGAATTATTTAGATGTCGAAGAAGAAGATAAATGAAGGCAGTCATTCATTGACCATTTTAGAGAAAGTAAACTATCGACATACAAGTCATTAATCATTTAAATTAGAAAGAGAGCATTGTGATACACGTTTGCCAACAGTATGTTGCATCAACGAGCTTTAAATCAATAATGGCCAAGGTGCCTAGAGACCAAAGAAGCTAATATAATAGTGGTAGAAGTTCATAAAAGACTTTGTGGAGCACACCAATCAAGTCCCAATATGATAGTTAAAATCAAGAGAATGAGCTACAATTATCCAAGAATGGTAAAAGACTATCGATCACGCTAAGAGGTGCCACGAGTGGCAGATTCATGATGATATTATACATCAACAACCCAATTCACTACACCCTACAATAGCATCCTGGCCATTCTAATATTGGGGAACTGATGTAATATTGCTGATAGATCCGTCATCATCAATAGGACATCAAATTATTTTGACCGCAATCGAATAATTCTCTAAGTGGACAGAAACGACCCCATTCAAGAAAATCACATATGATCATGTAATTAATTTATTTTCCCATAATATTATGTATAGATTTGGTATAATATGCCGCATAATCTTGTATAATGGCACAGCCTTCAAAAGCACTAAAATCTTTAAGTTCGTCGGCCGACATAAAATTGAATTTTTGATATTCGTCAATATACAATCTTAGAGTAAATGGCTTGGTAGAAGCCTTGAAGAAGACACTTGTGAATTTGCTATAGTAGTTATAGTCCACAAAATCTATAAGAAAGACCATAGTAGCGGAACCCCCATTTCTCAACCCTTCGATAGGGATTACAAGAAGTATAAAAGCTTATTTGACTCGACAAGTTTCAGTAGTTATAATCCATGAAATCCTTTTAATTGATCGAAGAGTCAAAGCTATATTGGGATGGCATTTTATTTTAAGTCATAAACAGTTCACCAATATGTGAAAAGATTGATGTTTTATGTTGGGAAATAATACTAATGATTCAAAGCCTTCTAATTCTAGATGAATGTCATAACCAAATAAATAACAACACTACTATTATGCATTCAATTTTAAGAATTAAGATACCTGAGAAGATAGCACTTTCAGGAACACTAATTTAAAATCATGTAAAGGAAATCTCCAATGTTCTCAAATTAGCACAACCTAATTAAATTCATGGGGGAGTCCTATAATATCATGAAGTGCAACCTTAGTAGTGTAGACATATCTTCTGGTAGGCGGCCAATTAAGCGTTGCATGCTCGTGACAAATTGGAGACAAAGCAGTATAACAATGCACTAATCGAGTGTATGTTTTCATCAGCTTGTGATACATCATCAATCACAAAACAACCTCATGTCGTTTAGATATCTTTAACCAATCAAAATAAGGGTCAATTGATTCATAAATTCGATCTCCTGATGAATGAGAAAAGGGAGTCTACATCAGAACAATGAGGTATCTCGTGGCAGTCATGTGACAACACTACGATTCACCTGTAAGCAAAAACAGAGAATCGATAGTAAGATCCACTGGCCACTGAAGCGCGACACCACGCCACCGAATCTACAACCCTTATACGAGCAAATTTAAGGCGTAAACAAAGTAAAAAATAAAGCCCTGCACATTCATAAACAATAGTCACCTATGCAGACGGACACTCCTTTACATTGCATGCAAACATCTTAAAATGCCCTCACATACATGCATTGCAATAGGCATGATAGGTTATATAAGCATATCATCCTACATTAACTTAAAGATGCATCATATGTTTATATCTAACAACCTCTACACATGCATTTCAAGAATATTTCCCGCATGCATCTATAATAAATAGAGTATTATTCTAGTATGTCATTTGACACTGTAACTGTACTTCAAAATCATCCTCCTGCATAAGTAGAGGGTTTTACTCTAGTGTGTCATTCGACGCTATAATTATATTTCAAAAATCATATCATACAAACACATGAATGCATCGTATGAAATACATCCGATGGCATACACCCACGTAAGACATGGCGAACATATTGTAGGTACACACGTAATGCCTTAGAATGCCGCGTGGGTTAAGAAATAAATTTAGATTTGAAACTGATATTCTATTAGTAAGTAGATAGAGTTAACAATATCCAATCAACAAAATGTAACAGCCATGAATTCCCCGATATTGATCATGTTGATATAAATTCAACCATAGGTAATTATTTCTCCTCAAATACCATCAAACTTTCATAAAATATAATTATTTTCAAATGATTTCAAAGACACCTCTATGATGGCCAAATACCACCAAACATTCATAAAATCTAAAATCCAAAAAATAAGATATTTAAAATTAAAATTAAATCATCAAAAACTTAAAAGTAAATACCCATCCACCCTTTGCAAAGGTTTGCCAAGGTAAACAAATCTGAAAATTTACTCCATGTCACAAAGAGTTAATGTCTAATCGAGAATATCACTAGGACTGATTTTCAATGTCTTTTGCTAGTAAGGACGTGACACGTGTCCTATAACCGATGGTTTCACTATCAAATGGCACCACACCTAGAATTTTGCTGCTAAATAGCATCGTTGGTAAATGATTATGACCCTCTGAACAAGGTGGTTCACCTCGAAATGGTACCATTTTATTACGCTCATTATCAACGCCCATATGCTCCCAATTGAGATAAATCATTGAGATATGAACTAATAGAATATAATTGATAATACACAAAACTCTCTGCCAGGTAAGGTGGAATCAAATTTATTCCCTTATATAAACATCTACCCCATATCTACAAAATACCCTTAAACGAAGCAACCCATAATTGTTAATAAGAATCCTCCTGCTATGTTAGGTTAACTATCTCCTCTGACTAAGTAAACTAAGGACCACGATGGCACATGACGACATAATCATGGGATCTTGATCGAGCTCATCATCACTCACCCCCACCATCAGCTTTAAGTGCAATATAGTGAAATTTCAACTTTTTAAATATCAAACTTTCAAACTCCCAAACCCATGATACTATTATGTCTTATACCACATATCTATGGATATGATGTATTCACTCGACAACTAGCATTAATAGAAAGTTCTCTCTTGTGATCAGTAGGGGTAATTAACTATAGGGGCTTGCACCTATATGAAACCAAAACTCATATTGTAAAGTCCTCGCAAAATGAGGATGAAATCTTTGGGTGGTATCTTATTTTCAATCCCAATCTATCTTCCTAAAATTTCCCTTGTACTCAATCCGTTAAAACTCCCCGCAAAAGCCAAAAAAAAAAAGAAAAAAAAAAAGAAAGCAATAGGACAGGGAGGCCGGGGTGCAAATTTTTGGAGCCCAAAAGAGTATGATTACAACACTGGCATGAAATGAGAATAACATTGGGAAGACAACTCATTACATGAAAGAAATTTCTACAAAATTCCCAAGTGGCGGAGAAAATCAAGATTTCTAAATAGCTATTGCATAACTATATTTTTTATTTCTTGACATATGTGCCAGATTTGAATCAAGAGATGTTCAAGCATTTGCATAATTTATCCATTAATCTAATGGACTTTAGCCTGCTCCTCTTCTCTCGCTGTATGCCAGACTATATCTTTGAGGCCTACTGAAATGTTATTGTAGAACTGGAAAGAAAGAAATCAAGAGTAATATATAAGACACAAAATTAATTATTTACTGAAATGAATTCAATTGCATCATGATGCAAATCAATTGATTACAAACCTTGTGAAATTCGAGAGTGTCACCATTTGCCTTGCGGAGCTCCACCATGTTCAAAGATGGTGCAACTTCAAAAACCTTTAAAATCATGAAAGAAGACTTTAGTATCCCTGAAATTCGCATTTACATATTCCTGTAAGTAGAAAGATATACCTCTGTTGCAATGGCTAAAGGACCTTTTCTTCCACATTTTTCACCTTGCAACTTCAACTGAAGTGATAACAAAAACGAAATCATGATAAAATTTTGAGAATGAATTCGTATAGATGAGAGAAATTGGAGCAGGATTACAGCATAACTTGGTACATATTCAATAAGGAAAGCAATAGTCTTGTAAGCATTAAAAAACAATTCCTACAAAGATTTCAACTTGTAGTTTTTTCTGCCATGATAATAATTGTGAATATTTAATAATTTAGTTATATGTTCCTTTAGATTTAGATGTATTGTGTAATATTTTAGTTGTATTGAGGAATAATATGTGAAGTGTGAAAAAAAAAAAACATAAATATTAAAAATATTTTCCTTATCTTTATTTGATGGCAAAACGTAGAACTTTCATTAATTGTGAGGTTTCAAAATAAAAATAACCAAAAGAACAGCTTGCACCATACCTTATACTTTCGCTTCTCAATGTTAAATCCCAATGGTTTGGCTGCTTCCTCAATTTTTGAAAGTATTTCTGCCGCAGGTGCTTTTGATGCAAATCTTGTCTCCTTTTTAACAAATCCCTGATAAAGATAATGGAATTACTAAAATAAAATTTCCATAAAATTTGAATTTTATGTGGAGTAATGCTGTAGTTCCCGAGTATAACAACATCTAAATAAATGCTACATGCGCTACTTATCATACCTTTCAAATTAGCTATATATTAATACCTCTAATTCATTGTATAGCCCTTCAAATTCCTCTACGTCCATATATTCGAAATAAACCCTCATTTATAAATAAATTATTTTACCAAAACAATAACTTTCCCTAATAATAAGATATATCAATAACTTTCCCTAATAATAAGATATATTGTCCAAAGAATAAAAGCTTACTCAACAAAAAAAAAAAAAGAATTACACTATACTTCATGCTGTTGGAGCACCATATTTGCATGCAAAATCTCTTCAAGGGAATTACATATTATTTTTGAGTGAAAACATTTTTTTCTTGTTGTGGGGATTCAGACTTAGGTAGCGGAACCCTAAACAGACCGAGGATTCAAAACTTGTCAAAGTTAGCAAAGTGGTCTTGGATTCAGCTTTAGTAAAAAGATATTAATTCGGTAAAACTTAGCTCCTAAAAACGAATATGATAGACATACTCAAATTTTCAATATTTCTTCAACGCATTGAAGAAAAATTTTAAGTATTGCAATTTCATGTAGTGTAAAGATAAGATGGAAGAACAAAAACTACAGATATGCCATTTGAAAAAATGCAAACCACCAAAAGCAAGTTAAGGAAAATTCGGCAAATTCAAGAAATAAACTCCAATTCAAGAAATAAACTTGCCATCTGCTTCTCAAACAAGGTGCCAAGATTCAAACCCTGGGATGTAGAAATAAGCTCAAATGCATTCATCAGAGCAGGTCTTTCTTCCCTATGCTCAACAACAAGATTTTGTGGCTCCTGCACATTGAAGAAAAATGGATCAGAAGTACAACCTAACATATGTCAAAAATCTAGAAGAAGAAAATAAGATTGCTCTAACCCCTGATTCATTGAAAATGGCATTCACATCATCGAGGCTAATATCTGCCGTTTCAAAACTTGGGGCTTGGTATCCTTTCTTAAACCATTCATTTTCTATGACTTCTGCAATTGTTATTCTCTGTAAAATAACAAAATAGAGGCAAATAAATATCTTCTACTTCAAATTTTTGTTTAACACGAAATCATGGCCAATGATAATTCTAAGAAGACGTACAGTTTGAGGATTGGGATCCAAAATTCTTTTGATAAGTTTCTTTGCACTGGTGGAGAACCAAGAAGGACAACTGAAATCCGCTTTGAAGATCTGCAAAAAATGCTTGAAGTTAGAGATGTTTACACTTTCAATCCATCTACTGGAAAACAAATAAGATTATAACAAAAGCTACACAACATTCAAAAGTTGAAACATCGCTTTTATGAACAAAAAAAAAAGATAAACCTTTTTGTATAGGGACATAAGGTTGGAATCTTCAAAAGGTAAATAACCCGCCATGAGGACAAAAAGAATCACACCACAGGACCAAAGATCTGCCTTGGCTCCATCATAACCCTTGTTGTTAATCACCTAAAATTTTAAAAAACCAATATTGGGTATGGGTAGAACAAAACCAAATGATTCAACACCAAAAAGGGTAAAATCTAGAGCAGAAGATACCTCTGGAGCGACATAGTTTGGTGTTCCGCATGTTGTGTGCAACAGGCCATCATCCTAATGGCAAAAAAGAAGATAACAGTATCTCAGGCAACATAAGCTTACAAAAGCCCAATATATCATTTGAAATAAAAATCAAGGCTATCAATATCGTGTGTTATGAACAAAAAGGCTCATTCTTATATTCTACAAAACCAGATCAGCTTACTCGAACTTGCTGAGGTAGGGCACTTAGTCCAAAGTCTGAGACTTTGAGGACCCCATTAGAATCCAACAACAGATTCTCTGGCTGCCACAGTAAACAGGTTTACATAAATATTTATTTTATTTAAAATTTGATAATTACATTAATGGACATAGATGATAGATAAGCTAAATTTGTTAAACATTAAAATAATTAGGTCACCTTCAGGTCTCTATGATAGACACCCCTGCTATGACAATAGTCCACAGCATTGATTAGCTGTTGAAAATACTTCCTTGCTTCATCCTCCTTCATCCTTCCCCAGGTTGCCTAGTGGAGTTCAGAAAAACCAGATAATAAGATGTGTTAGAATGGTACATTTAAAACCTTCATTAATATAGTGAAACTTAATAAAAATTGAATCATCAAATGTAAGGTGACATCATACAATTTTATCAAAAAGTTCACCACCCGTCACAAACTCCAATACAATATATATCTTTGTCTTGCTTGCCATCACCTATACATGACATTACTTCAGAAATTAGTATAAAAGAAAAAGATTCATATCAGTCAGACAACCTAGTTTGTGTTTTTGAAGCTCTGAGAGCAACAAGCCAGTGGTCACAAAAAACAGAAAAAAAAAACAAAGAATTAATAGCAGGTTCATACACTAAGACTATCAGAATTGAAATCTTTTAAAACAAGAAAAATGAATGGATCGTCTCTCTCTCTTACAAGACCAGCTAACTCTGCATAACTTTAAAAATGGGCCAGAAAGCATAAGGCAACAAAGCAGAAATGAAAATTCATGTGGTACCTCATACATGCGTATAACATTTGGGTGCTTAATCAGCTTCATTGTTGAAATCTCGCGTTTGATCTACAAGTTATAAACATAATAGGTGATCAGACCATAGATTAACCAAAAAAAAACCTAATTATTTCATAAATGCACACCAGATAGTTTAAGAGTGCGTTCAGCATAGAAACAAAAAGCAGTCTCCAAAATAGAATAAAGAATCAGATGTATTTTTATATTATGTTCTAACTAGACTCATATGCATGGAGTTAAATTTCTTGAGAAGAGTGCACATGAAAATTTCAGTAAGTGATAAATTATATTATATTTGTTGGTTGGTGATGAGTAAGTATCTACACAAATAATTGAATTCTTCAGTGATGAAGAAACTTCACAAAGGAAAAAATTTGGTCAGGATATCATGATTAAATTTTGAAATAAGTATAATATAAACATTCATTGATTTCTCATATATTACGCCTATCTTAAAATAAACTTAATGGGTATAAATCCCATCATGAATAAATTTTGATTAAAATATGCTGACCCAAAAATCCCCCCCCCCCCCCCCCCCCCCCCCCCCCAAGTGGCACTTGTCATAAAACATCAAGTACAAAAGTACAAATATGAATTTCAAAGACCCAATGATCAACATCCCCATCGTTTAAAAGGAGAGGCCAATATTACAATATACAAATCAGAGTCATTGAATACCTAATTTCAATACGTCACATAAATCAACAGGCTCCATATAAACAAAAGAAAACAGTTAGATACCAACAGAATCCTTCCAACAACATAAACTTCTAAGAGCAGAAAAATGAAAGTTCTGTTTGGTCTGAAAGAATTACACAAAAGGAAATGACATGAAAATGATAGAAAATTGAATTGAAACTTATTTGCTTAGGTTATTTAATTGAGAAATTTGGCGATAAACATTCTTTGTTTGGTTGGCGAAAAATTAAACTTTTGTTTCATGTGATGGAACACGTCGCAGCATTAGTGTGACATTTTTTTTTTTTTCCCGACTTTCACTTGGTGGGCTAGGAAATTATAAATGAAAGACAAAAATGCATTTGTTCACATCTAAGGCAAATCTAATTGCCTAGAAATTACATAAAAACTTAACAACTAATATAAAATTATAAAGAAAAATGAATATGTTTTCCATCTGCACGACAAGTATTTAATAGATTCCATAAATCATTCATCTTTATCAACTAAAATCCATCATTAATCAAGAAATAGAGGCAAGTATTTTCAAAAGCAGAGATATTTAAAATTTAAACAACTATAAAGACCTGGCCGATCATTTTGTGCCGTAGGACATTTTCCTTATCAAGAATCTTTATAGCCACATTCTCACCCGTCTCCACGTTCTTCGCGAACTTGACCTTTGCGAAAGACCCCTCCCCCAACATTCTCCCCAATTCGTACCTCCCCACCTTAATTTTCCCGCTCGAGTTCATCCTCCCCACTCTGCTAGCACTGCCTTCCACCAAATTCAGCAGTAACCCTAATAAACACCAAGCAATCACCACCTCCTATTGTTTCAGAGCAGACACACTCGCCTCTGTCAACACATTCATTTCTCTTTACCACTGGAAACGCTAGAGCAGATCTAAAGAGGATCAAAAATAACGCTCTCAATTGCAAAGTAGGAAAGCCAAGCCCCGAATGGCGACGGCGGCAAGAGAAGAGTTCCGCTGCTGGTTCTCCAAGCCATCGTAAACCCTAAAGAATAAGATCAGGCTATGTTCTCTCTTTCTTTCTATAGCTCTGCACCCGGAAAATCCGTTTACAGGAGATTTTAAAGACTGGAAGGAAACCGCACGCGGCGCCTAGACACGCTTTACAGCGGCTATCTCGAGTGGCAGAACCCGCAGGCCGTTTTAAAGGCTTGCAGGAATTTTCCCAAAAAAAAAAAAAAAAAAAAAAAAAGGCTTGCAGGAGGTCACGTGTTACTGCGTGGGACCCACCTGTTGGCTTACCGGAACTACCGGTTAAGATGAGAGAGATCGAAAATTCTTAGCTGCACGGCACTTCCTTCCTTTTTGTCTTTTTTTTTTTTTTTTTGAAAGATAAAATATTATTATTTTAATTTATATAATATATTAACTCCTATGAGGTGTACATTTTTTTTAATAATTTGTCAATGTCCAAATTGTCATCTATGTACAATTCATTAAAGATAATTATCCAATTTGAAAATTCAAAATTCTCAGAGTTTAGAATTTTGATGAATTTCATGATGGCTTCACTTTATACTAAAGATAGATCAATGAGTCCAAATCCATATGACAATACATTGTTGCTTATTGATCAAATATTTGCATGGCCCTTTATTTCACTCTATCTTCATCCTTTCTTTCTTATTTTTTTTAATCTCAATTCTTTGACTAAGATTTCAATGATTATTAATTGTAGGTTCTATTTGCTTTATTCCGAAGCAAAGATTTCCACAAAGGTAGGTTCGTCCTATTGCAATCAAAATCTTAATGGAATGTGTATCATCCATATGGTTGATCTTCCAATTGAGGAGATCCATCGACCTGAGATGAATAGAAAGGTCTATCTATCTTCTTTAGTTATTTAATGAAACTAATGATTCGTTATTAGAGCAGATAGCAACAACCATTTCAGCGGACATGCATATTTTCTGATAGATTTACATGGTTTCATTAGTAAAAATTATATGATGTAGCGAGTAATATGCTCTTTCGCCGTTCAGCTCACAAATTCAACTATAACTATTTGGCCACATAATGATCTTCATCATATTAGGATGAAAGATCTTATAAAATATAATACTTATCCATCATTAGCTCTCCACTTATATCTAATGATATCATATTTCACAATTGCAAAGTCCGGATAGGTTGTTAAACCTATACTAATGTCCCAAGGCTAACCAAGAGATGGGTGAATTTATATTTTTTAAAACTTCTTGGATTTTTAAATGAAAACCAATTTTTTAAATATTTTTGTAAAATCAATTTTTCAACCACAATAATAAAATTGCATAAAATAAAAGTGGGGAAAAAATAAAATGGATAAGCAAATTTATAGTGATTCGGTCCAACAAGACTTACATCTACTCCCTGAAGACTCCCTCTTCATGTATTACACTATTACCAAAAGTTACTCTCCTTTAACTCCCATAGTAAGGCAGAGAAGCCTTTACAATTTTTCTCTCTTCCACCTATCCCCGTAGCGACAAAGTACCATCATCTTTTCAAGCTCTCCAAGTGTTGGCAAAGTACCATCATCTGTTCACACCCTCCAAGTGTCGACAAAGTACCATCATCCTTTCATACTCTCAAAGTGTTGGTAGAGTATCGTCGTCTGTTCACACCTTTCAAGTGTCAATAGAGCAGCATCATCTATTCACACCCTCCAAGTGTCGGCAGAGTACCATCATCTATTCATACCCTCCAAGTATCAGCAGAGTATCAGATCTTCTTCAAAGATCTTCTATCGAGTAACTAGAAAGAGGAAAGGAAGAGTAATAACAAAAAAATCAAAAGAGATTCTTACCTTTAAGTAACCTTGTGATTCCTTCACACTCCACTTGCAAGAAATCTATCTCAAACACTCTCCCATAAACACTCTTTTCACTTACTCTTGAAAAATCACGAAGAACAACTCTTTTCATGTCAGTTTCTATGGACTTTTTTTTGAAAGACACGAAAAAACCATTTAGAAAGCTAAAATTTTCAATTTTGACCGTCCATGATCATACAATACGATCGATGTTTGTCCCAGACGAATAGTTCAAAATTATCTGGTACAATCCTATATGAATTATTTTTATATAAATAATATCATATAATATGATATGCCTATCGTACCATATGAATAGTTATAAAAAAATCCTCATTCATTTGGATGAAAATGTTCCCAATAATTTTTTACTCTGGTCGTCATTTGTATGAAGTCTAGATCATCCTGGATGAATAGTTTAAAAATTATACATGTTCGTCTGTATGAATGTTCCCCACTTTTTTGTACTCTTGACGTCGTTTGTATGAATATCATATCGTCCCAGATGAACAGTTCAAAAATTTTACATGCTTGTCTGGATGAAAATGTTCCCCAAATTTTTTGTATTATGGATGTTGTTTGTACGAAGCCAACTTAATACATAACGAATAGTACTTAGAAAATTTTCCGTTCAAGTTTTGATTAACTGCTCACTAGAGAAAATAACTGAATAAATCATCTTGTACAAACTAAATTCATATAGTATGATTAGTTTAAATTTTTTACAAATTTTAAACACTCCCTTAGTGTGTGTGTGTGCACGGTTACTCAATTACAATCACACTCTTTTAGACTCAATAAAAAGAAAAAGTATAAACTATAATTATAATGAAACCTAATCAAATCTAATTTGAAGTCTTCAATAATCTAGAGTATGAGTTTCCTGAAATATTAGTACACACAAATAATAAAAATAATATATCCAAAATATGTTAGTAGAAATTGAGAAATTGTAATTAAAATAATAATATTAGAAATCATAAAAAATATATATGTTGCAAGAAACTCAATAATCAAATAACTAAATGATAACAATCTCAATAATCTCTCCATTTTTTATGATGGAAAAACAATTATTATTTGAGTTAATCTTTATATCCTAAATTTCTCTTTAGCTCCCCTTAAATGAATGAACATTTTTTAATATAGGAAATTTCCATGAAGAGAACAATTTTATAATTAAATTTTTTATTTTATCTGTTATTTTTTATTTTTTAAAACACAAAAAATATATAAACACATAAAAATAAATAATGAATTTGACTATGATATTCATATGTAGTTCAACCATGAATTTGACTATGATATTCATTATGAAATTTATAATTCTAAATCTAAATCTCATTAAGAAATCTTATTTCCACCACTTAAAGTGGTATATCATTTTTTTATGCTGTGTTTGATTTTAGAGTTAAAATTCAAAGTCAATTTCAAATTTCCTAAAGAAATTAAATTTTAAATTGATTTGCATCTTTCAAAAGTAAATTTTCTTTTTCAAGCTCAATACCAATAGGAAGTAATTCTGTAAGTTCAAGGAGGAGTGTAGAGGAGATCATTGAACCCATTCAGTGATATGTTTTCTTTTGTACTTTCTTTTTTTATGTAATTGATGAAAATAAATTTACTTCACTTGTTTTTCATGTCTGTCTAAATTCTCTAATTTTTGATTGATGGTGTAAATGGAATGTGGAGTAATAATGAATTTTTTATTAATAATTTAAGGATGTTTTAATATATCAAGTCTTCATTTAATGCATTTAGTGTCTATATATATAGTTAATATCAGGTGCAATATAGAGCCTAAGAATGGGAAAGTAGATAGAACAAGGTATATTATATTAGTAATAATGCAACCATAGTCATAGTGATTGTCATGTATCTACTGTGACTCATTACTCACGTGTTTATATTTTTTATGATAATAAATACTATGGCTCACATTTTTATGTTTAATAATATTTTTCATTATAAACTTGTTTTATGTGAATACTAATATTTCAGAAAAATAATACTCCAGATTGTTGAATACTTCAAATTAGAATAGATTAGGGTTCATTGTAAATGGAGTATATATTTTTCATTATTGAGTTTGAGAGAGTGTGATTTTAATTGAGTAATTATGAACACACACACTAAGCGAGTGTTTAAAATTTATAAAAATTTTAAACTGATCGTACTATATGAATTCATTTTGTGCGGGACGATCCAAATTTCGTACAAGGATGAACGTCTCAGATCAATTCTCGTACGAAAATCTTTTTTCAAAGTATGGATCATATAGGACGATCCCAGTTTCGTATAAGGATGAATGTCTCAGGTTTGTTCTCGCACAAAATTTTTTTTCTAAGTATGGATCGAACGGGACGATCCCAATTTTGTACAAGGACGAAAGTCTCGGGTCCATTCTCACTCATTTTGTCCTGACATTTTGTACATACGAAATTTGAAAATTTTCAAACTATTCATCCTGAATGAATTTGGTTCATACAGAACACTATGCATTCATACGAGCGATTCATACGAGATACTATGTATTCATACAGGGACACTGTTGAGTCTAGTAATTAGGTTGTTAAGCCTAAGTAAATGTCCCAAGGCTACCAAGAGGGGGGTGAATTGGTAGTTTTTTAAAAAATTTTTAAACCCTCTTAAAATTAAAGTTGAACCGAAATGAAATTATCTTTTAAAGTTTGTAGAAAAATGTTTTTCAACCACAGAGTTGTTAAAACAGAAATTTAAAATGCGGAAACGTAAAAGCAATAGAGTAAATGACACCAGATTTATAGTGGTTCGGTCTATAACCAGACCTACATCCACTCCTCAGAGGCACCCTCTGAGTATTGCACTAATACCACAAAGTGACTCTCCTTTAGCACCCACAGCAAGGCGGAGAAGCCTGTACAAAACCCTCTTTTCACCACTCCCCGGTGCGGCAGAGAACCGTCGTCCTTTTACACAATCCACAGTGCTGGCAGAGAACCGTCGTCCTTTTACACTCTCCTAGTGTGGGCAGAGAACCCTACGGCTGTTCACACTCTCCAAGTGTAGGCAGAGAACCTTCTTCCTTTTACACTCTCCTAGTGTAGGCAGAGAACCCACGGCTGTTCACACTCTCCAAGTGTCGGCAGAGAACCGGACCTTCTTGAATTATCTTCTCACAAGAACCTAAAAGAAAGAAAGAAAAGAGTGAAGGAATCCAATTTCACAAGTAGAGATTCTTACCTTAGCAATCCAAGTGAAGCCTTCTTGCTCCAATGGTAGGAATCCTCCTTTGAATGCTCTCTTCCACTCTCCCCTTGACTATTCTCTCAATAGGCACGAAGATCAAATGACAAAAAGATTGGGTGGCAGTCTAATTTGAAGTATTTATACAAAAGACAAGAAAAACCGCCCAAAAACTGCAAGTTTTCAATTCTGTACGCAGTGGATCGTCCGGTACGATCGTGGATCGTCCTGGACGATTTTACTTAAACGATCTGAAACGACCCAATTTGTATATGTGTACGAAATGACTTCGTACAGCTGATCGTCCTGTACGAACTAGGTTCGTCCAGTACGAACGGTTATTACAAGGTCGGTTCTAGAAACTGCTGAAAACTGTCCTAAGTCGGTTTATCGTTTGGACGAAAATTTGATCGTCTGGACGAAAATTTTCCAGAGAGCCGATCGTCCTGGACGATGATTTATTTCGTCTGGACGAAAATTTTCCAGAGCGCCCATCGCCGGGGACGATAATATGGTTTCGTCTGGACGAAAATTTTCCAGAGAGCTGTTCGTCCGGTACGAAATTTATTTTCGTCTGTACGAAAATTTTCCAGAGCGCCCATCGCCGGGGACGATATAAAAATTCGTCCTGGACGAATAGGACTTAGAAAAATTTTTCGAAGCAAGTTCCTATTAGCCAAATGCTCTATAGGAGATAACTGACAGATCGTCCAGTACGATATATATCGTCCTGTACGATCAGTATAGAATTTCAAGATCTCCTTAGTTTGTGTGTGTGATTTTATTCACTCAATTACAATCACTCCCTTTCAAAATTAATTCAAAGAAAAGACACTTCAAATAAACAAAAATTTCTCATGTTGAATTTGATTTGAAGTTTTCGTAGTCTGGAGTCTGATTTTCCTGAAATGTTAGTATACACAAGAGCAAGTGCAAATCTTCTAAATTGTTAGGAGATAATTATACATCTGAACAATAATGTTTGGAATCATCAAAACTACATAAGTTGCACAAATATAAATCATTCAAATAGCAACTATTCAAACAATCTCCCCCTTTTTGATGATGGCAAAACAATTATTATTAGTATGGTTTCAAGTTAAAACATAATCTCTTATCTCCTAAACTCCCCCTGAATTTATGAGTACATTAAAAATAAGGAGGCATTAAAGAACAAAAATTTTTGTTTGTTAAAAAATTTTTTTTTTTTTTTTTTTTTTTTTTTTAAAAATTTTAACAGAAAACACAAAACACAAACAAAACAAAAATACAAACATAATAAAAATTTTAACAGAAAACACAAAACACAAACAAAACAAAAATACAAACATAATAATTTCTCCCCCTTTTTGACAGCAACAAAAAGTGAAGAAGAAAAAGACAAGAAATGTAAATAATAATATGAAATTCATTGTTTAAAATTTAATCTAAATTGTGATTTGACATAGAGTATGCAATTTTAAACTAAAGATATTAGGTCAATCATAGAAATTCATAAATTTATGAAATGATATAACATTGTAAGTAAGAAGAATTTATCAAATACATGATTCAATTTAGACATTTTGATTATTGAAAATCATTACAAGTGAGATGTAAAAAAAATTCTATATTTCAAAGTTCAATAGAATATAAATGAACATTAGATCAACTTGAATTAAGAGATTAAACGAATTTGGAAAGAAGAGAATTACCACATGTGGTGCTTTGCACATCTTTTCAAAGTTTTGGGCACATTTTTGTGCATTTGTCTTTGGTTGGGCTTATTTTGTGCCTCTTTTTAACTTTAAACAATTTTTGCGAATCCCTTTTGATTTTTGTACATTTGTACAATTTTCAAGAGTAATTTGACCAATTCTTTCCAAAATCTATAATCTAACATTTCAAATATTTCTAGGTGCATAAACATCATTTGAGCATAGAAATACAAAATAAGATAACATCAAAATTGCAATAACAATATTAAATTTTATGTAGTCTAAATGAATAGACATGAACTTAAAAATTCTAACTACAACAAGTTATAAACAAATTATAAATTTAGAAAGTCTGGATTTTCTAATATAGATAATCTTATATTACAATCAAATTTGAGCACAATGTAGATTAAAAATAATATTAATGAAATTCATAAAGATTAGCCACATTTCAAAACAAATCTAAGACAAACAAACTTTCATTAATTAAAAAGAAAATTACATAAAAACATTGAACTTAAAAAAAAACATAACAACAAAACAAAAAAAAACATCAGACACACACATAAAAAAAAACTTCTACTGTTCTGGAGGAGGAGGAGGAGGAATGCCGCCAAAGAGATTGAAGTAGGAGGCCATTAACATTACATTGGTATTTATTTCATGAACTTCATCTCTAATATTACCAATGTCATGTTGCTGCTGCGTAAGATGAGCATCAAATTGATCAAACCTTTGATCAAGGTGAGTCTCTAGTCTATCAAATCTCTCAATCAGATTCTGGTAATCTGATTGAGAAGCAGAAGCTTGCACTCCTTCTTCTTCTTCTTCTGAAGCACTATCATGTGCTTTTTCTTTTTCTTTTTCCTCCCTGAAGAGCAGTCTGAAAGATGCATCGTTGTAATAAACTGGCTCTTCATATTCCTCATCAGGATGGACTATATTGTACTTCTTCTCCAAAACATAACAAATCAAGTGCCCTAAAGAAATATTCTTCTTCCTTTTCTGATTAGGATGTCCTATTTCTGAAAGCCCATAGATATGATCTAGGATGAGTTGGGCTTCATCAATAGGTTGTCTTTTCATGATTAAAAAAGTTAGACAAGAAAGAAGAGGAGTAATGTTAATCCTATCACCAGCTTTAGGAATAATTGAGGATCTAAGGATATGCTGGATGATTCGGGCATCTTGGGTCATACCGGCCACTCTAGCAACATGATTGTCAATTCCATTTTCTCTAATTACCCTATTGATTTCATACCAATGGAAGACGTTTTCTGACATTAGGGTGTGAGCTCTATATCCTTCAGTCCTTAAGTTTAAAAATGCACCAAGGTCGTGCTTGGTGATCTCAATTTTTTTCTTAAAAACAAAAGAACTAATGATAGAGTGGTCAGAATTGAAACTCATGTTGGCTAGGAAGTAATGGAAGGTTTGCTTATTGTAGAAGTGGACAAGAGAGAGAATGAAATGAAATTGGGTTGAGGCAAAGAGGTGTAATACCCGAAATTTCAACTCCGTTTGGATAAGAATGCGAGACGGAGTGATTTTTGCAGAAGCAAAACGAGGAAAAGATTCCTCATTTGCTTTGGAAAGGAAGTTGTCTGGAGCATTCCTGTTGGGTTTCTTCACCAAAACTTTTTGTCTCTTGCTAGAGGAGGCCATAGTTGATTTGATGTAGAAAGGGATTGAAAAAGATGTTTGAAAGTGTGATTTTCAAGTTTGAAAGCCCTCATATTTAAAGAAAAACGATATGTTCGTCCTGGACGAAAATATTCGTCCTGGACGAAAAATTATTGTTCGTCTGGACGAAGTAATTTCGTACAGACGATCCAATTCGTCCAAAATGTAACGGCTTTTCGTATTCAACACAACTTACGATGCGTCCCTTCGTACAGGCTTTTTGACTTGACCGATCGTACATACGAACATATTTTCGTACAGACGATCAAAAAACGTTTCGTTTTAATGACTCTTGAAAACCGTCCCCTACAATGAATCGACACATGTTCGTACATACGAAAAAATTTCGTACAGACGAAATTCGTATTAAAAACTGTCTTATCCACTCAACCGCTGCATTCAATCGTCCCGACGTTTGAGAGGAAAAAAAAATTCGTACTGGACGATCACAGATCGTACAGACGATCCAATAAAAAACTGCTCTCAAAACGGTTTAAATTCGCGCAAACTGTTTCTTAACACATCGTCCTGTACGAAAAATTTCGTCCTGGACGATCTCCAAAAAAAAATTTTTGATTTTTAAATTTTTAAATTAACAAAAACAACAAAAAATAATCAACAACACAGAAAACATAAGATAAAAACATAAATTCAAAAACAATTCATACAAAAACACAAAAATTCACAAAATCACAAAAACAAAATACAACAAATATCAATGTTGCAAAGACATTTTGGTTAAGCATTCAAATCTATAACACCAAGCCTTGTTCTTAAAGTACTAAAGGTATCAAAGGCTAAAGGTTTTGTAAAAATGTCTGCAAGTTGATTTTCAGTTGAAACATGTATGAGTTCAATTTCTCCTTTGGATACATGATCCCTTATGAAATGATGCCTTATATCAATGTGTTTGGTTCTAGAATGTTGAATAGGATTTTTGGAAATGCAAATAGCACTAGTATTGTCACAATAAATTGTAATAGTGCCTATAATTAATCCTAAGTCAATCAACTGTTGTTTTAACCAAAGTACTTGTGCCACACAACTTCCTAATGCAATGTATTCTGCTTCTACAGTAGATAGTGCCACTGAATTTTGTTTTCTACTAGACCATGAAACTAATGAATTTCCAATGAATTGACATGTTCCAGAAGTGCTTTTCCTATCCACTCTACAGCCTGCAAAGTCAGAATCTGAGTAACCTATAATTTCAAATGAAGAGCTAAACTTAGGATACCAAATTCCTAAGTTTTGAGTTCCTAGTAGATATCTTAAAATCCTTTTCACTGCTGTCAAATGTGATTCTTTTGGATCTGATTGAAATCTAGCACATAAGCAAACACTAAACATAATATCTGGTCGGCTAGCAGTCAGGTAAAGTAAAGATCCAATTATCCCTCTAAATTTCTTTTGATCAACAGATTTTCCCTTAAGGTCTTTATCTAACTGAACTGAAGAACTCATTGGTGTACTAACAGGTTTAGCATTGTCCATTTCATATTTTTTGAGGATGTCCTTAATATATTTGGTTTGACTAAGAAAAGTACCTTCCTCAAGTTGCTTAATGCTAAAACCTAGAAAGTAATTTAAATCTCCCATTAGACTCATTTCAAATTCACTACTCATTGTTTTAGAAAAATCATCACAAAGATGTTTATTTGAAGATCCAAAGATGATGTCATCCACATAAATTTGAACAATAAGTATATCCTTTCCAATTTTCCTTAAAAAGAGAGTTGTATCCACACTTCCTTTTTCAAAAGATCTTTCAAGTAGGAAGGTGCTTAACCTCTCATACCAAGCCCTAGGTGCCTGTTTCAATCCATATAATGCCTTTTTTAATTTGAAAACATGATTTGGAAATTTAGAGTTTTCAAAACCTGGAGGTTGTTCTACAAAAACATCTTCTTCAATTATTCCATTTAAAAAGGCACTTTTGACATCCATTTGAAACAATTTAAAACCTTTAAAACAGGCAAAGGCTAGTAAAACCCTAATTGCTTCAAGTCTAGCTACAGGGGCAAAAGTTTCCTCAAAATCAATTCCTTCAATTTGGTTATACCCCTTAGCTACTAATCTAGCCTTATTTCTAATGACTACTCCTGAGTCATTCATTTTATTCTTGAACACCCACTTGGTTCCAACAACACTTTGATCTTTTGGCCTTGTAGTTAGTTCCCAAACTTTATTTCTTACAAATTGATTCAACTCTTCTTGCATGGCCAATATCCAAAATTCATCTGAAAGTGCTTGATCAATGTTAGTGGGTTCAACAGTAGAAATAAAGGCTGAATGATTGACTTCCTTGTTTAATCCACGCCTAGTTCTAACACCCTCACTTGGTTCACCTATGATTAATTCCTTTGGGTGGTTTTTAGAAAATCTCAAATCTCTAGGCAAATTTTCTTCCACATTTTCTTCCAAATTTAATCTATCTATCTTTTGAGAGTTTTCTTCAATTTCTTCTTCAACAACTTTTGGCTCTTCCATGTTTCCAATTTCATCAAAAACAACATGTGTGGTTTCTTCAATGACTAAAGTTCTTTTGTTGAATACTCTATAAGATTTTCCAACACTTGAATATCCAACAAAAATTCCTTCATCTGATTTTGGATCAAATTTTCCTAAGGCAGATTTTCCATTATTATGTATGAACACCTTGCAACCAAATACATGCAAATGAGACAAATTTGGTGTTCTTCCTTTTATCAACTCATAGGGTGTTTTATTCAAATTAGATCTCACATTTACCCTATTCAGAACATAGCATGCAGTGCTAACCGCCTCAGCCCAAAAATACCTAGGAAGAGAGTATTCTGCTAACATTGCTCGGGCGGCTTCTATTAATGTTCTGTTCTTTCTTTCAACTACTCCATTTTGTTGAGGAGTTCTAGGTGCAGAAAAATTGTGATCAATCCCCTTTTCTTTACAGAAATCTTCAAATCTTTCATTTTCAAATTCTCCTCCATGATCACTTTGTATAGAGATTATTTCACATCCTAGTTTTTTTTGTATCCAAGTTGAAAAATTTCTGAATTCCTCAAATGATTCACTCTTATGAAAAAGAAATTTAACCCAGGTGAATCTTGAAAAATCATCTACTATAACAAAACCATATACCTTTCCTCCTAGACTAACAGTGCTTACTGGTCCAAAAAGATCCATGTGTAGAATTTCTAAAGGTTTACTTGTCCTAAGATCTTTAATGGACTTAAATGAGGACCTTACTTGTTTTCCTAATTGACATGCATCACACAGATGATCCTTAGTAAAGTCTAGTTTAGGTAATCCTCTCACCAAATTCTTTTGGGTAATTTTTCTAAGATTTTTCATACTAGAATGACAAAGTCTCCTATGCCAAAGCCATGATTCATCAGAAACAGTTTTCAAACAAAAAGCAGTAGGAGATTGAATACAATTTAAATCTAGCATGTAAACATTGTTCACCCTTTTTCCATTTAAAACAATTTTTCCATTTAGGCAAATTATGCAGCTAGTAGGTAAAAATTTTACATTATAGCCCTTATCAACCTTCTTCCTTTTACACTCTCCTACTGTAGGCAGAGAACCCACGGCTGTTCACACTCTCCAAGTGTCGGCAGAGAACCGGACCTTCTTGAATTATCTTCTCACAAGAACCTAAAAGAAAGAAAGAAAAGAGTGAAGGAATCCAATTTCACAAGTAGAGATTCTTACCTTAGCAATCCAAGTGAAGCCTTCTTGCTCCAATGGTAGGAATCCTCCTTTGAATGCTCTCTTCCACTCTCCCCTTGACTATTCTCTCAATAGGCACGAAGATCAAATGACAAAAAGATTGGGTGGCAGTCTAATTTGAAGTATTTATACAAAAGACAAGAAAAACCGCCCAAAAACTGCAAGTTTTCAATTCTGTACGCAGTGGATCGTCCGGTACGATCGTGGATCGTCCTGGACGATTTTACTTAAACGATCTGAAACGACCCAATTTGTATATGTGTACGAAATGACTTCGTACAGCTGATCGTCCTGTACGAACTAGGTTCGTCCAGTACGAACGGTTATTACAAGGTCGGTTCTAGAAACTGCTGAAAACTGTCCTAAGTCGGTTTATCGTTTGGACGAAAATTTGATCGTCTGGACGAAAATTTTCCAGAGAGCCGATCGTCCTGGACGATGATTTATTTCGTCTGGACGAAAATTTTCCAGAGCGCCCATCGCCGGGGACGATAATATGGTTTCGTCTGGACGAAAATTTTCCAGAGAGCTGTTCGTCCGGTACGAAATTTATTTTCGTCTGTACGAAAATTTTCCAGAGCGCCCATCGCCGGGGACGATATAAAAATTCGTCCTGGACGAATAGGACTTAGAAAAATTTTTCGAAGCAAGTTCCTATTAGCCAAATGCTCTATAGGAGATAACTGACAGATCGTCCAGTACGATATATATCGTCCTGTACGATCAGTATAGAATTTCAAGATCTCCTTAGTTTGTGTGTGTGATTTTATTCACTCAATTACAATCACTCCCTTTCAAAATTAATTCAAAGAAAAGACACTTCAAATAAACAAAAATTTCTCATGTTGAATTTGATTTGAAGTTTTCGTAGTCTGGAGTCTGATTTTCCTGAAATGTTAGTATACACAAGAGCAAGTGCAAATCTTCTAAATTGTTAGGAGATAATTATACATCTGAACAATAATGTTTGGAATCATCAAAACTACATAAGTTGCACAAATATAAATCATTCAAATAGCAACTATTCAAACAGACACTATGCATTCGTATAAGTGATTCGTACGGGACATTATATGTTCATATGGGAACAATATGCATTCGTACGAGACACTATTCATTTATACAAGATGATATGCAATCATACAGTATGATTGTTGGACAATTTTCTTATAATTTTTAATTTTTAGATGGTTTTTTATGTCATTTCTATATAAGGAGTCCTAAAAATTGTCACAAAATCCCTTTGTTATAAATTTCTCTTAAAAGAGGTCATTGAGTGTGAGTGTTTGGGAGAGATTATAAGAGTGAAGTGTGAGAGATCAAGTGAGGGGGTTGTGAGGGATTCACAAGGTTGCCCAAAGCGATGATCTCTTTGACTCCTTTAAGTTTCTGCCCATCTCCTCTGGAAGCTCTTAAGTGAAGTTCCTTAACATCGATCATGGGTTTTTTTCCTTCACAAGGAGGGTGATAAAAGATGTTGATTCTCTGACAAAACTTGGAGGGTGTGAAAGGATGACGGTTCTCTGCCGACACTTGTGTTAAGAGAGTTGCTATTTGTATATTTTACATTTTTGCAACTTGTATAGTTTTGATGATTCCAAATATTATTGTTTTATGTGTAGTTATCTCCTAATACTTTTTGGAAGATTTGTTTTTGCTCTTGTGTATACTAATATTTTAGGAAAATTGAACTCCAAACTATGAAGACTTCAAATACAATTCAGCATACAATTCTTTGCAAATTGAAGCTTTAAATTGTTCTTTAAATTGAGAGAGAGTGATTGTAATTGAGTGAATAAAAAAAAAACACACACACACACACACACACACACACACACTTAAGGAGATCTTACAAAATTTGTAATGATTGTACGGGACGAACCTAGTTCGTACACAAATAATACGATCAGGTCAGTTTTTTCGCCGTAAAAGCAATGGAATGAACAGGAGTTGAAGGAAATTTTTCTAAGTCTTGATCGTCCATGACGAAATTATTTTCGTCCCAGGACGAGCTAGGCTCTGTAAAAATTTTGTTCAGACGAAGTCTATAATCGTGCCAGGATGATTTCTTCTCTATAAAAATTTTGTCCAGACGAAATCCAAATCATCCCAGGATGAATTCTTCTCTGTAAAAATTTCATTCAGATGAAGTTCATTATCATGCCAAGACGAGTTGCTCTCTGTAAAAATTTCATCCAGACGAAGTCCTGTTCGTCCTAGGATGATGTGAACCGACTTACCAAAGTTGGTTACTTCTATGCAATTATTTGGGAACCGACCTATGGTATAAATGATCGTACCGGACGAACCTAGTTCATACGGGACGATGATCGTGTACGAACATAGTTCGTACCAATATTCATTAAGATCATTTCCGACACTTTAAGTAAAATCTTTCAGGATGATCCATGATCGTATGAGACGGATTCATTTTGTGTTGACTTGAAAAATTTGCAGTTTGGGATGATTTTTCTTATCTCTCCTATATATAGTCCAATTTAGACTGCCACCTAATCTTTTTGCCATTTGATCTTCATGTCTATTGAAAAAAGAGTCAAGGAGAGAGTGTGAGAGAGCATTCAAAGGAGGATTCCTACCACTGGAGCGTGAAGGCTTCACTTGGTGTTCAAAGGTAAGAATCTCTACTTGTGATTTGAGATTACTTCACTATTTTCTTTCTTCTTTCTAGATTTCATGTGAGGAGATCTGTCAATGAGATCCAGTTCTCTGCCGATACTTGGAGAGTGTAAACAGATGGCGGGTTCTCTGCCCACACTAGGAGAGTGTGAATAGCCAGAGGGTTCTCTGCCCACACTAGGAGAGTGTGAACAACTGAAGGGTTCTCTGCCCACACTGATGATAGTGTAAAAGGACGAAGGGTTCTCTGCCCACACTAGGGATAGTGTAAAAGGATGAAGGTTCTTTGCCAACACTGGGGATAGTATAAATGGATGATGGTTCTCTACCGCACCGGGTAGTGATGGAAAGAGTGTTTGTAAAGGCTTCTCAACCTTGCTGTGGGTGCAAAAGGAGAGACACTATTGATATTAGTGCAATACTTGGAGGGTGCCTCTGGGGAGTGGATGTAGGTCTGGTTTAGATCGAACCACTATTCTTACTTCTTTTTATTTTATGTATTTTGTTTTGTTCTAAAAATTGTGGTTGAAAAACTTTTTCTAAAAATTCATTAAAGTTTATTTTCAATTTAACATACTCAAGAGGGATAATTTTTTTAAAAAAATACCAATAACCCCCCTCTTAGATAGCCTTAGGACATAAGCTTAGGTTTAACAACCTAATTCATAGTGAATGAATCTCAACAACTTAGAGAATGTGAAAGGACGCTGGTTCTCTATCGACATTTGGAGGGTGTGAAAAGATGATGGTTCTCTGCCGACACTTGGAGGGTGTGAAAGGACAATGATTCTCTGTAGCACCAGGGATTGGTGGAAGAGAGGAAAATTGTGAAGGCTTCTCTGCCTTATTGTGGGGGCAAAAGGAGTGTCATTTTAGTAATAGTGCAATACCTGAAGAGGGAGTCTTCAGGGAGTATATGTAGGTCGTGTTTGAATAAATCACTATAAAACTTGGTGTTCTTCTATTCTCTTTTATTTTCTACATTTTTATTTTACGCACTTTAATATTTTATGGTTGAAAAATATTTTATGATAAAATTATAAATCAATTTTCTAAAATTCACTAAGAGTTTTTTAAATTACCAATTCACTGCCCTCTTGGTTAGCCTTGGGACAATAGCTTAGACTTAACAACCTAATTAAGAGTCAACAAGTGATATCAGAGCTTTGTTTCAAAATTATAAGTTTAAATAACTTTTTGAAAATGATCATGTCTTGTTTTGGAAACCATAATACATTAGAAGGATATTCGATCACTAGACCACCTTTATTTGAAAATATTTCTTTTAATTTTTGGAAAATTTGAAAGTCTACTTTCTTGCAATCAATATATTATCGAATGTGGCTTATAATTCAAACTAGTTATTTTGTAAATTCACGTATTATAGATGGAATCAAAACTAATATCCAATTTTCTAAATGGAGTAGAGAATAATAAATTTATGCTCAATTAAATATTAAATGTATGAATTGTTTGTTCTGTGCTTTAAATTATGAAGATTATATAAGAATCTCTATATGTACTACCGGAAAGGAAATTTGGGATAGTTTATGCACTACATATGAAGGTACTAGTGAAGTCAAGCAATTTAAGTTGAATATTTTTATGCATGATTATGAACTATTTAGTATGAAATCTTATGAGACAATCTTAGACATGTTTACTAGGTTTTTCATAAATAGTAACATCATTGCAAGCTGTAGGTAGAGAAGTTTCAAACTTTGAAAAAGTAAATAAAATTTTATGATGTATACCTAAAAAATTTAATGCTAAAGTCACTGCTATAATTAAATCAAAAGATTTGAATGATTATACTCTTAATAATTTGATTGGCTCACTGATTGCTCTCGAGCAAACTATGAGTTAAAGGCTTTTAGATGCAAGTGAAGTGATAGTGCTAAAAACAGATGACATGGAGAAAAATAACTTAGTAGATGATGAAAGTAATGAGATAACATCGATAATGAGAAAATTTGAAAAGCTGCTAAAGCACAAGCATCTATATCAACAAAAGAGAAATAAAGGTAAAAATGGGAAAGATATTAAGAATTTCTCTAAAGTAGTTTGCTCTGGGTGTAGAAAACACGTTCATATAAATAATGAGTGCCCAAACATAAAAATTTTTGCTGCAATGAAAAAAGGTAAAAATAAGCAAATTGTAATAAGGGAAAACAATAAAAAGCAAAAAATCTCTTAGGCAGACTTAGCTTTTGAATAATCAGACCAGGAGGAAGATGATGGTTAAAATTTTGTTTGTGTTTGTTTTTATTTTTGTGTGTTTATGTTTTATGTTTTTGAATTTTGATATTTTTTATGAATGTGTTTAATTTTCTACATTATTTTTTAGATATTTTATTTAAGTTCTTTCTATCATTTGTAAAGTCACTCAGATTAACACACACATATTTCACATTTTGTTTTTTATACACTTTAGAGAATCAAATCATTTTTCAAAAATCATTTCTATCTAAAAAAGAAAATTTTACCTCATATTTTTCTTGAATTACTATGTAAGTTGTGGTTGACTTCTCTAAAAATAGTGAAAGAAAAACTCAGGATTTGTCTCTCTATCTCATTTCTTAATGAGGGTATTTTACTTCTGATTCAAAATCTTCAACAAGTTATAAATTAATATTTGAAATTGAACATTTTTCATCTCCTAATATTTTTTCTATCATATAGTGATCTTTTGTAAGTTGTTGAATCCATCTTATTATTTTCTTAATCAAGCAGTTCATTTTTGTCATTAGAATGAGTTTCATTTGTTTATAAAATTACATAAAGGAAGCATATATATTAAAAATAAAAGAGGCACAAAATGAGCCCAAAGCTAAAAGATACGCAATGACGTCAAATTTGAAAAGATACAAAAATTGTATCAAAAATTAAAAGTTGCGCAAAGTGTGCCAAAAACTAATAAAGAGGAACAAAATGTGTCCACAATAAGTTTACTTACCTTTTATGTATTTCTTAAATATTAAGAAAACTCTTATATCTATTGATATTTTTTATACTTGAGTTTGAAAATCATGATTTTAGATTCAATAATTTTTGGATTAATCTTCTATTAGATATATTTCATAGAAGGGGTTTTGAAAAGAATAATGTTTCTTTCTCTAATTTAGATATTGACTTAAAACATTTTTGAGCCTTTGAAGGAACCTGAGCTAGGATTAACAAATTTTGAATATCTAACCTTTCTGGATTATGTATTGTTAATTCATGTCTTACTAAATTTTGAATAAAATCAAGAAGTAACTTTTTCATTCTAAGAAAATTTACAAAAATTTCAAACTGATTCTTCTATAACATCACCTTCACCTGATCAGAGTTTGTTTAATTTTTAATATTTTTTTTATTTTTTGTGTGCTCCTCTTCTTTTTTATAATGTCAAAAGGGGAGAATGTACTATTATTTTCTTCGTACTAGTATCTTTTTATTAAAAAAAATTATTTTAGTTTTCCCTATTTTTGAAATAATTATCTTAATGAGGGGGAGATTATGAGAGAAATAAACCTTAATTTGCAAATTCAATCAATAATGTTTGTCATCATAAAAAAGGGGGAGATTATTGTAACTCATTACTCACAAGTTTATATTTTTGATGATAACAAATACTATGACTCACATCTTTATGTTTAATAGTAACTTATTTTGTGTGCATAATAATATTTTAGGAAAATCATACTCTATATTATTAAAGACTTTAGATCAAAATAGATTATGGTTCATTATAAATAGAGTATGTATTTTTTATTTTATTGAGTCTGAGAGAGTATGATTGTAATTGAGTAATTGTGCACACATACATTGGGGAGTGTTTAAAATTTGCAAAATTTTTAAACTAATTGTACTATACAAATTCCTTTCGTACGGGATGATCCCAATTTCGTACAAGGATGAACGTCTCGGGTTTATTCTCGCACAAAATTTTTTTTCTAAGTATGGATCGTATAGGATGATCCCAATTTTGTACAAGAATGAATGTATCGGGTCTGTTCTCGTATGAATTTTTTTTCCTAAGTATGGATTATACGGGACGATCCCATTTTTGTATAAGGATGAACGTCTTGGGTCTGTTCTCGCTCATTTCATCATGACATTTCCTATAGACTAAATTTGAAAATTTCCATTTTGTTCATCCTGGATGAACTTGGTTCATACGGACGATTCGTAAGGGACACTATGCATTCATATGAGAAATTCATACGTGACACTACATGTTCGTACGGGGACACTATGCATTAGTATGAGAGATTCATATGGGACATTATGTATTCGTACAGGAACAATATGCATTTATATGAGAAATTCATACAGGATACTATTCATTCATACGGGATGATATGCGATCGTATAGTACAATTGTATGACAGTTTTCTTACAATTTTTCAGTTTTTAGACAGTTTTTTCATATCCTTTCTATAAGGAGTCCTAAAAATTGTCACAAAATGCCTATGTTGTGAATTTCTCTTGAGAGTGATCATTAAGTGTGAGTGCTTGGGAGAGATTGTGAGAGTGAAGTGTGAGAGATCAAGTGAGGGGGGTTATGAGGGATTCACAAGGTTGCCCAAAGCTAGGATCTCTTTGACTCCTTCAAGTTTCTGCCCATCTCCTCTGGAAGCTCTTAAGTGAAGTTCTTCAACATCAGTCATGGATTCTCTATCTTCACTAGGAGGGTGAAAAAGGATGCTGGTTCACTGCCGACACTTCAAGGGTCTGAAAGAATGACGGTTCTCTGCCGACACTTAGAGGGTGTGAAAGAACGATGGTTCTCTACTGACACTTGGAGGGTGTGAAAGGATGATAATTCTCTACTAACACTTTGAGGGTATGAAAAGACGATGATTCTCTGTAGCATCGGGGATTAGTGGAAAAGAGGAAAATTATGAAGGCTTCTCCGCCTTGCTGTGGGGGCAAAAGGAGAGTCACTTTGGTAATAGTGTAATACCTAAAGAGGGAGTCTTCAGGGAGTGGATGCAGGTCATGTTTGACTGAACCACTATAAAACTTGGTGTTCTTTTATTCTCTTTTATTTTCTGCATTTTCATTTTATGCACTTTAATATTTTATGGTTGAAAAATCTTTTGTGATAAAATTATAAATTGATTTTCTAAAATTTACCAAGAGTTTTTTAAGTTACCAATTCACACCCTCTCTTGATTAACCTTGGGACAGTAGCTTAGGCTTAACAACCTAATCAAGAGTCAACAATATCAAATTTATAAAGATGAATTGTCTTGAGGGGGTTATATTTTTACTTACACTTTTAAGATTTTTATTGGGTGACAAACTGCTGGAGTTTAAAGTGGTATTGAGGTTAGAAGGTTTAATCTATCTTTTATCTTTTCACTCTTGACTAAGTAGTCGGTGATGCATATGCTCTGAACAACATCAATAAAAAGAAGAATTATTATAAAACATATTGTATTTATATTCCATCAATCTAAAATAATTTATCCAAATAGTATTTCATTTAATATATTTTTATTTTAAATTAAGTGATTGAATCTCCAACAAAAACTTATTTTTATTGAGTAGGATAATTATTTTAGTTAAAGTAGACAATAATAGTATTTGTAAGTAAAAATTCTTTCTCATGGGATCAATATTCTACATTATCATTATATTACTTGATTCAACATGTATACTTGTATATATTAAGTGTGGTTTTTATAAATTTTATATTAAAGAAAACCTGAGCATTATTTAAGGACTGATAGAGCCCTAAATCATTTTTAAAATTCTTTAGGTTACTCTACTGTCCCCATCAAGTTTTTGGCGCCATTATTGGAGAAGAATTAATTTTATTTGCAAATTTACTATATTTTTGAATTAATTGCATAATTAGTCCTACTATATATTTTTATTCTTTTATTTTAATTTATTGATTTCATATCTCTAGTTGCATGTCTATTAAATATAGTGAGGAGTCACATTTAATTTTTTTTTTCTAAAATTGAGATCACCCTTTATAAAATTGAAACCACAAAAATGATTTTTAAAATGCCCAATCCTATTAAAAACTTAGATCATTCTAGACATCTTAAGGATTTTGCAAACTCTTTAGTAGAATGAATTTACCAAAGCATACAAAGACCCACGATTCAAGCAAATAAATTTGAATTACAAGATACAATCATTTAGATGGTATAAAATTTTCCATTTTGGTGAGCTCCCATTGAAGACCCTAACCTAGATTTAATAAGTTTTGAAAAAACTTGTTCAACATTTAAGTATAATTGTGTTAGTAATGATGTCATTAGGCTTAGATATTCCAATTTTCTCTAAGAGATAAGGCAAAAAATGTGGTTAAATTCCTTACCCTCAGGCACTATTACCACATAGAATGAGCTGTGTTACAAATTCCATGAATTATGGTTTGATGATTAGCAAACAATCTTGCTTCTTTTTGACTGCCTTTACTACTGACTTTTTCAGGATTCAAATATCGGACAGAAATTGAAATCAGCTTAAGAATGGGTAGATTAGGGTTGAGTCAGTCTGTAATTTTTTTTTCTTTCTTGAGTCAATTGTAATTATTTGAAGTGACTGATGTTAAGTAACCCTACACACACACTTGAGAGATTTAGAACTTGTGTTTTTACTCACATCGGCCCGGACGATATTTATATCGTCCTGGAAGATATTTATATTGTTCTGGACAATCGAGTTCAAAATAGAAGATTTAATCAGGATTTCTTAGTTAAAGCAGCCATAATTAGCTGATCGGCCTAGATGATACTTGTATCGACCAGGACGATATGCTCAATACAGAAAGAAATTACCACCATGATCTATTTAGATATTCTATATTTTTGGAAATCGGCCAGGACGATTCTTTTATTGGCATGGACGATATTATATAATTATGCCTAAATTGATCCGGCAATCATGGGAGTAATTAAGGATGATTGATACGATCACATCATTCTGGACAATCGCAAGATCGGCCTGGATGATCCATTCAAAAACCCTAGGTTGCTCCTGGACGATAAATATAGGCCAGTACAAATTCAGGGTGATGCTCTGGCCGATTTGGATCGGACAGCTCAAATTCAGGGCGATGCTCTGGATGATTTTCCTTTGATTTGAATTGATCGGCCGGGTTGATTGTGAGATCGTCTAGGATGATCAAGCAAATTTTCAATCATCCAGTTTGCATTCAGGGCGATGCTCTGGCCGATCTTATGTTATTTGTACTGATCAACCAAGACAATTTCCAAATCATCTTGGACGATAAAGTCGGCAACTTGCAATTAATGAGCTACTTTGAAGCTCTTCTATTTAAGAGCTGTTGTTCAACATTTTTGAATATCCTTGGCAGTTGTCTTGACTTGAGAAAACCTAAAGGAGAGAGAGAGAGAGGGAGAGAGAGAGAAAGAGAGGATCTTGTGAGGGGGTTCACAAGGGTTGCTCTAAGCATTGTTTCACTTCTTCTTCCCTAGAGTCTCTTATCCTTGGAAGGGTTGGGAGAGGTAAGTTTCAGTAATTGACCGTGGTTCTCTGTCTGCTTCAGGAGGAAGAAAAAGGAGTGGGGTTCTCTGCCTTGCCGGGGGTGGCAAAAAGGAGGTGTTTTGTAAGGGCTTCTCCTCCTAGCTGTGGGGGCTAAAGGAGAGTCACGTTGGTAGTACAATACTCGGAGGGCACCTCCGGGGAGTGGACATAGGTCAAGTTGACCGAACCACTATAAACTCTTGTGTTCTTTTTACTGCTTCCGCACTTTAATTTTCCGCACTTGTTTTTTTGTGGTGACTTTGGTTTGTGATATTTCTTTTTGTTTAAAGATTAAAAAAAATACCAATTCACCCCCCTCTTGATTAGCCTCGGGACTAGTTCATAGGGTCTAACATCCCTAATGAACTTTTAAGTGGTATCAGAGCGGGATTCATAAAAATAAAGTTTGAAAACTTTTTGAATTTTGATCCATAGCTAACTTTGGGAATCATAATACAACTGAAGGGTATTCTATTACACGACCTCCCTTGTTTGGCAACCTTCCTTTTGATTTTTGGAAAACTCGCATGTCTACTTTTCTGCAATCCACTGACTATCGCAAGTGGATGCTTATTAAATAAGGATATTCTCCACCTTCTCATGAAATTAATGGAATTAAAATTAAAGTAGCTTTTACTGAATGGACTTTTGATGAAAGAGATTTAGCTCAATTGAATGCAAAGTGTTTGAACTATTTTTTTTGTGCTTTAAAGTCTGAGGATTACATGCGTGTTTTTACTTGCTCTACTAGTAAAGATATATGGGATAGGTTGTGCATTACATATGAAGGAACCAATGAAGTGAAACAATCTCGTTTGAATATTCTCTTGCATGACTACGAACTTTTTCGTATGAAAACTTCTGAATCGATTTCTAATATGTATATAAGATTTACTCAAATTGTAACTTCTTCGCATGCCTTAGGAAGAGAACTTTCAAATTATGAAAAAGTAAACAAGATTTTGAGATGCTTGCCTTCATCTTTTGATGCTAAAATCACTACAATCACTAAATCTAAGGATTTAAACACTTATTCGATTGATAACTTACTTGGCTCACTCATTGCTTATGAGCAAGGGGTGAATCAAAGAAATCTTGATATAGGTGAGAAAAGAAAGAGAAAAAAGTGGCACTGAAGGAGCACAAATCTGACTTTGATTCTTCCGGGACTGAGAGCGATAACATTGCCTTTATCACAAGGCAATTCAAAAGCTTTCTAAGGAAGAAGCAAAAGCATCACCAAAATTGGAGAAAAAGTAAGGATAACAAATATTCTAAAGGATCGTCTGATGTGGTTTGTTATAAATGCAGGAAGCCTGGACACATGAAAGCTGATAACCCTACACTTAAGAGCACACAAGCAAGGAAAAGAGTGAGGATAAATCCAAGTTTAGAAAAGACAAAAAGAGACTTCAAAAGGCATTTTGGGCAGATTCTACATCAGATTCATCGGAGACGGAACCAAAAGATGAGACAACAAACTTTTGCTTAATGGTAGACGACCATCTTGATCAAGAAGAGGTATGTGAACTTTCCTACGATCAACTCCTTGAAGTTTCTAAAAAAATTTATGTATCATATAGGAAACATAAGAAAACACATGCTAGCTTGAAATTGAAATTTTTGAATTTACAAAAAGAGCATGAAGTTATTCTCAAAGATCATTCTACGATTGATTCAAATCACATGATTCTGCTTGATGAATTTGATGAGTTAAATAAAAAGCATTGTGAATTAATTGAAGAGCATGAGTCACTAAAAGTCACACACACCTCACTTGAATATGATTTTAAGAATTCTAAAGAGATGGAAAAAATTTGAGGATTGATAATGATGCCTTAAAAAGTACTAACTTGAGGATTCAAAATAAATTGGATACATTTAAGAAAACTAGGATGACACCAATACTTGATCAAAAGCCAAAACCTAGAAAGAGGCATTATAACTCAAACCATTTAAGAAATCCTTTTCTAGGTGTTAGATGTTTTTCATGTGGCATGCTAGGATACTTCTCACACACTTGCACTGTTCACCATAATACACGTTGGGTGTGGAGACCAAAGTTGCATGATTTACAGCATACCACACATGCATTGCATTCCACTTTTCATAAGAAGGGACCCAAACCTGTTTGGATTCCTATATCTGACATTTAATAATTTTGTAGCTGGGCTCTCACAAAAGGCCTCATGAGAGTTTGTGGTACTTGGACAGTGGATGCTCTCGACATATGACTGGTGATGCTAATCAATTTATTTCGCTGGAGTCTAGGACTGAAGGAAAGGTTACTCTTGGAGACAACACCACCATGAAGGTGGTAGGCTCAGGTATAATTGGTAATTCCAAGAACCTTATGATTGAAAATGTTTTGCTTGTAGATGGATTAAAGCACAACCTGCTCAGCATCAGTCAACTCTATGACAAAGGCTTCATCGTGCAATTCTTTGCAAATTTATGCATTGTAACTTTAAGTAACAACATTATTTTTGTAGGGAAAAGGATCAACAACGTGTACATGCTTGATTTAAATAATATTGAATGTGCTATTTCATTTTGCTTAAACATTATTGTTAATAATTCATGGTTATGACACCGGAGAATATGTCATGCAAGTATGAAAACCCTTAGGAAAGTGACCCAAAAAGACCTAGTTAGAGGTGTCCCCAAACTCAAGTTTTCAAAAGATCACCTTTGTGATGCCTGCCAACTAGGAAAGCAAGTCCACTTCACCTTTCACCCATTAAAGACATTAGCACCTCTAGACCTTTAGAAGTCCTTCACATGGATTTGTTTGGACCCATTAGCACTACTAGCTTGGGAGGGAAAGTCTATGGTTTGGTGATTATTGATGACTACTCGAGGTTCACTTGGACTAGATTTCTTTCACATAAATATGAGTCTTTTGAGGAGTTTAGAATATTTTCTACTTGGATTCAGAAAAGTTAGGTTGTGAGATCTTGACCATCCATAGTGACCATGGGGGAGAGTTTGAGAATGAAAGATTTGGAGATTTTTGTGAGGACAAGGGAATTAGCCACAACTTCTCAGCTCTTAGGACCCCTCAGCAGAACGAGGTAGTTGAAAGGAAGAACCAGACCTTGGTGGAAGCTACTAGAGCCATGCTTGCTGAGTATTCACTTCCAAAATACTTTTAGGCTAAAGCAGTTAACACAGCTTGTTATGTGTTGAATAGGGTGAATGTTAGAGCCAAACTATATAAGACACCCTATGAGATTCTTAAGGGTAGGACACCCAATATTTCTCACCTTCATGTCTTTGGTTGTAAGGTTTTCATTCACAATAATGGGAAGTCTCACTTGAGCAAATTTGATCCTAAATCTGATGAAGGAGTGTTCTTGGGATATTCTAGTGTTGGGAAGTTTTTTAGGGTGTTTAAAAAAAGGACTTTGATGGTGGAAGAGACTACATATGTAGAATTTGATGAGTCTGATCCTAAAAAGCCTGGAGTCGAGGATGATGATGATGTTGGAGAGGTTACCGTTGGAGTAGAAAATTTGGAGAAGGGAGTAGGTCACCAAAACATTGAAAGAGTAAGAGATCTCACCCAAGGAGTAAAAAATATAGATCTGGAGGAAAGGGTTGGACCGTCTCACACCTTACCTAGAGATTGGAGATACTCTACAAGTCACCCCAAGGATTTGATCTTAGGAGACCTTTCTGATGGAGTTAGGACTAGATATGGACTTAGGAAGGAGGTGAACCACTCTGCCTTTATCTCAATGATTGAACCCACCAACATAAACCAAGCCCTTATTGATGAGTTTTGGATTTTAGCCATGCAAGAGGAGTTGAATCAATTTGTTAGGAATGATGTTTGGGAGCTTATAGAAAGACCTAAGGGACAAAGTGTAGTTGGAACCAAGTGAGTATTTAAGAACAAGATGAATTATTCTGGAGTAGTTGTTAGGAATAAAGCAAGATTAGTGGCTAAGGGGTATAACCAAATAGAAGGGATAAACTTTGAGGATACTTTTGTCCCTATAGCTAGATTGGAAGCCATTAGAGTGCTATTAGCCTTTGCCTGTTATAAAGGATTTAAGCTTTTTTAAATGGATGTTAAGAGTGCCTTTTTAAATGGGTAAATAAAAGAGGATATGTTTGTAGAACAACCCTCAAGTTTTGAGAGCTCCCAATGTCCAAATCATGTTTTTAAATTAAAAAAGGCTTTGTATGGGTTAAAGTAGGCACAAAGAGCTTGGTATGAGAGGCTTAACACATTTTTACTAGAAAGAGAGTTTGTTAAGGGGAGCGTAGACACCACCCTTTTTCTTTGGAAAGTTGGAGATGATTTGCTCATTGTTCATATTTATGTGGATGATATACTTTTTGGATCTTCTAATAAAAAACTTTATGATGAGTTCTCTAAAATAATGAGTAAAGAGTTTGAGATGAGTTTGATGGGAGAGTTATCCTACTTTTTGGATTTTAGCATAAAACAATTGGATGATGGAACTTTTTTAAATCAAACAAAATACATAAAGGACATTTTGAAGAAGTATGAGATGGATAAAGCTAAGTCAATTAATACTCCCATGACTTTTAGTGTTCCATTGGATAAGGACCCAAGTGGTAAGTCTGTTGATCAAAAGAAGTATAGAGTCATGATTGGATCCTTACTTTACCTGATTGCTAGCCGATCTGATATTATGTTTAGTGTTTGCCTTTATGCTAGGTTTCAAGCTGAACCCAAGGAGTCCCACCTGACTGCTGTTAAGAGAATTTTTAGATACCTTTTGGGGACCCAAAGCTTAAGGATTTGGTATCCGAGGCACAGCACTTCTTTTAAGATAATTGGATTTTCTAACTCTGATTTTACAGGATGCAAGGTGGATAGAAAAATCACTTCAGGAACTTGTCAATTTATAGGACAATCTTTGGTCTCATGGTCTAGTAGAAAGCAAAACTCTGTAGCACTTTCCACTGTTGAAACTGAGTACATTGCTTTGGGGAGTTGTGTGGCCCAAGTCCTTTGGTTGAAACAACAGGTATTGGATTTAGGATTACTTGTAGGCACCATCTCAATCTTTTGTAACAACACTAGTGCCATATGCATTTCTAAGAATCCTATCAAACATTCAAGGGCTAAACACATTGACATTAGGCATCACTTTATTAGAGATCATGTGACTATGGGAGACATTAATTTACACCATGTGACAATTGAAAATCAACTGGCTGACATCTTTATTAAACCACTGGCCTTCGACACTTTCAGCTCTTTAAGGACCAGAATGGGTGTGATTGACATAAATGCATGAACTTGATCTTTTACTTTCTTCCTTTTGCTTTTGTTCATTTTATTTTTGATTTGCTTTTCTTTTTTACTCTTTGTTGTTCTTTTCTTCTTTTTGCTTTACATTCAATTTTTTGTTTGATTTATTTTACTTTCAAGTTCTTTTAATTTGGTTTTCAAAATCATCGCTGAAATGATATCGTATGCATTGTCCTTAGTTTTGAAAATTTGTAGTCAATATTTTACATCTCTTAAATCTATTAGATGGTAAAAATATACTGTTAATTGTGTCGCTTTATCTAATATATTTTAGTGGCACAATTTTCTTTTCTAATCAAAAATCTATTTCAAATTAACAATTGTGTTTGAAATTAAGATGTTTCCCAACCTTTCCAAAGCAAATCTATCTTGTATTTATAATGATCAAAGTCTTTTTGGCACATCAAGATTTCTCGTTACTCTTGTCACTGGTTATTGATTTTGTTTTGTAAATTGTTCTTCCCTATGTTAGAGAGAGAGCTCATATTCTCTAATATCTAGAAGATATACTCACAACTAAGATTATTTTTAAGAGTTTTTGAAAGAGAATGAAGCTTGCAAAAATAAAAAAAAATTGGCCAATGATGCCAACAAAAGATGCGCAATGAAGCCAAAATTGAAAAAAATATACACAAAGTGCATCAAAAATCAAAAGATGCGCAAAGCGCCATTCAATTGATAAGAGTCATAAAATGAGCCCACCAAAAGCAAGCTCTCCTCTCCTGTCAAATCTTTTAAAACTTAGAAGATTTCATATATCAAAGGCTTGATTTTGATTGTTTTGCGATTGTGACAAATTCACTTTGGTTCATTATTCTATAAGAGATTTTTTCTGCAAATAAGTGATGAATGGATCCTTTTTTCTATCCAATTGAATTCTTTGAGTTAGGTCATTGATTTACAAAGATAATTCTACCCTAAAAGAAAGTCTGAGCTAAGGGTAATCATGATCGGATATTATACCGTTTTATGGGACTTTTTAATGTTGATTCATTAGCATACAAAATTTTTACAAATCAATCACATGGAATACTACATCATATTCATGCCTTGGTTAAAAAAAAAAAGAGATCTTTTGATTTGTTTCTTAGTTTCCTCCTCCTTTTTGAAATGTCAAAAGGGGGAGAGGGGTCTTTTGTATGCTTGCACTTTCAATCCCATGTTTTATACAACTATTGAAATTACTAAACGACAAGAGGGGGGGTGAATTGTAAAAACTTCTTGATAATAAACTTAACCCTAAACAAGAGTTCTAATTTTTTTGTTGTTTTTGAAACTTTAAAACAGAGATTTATGCAATTTTTTCCTTTCACAAAATTTCACATGCAATAGATATGACAAATTTAAAATGCAAGAAAAAAATAAAGAACGATAAGGAAAGAACACACCAAGAATTTATAGTGGTTCGGTCAAAATATGACCTACGTCCACTCCCCGGAGTCCTCCACTCCGGGATTTTCACTATCAAAATAGTTCTCCTTTTGCCCCCCTCGGCAAGGCGGAGAAGCCTGTACAAACCTCCCTTTCACCAACCGGCGTGGCGGAATACCAAACTCTATTTTCACCCTCTTGGCGACGGCAGAGAACCTTCTCGTTTTTCTCCCTCCTGGAGAAGGCAGAGAACCTCGAGGTAACGGATGTAGACGAGCCTTTCCCTTGGAGATCCTTCCTCAAATCCTTCTCGGGCCACAGGAGGAGCAAGATGCAGCAAGCTTGGAGCAACCGTGTGATCTCCCTCACACCTCTTCTCCCTCACAACGCTCACCTCCTCCTTCCTCTCTCAACCCTCAAGAATTTCTCTAGAATTTTCTCCCTTGGAATCCCTCTCTAACCACGTTCACCCCCTCTGTAAAACTTACCCAAAAAGAGTTGATTGACACCTAAAAACGGGCTCCAAAAACCTCTCATTTCAAAATTAGCCGTTACTGTTCGTACAGTACGATTCCACATCGTACAGTACGATCTTCACAAACAGCCGTCGTCCTGGTACGAAGATGTACGATCAGTACAAAAATAAATCGTATTGTACGATATAATATCGTACGGTACGATCCAACAAGATACTACTCGTACAGGACGATGGTCTGGACGATCGGATGTCGTCTCTGTTCATCGTATGGTACGATTACTATCGTACAGTACGATGTTCAAATTTTCATTAGCCCTGGATTACATGCACTAATCACGGGTTAATTTTAAGTAAGTATTAAAAACAGATCGTACAGTACGAACTTGTTCGTACAGTACGAACGGCGCAAAATCACTTACTTAAACTATGTCACGGCTAGGGTTTTGGATCTGAACATATCGTACAGTACGAAAGATTTCGTACAGTACGATCTATTCACAGAATTGTCCACATAGCTTCGATCGTACAGTACAAAATAAAATCGTACAGTACGATCTACAGAGAAGAATTTTAGTTATAATTTGCAGTTAAAAAAAAAAACTCTCCCCCTGTGTGTGTGCATGGTTGCTCTTACTCTTACGCATTTTGTGGCCAGACTCAATAAAGTAAAAAGTGCAATAAATGAAAAATACAATATTTGACTCATACTCCTAATCTACCCGGTCTTGAGTCTTCCTTTCTTCCTGAGTCACTTGTGATCTTCCTGAAATTTTAGTGCTCAAGAAAAATAACAGATAAAATAATAATCAATGAAAAGCAGTTCCAAAACACTCATTATTTGGCATCATCAAAATCTCAAACTCGGGGTCATGGGTTGCAACAATCTCCTCCTTTTTGATGATGTCAAATAATTTGTTGCAAGTAAGAAAGAAAACCATTTCTTTTGAAAAACATTTCTTTTGTTATTATTTTTTGTTTTTGTTTTTTTTTTTTGTTGTTTTTTTTTTGAATTAAACACAAGAAAAAAAAAGGTACTACAAGTAAGAGAAGAAACAAAAGATACTGCATTTAGAAAAATAGGCATTACAACATCACAACAAACTTCTCCCCCTTTTGACAGCACAAAAAGGAGGAGCAACTAAAAGCAAAAAGTAAGAGAAGAAAAGAAACAGAAACTACAATGCAAACATAAACAAACTAAGCAGACGGGTCCTGATCAGGTGGTGGTGGAGGTGGATTTGGTTGAAAATATTGAAAGAGAGCATCGAAGCGGTGATCAATTGCAGTGAATCGTTCGCCAAACCACTGCATATCAGTCTCGTGTTGGTGATGCTGTTCTTGAATATGCATGTCGAGACGAGTCTGCAGCTGGTCGAAGCGGGCGACTAAGTCATCATCAGAGTGCGCTGGTGCTGGTGCAGGTGCTCGGAGTGCAGCATGGCGTCGTGGTCGAGCTGGAGCTGCGGCTGGTGCATCTTCTCCTTCTTCTTCATCAAAGATGGGTTCTTCAGGCTCATGACCCCGATGAAAGAGGATACGGAAGGAAGCATCCGTATAAAAAATAGGAAGCATGTCGGGTTCACCAGGGTAGGATAACTGATATTTATGGTAGAGGATATATCCTATTAGGTGACCAAGAGCCAGATTTTGTTTCCGTCGAGTGGTGGGAAGACGAACAAAAGTCATATGCTGAATATAATTGCTAATCAAATCGACCTCATCAAACTTAATGTTGGACATAATAAGGTAAGTAGCGACTGACAAGGTAGGAGTCAGATTGATGCGGTCGCCACCTTTGGGTATGATAGAGGTTCGAAGAACATGTTGAATGATACGGACATTTCTGGTTAAAGATTGGACTAGAGGCTGGTGTTGATGAAAAATAGTATTCCTAAGGACTCTATTTACATCGCTCCAATCAAAATCATCGGTAAGAAACGAGCGAACCATAGGTCCTTCAGTGGACAGCCCAATATGTTGGGCGATGTCAGCTCTAGTTATTTCAACGGGACGGCCACAAACAAAGGAGTGGAAAGTGGTGTTATCAACAGTGTAGGTGAGGTTGGCGAGAAATTCAAAAAGTAGTTCAGAATTGTATGGAAACGCTAGGGTGAGTAGGAATTGAAAAGTGGTGGAGACAAAGAGGCCCATTACCTCGAAATTTAGAGCGGCCTGATTAAGCATTTTTGAGGGAGAAATTTTGCAAGCCTTGTAGCGGTAGTAGGCTGCATCATTCTCACTATTCAGAAAGCGATCGGGTTGACGATGGGATGAGGACGAGCTTCCGGCAGTCATCCGATCTCGTTTAGACATTGCAGGAGGGCAAGAAAACGAAGTGAAGGCTGAGTGAGGAGAGGGTTGAGTGAATGGAACAGCCTAGGCCAGGGCATTTATAGGAATTTCCGTAAATCGTACAGTACGATTGGAGATCGTACAGTACGATAGGCAATCAATGTTCTGACCGTTCGTTTCGGGAAAAGACAGTCAACTCGTACAGTACGATATGTATCGTACAGTACGATCAGGCGAATATCGATCGTCCCGAGGCCCTCAGTACGACTTTTGACCAAAAGTGTCGTACTGTACGAATAGGTGGATCGTACAGTACGATACATAATAAATATCGTACCGACTAGCTATTACTCAAATTGTCCTTTTGTGATGATGTGGATCGTACAGTACGAATCGAATGTATCGTACAGTACGATCATCAATAATGTCGTACCAACCGGCTTTAATTCGTCCCAATCCGTGCTGACGTGGAGCGTACAGTACGAAGCGAATGTATCGTACAGTACGATCATCAATAATGTCGTACCAATCAGCTATAATTCGTCCACATACGTGCTGACGTGGATCGTACAGTACGAAGTGGATCGTACAGTACGATGAACAGTCATAGAAAGTGTTGGTGTGGTGAGTGTGTGGTGATCAGGAGCAGCCCTAAAGAGATTTTTTATTTTTTTTTTATTATTTTTTTTTTATTTTTTTTTTATTTTTTTTTTATTTTTTTTTATTTTTTATTTATTATTATTTTTTTTTATGCATTTATATCTATGACACCTAATCTAGTCCTCAAGGTGCTAAAGGTGTCAAAAGCTAATGGTTTTGTGAATATGTCTGCCAATTGATCTCCTGTAGCGATATGATGTAATTCTATATCTCCCTTAGCGACGTGATCTCTAATGAAATGATGTCTAATGTCTATGTGTTTCGTTCGAGAGTGTTGAATTGGATTCTTAGAGATACAAATTGCACTTGTGTTGTCACACATGATCGAGATGGTTCCAACAGGAAGTCCAAGATCAAGAATTTGTTGTTTTAACCATAGTACTTGTGCAACACAACTTCCTACCGCAATGTATTCTGCCTCGGCTGTGGAAAGTGCTACTGAGTTTTGCTTCCTACTGGACCAAGAAACTAATGATTGTCCGATGAATTGGCAGGTACCAGAGGTGCTCTTTCTATCTATCCTACATCCTGCGAAGTCAGAATCTGAGTACCCTAGGATTTCAAAGGAAGTGCTGTGTCTGGGATACCAAATTCCTAAGTTTGGGGTGCCTAGTAGATATCTAAGAATTCTTTTGACAGCAGTTAAGTGAGACTCTTTAGGATCGGCTTGGAAACGGGCACAGAGGCACACACTAAACATTATGTCTGGTCTACTGGCAGTTAAGTAAAGTAGGGATCCAATCATTCCTCTATATTTTTTCTGATCTACTGGTTTTCCACTAGGATCCTTATCTAATTGGATTGTCGAACTCATTGGGGTGTTCATGGGTTTTGCACTATCCATTTCATATTTCTTTAAAATATCCTTAATATACTTTGATTGGCTAAGAAAGGTTCCATTATCCATTTGTTTTACACTAAAGCCAAGAAAGTAATTAAGCTCTCCCATCATGCTCATTTCAAACTCATTACTCATTGTTTTTGAAAATTCATCGCATAAGTTTTTATCCGAAGATCCAAACAATATGTCATCTACATATATTTGAACAATGAGAATTTCTTCTTTGACCTTTTGTAAAAAGAGTGTAGTATCTACACTACCCTTTTGAAATCCTCTATCCAAAAGAAATGAGCTAAGTCTTTCATACCATGCTCTAGGTGCTTGCTTTAATCCATATAGTGCCTTTTTTAATTTGAATACATGGTTTGAATATTGTGAGTTTTCAAATCCGGGGGGTTGCTCAACGTAGACATCTTCCTTAATTACCCCATTCAAAAATGCACTCTTCACATCCATTTGATATAACTTAAAGTTCTTGAAGCAAGCAAAAGCTAAGAGCACTCTTATGGCTTCTAGTCTAGCAACCGGGGCAAAGGTTTCTTCAAAGTCTATTCCCTAAATCTGGTTGTACCCCTTAGCTACTAGCCTTGCTTTATTCCTTATTATTGTTCCTGAATCATTCACCTTATTCTTGAAGACCCATTTTGTTCCAACAACACTTTGCTCTTTAGGTCTCTTAACTAACTCCCAAACATCATTCCTGGTGAATTGGTTCAGCTCTTCTTGCATTGCTAGAATCCAGAATTCATCTCCTAAGGCTTGATCTATACTTGTAGGTTCTATCATAGAGATGAAAGCTGAGTGACTAACCTCCTTCCTAAGTCCATGCCTAGTCCTTACACCTTCTGAAGGGTCTCCTAAAATTAACTCTTTAGGATGACTAGAAGAATATCTCCATTCTCTAGGCAAATCTTCCTGAGGTTCGACTCTCTCTCCTAAGGTCATCGTCTCTACTCCTTGAATTGCCTCTATTTCATCATCTTCAATTTTAGATTCTGAGGGCTTATCTGATTCATCAAATACCACATGGGTGGATTCTTCTACTACAAGGGTTCTCTTATTAAAAATCCTATAGGCTTTACCTACAGAAGAATAACCTAAGAAGACACCCTCATCAGACTTGGGATCGAATTTTCCTAAGGGATGTTTACCATTATTTAAGAAGAAGCACTTACACCCAAAGACATGTAAATGTGAAAGGTTTCGTGTCCTACCCTTAAGGAGTTCATATGGAGTTTTATTCAGCTTCGATCTAATGTTTACTCGGTTCAAAACATAACAGGCTGTGTTGACTGCTTCTGTCCAAAAGTATCTAGGAAGGGTATACTCCGCTAGCATTGCCCTAGCAGCTTCTACCAAAGTTCTATTCTTCCTTTCTGCTATGCCATTCTGTTGGGGTGTTCTAGGAGCTGAGAAATTGTGCTCTATTCCTATCTCTTGACAGAATGACTCAAATCTATCATTTTGGAACTCTCCACCATGATCACTATGGATTGTTGATATTTCACAACCTAATTTTCGTTGAATCCATGTGGAGAAAACTTTAAATTCCTCAAAAGACTCATTCTTGTGTGCTAAGAATCTTACCCAAGTAAATCTAGTGAAGTCATCTACAATCACAAATCCATAATTTTTTCCACCTAGACTAGCTGTACTAACGGGTCCAAATAAGTCCATGTGTAGAATTTCTAGTGGCCTAGAGGTGATCACGTCTCTAATTGAGTGAAAGGATGATTTGACTTGTTTTCCTTATTGGCAAGCATCACATAAGTGATCCTTGGTGAATTCTAACTTAGGTACACCTCTAACTAGATTTTTCTGAGTGATATTTCTAAGAGTTTTCATGCTAGCATGGCATAGTCTCCTATGCCATAGCCACGAGTCATCAACTATTGTTTTCAAGCAAAATGATTTTGAACTATCAACGCAATCAAGGTCTAACATGTAAACATTGTTAATTCGTTTTCTTTCTAAAATAATTTCATCAAATAAACTAATCAGGCATCTATCAGTAAAAAACTTAACATCAAAACCTTTGTCACACAGTTGACTAATGCTAAGTAAGTTATGCTTTAAACCATCAACTAATAAAACATTTTCAATTATAAAATTCTTAGCATTACCAACGATACCTGAGCCTATCACCTTCCTGGTAGTGTTGTCTCCCAACGTTACTTTGCCTCCAGTTTTGGTCTCCAATAGGATGAACTTCTTCATATCTCCAGTCATGTGTCGCGAGCAGCCACTATCCAGGTACCACATGCTCTCACTAGGTCTTTTGTGAGAGCATCCCTACAATTTCATTCAAAGATTAGATTTGGGAACCCAAGTGAGTTTGGGTTCCTCCTTATGCTTGCATGAATGAGATGTATGCATGTTATGCTGTGATGGATGCAGTTTAGGTCTCCATACTAAGTGTGTCCTACGGTGAATTGTGCATGTGCGGGCTATGTGACCTAACATGCCACAAGAGAAGCACCTAACACCAGGAAATGGATTTACTAATCTATGAGTATGGTGGTGCCTCTTCCTAAGGTTTTGAAATGCATGCTGTGTTGGGGGTTTTCTAGGATGGCCTACTGTGCGTGATGCAATTTCATTTTCTAGTTCTTTTATCTTTTCACTATAAGTTTTGTTTTGAGCTGTCAATCCATCAACTTCTATCAATAGCAAGTGCTCACTATGATCTACTTCTAATGCAAGTGCAGTTAGTTTTTCAAACTCTACATCTAGTTCAATATGTGATGTTTTCAAGGATTCATGCGCTTCAATTAGTTCAATATGCTTCTTATTTAATGCGTCATACTCATCAAGAAGTAACATGTGATCTTTATCTAAATCAGAATTTTCTTTAACTAAGTTAGCATGCTCAATTTGTAAGGAACTAAATTCAATATTGAGTTTAGCATGCATTTTCTTCAGTTTCCTATACGAGTCATGAATATTCTCAGAAATAAGCAGTAATTCATCATAAGAAAGTTGACATACCTCCTCTTGATCCAATTGATCAAGGTTATCATTAGCCATAAGACACAAATTTGTTACCTCCTCCTCTGCTTCTTCTTCTGATGATTCTGAGGCAGAGTCGGCCCAAAAAGCTTTCTGTGTCTTTGTCTTTCCTCTCTTGTATTTAACTTTGTCATCTCCTTTCTCCTTTGCTGGTTGACTCTTCAGATTAGGGCAATTGGCTCGAAGGTGACCTGGCTTCCTGCACTCAAAGCAAATTGTATCAGATGAAACCTTATTGGACCTTGAGCTCTTACCTTTATTCCAGCTGTTCTGATGACGCTTTTGTTTTCTTTTCAGGAAATTTTTGAACTGTCGGGTCATCAGTGCTATCTCATCATCTTCCTCCCCTGCAGAGCTTTCACTTTCTGAGTTGCTAGCTTTTAATGCCACCGTCCGCTCCTTTTTCTTTTCACCTGCATCACTTTGCCTTTGGCTCACTCCTTGCTCGTATGCAATGAGTGACCCAAGGAGGTTATCAATAGAATAAACATTAAGATCTTTAGATTCAGTGATAGCAGTTATCTTAGCATCATAGGAACTAGGTAGGCATCTAAGAATTTTATTCACTTTCTCAGAATTTGAAATTTCTCTACCTAATGCATGCAATGATGTCACAATTTGGGTGAACCTAGTGTACATGTTAGAAATTGTTTCGCTAGGTTTCATACGGAATAATTCATAATCATGCAGTAGAATGTTAAGCCTAGACTGTTTTACTTCGTTTGTTCCTTCGTATGTGATGCACAGTCTATCCCAAATCTTCTTACCAGAAACACAAGTAGATACTCTCATATAGTCCTCAGATTTCAATGCACAAAAGAAGCAGTTTAAGCATTTAGCATTCAGTTGGGCTAATTCCCTATCCTCATTGCTCCATTCAATAAAAGGTACAGAAGTTTTCAAACCATTAACAATCTTGAACGGTGCAACATATCCATCATTTACTAACATCCACATGCGGTAATCTATAGATTGCAAAAATGTAGACATTCTAATTTTCCAGAAATCAAACGGAATGTTATCAAAAAGTGGTGGACGAGTTATTGAATAACCCTCCGCAGTGTTACGATTACCAAAATTCGACATGATCGTTTTTTCAAGGTTTTCTAAAACACTATTTTTGAAAAACAAGCTCTGATACCAATTGAAATTACTAAACGACAAGAGGGGGGGTGAATTGTAAAAACTTCTTGATAATAAACTTAACCCTAAACAAGAGTTCTAATTTTTTTGTTATTTTTGAAACTTTAAAACAGAGATTTATGCAATTTTTTCCTTTCACAAAATTTCACATGCAATAGATATGACAAATTTAAAATGCAAGAAAAAAATAAAGAACGATAAGGAAAGAACACACCAAGAATTTATAGTGGTTCGGTCAAAATATGACCTACGTCCACTCCCCGGAGTCCTCAACTCCGGGATTTTCACTATCAAAATAGTTCTCCTTTTGCCCCCCTCGGCAAGGCGGAGAAGCCTGTACAAACCTCCCTTTCACCAATCGGCGTGGCGGAATACCAAACTCTATTTTCACCCTCTTGGCGACGACAGAGAACCTTCTCGTTTTTCTCCCTCCTGGAGAAGGCAGAGAACCTCGAGGTAACGGATGTAGACGAGCCTTTCCCTTGGAGATCCTTCCTCAAATCCTTCTCGGGCCACAGGAGGAGCAAGATGCAGCAAGCTTGGAGCAATCGTGTGATCTCCCTCACACCTCTTCTCCCTCACAACACTCACCTCCTCCTTCCTCTCTCAACCCTCAAGAATTTCTCTAGAATTTTCTCCCTTGGAATCCCTCTCTAACCACGTTCACCCCCTCTGTAAAACTTACCCAAAAAGAGTTGATTGACACCTAAAAACGGGCTCCAAAAACCTCTGATTTCAAAATTAGCCGTTACTGTTCGTACAGTACGATTCCACATCGTACAGTACGATCTTCACAAACAGCCGTCGTCCTGGTACGAAGATGTACGATCAGTACAAAAATAAATCGTACTGTACGATATAATATCGTACGGTACGATCCAACAAGATACTACTCGTACAGGACGATGGTCTGGACGATCGGATGTCGTCTCTGTTCATCGTATGGTACGATTACTATCGTACAGTACGATGTTCAAATTTTCATTAGCCCTGGATTACATGCACTAATCACGAGTTAATTTTAAGTAAGTATTAAAAACAGATCGTACAGTACGAACTTGTTCGTACAGTACGAACGGCGCAAAATCACTTACTTAAACTATGTCACGGCTAGGGTTTTGGATCTGAACATATCGTACAGTACGAAAGATTTCGTACAGTACGATCTATTCACAGAATTGTCCACATAGCTTCGATCGTACAGTACGAAATAAAATCGTACAGTACGATCTACAGAGAAGAATTTTAGTTATAATTTGCAGTTAAAAAAAAAACTCTCCCCCTGTGTGTGTGCATGGTTGCTCTTACTCTTACGCATTTTGTGGCCAGACTCAATAAAGTAAAAAGTGCAATAAATGAAAAATACAATATTTGACTCATACTCCTAATCTACCCGGTCTTGAGTCTTCCTTTCTTCCTGAGTCACTTGTGATCTTCCTGAAATGTTAGTGCTCAAGAAAAATAACAGATAAAATAATAATCAATGAAAAGCAGTTCCAAAACACTCATTATTTGGCATCATCAAAATCTCAAACTCGGGGTCATGGGTTGCAACAACTATTTTTGGATTAATTGTCAAAGTGTTTGCCATCATCAAAAAGGGAGAGATTGTTGTAGATTCTATGAATTATGTTTTGATAATTAACAAACACTCTTGCTTTTCGACTGCCTTTACGACTGATAAAGATCATACGGAAATCAGAATCAGCTCAAGACTGGGTAGATTAGGGTTGAGTCAGTCTGTAATTTTCTTTTTTTCTTTCTTTAGTCAATTGTAATTATTTGAAGTGACTGATGTTAAGTAACCCTACACACACACACACTTGAGAGATTTAGAACTTGTGTTTTTACTCACATCGGCTAGGACGATATTTATATCGTCCTGGACGATCGAGTTCAAAATAGAAGATCTAATCAGGATTTCTTAGTTAAGGTAGCCATAATTAACTGATCGGCTTGGATGATACGTGTATCGGGCAGGACGATATGCTTAATAAAGAAAGAAATTATCGCTATGATCTTTTTATGTATTATGTATTTTTGAAAATCGGCCAGGACTGTTCTTTTATCGGCCTGGATGATATTGTATAATTATGCCTAAATTGATCCGGGAATCATGGGAGTAATTAAGGATGATTGATACGATCACATCTTTCTGGATGATATATTCAAAAACCCTTGGTTTCTCCTTGATGATAAATATCAGCCAGTACAAATTCAGGGCGATGCTCTGGCCGAATTGGATCGGACAGCTCAAATTCAGGGCAATGCTCGATTTTCCTTTGATTTGAACTGATCGGCCAGGATGATCGTGAGATCGGCCAGGATGATCGTAAGATCATCCGAGACCTTCAAGCAAATTTTTAATCATCTAGTTTACATTCAGGGCGATGCTCTAGCTGATCTTATGAGATTTGTACTGATCGACCAGGACGATTTCCATATCGTCCTTGACGATAAAGTCAGCAACTTGCAATTAATGAGATCCTTTGAAGCTCTTCTATTTCAGAGCTCTTGTTCAATATTTTTGAACATCCTTGGTTACTGTCTTGACCTGAGAAAACCTAAAGGAGAGAGAGAGGGAGAGAGAGAGAGAGGATCTCGTGAGGGGGAGCTTGTGAGGGGGTTCATAAGGGTTGCTCCAAGCATTATTCCACTTCTTCTTCCCTAGAGTCTCTTGTCCTTGGAAGGGTTCGGAGAGATAAGTTTTAGCAAGTGATCGTGGTTCTCTGCCTGCTTCAGGAGGAAGCAAAAGGAGTGGGGTTCTCTGCCTTGCCAGGGGTGGCAAAAAGGAGGTGTTTTGTAAGGGCTTCTTTGCCTAGTCGTGGGGGCTAAAGGAGAGTCACAGTTGTAGTGCAATGCTTGGAGGGCTCCTCCGGGGAGTGGACGTAGGTCAAGTTGGCCGAACCACTATAAACCCTTGTGTTCTTTTTACTGCTTCCACACTTTAATTTTTTGTACTTGTTTTTCCGTTGTGACTTTGGTTTGTGATATTTCTTTTTGTTTAAATTTTTTTTAAAAATGCCAATTCACCCCCCCCCCCCCCCCTCTTGGTTAGCCTTGGGACTAGTTCATAGGGCCTAACATCCCTAACAAACTTTTAAGTTGTCCCATAGATTTATAGGAATGTATTTCCCACCTTTTAAGACTATGGAGCTTAGAAATGATATTAATTCTTTTACTTAGTTAGAAGGATATTCTATTTATGAGAGTAGAAAGAGATTCAAGGAGATGCTTAGAAAGTTTTATCACCATGCCTTACCTAATTGGTGATAATTCAAAAATTTTATAATGGATTGGTAGGTTCTCTTAGAACCATAATTGATTCTACAGCTGGAGGTTCTTTGATGTCAAAGCCTTTTGAAGATGCTTATGAATTAATTGAAGAAATGATAATAAATAATTTTTAATGGCCTGTTGATGGGGTGAATCCTAATAGATTGAGAATAGCCTATGAAAATAATTCTTTATTTATTTTGACTGCATAAGTTACAATAATATCAAAGAAGTTGAGCACTTTAGGAATAAATTTTGATTCATCTTTACATTTGGAAGATAAAAGCTCAATGGAAGAAATGATATCCAAGGGATTAAAAATATAAATTTAATTGGAAGATAAAATAATCCCTATTCAAATATATATAATCGAACTTGGAGGGATCACCCAAATTTTAGTTTGTCAATAAAAAATGGTGGAAATCAATAGAATTCATGTCAAAATAACCAAGGCACAAATTGGAATAATCAAAATCATGCTAATATAATTCCAAAACTAGAATATCCTCCGAGATTTAATTAAAGTAATCAGTATGGAACTAGAAAGACACTGCTAGAAGATGTGGCCATGCATTTGGAAACTCAATTATAAAACCAACCTTCTGTAATTAAAAAATTGGAAACTCAACTAAATCAGAATTTAATTTCTGTAAGTAGTAGACCCATTTGGTCTCTTCCTAATAATAGTGAAGTTATTCCTAAAGAGAAGTAAAGAGATACTAATGGCATCCAGTTAAAGAAAAATAATAATTCTCATAGCCAAATGAGAGGTTCAGGAAAGTCTGGCTAAAGACTATAAACTTAGCGTTTCTTGGGAGACAACCCATTTTAGGTCTAGTCAGTTATCCAATATGGTCGAAGACTATAAAACTTAGCGCTTTTGGGAGGAAAACCATGTATGTGTTATGCTAGTACTCATTATGTTATGAATTTTATGTTATATTTGTATTCAACTCATATTTAATGCACTTTTATCACTCATATGAAAGCATGTGTTTGTAGTGTTTGTTTATGTTTATTTACATATTAGCAAATTTTCTTCATGCTTAAATTATTATTATCCTCTAAGAGCTTTTATATTTTGATTATTTAATTAACACTTATTAAAATGATAAAAAAATTCTAAAAATTTAGGATAATAATAAAACCCTAAATTCTAGTTTGATTTAACTCTTTTAAAACTTCATAGGTTTGAAAAATAATACTTAATTCATTCAACCATTTAAACTATTATCCTAATTTGAATTTATAAGATACATTTATGAATTTAACTTAAAACATTGTAAGATGAATATTTAGTATTAAAATTACATATGAGTATATTAAAATTTGAAATCATAGCTAACATGAAGATGGACTTATTAATCTCATCAAATCCATACATTAAAACAATTAAGATTATATGAGAATCCTAAAGCAAAAGCTAATATTAAAAATTATTAATTATGTACTCCACAAAAGAAAATTTAAAAGAACTACAAATAGTTCTTAAAAAGAAAAAGAAATGAAAAATATCAAAAGAAAAATATGAGTACATTCAAAAAATTTTATAAGTGAAACTTAAGATTTGAAATACAATTTTATACAAACTATAAAAGATAAGATGAGTGGCATCATTGACATTGTTAGAGTGCCCAAATATGGTCATGGAGACACCCAATCTTTGTTTGACAGCATCGGTGCATTGGAAGAATCAGTTCTTTAAAGCCCAATCTTTATCTATACATTATTGCGGTGCTAAATTCCAGTGTTGATAAGTCAAGGGGAGAGCCACATAGACATCACTATACTCAATCATTAGTAGTGTTGTGGAGCTAAAGTTATAACTATTCAGGTCATGATATTCCAGCCAAGCAATGTGTCAATTCATCAAATAGTGATTCCATGTTAGCAAGCATCAAAATAAATGAAACCCTTCAACACTGTAGAGTTAATTCATCTTATGATAAGTGTTTCAGTGCTGCAGTGCCAAAATTCATTTTCTCTATTTTTTTTTATAAATAGTTCTTTTTAAAATGTAAGTAAATAGCTTAGTCACTTAATTAATTTCAATCTTTACAGTGCTTCTATGATTTTTCCTTAGGAGTGATGACTATGGGAATTCAGAGAAGTACTTGATACATTATATCATAATGCTTAGCTTATGTTTATAAAAGTAATTTTTTAAGTTCAAGGTGGAGTGTAGAGGAGATTAATGAATCCATATGATGATATCTTTTTTCTTATTTACTTTCATTCTTTTGTGTAATTAACAAAAATAAATTTGCTTCACTTATTCTTTATGTCTGACTAAATTCTCTAGTTTTAGATTGACGGTATAAATAAAATATGGAGTACTAATGAATTCTCTTTATTAATAATTTAATGTTATTTTTAATATATCAGGTCTTTATTTAATGCATATAGTGTATATATATTTAGTTAACATTAGGTGTAATGTAAATCAAAGAAATAGGAAAGCATGCATAACTAGGTATGTTGGATTACTATGATGCAAGCACATACATAATTCTTGTCATGTATCAAATTTATAGAGATGAATTATCATGAGGGATTTTTAATAGTATAAGCTTAACTTACTCTTATAAGATTCATATAGGGTGACATATTATGGGAGTTTAGTTTGGTATTAAGGTTGAAAGGTTTAATTAGTCCTTTATCTCTTCAAACTTGACTGAGTAGATGGTGATGCATATGCTCTGAATAACATCAATATAAAATAGAACCATTAGGAAACATATTATATTTATGTTCCATCAATCAAAAATAATTTATCTAAATAGTATTTCAATTAATTATTTTTTCATTTCAAATTAAGTGATTTAATCTCCACCAAAACTAATTGTTATTGAGTAGGATAATTATTGTAGTTGAAGTAGACAATACTGGAATTTGCAAGTAAACATTCTTCCTCATGGGATTAATACTACTTTATCATTATATTACTTGATTTTACACATATACTTGTGTATATTAAGTAGAAATTTCATATTTTTATATCAAAGTAAACCTAAGCATTGTTTAGAGATTCATATAGCCCTAAATTATTTTCATAATTCTTTAGGTTACTCCACCACGTCCATCACACATAGATACTAATATCATGCAAAATTGAAAATAAGTTCATCCATAAAATTTTTGTTCATCTCACATGAAAATGCATATACAATGATTACACTATAGAGCATGGTTATATACTATAAATAAAATAGAGTATATAAAAAACTAGTCATAATTGTATAAAATCAAAACAAAAAATAACAATATAGACTCATACCAGATCCTAAAAATAGCCACACACTTGATTCTTTCCCTTTCCTAGACCCTAAAAATAAAAAGCAAAATATCAGTGAGCTACACAACTTAGGACTCATTTAAATCGATCTGAATTCTTAGTCATTTCATTAAAATTATATTTTAAATGCTATGAAATAAACCACTATGTTAAGTAGAATAATAATTACAACTATTTATGATTCAAATAATATTGTCGGGAAAATTTAATAAAAAATAATTTTATTTGAACCTCATATCAACTTTATATCTCTAAATATAAAGTAACATATTTCTCATTTCACAGACCTAATTCAAAGATTTTTACCCCCTATGACTCTAATAAATAAAATTTCCTCTTCTTTTGAATAGAATTCATAAATTATGACCCCTTATAAATCCAAACATATAGGTTTTCAAGGAAAGTGGATTCCATCAATGTTGTCCATTATCTCCTTCTCTTTTTATCATTTTCTCTGAACTTTCGTCCAATGGTTTTATTTAGAGAGATGTTTCTATTGGTGTTCGTATATGTCCAAATGGACAAAGGATTTCTCATTTTATATATATGGATGATACTATTATTTTTTAGGAAGCCAACATTAAGGTGGTCAAGGAAATAAAGAATATTCTTTTGGATTTTTGTGGTTGGACATGGCAGAGGATAAATATTAACAAATCAGTTATTCTGTTTGGAAAATTTGTGAAGAGGAGGAGAAAGAAAACCATCACACGTATCATGTGGTTTAAGGAAGTTAAAGAGTTTAGTTACATTGGAGTTAAAATTGCATTGAGAAGGTTGGTTGGGGTAGATTTCCAATTCATTATTGAGAAAGCTTTAAGAATGTTGAATGTTTGGGGGAGTAAGTTCTATCTCCTTAGCGGGGACATTTACTCTAGTTAAAATTGTTATGTTATCTTATCCTAATTTCCATTGCATGCACTCTCTTATCCCTAAAGGTGTTCTTAAGGAGCTTGATAAGATGTGTAGAAAATTTATTTTTAATAAGTAGGATGGAAGGCTTGGGCTTCACAATGTGAGTTGTGAATTATTGTGCAAACCAATTGAGTGGGGAGAACGTGGTCTACACTCTAGTGCTAGTAAAGTGGGTCCTTTAAGGGAAACGTTGGCATGGAAGTATATTCAAGATAAAGAATCTTTGTTACATAAAGTTCTTGAACCAAAATATGGATCGTGTTATAGTGTGGTTAATGCCAACAAGGGAGGCTCATCTTCTTGGAAGATCATCAATTATGGTAGTAGATGTCTGAATTGTATTGTTAGATGGAAAATTGCTAATGGCAGCTCTATAAATGTATTCAAGGACATTTTGATTTGGGACAATGTATTAATAAGTGGCCAATGTTAGTGGTAATTCCTGGATGTGATGGAAAACCTCTAGGTAGATGGAGGTTGGGATATAGGAGAGCTTAATAAATATTTCAAAAAAGATCTTGTGGATGTGTGGATGTGATCTGTTAGATTCATATTATGCTAGACTTGTGTGATGATGGTGTGGAGTTGATTAATAAGAATTATGGGAGATCAATAACATCATTAGCTTCTGAAGTTTCAATTCATAATCAGCCAACCAATCTTTACTAGAAGTGGATCAAAAAGGCAAAGTTAATGCCATAAGTGGAGGTGTTCTAGTGACGATTATTCAGTAATGTCATTCCTACATTCCAATTCCTTTCTTTTAGGAGATTTTAAGATGGTGTTGCTTGTCCAAAATGTTTTGATGATTTTGAAGATATAGATCACGTTACTACAAAATGTGTGAAGGTGATGAAGGTTGTTCAACACTTAAAGAGTTAGGGATTTGGGATCCCTTCTTTTTAGACTTTTAAATGCTGCTATTAGTGGTTAAAAAATATATCTACGGTCAATAGGCTATTAGTCAACCTAATATGTAGCTCAGTTTATCTATCATGGAAAGTCATGAAAAAGTTTATTCATGAAGAAGTTAAAGAGAGTTCATTGGTGATTTTTGTTCAAGCTGTGAGTTATGCCTCAATTTCTTCTTCATTAGGTGTTATTAGCTTAGGCAACTAGGTGTTAATAAGTTGAACATGCTGTTGAATCATTGGCACCCTCCCCCCGATTGGAAAGGTAATTGTCGATGCTTTGTTATTATCTTTGTATAAGGAAGGTATTGGTGGAGTATTTCCTAATAGTAAAGGAAGGTTTTTATATGCTTTTGGGAAAAAAATGTGTTCATTAGGATGTATCACAGCTAGAGCTTTCAACTATTCTATCTCTAAGAGATGTTTTTAAGGAGTGGATGTTGGTTTATATGGGGATTATCATCAAAGGTGATATTTACAATTTTATTAATCTTCTTCAAAATTCTATAAGGAAGGCCGGACAATGCATGGAGAACTTGGAGTTTTTCAAGGATTTAACCATGTTATTTTTTATGTATAGATAGAAATGACTATAGGTTAGCAGACTTGTGTACTAACTATATTCTTTTTAGTTATTTTATTTGGGATGATATTAGTTCTAATAAGGTTCCTCCTTCTTTTCCTACTTTGTTAAAGGAGGAACTGGTAAATATTACTTTCTAGGTTGTATTTGGTTTCTTGAATTAATGCAATTTGCTTCTTTTTTTTTTTAAAAAAGAAAGGTTTCAAAGAGTATTTTTCAGTTTTCTTGCATCAAACATAATCTAAAAGACTCTGGCCTCTAATAACTCCTAATAAAAATATATCACATCATAATTATGTAATATCACATAATTCAACCATTTAAACGCATATTTCATTTCATTATAGTAACATAAATGAACTCATTATAGAATTTCATAACTTGCTATAATGGTATGCAATTGTAATAGCCCAAACTCTTAGCTATAAAAATATTGTACACTTGGGCTTAAGGGTCTCATGATTTTGTCCTACTTGTGTGACTTCCTAGGAGGTCACTCATCCAAGGATTTCTTTGGGATGAACATACTTAACTGCAGAGTTTCTTAAAAGAAATTTTAATTATTATACCAAAATATGTTTAGATATTTAAAAGTTTAGCTATTTTTTTACTTAATGGATTTCACAACCTCCCTCACTTAAGTAACTGATATCCTCATCGGTATCTTTATCCCAAATACATCTTCCACTCATATAGGATTCAAGAGCTGTCCTCTATAAATTCAATTATTGACTCCCTCCATGTAGCATGTTCCCTATATAAGGTTTAAGAGGTGGTTCCCATGGCGTAGCTCTTTGTCTTGTATAACACTTAGTTTCCATATTATGGCTAATGTATTAATCTGATACCATTTGTAATAGCCCAAATTCTTAATCATTGAGATAGTATCCTCTTGGCCAAAAGGCCTCACGATTTTGTCCTGTTAGAGTAACATTCTAGGAGGTCACTCATCCTAGATTTTCTCTGGGATGAGCATTCTAAAGTATAGTGTTTCTTAAATAAAATTCCAACTATTAAATCAAAAGGTGCCTAAATATTTAAGAGCAAAATACACTATTGTATAAAAATGTTTTTTTCAGATTATAACCAAATTACCAGGGATTATATAGAACATTATTTTGAAACATTAATTATATTACAACACTATTTCTTATAGATTGAATTATTTTGTATTCAATTAAAATAGCAAAAAAATCAAAATCTTGGTAAAAAACTTCTAAAAAAATATTTAAAATGTTCATAATCTAACTCTCTATAATATATAAAAGGTTACTTGAAGAAAGTTTTACTAGTGTGAAGTTATTCTTATTTTTTCTGTAACCAAAATAAAAATTTAATAAAAAAATTTGGGACAACATTGTATTTTTGAAAATTAAGATAGGCACAATGTGGCCTACCTTGATGTGGACAACTTTTAGAATTGGGCTGGAAATAAAAGATGACCTAAAGTGGTTTATATATTCCTTTCGCTCTCTAAAACACTCTCATATCTCTCTCTTGCATTGGGTTAGAATAGTTGATTTAGTTATTTAAAATATTGAAATTTGCTTTAGTACCGTGCTGCCACATGATGATGTTTACAGTGCTCCCTTCAAGAACCTATAGTGTCATCACTCCTACCACAAACTCGAGTGTCAAATTAAATGCAATTTTTCTTGAATATGTTGGGGCACTGGAAAACCAATCGCCGTGGTACCCAAGGGGTAGAATTTTTAGATTTCACAAACTTATAAAATGTCTCTTGGGACCCACACTAGAACATATATAAACTCTCACATGCATACAAAACACTCTCAAACATATACAAAAGGATTCAAAATAAAGAGATTCGTACAATTACCTCCTTTTATCTAGATTGAAATAGGTTGAACTAAATGTTAATTATGGAGGTGTCATAACTCTCTTGTCCTCGAAAAATATAGTCCTTGACATTTCAAAACTTAGAATTCAAATCATAGAAAGAAATCAAGATATAACTATCTTATTTTGGTTACCTTCTCCTGAATGGCTCCTCTTTCTATTTTTTTTTTCTGAACTTTAACCTTAAGTATTTATTTATTTCATCACTTCTTCCCATTTCCACTTAGGGATATATAACAGTTGTAGAAAACCTCATGTTTGACGAAGTTCCACTTTTACTATCTAACAAGCTTCAAATTTTGAAATAAACTTTGTTATATCCTTCTTAAATTAGAGCCACCTGAACATTCTTTTGAAATCATAATAAATTTTGTTTCTTTCAAGGTGAATAGTATAACCTTTATAATGAACATTATATAGAATCTCCTACCTTAGATTTCCATAACACAAAACACATAATCTATTCTTGTAGATAATAATACCATAATCAGATACTTGTATTGCATATTTCTAACCATACTTAATCAATTCAATCAATTTCAAATAATCTAGATTTTATTTATAAATTTCTTGAATTCTCTTTCAAATAGATGGTTAGATAATCATCTAAGCTAAAATACCATAATCCTGATTAGTAGAAGAAATCACCTCCAACTAAAGCTTTTTCATATCCTTATAAAAAATTCGTCAAAAGTGAGCTGAATATATGATGGTACAGAAGATTTCATGCTTAAAACATCTTCCACCACATTAGGCTTACCATACTAATATTTATTTGTTAGATTATATTGCTTAATCATCTCAAGCCATCTTCTTTGCTTCAAATTCAAATCCTTATGAGTGAATATGTACTTCAGGCTCTAATGATTAGTATGTACCTCACATCTGACATTGTACAAATAATATCTCCATACTGTCAAAGCAAACATAACAATGACATGTTCTAGATCATGTATCAGATAATTTCATTCATGTTGTTTCAACTTCTTAAATGTATAACCTATAACCTTCTCGTGCTATATTAGGACTCATCCCAATCCTTTTCGTGAAGCATCATTGATTACTTGAAATTCTTCCATTCTAGATGGAAGTGTTATATATGGAGAAAAGTTAAACAATCATTTAGCTTCTAAAAGCCACCGACTTCTCAGATAATCTCATCGAAGAAACAAAAATTTGAGAAAATTCTTTCACAAACTTCTTATAATAACCATCCATGCCAATGAAATTGCTTATCTCAGATACGGTAGTTAGCCTTAGCCAGTTTGCAACTACCTGAGCTTTTTGAGGATCTTCATAATTGCCTAGTATGCTCACCATGTGCCTTAGAAATGAAATACTCCATAACAAGAGCCCACACTTAGAGAAATGAACATGTAATTGACGTTGTCTTAGAGGCTCCAGAACTATCCTCGGTTATCTAGAAATACATTAATACAAAATTAAATATATCTATCAAGAGGCGAATTGACTAACCCCTTAAGAAAAATATTATGAAACTCCTGCACTACCAGAACATAAAAAAAGAACTAGAATCCACCCTAATATAACATACAAATGTCAAAAATACTATGTAATCTTTTTTTTTTTTAATCTACTTAAACAATAAAGATCAAACAAAAGAGAATTCCATTAACACCCATAAATAAATAGCTTTCACTGCCAAAAAATAAAGTGTCTCACTTTTTCAAACAAATAATCTAAGCTTCATATTGGCTCAACTAGTCCATATACAAAATGACATCAAACTAAGAAATAAGTAAGAAAACCAAATTAGACCTTCACTTTCTATCAGATATCTCAATTTTGAAAACGTTGACCCTACTAACTACAATACCCTCTCTAGTCGATAAAGTAGCAAACAAAGAAAAATGTTGTAATATTGAGAGCAAGTGCAATAAATCAAAATAATACTAACAATATAAATGAATGACTTATTTTAAAATAACATTAAACATTACATGACATATCTAAATATAGTTCATACATATAATAATGTTTAGAGCATCTCAAGCCTCTTGCTGAGTCAGACTATACACACAAGTCCGAATTAGAGCAGGAATAAAAGAACTACCAAACTCTCTCTGGCCATTATTAGATGATCTCCCTACCATAGAACCAAAGTTACTTCCTCTACTATTAGATATCTTTATAAGAGTATGAAAGGGTACTATCTTCAATATCCCTTTTGGCATGACATAATTTTCAAATTAGGGCTCAGATCATTTGTTAAAGCCTATGTGTGGACACTCAGCCACTCCATATCAAGTCTTACCACACCAAAAACATTTTAATCATCATGTGACACTGACCAAAGTCACATCTATTATGCCCTGAGATCTAAAGTGAAGGAATTTCACCTTTTTACCCTTTAGTAATATTAATATTCTTCTTGTTATTTATTTCTTTTTTATTTCTAGTTAATAGATAATATTCATTTATAACTACATTATTGATAGCTAGAGTTGACTATTTGCATTCAGAATAATATAAACAATAGAGAAACAAAATTACTTATAATAAATATTTATGTTATGTTATAAAATATGAAGTAATAAATCATGTAAATAATAGCAACCATAGTTTATAAAAGAACACTTATACTAAAAAGCTGAAAATAAAAATAAAGAATCATCATTGTCTAGCATCACAATATAGGGTCTTACATTTGCCAAAAATCATATAAATATCATGTAATGAGCATAAAATCCCAGTAAGTAACTCAAATCTTATAACAAAAATTAACACACAAAAAGAGAAACATACGCTACAAATCATGTAAGGAAATCAATAATTTAATGCATATATTATGTATTAGTTAATTGTATCAGTTTATTAGTCTTCTACATATCATATCTAAGTCTATTAATTATATTAGTTATGCCCATTATCAGTATTGATCATACATCGATCTTTATTAGTTAATCAATCAGTCAAACTATCTTTTTTATTCAATAAGTCTAATTCAATCAATATATCTAATCATTTATTCTATTTTATTAGTCAATAAGTTATATTTGTAAAGCAATCATATCCTTATTTTTATCATATATTAATACTATATATCATATATTATTACTCTTATTATTTATTAGCAATTTAGATGCGGGTATCTTAATATTGCTCATGCACTTATGACTCTTATATTAGCTTTTGCTCCTTATGACTCCCAATCAATAAATTTTTTAGATCAATCTCTAGGTCCTTATAAATTTTGTATCAATCTCTTGCTCCTTATAACTCTCATTAGGAAATTATATGGATCTTGAGGGTATCATGTGAGCTTATTATATCATAAATCAAATATTAATCAGTATATTATATCACCATACCTTATGATTTTTCATAATAGCCCTTTGGCTCCCCATTATATATACATATACTAAATATTAAATTCTATAGTATCATATTAATTCCTATTCAATATTATATTCCAGTATATATCAATCATATATATTACTTCAACATTTATAATATTTTAGTATTATCATCTGAAATCATAAGACATTACTTTCAACTCATTTTCAAGATACCGTTTTCCCTATCAATTTTACATCGAATTTCTTATACACATATTTAACCTATAAAAATATAATAAAATTATATAAAATTATTTATAATGATCAAATCTATAATATATCTAAAGTTATATAGCTAAAGCTTACCATATCTGAAGATAATATATTTTTAACAAATTTAGGGGTGATAAAATATGTAGAAATCAAAATCATACAAAAAAGGTGTAAGAGTATAGTGGATTACTTCAAATATAATAAAATTTGTAATAAAAAAAATAGATGAAAATGACCTAAAATAGCTTTCTCTCTCTTCTCTTTCTTTTATTCTAAATCTCTTTCTTTCTTCATAGTCAATCATACTATGTAAGAGTGAGGGAGGGAAGAAATGGTAGGGATATTTATATTAAAATATTCGAAAACACATTTAAGTACCTAGTTCCATGGAATTCCCATGACCTAGCACTACTACATTACATATGATTTTATAGTTACTATATAAGAGAATGTAATTGTGCAACTATGCTGAAATCAGTGCCTTAGGTCTTCTCTTTATAATGTTGTGTGTCTAAAAGTACAGCATGAAGCACCCAAAAGTATGACATTAGAACACTCCACTTCAAAATTTTCACATGTTTAAACAAGTTTATTTTAAACTTTTGGGTTATTATAATCTCCCCACGTTCAAAAAATTTCATCCTTAGTATTTATATATCAGTCTAAGAGAGAGAGAGAGAGAGAGAGAGAGAGAGAGAGAGAGAGAGAGAGAGAGAGAGAGAGAGAGAGAGAGAGAGAGAGAGAGAGAGAGAGAGAGAGCATACTAAAAGAAAAACTACCAATTTAAATTGGTTTGAAAATTAATTTTTAAAAATTTACATTGAAAATCCTATTTAATCTTGTCAAAATAAATCCAAATGAAATTTCATCAGAAAACTTATTTTATATAAAAATTTACATAAAATCATATGAGTTGTATCATTAGTCACCTCAAGAACCTCTTTTATTGGTCCTGAAAGTCTTCTTCCAATCTGAATATTTCTTGCCCAAGTCCAAGCAAGGGGCATTCTGCCATTCTATGCCCAAAATCACCACACCTAAAACTTATCGTATCACTATAATAGGGTCTTGCTTTTTTTCTCCCAAACCAAATGCATTATAAAGTGGCAAGTGCTTTGACAATATTACCTACCCTTTTCTTACTACTTTCTCATAGTTTCTTATAGCTATGTTCAAATTATTTTACTAGTTTATCAGTCACTATCTGAGTGATCATGTCGGTAAACATTACCATATGCTCAAATATCAATGAAAACACTTCAACATCGAGTTCAAGCTTCATTCCTTTTGGGTCCATTTATCTGATTAACAAATTGATCACTAACAAATCTCAAATACAAAAAACAATCATGCAAAATAAGATAAATCTTCAACAAACATATTTAAATAAATTCAAAATACAATCAGTAATATAGGTCTAGATATAACCTAGTTCTTCCACCAATCATTGCTCTGATACAACTCTTATAATGCCATAGAATCTAACGTGAAATATTTTCACCATTTTTTTCTTTTAGTCATATTTAGTTTAATCTTATAATTCATTTTTTTTTCTTATTTTCAGTTAACAACCAATATTCATTTACAAGCAAATTATTAATAACTAGAGTTAACTTTTTACATTCAAGAAAATATAAATAATATAGAAAATAATTATATTTCTATTATCAATATTTATATATTGTAACAAAATTTAAAGTCCAAAAGAATATAAAATAAACCATAGTAGGCTATAAAAGAACACATAAAATAAAAACCTAACAATAAAACTAAACTATAAAAAATATCTAGCCTCATAATGCACAATCTATATCTTTATATGAAATTATGTAAAAATCTCATAATGAGCATAAAAGTCCAAAAGTAATTAGAATCAATGCATAAAAAGAGAACTTTTATTAGGGGTGTCAATATTTGACACGTCCCGAAAACCCGACCCCAAAAATCTGGGTTGGACCCGACCCGTTTGATAATCGGGTTCGCAGATTCGACCCGTTTGATAAAACTGGTCAGGTTCGGGTTGACCCGGTGGGTTGTCAGGTCAACCCGAAAACCCGTTTATTTTAAAAAATTTTGAATTTCCCGCTGCCCCCGCCCGCTACCTGCTGCCCCCGCCTGCTGCCCGCTGGCCTAGCCCGCGTTGCCCACTTGCCTTGTGCGCCCCGCACTACAGCCCACTCTGCCCCGTGTATCGTGCATGCCGAACCCGCGTGCCGCGCTGCCGCTGCTGTCGAACGGCCCGAGCTCGTGTGCCGCACTCGCTGCCGAACCCTCGCACGTCGCCCACTATCGGGTCGCGGGTTGGGTCGGGTAAACCCGGCAACCCGGACGGGTCGGGTCCGGGTTGAAATGTCTGACCCGTTTGTAAAAATGGGTCTGGTTCGGGTTGACCCGTTTAGATCCGGGTCGGGTAGGGTTCGACCCGAACCTGAGGGGTTGAGCTGAATTGACACCCCTAAGTTTTATGATGTAAATCATGTAAGGAAATTAATAAATCAATGTATATATTATATACTGATCACCTATATCAATTTATCAATATATTACAATCATATCTAAGTCTACAAATAATATCTGTTATATTAATTATTAATCCCAATCATACATTAATCTTTATTAGTTAAGCAACCAATCAAACTTTCTTTATCATTTAATTAGTTTCATTCAATCAATCAATCTCATCATTCATTCTATCTTATCAATCAGTAAGTTATATTAGTAAAGAATTCATTTTAGGGCTTTTATCATGTATTAGTACTCTTATCATTTATCAGATATTTTTGATGAGGGTATCTTAATCTTACTCTTACGCTTATGACTCTTGTATCATTCTTTAACTCCTTATGTGTGTTAATTACTATTTTGAAGACTAAAAAGATGTCAAATCATTGGAGATTAAGTGTGTTAATTCCTATTTTTAAGAATAAAGGTGATGTACATTAGTGTGAGAATTATAGAGGAATTAAGTTAATGGGTCATACTTTAAAATTATGGGAGTGAGTTATGGAGCATAGGTTATGGCATGATACTAATGTTTCTCAAAATCAATTTGGATTCATGCTGAGTAGGTATACTATGGAAGCCATACATTTATTGAGAGGTTTGATGGAAAAATATAGATAGAATAAGGAGGATCTACATATGATATTTATTGATTTAGAGAAAGCATATGATAAAGTTCCAAGAGAAGTGCTATGGAGAGTTATTGAAAAGAAAGTAATTAATAATACTTATGTTCAAATCATTAATGATATGTATGTAGGAGCTATTACTTGTGTTCATACACAAGGTGGTTTGACTACATATTTTCTTATTTTGGTTGGATTAAATGAAGGATCAGCCTTAAGTCAATTTCTTTTTGCTTTAGTCATGGATGTTCTCACTAGACATTTGCAAGAGGATGTACCTTGGTGTATGCTTTTTGCTGATGATATTCTTCTTGTTGATAATATTAGAGAGGGAGTTGAAGGTAAACTTTAATTATGGAGGTCAACCTTATAGTCTAAAGGTTTTCAGTTGAGTAGATCTAAAGTAGAATATATAAAGTGTAATTTTAGTAACAATAAACTTAGTGAGGGGATTGTGACTTTGGACAATCAAGTCATTAATAAGAGTACACATTTTAGATATATTGGATCTATTATTCAGGGTGATGGTGAAATAGATGGGGATATTATCAACAAAATTCAAGTTGGATGGTTGAAATGGAGGAATGCTTAGGGCTTATTGTGTGATAGAAAAGTCCCCGTCAAACTTACGAAAAAATTCTATAAGATGGTCGTGAGACTTGCAGTGCTTTATGGTATCGAATGTTGGCCATTAAAAGAAAAGCATAGTACTAAGTTAAGTGTTGTAGAGATGAACGCTTCGGTGGATGATTGGCATTACCCTTAGAGATAGGCTACAAAATGAGCATATATGTGAGAGGGTTGGAGTAGCTCCAATGGGCGATAAGATTAGAGAGAGTCGCCTTAGATGGTTTGGCCATATTAAATGAAGGCCTTTTGATGACCCTATTAGGAAAGTTGAGGTATTAGATTTGACTTATGTTAAGAAAGGTAGAGGTAGACCTAAAAATACTTGGTTAGAAAATATTAGAAATGATCATTCTTTATTAGATTTAAATGAGAATTTGACTTTTAATAGGAGATAATGCCGAAAAAGGATTCATGTAGTTTACCCCATGTAGTGGGACATTAGCTTGATGATGATGTTATTGAAGTGTCTGGCGTTGTGGTGCTCCTATGACCCAACATCATTGCAATGTGTGTAATGCTAGAGTTACTGTAGAACAAAATGTGTTTGTTCCATCGCACCAAACTAGCGCATTAGCGCTTCTCCTTATTGTGCTATTGAGCCCAAAAGCACAACACAACGCTATAATGCTCCACTTAAGAATTTTCATATTGTTTGAATTAGTTTATTTTAATCATTTAGGTTATTATAATATATAGCACAATTATGGTACAAAGGTGCTTCATTAATAAAACTAGAACTTTGCCACACTATTACCATCAAAAAATTGCTATAGACTTTCTCTCTCTCCCTAACTTCCCAGGCCAAAATATACTCTTCTTTTCAAAAAATTCACAACTAAAAGTCTCACCACTAAACATCTTCCCACTACCATTCCACCTTTGCTGAGTAACTATCTGATCATTTTCTATCAGATGATCTCTCTCCATAAGCTTAAAAAAATAAAAAATATGGAATGGGACCACTGGCTTCCTCAGACTATCTCAAAGTCCCCTAAAAAACTTTTAGCACTTTTCCTCAAGAGTGATATCCAATTATGAAGCATATATGGCTAAATCAGTAAGCTTTATCTCATACTACATAACTATGCTCCCCTAAACCAATCTTAAAAAGTCTCTTGCATCTGCTATCGTGTAGAAGGTGGTAAATCTTGATCTAAACACATCTAAAAATTCCTCCTAACTAATTAGGAAATTCAATATCCCTTGAAGGTTTTCCTCCCTCTGGCCCATCCACTAATGCAAAAACACTATTGGTACTTTCCTCTTAGAAGGGTACTACATACCATTAAAAGTCATCTCTAGCCTCCTTAACCAATTTTCTCTTACTATGGGCTCATCAGCACCCTCAAATCTTGAAAGCTTCAACCTTAGAATTATCTATTTTTTTTTTTTAGGAAAAACTCACGGAGGTGTTGTAACTCGAGCTTATGAGTTTATGTTTTGATGATAAAAAATATTATGGCTCACTTTATGTTCTCTACTTATATTTGTAATATATGTTTGTTTGTGTGTATACTAACTTTTTAGGATTACGATGCACCATTCAAGACTCAAGTTTTGGTAGAATATGTTTTATTTGTAATATTCATTGTTGTATTTTTTAATTTCTTGAGTCAAGTCTTATAAGGGAGTATGCTTGCTTGGTGTCCATGCACATACACTTCCAGGGGAGTGAGATCTAGTCAAATCTTGAAGATCAAGTTTTGAACTAATCGTACTAGACAATTTTGGATCGTCAAGGATGATCCTTTACGATCTTGGAAAACTACCACCAATGATAATTTAGGCAAGATTTTAAGATTTAATTTTTGTTTTAATCATCCTGGATAATTAATATAAATCATGCTTAAATTGATCATGTCATCAGGGGATTAATTATGATTAAATTTTCAATCCGATCATCTTGGATGATCTGTATATCATACAGGACAATGTTTGCCGACATATTTTATTTTCTTAAATCATCCAAGATGAAATAAGTTAATTTTCCTTCTAATCATCCCTGATGATCCATAATATCTTCCTGGATGATCTATACAAATTTACATTGATCATCCTGGACTATCCTAATATCATCCGGGGTTATCATGTTAAATTTTGCACATCATACTGGATGATCTTGCGATTGTCCAAGATGATTTTTGGCATGAGAATTGAGTTTTTAGGGTTTTTTAAAGCCCTCTTTTTAAATGAAACATATGGGATGATCCTGAGATTTTCCTAGACGATAAAGTTGGTTTGGTGCATTTAAGACCTTTTTGAAGCTCTTCTATTTAAGCTTTGTCAAAGACTTTGAAAGTGTCTTTGGCAGCCATTGTAGCTTCATTCTTCTGGAGGAAATTTGAAGAGAGAACTTGAAAGAGAGAGAGAAAGAGGAAAGGGTGGAGTTTGAGAGAGGGAGAATATCCTTGGAGGTGGTTTCAAGGAAGTGTTGAGGGGGTTTCATACAGTTTCTCAAGCAAGCTCGCCCCTTAGTACCATCGGATTCAAGGGTCATCTTAAGGGAAGTTTTGGGAAGAAGAAGATCTTTTGGTGTCAAAGGACATGGCTACTCCATCGCACCGGAGAAGGTGGAAGTGATTTTGTAAACGCTTCTCCACCTAGCTGTGGGGGCTAAAGGAGAGACACTGAGTTTAGTGCAATAGTCAGAGGGCGCCTCTGAGGAGTGGACGTAGATCAAGGTTTGACCGAACTACTATAAATTTGGTGTGTTTTTTTCTTTATTATTTCCACACTTTATTTTTGTTTTGATTATCTACTTGGGTGAAATCTCTAATTGATCTTTTTATTATTGATTCAATTCATTTTCACAGCAAGATATAAAAATATTTCTCTTTTATTTAAAGAAGTTTTTCACCCCCCTCTTGGTTAGCCTCGGGACTAGTTCATAAAGGCTTAACATCTCTGAAAAACTTTTAAGTGGTATAAGAACGGGATTCATAAAATCTAGTTTTTGAAAACTTTTGAATTTCAATCCATGGCTAATTTTTCAATCATAATATTACGAAAGGATATTCATTCACACGACCACCTTTATTTGAAAGTATTACTTTTGATTTTAAAAAAATTTGCATGTTTACTTTCTTGCAATCAATTGAATACTGAATGTGGCAAATAATTTTAACTGGTTATTATGCACCGTCATGTGTTAAAGATGGAATTAAAACTGATATTCTTTTTAATCGATGGAGTAGGGAAGAACAAATCATTGCTCAATTGAATGCTAAATCAGTAAACTATTTTTTCTGTGCTTTAAATTCTTAAAATTGTATGTTTGTATCCACGTGCACTACTGGCAAGAAAATTTGAGATAAATTATACACTATATACGAAGACATTAGTGAAATCAAGCAATCCAGGTTGAATAATTTATTGCATGATTATGAACTATTTTGCATGAAACCTTATGAGAAGATCTTAGATATGTATACTAGGTTTATTCAAATTGTGACATCATTACATGCTTTAGGTAAATAATTTTCAAACTTTGAAAAAGTCAATAAAATTTTACGTTGTCTACTTGATAAGTTTTATGCTAAAGTTATTTCTATTTGTAAATCAAAAAATTTGAATGAATATTCTATTGATAATTTGATTGGCTCACTCAGTGCCTCTGAGTAAAGTTTGGGCCAAAGACTTTTGGATGCAAGAGAGATGATAGTGCTAAACGCTTAAAATATGGAAAAAAAGTGGCTTAGTTGGTGATGAAAGCGATGACTTATCAAGCAAATTAAAAACCTCACCAAAGCATAAGCATCAACAAAAGTGGAATAAAGGTAAAAATTGTAAGAATGTTAAGATTTCTTCTAACGTTATTTGCTTTGGATGTAGGAAGCTTAGACATATGAAAATAAGTGCCCTAATTTGAGAACTCTTCCTGCAAAAGAAAAAGGTAAAGCTAATAAAATTTTAAAAATAAAAAAAATCTCCTAGACAGACCTTACTTCTGAATCATCAGACCAGGAGCAAGATGATGTTAAAACCCTTGTTTATGTATTTATTTTTTGTTCGCTGTATTTTTGTCTATTTTCAGTGTTTTCTTTGGGTTTATTTATTTATATGTTTATTTTTCATTCTTTTTCCTTTTATGTTATAATTTTAAATTTGTCTTTACTTTTTCTTTTTGTGAAGTTCTCTCTGATCAACACACACATTCACTTTTTTAGAAATAAAATACCTTCCTCCTATTTTTCTTGAATTCTTATGCAAGTTGTGGTTGACTTATCTAAAAACAGGCAAAAGAAGGAAACTTATGATTTTGTCTCTCTATCTCTTTTCTTAAAGAGGTTATTTTACTTTTGATTTAAAATCTTCATCATATTATAAATTGGATTTTGAAACTGAACTTTTTTATCTCCCTATATTTTGGCTATCGCCTAGGGATCTTTTGCAAGTTGTTGAATATGTCTCATAATTTTCTTAATCAAGTAGTTTGTTTTATCAATAAAATGTTTTTAATTTTGTTATTAAAATTTTGAAAAGGTAGCATATTTAAAAAAAAGGTGGCTAATGACGCCAAATCAAAAGATGCGCAATGATGCCAAAATTGAGAAAGATACATAAAGTGTATCTTAAATTAAAAGATGCGTAAAGTGTGCCAAAAACTAACAAGAGGCATAAAATGAGCCCACAAAATATAAGCTTACCTTTCTTATACTTATTAAAGCTTACGAAAACCCTTGATATTTTCGATACTTGAGCATAAAAATCATGATTCCTAATTCACCAATTTTTGTATTAATCTTCTATTAGATATGTTTTATGAAAGGAGTTTTGAAAAATTAGTATTTATTTTTCTAATTTGTTCCTTGATTTAGATATTTGATTAAAAAGTTTTTGAATCTTTAAAGGAACTTGAGCTTGGATTAATAATTTCTAAACTTTTAACCTTTATGGGCTATACATTGTCAATACATTCCTTACTAAGTTTTTGAATAAAATTAAGATTAGCTTTCTCATTTTAAGAATATTAGATTTTTTTTCTTTCACTTAATCAGGGATCATTTTATTTTTTAATCATTTTTATTATTCTAATTGTTTGTGCCCCTCTTTTTTTTGATAGTATCAAAGGGGGAGAATGTACTGTTGTATTTATATATATTTTATATTTTTTAAAAAATAAAAAATATTAAAATTTTGTCTTATCCTATTTTTAAATTTTTATTCTCGTGAGGGGGAGATTAGGAGAAAGTATTTTCAATTTTACAAATTCAACCGGTAATATTAGCCATCATAAAAAAGGGGGAGATTGTTGTAACTCGAGCTTATGAGTTTATGTTTTTTATGATAAAAAATATTATGGTTCACTTTCTGTTGTCTACTTGTATTTACAATATATGTTTGTTTGCGTGTATACTAACTTTTCAGGATTACGATGTACCATTCAAGACTCAAGTTTTGGTAGAACATATATTATTTATAATATTCATTGATATATTTTTTTAATTTCTTGAGACAAATCCTATAAGGGAGTATGCTTGTTTGGTGACCATGCACACACACTTTCAGGGGAGTGAGATCTAGTCAAATCTAGAAGATCAAGTTTTGAACTAATCGTACTGGAGGATTTTGGATCATATGGGACAATCATTTATGATCTTGGAAAACTACCGCCAATAATAATTTAGGCAAGGTTTTAAGATTCAATTTTTGTTCTAATCATCCCAGACGATCTAGATCATCCTGGACGATCAATACAAATCATGCCTAAATTGATCAGTGATTAGGGGATTAATTATTGTTAAATTTTTCAATCCAATCATCCTAGACGATCTGTATATCGTACAGGATGATGTTTGCTTACATACTTGATTTTTCTAAATCGTCTAAGATGAAATACCTTAATTTTTCTTCTAATCATCCCGGATGATCCACAATATCATCCTAGATGATATGTATATATTTTCACTGATCGTCCTAGACTATTCTAATATTGTTTAGGACTATCAGGTCAAATTCTGCACAATGTACTAGACGATTCTATGATCATCCAGAATGATTTTTTGCACTGGAATTGAGTTTTTAGTATTTTTCTGAAGCCCTATTTTTAAGCCCATCATACGAAACGATCTTGAGATCATCCTGGATGATAATGTTGGTTTGGTGCATTTAAGAGCCTTTTTGGAGCTCTTTTATTTAAGCTTTATCAAAGACTTTGAAAGTGTCTTTGGCATCCATTATAGCTTCATTCTTCCGAAGGAAACTTGAAGAGAGAACTTGAAAGGGAGAGAGGAAAGGGTGGAGTTTGAGAGAGGGAGAAGATCATTAGAGAAGGTTTTAAGGGAGTGTTGAGGGGGTTTCACACGGTTACTACGGCAAGCTCGCACCTTAGTACCATCAGATTCAAGGGTCATCTTGAAGGAAGTTTTGGAAAGAAAATGATATCTTTAGTGTCAAAGGACCCGACTACTCTGCCGCACTGGTGAAGGTGGAAGTGATTTTGTAAGGGCTTCTCCGCCTAGTTGTGGGGGCTAAAGGAGAGACACTGAGTTGAGTTTAATACTCGAAGAGCGCCTCTATGGAGTGGACGTAAGTCAATGTTTAACCGAACCACTATAAATCTAGTGTATTCTTTCCTTTATTATTTTTGCACTTTATTTTTATTGTGATTATCTGCTTGGGTGAAATCTCTTATTGATCTTTTTATTATTTATTCAATTCGTTTCCGCTGCAAGATATAAAAAAATTTCTCTTTTATTTAAAGAAGTTTTTCATCCCCCCACTTAGTTAGCCTTGGGACTAATTCATAAGGGCTTAACATCCCTGATGAACTTTCAAGAGGAGCCCACGTGTTAATATAGGAAAAAATTACAAAGTCCTTAAAGGGACCTCGAGCCCACAATTGCTCAAAAGAGCTACAAAATTAAAAGCAAAGAAACCTACGAGATCAAGGTCCCTACTACAAATAAAGTACAAAAATATCTAGATACATCCTACGGTGTGCAAGTAAGTTCACCCAAAAAGAAGGAAAACAACAAAAAATAGCTTGGAATAGCATCTTCCTAAAAAAAATCCCATCAACATGAATACTTACACTAATAAGATCCTGTAAAAACAAATGACAACCACAACAAAAATAGTACAAAGGGCAGTAATATATTGGAAGATGGTAACTCACTGAGCAATTATTGAAACAAATTATAATATGTAAGAAAAAAATAAAACCATAAGTCCCGTCATCTTCAGGGTAATAATCCCAACAAGCCTCATCCACTAATAAACTAGGCCAATGATAAACCAAAGTGGAAAATAGCCACCTGGTGTGAGTGAAATACCAGGAACCCAAGAGATGAGAAAGCCAAAACCAAGACCTCACCAACTGATTTTCCAACTAGAAATCCATGCAAAGGCTCTAGGTATCACTCCAAGAAAGGTGAGAACTAGAAAAAATAGGAACACACAGAGCTGCAGCAACAATGAAATTGGCCTCCCAAAGATGAAAAAGGGAAGACATATCAGAACCACCAAAGATATTCAGCCAGTAGTAGCAATATATGAAATATTCAACCAAATAAATGCAATGGGATAAAAGGATTAAAAACCTGACAACAGCACATAAGTCATTGCAACCAAAGCCTCTAGAACTATAACAAGAAAGAATGATCCAAACATCCACCATCCACTTAATATGGAGACCCAGCAGAGAGTAAACCACCATAATCTGAGAGAAGAACATAACCCCACCAGTAAAAAAAAAAGAGAATTCACAAGAAAAACTAATTAAGGTTCCCCAAATAGAAGTAAATAGCTACCAACAACTAAGAAATAGAAAGGCCAACCCAAAAATTCCAAGCAGAGTGAAATTGCCAGGAGGAACCCCATAGCCATCAGAAAGGAGCAACTCCACAATCACTAAGACATAACATAAGATAAACCAATTTGATCCAATCTTAAGAGGCCTTTAACCATAAAAGGCATATTAGAAACTCAAAGCTCAGTCAAAACATTTAAACCAACACCCCATTTGGCAATCAACTGAGCACAAGCATTCCCCTTCTCAAGAAAAATAGAGAAAGTGCAGTTTAAAAGACTCAATAAATTCTTAATGTCCATTCTCATATAAAACAAAGAAGAGGAACAAAATTTATCCTCCCTAGAATTAAGAGAATGTAACTAAAGTAAGAACCAACCTCCACCACAATACTGTTGTAATTAAGATTAGAATAAAGACTTAAACCATAAAGAACAACATAGGTAGTAGCAAAATTATCATCACATTAACAACAGGACCAACAAAACCCAAAATATAATTACCATTATGGTATCTTATTACACCAACACAGCCAATAATAGAGTCCATTCTAGCACTATCAACATTCAACTTAATAAAGTTGGGATGAGGCTTTATATATGAAATACATCTATAAACTTTATGGAAAATATCCACCTCTAAGTTAATACCAAAATCAGCTGCAGTAAAGAAATTGTTTTTAAAATTCTTGCTAGAATGTAAATTAGTTGAGTAAAGAGCCACAACTTTATCCTTAATATTTTGGATAGTTCTTTGATAGTTCATAACCACCCCGTTGAAATGTGAATTATTTCTCTGCAGCCATAAGAACCAAAGGATAAGAAAAGAAATCACATTTCTCATATGGACCATGGAATTAACAACAATTAAGCATAAAATTAATAGATCCCCTAGCATTTAAATAATTGAAATGAAAGATGTCATCAAAATAAGTTCAAACTTTTACAGCTAAAGGGCCAAAAATGAAAACATGATGCATATTGTCCACATGGTAGCAAAATTGGCATTTAGAAGGGATGATAAAACCTCTTTTAATCAAATTCTCATAAGTAGGAATAAGCTTATGTAAAACTCTCCAAATAAAAATAGAGATCGTAGAAGGAATGCTTTTATGCCATATTATATGAAATGCTTGCAAGTATCATGCTTAGTTCTAAACGAATGTCAGACATCTTTTAATCTAAAGCAACCATATTTAGCCAAAGCACAAAGCAACACATCATTCAAATTAGTGTTCAGCGGGTTCTTTAAAATATGCTGAATAATAAAATCAGGAAGAACACTAGAAAGTTTCTCCAAATCCCAACCGTTATTAGTTAAAAAATAATTCACCTTCATAGTGGCCATGGAAATAGTATTAGTTAAAGAGTCAATCGAATGGCCATCCAACCAACAATCCTACAAAAAGAAAATATTATCATTACCAAGACCCCACATAATAGAGGGTTCAACAACCCATTTAACAGAGCAAAGATGCTGCAAGACTTTAGAATTGCCTTTACTGAAACAACACATGGTGGGATGCCTTCCCATACAATACTTGGCCAACATAAAATTAGCCCAAAGACTCACATTGGCACAAAGATTGTACCATAACTTAAAAGAAAAAGCATAGGCCAAATCATACATTGGTTTACACCCTAAAGCCCCTTCATTCAAAGTCCCACAACATTTATCATAGGAAAATGAGTGTATTTTAGAACTGCTACCCATACCTTTCAAACAAAGTCTTAGTAAGAAGCAAAGTTTGAAAACTATAAATATGTATAGAACAAAGAATACTCTTGATAAGAATAATCCGGACACCAAAACTTAAGAAATTAAAATCCTAGGAAGAAAGTCTGCTATGAACCACATTAATTAAATCATCAAAAAGAAAGGATTTCTTTCTACCGTTATAATGAGGCACACCCATATACTTTAAAGGTAAAAGACATTGGCTAAAACCAGTTAAACTCTTGATAGCCACAACACTGTCATAAGGAACTTTCTTAGCAGAAAAAAACAACACTTACGCTTATTAAGAGCCAAACCACCAATTAATTCAAAATGGTTAAAGAAACACAAAAGCCTATTTAATCCTATTCATCGAAGCATTCAGAAAAAGAATGAAATAATCAACAAAACATAAGTGCAAAATTTTAAAGCTACCTAACATTCTGAAGTAGAGGCTATGAAACTTTTCAAAAAGATCAGCAAGACCTCTAGACAGATACTCAGCAGCAATAATGAAAAGAGCAGGGGAAATATGATCTCCTTATCTCAGCCCATGAGATGCCTTAAAAAATTTGTGGCTCTTACCATTCACAATGACAAAAAAATAATGGCTTTCAATACAATTCTTAATGAGGCTAATGAAGTTTAAATCAAAACCAAATAAATTCAAGATAATGTAAATAAAATTCCAATTAATATTACATAAGCCTTAGCAATATCCAGTTTCAAAATCATATTACCACCTCTAACCTTGACATCCAAGTCTTGACAAAACTCTTACGCTAAAAGGATATTGTCTGCAATAACATGCCCTTTAAAAAGCCCATTTGAAAAGGGGTAACAAGCTTAGGCAAAAGAATAGTAAATCGATTCATAAAAAATTTAAAAAGTAGTTTATAAAAGAAAGTACACAAATTAATAGGTCTAAAGTCTTACCAAGAACTCACAAAATTGTTCTTGGGAATAAACAAAATAGAAGTAGAAGTAAATAAACTTTGGTATAGGATTGCCATTAAAGAAATCAGAGATAACAAAGAAACGTTCATTATAAATAATAGGTCAAGTATTCTGAAAATATTCATCATGAACCCATCCGGACTAGCCACCAAATCACCATTCATACCAAAAACATTATCCTTAACCTCCTCAAGAGAAAGAGATTTAGATATGCTAATATTATCATTATGATAAATAAGATTAGGAATGATAGATGGATTTTCAATAGTAGAAGGATTAAAAAATTTATTAAGATGATTTTGAAAATGTTGAATTGCTAAATAATCAATTTCAGCACATCCTCAATAATAGAGCCATAAACACAATTAATTTTATGAATGCAATTAATAGCATGTTTCTTTTTAGCCAAGGTGTGAAAGTATTTATTATTATTATCACCTTCAACCAGATGTTTAACAACCACTTTCTTCTTCCAAAAAAATTTCTTCCTGAGCTTGTAATTTATAAAGCTCTTCTTTAGCCTCTCTGAAAAAATAGAAGTTAGCATCAAAAGGAACCAACTGACACTAACTCTCATAAGAATTCACCTTATCTTCCACCATTAAAATGTTAGAAAAAAGATTTTTAAAAACATTTTGGTTTGACCAATTTAAAACTTGCTTAATGTTTTTCAGCTTAAGCTAAAATCTATTCATACCAAAGATAGAGTTATCAACATACACAGGAGCTTGCCAATTATTCTTATCCACATCCAGAAAAGATTTATGAAGCAACCACATGTTTTGAAATCTAAATTGAGATGCAATACCCCTAGCTCTATTCTTAATTTTAATAAGAAGAGGAGAATGATTAGAGAGGGTTCGACTAAGATGCTCAACATTAGTAAACTCAAAAGAATTAAGCCAATCATCAGTAATAAAACATTATATAACCTTTGCCATAAATGCCCATAATGCCAAGTGAAATTATTACAAGAAAAACTAATATCATTTAGGTTTCAATCCATAATCATACCATTGAAATCCTCCATCGACTGATAGATAGGGAGATATCCATCCCCCTATGTGCTCAGATGGGTTAGTTATAGTATAAAATTTGCCACCAATAAGCTAAGGAAGATTGAAAATACTATGAAAATGAATGATTTAATCCCATAAATTTGTTTTAGTATAACGAGTGGAGGCAGCATAAAAAAATGAAGCACAACTTTGAAAACTAGAACTTTCAATGTTACAATGTAAGACTTAAGTAAAATCACCAATGATATATATTCTAACAAAATATTTCCAAAAATCCCAAATTTTATTACCACATTTGCCTTAGTATGTTTAAATCCTAGAAATTTAGCAGTACCATGTAACTTATCAGCTGAAATAAGAGGCTCAAGCAAGACAAGAATATATATATATATATATATATATATATATATATATATATATATATATATATATATATATATATATATATATATATATATATATATATATATATATATATATATATATATATATATATATATATATATATATATATATATATATATATATATATATATATATATATATATATATATATATATATATTATGATTATGACATAAATTTTAACTCTAAACTTAGAAGAAGGGCACCCAATACCCCTAACATTCCAAATAATAACATTAAAAATAAAAAAAACAATAATTAGAATGCAAACTTGTATTTTTAGGTGATTGTAAAATAACATTCCTTTATTTCCTACCTCTCTTACCACGACCCTTTGTGTAACTCATATCATTATCATCTCCAGCAAAACATTTAGACAACATATCCACCTCCCCGTGTTAGTAAAAGCATCACTAAGATAATTATCAGCTAAAGGAAGCTTACTTTCATTTATCATACCTGAATACCCCCTAGAAAGAGTTAGCTCACCTTCCATAAAGAAAACACGATCTTCCACTATGGTTTCATTACTCCCAACAATTCCACTAATCTCCCTCACTTTCTCGATTTGAAAAATAGCCAGCCCATCTACTTGGGGCAAATTAGCCTCCGAAATAATAGGCTCAGCTCTTTCAGGAATCAACTCATTCATAATGATATGAGATTGAGGCTAATTGGAACAATTAGTGTCAACCAAAAAAACAAACATATCAGACAAAGTTTGCTTTGAAACACACAAGGATTAGATGAAGAAGAAGGCAAATTAATGTTATTAGAATTGCTAAGTAACATTTGTTTCTCCCTTCTAGAGAGATCAGAACATAATATAGTGTCCGGCTGGAGATCCACACTTTGATCAATGAGAAGTTCAACACCATTAGAAGAGATTGATTTGGTCTAACTTATATTAGGCTGTAGAATAACCAAATAATTACCCTAGACTTTCTCACCACTAGCCTCAACAATAGTATGGTTCAAATTAACATTAACATAGTCATTAGAAATACCCTCTTTAACCTTGGACTTCTTGGCAATTTATTTCTCCCTCTTAAGATGCGAATGGAGTTTAAAATGCTTACTTAAACCATGCCCATATATATTACAATGTGAGCAAAAGATAGGTAAGTTTTCAAATTCGACTTTTTGAATATAACCATTCAATTCGGATCATATCTAGATCTCAGTAGGATGCTCTTTTTTTTGAAATATCTAACTCAACTAAATCACAAGGCATCGATGGACATGAAACTGAAGCCATCACCAAATCTGTTTGTAATGGCCTACCAAGAATAGAAGCAAGACCAAAGAGAATTTGCGAGTTAAAGAAATGAAGCCTCATATTAGGGAAAAAAACCCAAACAGAAGCAATCAGGGACTCCTCACAGACATCAAAATCTGGTGTCGATTTGAGGAGTCTCATTTGACAAGCTTGAATATAGTACAATCTTCTCAAAAATATACGACTATAAACCAAGCTATTTCTCAATTGAATCGCCACATGATGTGGATCAAGCAAACCAATATGAAAGGGACCCATAAGCTTTAGATTAATGAAAAACTTGCAAAGAATATCAAGATTAGGTCACCTAAGGATAAACTTACCAAGTTAAGTAAGAGTAAAGGGGACAGCCAACTGAGATACAATCGAATCGTCAAACATTAAAGCGAGACAACCCTTAAACAAAGTATGAACAAACTAGAGCTGGGATGAAGTAGAGGAAGAGCAACAAGCACATCTTTAAATGAATAGGATTTGTCATTAGGAACCCTAGCTTTCGGAGGGAATGATGATGACGTCCCCTAGACTAGCAAAAACAAGAACAAAAATCAAAACAAAATACTGAACAATCTCTAAAAACAAAGAAGGTTTGAAAACTGAAGGAAAAAGAGAGGGAAATCCACACAAAACCACGCTAGAAGTAGCCCAAAGAGAGAGCAAGCAGGCAAACCCTAAATCATCAAAGAATCGCCAGAAGCACCAGAGCAAAGAAACGTTATGCAAATAATGACATAAATGAGGATGTATGTAAAAAAAGAAAAGTAAAAGTGGTGTATTGAACCTTAGAAATATCTATTGATGGAAGGCTACATCATCAGATCTAATAACAATTAATTGTGAGAATAAAATATTAGTTTAAAGTCCACATAAATTCAAGGTGCTCATAATCTTATGATCGAATATAAAATTTAGAATAAAATAATATCTTGAAATATTGACAAATTATTTTTTATTGGATTTAAATACAAAAATATCATTTTAGAAATAATTATATTTTATAATTAAATGCAAATAGAGGAATAATGTATCATCTCAAAATATAAAAATGTCATTTCATAATAATATCTATAGATGAAAACGGAGCATTGGAAAGTCTTAATTTTTTCTTTCAAATACCGTAATGATAGTATAATATCACCTCGAGAGGTGAGAATGATATTAAAGAAAGTAATTTGAATACAAAAATGGGATTTTTATAAAAAAATATCTATATTCTAAAAGATTTTTCTCTACCTTATGAAAATATGATAGAGTTTATTTTAATTTGGATTTACTGGTTCCCCATAAAGGTAAGCCTTTATAGTTAATAACATCTCAAGAGAATTAAATCTCTTAAGAATACTCACCATTAAAGTAGTGGGACATATTTTCTTAGATTTTAACTATTAAGACAAGGATAAGGGGTGTGGAATTTTCAATGGGGATTGAATCAATTCATAAAAGTTCTTTTTAGAGGGCAAAATTTAAAGAATAGGGAGCACTTTAAGACTCTAGGACCTCCCAAAAGCACTCCAATCTATTTTATATTATGCTTTAGTATTTTAGAGAGAGAATCTTTATATTTGAATTAATATTTATTAGAAATTTAGGATTATATTCTTGAAAGGAGTTGACCTCTTTATTACATGAGGTTAACCAATCAAAACCAAACTAAGAATCATAAACAAATCCAATATTCCAAACCCAAAGTCAAGTTCAAAGTCTCTTATCCCATAACATTTTTTGAGTAATTTTTCAATCTCCACAATACCAAATAAAATAACCTGTCATGATCAATCAGTTGCTTATTTATTAGGCATTTCTTTAGGGACAACCCTTCAAATTTGGGGCCAATATATGCCCTCTAACTCCCAAAAGTGAATTAGTTTTCAAAGGCTATAGAACTATCAAATATTTATAACCTATGCCACTAGAGTGTGCCCCTTGTGAAAATTGACCTTAGGTATCTCCCCAAAGGCCTTGAGTAAGTCCATGACCTTTTTTATGATATGTTAATAAAAAAATGGAACTTTTGGTGGACCATGGTTTACCACAATTGACCATGGGTCAACTAAACCCCAAAATCCTTAAGGAAAAATCAATATTTCCCTTAAAAATCAACATGGATCATTCAAACAAACCTTTAAAAACTCTTCCAATGCATTCTAAATATCATTTGGGATGCATTGAACCTAATCCCAAGTCCTAGTTTGACCTGGTTGACCAAGCCAATTATGGTTGATAAAAATTCCTCTTAAGGACCGAATCATGTATTTCATGCAAGGAGACCACACCATTGCATGGGGCCACCTCCATTAGGTTTAAAATTGTCATTTTAAACTTGTTGGACCTATCCCTAACCTATAGTTTGGCTTGGTTAACCAAATGAATTATACACTTGACCAAATTAATTCAATGCTTTAAGCACACCAAACAAAATTTAATCCTAAAAATTATTTCATTTCATTCTTTATGCATGTTCAATAATTACATGGCTCAACTCATTTTTTTTTTTGACATAGTCAATTCATCATGAATGGTCAAATTAAAGTTCATGCCTAATTTTTAACTCATACACCCACACTATTCCCTCAAACACCTTGACATTTCTTCCTACATCAATTGAAACCTTCTAAAACTCTATCCCAAACACCATTTACTGTTTAAGTAGTTAACAAGTCAATGGAACCTTTCAAAAGTAAGGAAATTGTTCAAAGTGGTAAAAATCCTCGTATTTCCCACTTCCCTCCAAATCATCTAGCAAAATCCATTTAAACCTTTTCAAACTAGCCTTAAAGAAATCGTAATGTAGCTCTTAAACAAAGTCCAAGCGTTGGCTTAACCAAAAGTGGAAAAAAAGTGGCCCCTCCCATCATGTGAGCCTTAACAGAAAATAATCAAGAAAACAACCATTTCTTTGGGTCCTAATCACTTTAGGTAGGTGCAATCACCCAAGAAAAGGCTCCAATTAATCTCAACCCTTCACTCAAATCCAAGCACTCCAAATAGGGGAACGTGGAAAAAATCCTCATTACATCATTTCACATTCACTAAGTTTCCTCCAATCCTCAAGTTCTCTTATTCTATTTCTTTAGAGCACCCCTATCTTCTCCAACCATTTGCCCACCATCTCTTAGGGGATGGAGATCCAAACATGGGTAAGTTTGAGATCCAAAGAGAAAATAAACACCTCTTCTTTTCATTTGGATATCTAGACTTGATAAAGCTAAGAAGCCTGATCAAAATAACTGAAGGAGTGAAGATAAAAAGAAAAGTCCAATTTATAACTTGTATAATTTTGTAGGACTAAAATGTGGGATGTATTTAATGGTGCTCTACCACTTTTAATTTTAGTAGACCTTGGTTTGTAATTAAGTGGTATTTGCCACATGACCTTTTATATTCATTTGATATTATATGATTAATAATTTATTTAAATTGTTTTAGCATTAGAAATAACCAACTTTTTTTAGGTTTCTTATATGCTTATCATTTTTTTTTTGCTTGGAATGCAAATAGGCTCTTATGGATAATAAAAAATTCTTCTACTTGTAATTAAATAAAAAAATATTAGGCTCACATAAAATGATTAAACACTCCTATAAACTAAGCCTGGGCACACCAGGGGTTTTTAATGCATTCATATTGATCTTCTCTCCTTACAAGGCATCTCCCTACCTATTAGTTGTGGCAAACCACCTGACCTATGCAGCCTTGTCTGGTATATTATGCATCTCTAAAAAAAATTATTTTTTAAACCTAATTTTTAAAGTTCATCATATAAATTTTGGTAAACATACTCGATTAGCATGCATTACATAAGAAAATAATTAAAAATTTAATAAAATTTTAATTCTATCAAGCATAATCATCCTATATAAATAAAGGGCCAATTAGGACCCTCTCTAAAACATGGCCCAAATTTCTCAAAACTTAAAAAATGAACCTTAACCAACTTTCATAAGATTCATAGTTTTATAACACCTAGGTGGTTTATCTGATTCGCCAATCCTGGTCGAGGTAAGCCCAAATTTGTATGTCATTATTTTGGTTTGGGTCTATTATTATTTAGTAACCCAACTTAGATCTAGGTTTTGGGGTAGACCTAAAATCATAATTCCCCAACATTGAGAATTTAATTCCAAATTTTTAATAAAATATCAACTTGAATTAAAATTCTCTCATCCAAATTTAAAGCCTAATATAGGATAGATTGAGGGATATATGAATTATTTAGAAATCCAAAATGCCTCCTACTTCTCATTCTTTGGCCTCCAAAATAAACGCTCAAAATTTGATCTAATCCAAATTAAAAATTCCCACTTCACTTCTTTCATATCACTCCTAGAAAAGCTAAAAATAAATTTTTTACATTATTTTAATTGAGAGCATTTGTAAGAGGTCTAAAACTTCTTATAATCTATTTAACTTTTTGAAGGCTTGCCATCATAGGAGATTTAAGACCCAAAGTAAATAAATCCCATCCTACTTATCTCTTAAATAAGATGAGGGAAGATTATTATTTTGGAAAAAATTAAAGCCATGAATAATCATTTTTATCATATTCAAAATACTCAATAACAAATAATATTTTCATTCTTAGGAAAGATATATCATTTCTAATTCAAAAATTTAAATGTGGAATTATTGTTAAGCATATATAAGTTATTATAGATAGATATGTATTTGAAAATCATTTTGACCCTTCAGGGATATATGTAGATCACTATGATGATCATGTTGTAACTTACTTTTTAAAAATATATTTTCTTATCATGTGTGTTTTTGATGATTCCAAAATATTATTGTACTGACTACTATTTATCCTAACATATATTGAAGATATTGCTTTTGTTTTTTTGTGTGTACTAACATTTTAGAGAAAGCATACTCTAAACTATTGAAGACTTCAAGTCAAATTAGATTAGTGTTTTCTATTTTTTAAGTATGTACTTTTGATACTTTTTTTTTGAGTATGAGAGAGTTTGATTGTAAATGGGTAATCGTGCACAGACACATGGTTGGTGTAAAAATTTGTAAATTTTTAAAATTAATCTTACTGTATGATTTTAGATTATACAGGATGATTTGGCTTTAGTGTTCTTCCAGAAAGCAGTTAATCAAACCATGCCAGGAAAAGTTTTTAAGTCTTGCTCGTATTATACACAGTTACCTTCATGAGTACACCTTATAGAGTATGAAATAGATACGTATAAGTTCATCCTGACAAAATTGATTATTTCTGAACTATTCATACTGTAAGATCTTAGGTTCGTACAGACGATGTACAGAGTTTGAAATAGTTGCATATCTTTTTGTCCACATGAATAGGTAAATTTTTTTAAAATATTCATACTATACAATCATAGGATCATACAAATGATTTCCAGAGTACAAAATGGTTGAGTCCATTTTCATACCAAATGAAACATGGTTTGATTAAAATTTATCATAGTGTACGATATGGATTACGTATATTATGTTATTAAGAGTTCAAAATTATTTCATACTGAATCGTACCTTACGAATCAATTCAATTTAGAACTGATCATACTCTATGATGTCAATTCATATATAGGTCAATAAAATTATGAAATCAGCTCATAATGGATCATATGAGCAAATTTTAAATTATTTGTACATATGATTGTTAATTGTACTGTATGGTCATGGATGGTCAAATTTAATATTTAAGTTTTGAGGATATTTTTTCATTCCTTTCATATATATAGTCCTATAAACTAATTGTGGATGAGATCCTTCTTTATTTTTTCTTTGAGAGCAAGTGTGAGAGTGCTTTGGGAGAGTGTTTAGAGTGTGGAGAGAGATCTTTCGAGTTGAAATTATAAAGGGTTCACAAGGTTGCTCAAATGTGAGGATATCTTTTTAAGTCTTATCGAATCTCTTCCATACTTCTTTGGAGTTGTTTATGAGAAGATCTTTAGAGAAGATCCAATTTTCTGTTGACATTAGGAGGGTGTGAAAGGATGATGGTTCTATACCGACACTTGAGAAGTGTGAAAGGATGACGGTTCTCTACCGACACTTAGAGAAGTGTGAAAGGATGACGGTTCTCATCCGACACATAGAGAAGTGTAAAAGGATGACAGTTCTCTTCCAACACTTAGAGAGTGTGAAAGGATGACAGTACTCTACCATACCAAGGATTAGTTGAAGAGAGGTGTTTTGTAAAGGCTTCTCAGCCTTGAAGTGGGAAAAAAAGGAGAGCCGCTATAATAATAATGCAATATTTGAAGAGGGAGTCTTCAGGGAATGGATATAGGTTTAGTTGGAATGAACCACTATAAATTTATGTGTTCTTATTTTACTGCATTTTTATTTTTCTACGTGTTTAAAGTTTTGTGGTTGAAAAATTTTTAGATTGATAAAAATTTTAATTGTGCAAAAATTAGAAAATAGTTTTCTATTAAAAATTTCTAAGAGATTTTTAAATTACTAATTCACCCCTCCTCTTGGTTAGCATTGAGACAATTGGTTTAGGTCTAACAACCTATACAGACTTTTCAAGTGGTATCAGAACCTACTTTCAAAAATTAAGGTTTAGACAACTTTTTGAAAATGGGAATGGTAAATTTTGGAAACCATAACACACCTGAAGGGTATTCAATCACTAGACCCCCATTGTTTGATAACATCTATTTCATTTTTTTGAAAACATGTATGTCTACTTTTATTCAATCGCTTGACTATCACATATGGATTTTAGTACAAGAAGGATACACTAAGCAAACTAGACTTATATATAGCATTAGAACTAAAACAACGTTTGCTGACTAGTCTATAGAAGAAAAAGACTTATCTTAATTAAATACAAAATGTTTGAATAGTTTTTTATGTGCACTTAAATATGAAGACTATATGCATGTCTCTACCTGTAAAAGTGGAAAAGAAAATTAGATAGACTTTTTATCACATATGAAGGGACTAATAAAGTGAAACAATTCAAATTGAACATTTTGCTACATGATTATGAATTGTTCCACATGAAACCAAATGAATCAATCACTGATATGTATACATGTTTCACTCAAATGTCACCTCATTGCATGCTTTAGATAGAGAACTAACAAATGCTATAAAAGTGAATAAAAAATTTTATTATTTGCCTACTATTTATGATGCCAAAATTAGTACTATAATAGAATCAAAAGATTTAACTATTTATTCTATTGACAATCTTCTTGAATCACTTATTACTTACGAAGGAGTGACTTAAAGATAGATTGATGTAGGTGAGAAGCAAAAGGAGAAGAACATAATATTGAAAGTGGGTGACTAAGAGAGTGATGAGTCTCAACCTAAGGATAAAGATGACATTATCTTGTTGACAATATAATTCAAGAATTTTAAAAAGGATAAAAAGGAGATGTCAGCAATGGAATAAAGGTAAATTCCTAAAAAATGCTAAGGCTTCTAATGATGTTATTTACTAAGAATATAGGAAGCCTGAACACATTAAATCTAAATGCCTGAATCTTAAAGCCAATCTTAGTAAGGATAAGGTGGAGGAGAAAAGAAATGTGAGGAAGTCACCAATATGTTTTTGATGGATGATAAGCTTGATTAGTTAGATCAAGAAAAGAAACGCTCCCATACAAGACCTCATGAGAGAATTTGGTACTTGGATAGTAGATGTTAGAAGCATATGACTGGAGAAACTACATAATTTATATCATTAGAAGCCAGGAATGGAGGCAAGTGTTGATTTATTATAGGTTGTTACACCTAAGCTATTGTCCCAAGGCTAACCAAGATAGGGGGTGAATTAGTATTTTAAAAACTTCTCTTAAATTTTTGTTAGAAATCTATTTTGACTAATTTCTAAAAATGATCATCTTTTTTAAAAAAGCTTTTCAACCACAACAATAAAATTATAGAAAATAAATTATGAAAAATACAAGACACAAAGATTTATAGTGGTTTGGTTAAACAGAACCTACATCCACTTCCTGAAGACTCCATCTACAGGTATTGCACTATTTATAACAGTGTCTATCCTTTTTCCCCTATAGCAAGGCAGAGAAACCTTTACAAATCCTCTCTTCCACCAATCCCTAACGCGGTAGATAACCATCATCCATTCACACTCTCTAAGTGTCGACAGAGAACCATCGTCTTTTCACACTCTCCAAGTATTGGCAGAGAACCATCAACCTTTCACACCCTCTAAGTGTTATCAGAGTACTGTCATCCTTTCACTCCCTCCAAGTATCAGTAGAGTATCGTTGTCTGTTCAAACTCTCCAAGTGTTGGCAGAGTACCATCATCTAGTCACACACTCCAAGTATCGGCAGAGTACCAGATCTTCTTCAAAAATCTTCTCATGAGCAACTAGAAAGAAGAAAGGAAGAGTGATCACGAAAAACACAGAGATCCTTACCTTTTAGTAATCTTGTGAACCATTCACACTCCACTTGAAAGAAATCTCTCTCAAACACTCTCCCACGCTCTCGCTTTTACTTGTTGTCTGAAAATGCATGAAGAAGGACACTTTTATGTCCATTTTAAAGGATCTTTTATATGAAAGACATGAAAAACCATCAAGTAAATTGAAATTTTCAATTTTGAGCATGTACGATAAAACCTTACAATTGTATGTTCGTACATATGAACAATTCAAAAACTATTGCGTATGAACCTTTTGTGAATTTGTATGAAATGACTTCGTACATGATGATTGTCTAGTATGAATCCAATTCGTATTGTATAAATAATTAGGAAATTTTTCATCTTCATTGGGACGAAGAGAGAACCCACATTTTTGTACTGTAGTCGGCGTACGTACGATGATGACATTGTACGGTAAGATCTTTTTAGAAAATTGTCAAGTTCGCCTGGATGAAAAGGGACACTTCCAATTTATACTCTGGAAGCTGAACGTACGATGATGACATTGTACGGTATGATCCATTCAAAAAATTTAGAGTTCATTTGGACAAAAAGGGATCCGTCTAATTCATACTCTAGATAGGGTATGTATGATGAAGACATTGTACGCTACGATCAATTCAAAAAATTCTCAAGTTCATCTGGAAGAAAAGGGACCTCACATTTTTATACTCTGGATGGCTTATGTATGAAGAAATCTTAATACAATATGATCCAAACTTAGAAAAATTTTCAACCTATAGTTCATTTGTCTACTCGAAGGGCAAAATAACTAAACATATCATCCCGTACGAAAAGAGTTCATACAATATAATTATTTTAAAAATTATAATTTTAAACACTCCCTAAGTATGTGTGTGCATAGTTACTCAATTACAATCACTCTATCTCAGACTCAATAAAATTAAAAATATAAACTTCATTTTTTAGTAAACCCTAATCTTATCTGATTTGAAGTCTTCAACAATCTGGAGTATGATTTTCCTGAAATGTTAGTACATAAACAACAAAACAATACTTCCAAAATATGTTAAGAGAATTTGATCAAAACTATAATATTTGAGAATCATAAAAAAACATACATGTTACAAGAATATCAACAACAATCTCCCCGTTTTTTATAATGGCAAAATAATTATTGTTTGAGTTAACATATATAACCTAAATTTCTCCTTTAGCTTCCCCTAAAAGAATAAATAAGTGAATACAAGGAAATTCTATGAAGATCACACAATTTTTTTTTTTTAAACACAAACATAAGAAACACAAAAATAATAAATACAAAAAAAAAAAATACAAACATACAAGAAATCTCAAAAATAATACAACATACAAAATAATATTACTCCCCCTTTTGACAACAATAAAAAGAGAAAAAGAAGGTTGAAATGAAAAAAGTCATATGAGAAGCCTGAATAATTGATCTTGAAAAAGATTGAAGTAAAATTTCAATAACAAAGATAGTTACCATTAGATAAAAAAGAATGATTCAAAAGATTTAAATTAAAGCATTGCTTAGATAAAAAAAGATTGATTAAAGTCATGAAGTATTATAGACAATTTGATAATGAGAATTATTGCAAAAGTGACAAAATAAAAATTAGTTAATTTAAATTTTCAAAATAAAATATAATGGAAAATTTGATTAATTTGAAATAAAGATTAAATAATAGATGAAAGAAGATATACAATTGGTGACATTGCGCATCTTTTCAAAATATTTGTGACACACATTATGCTTCTTTTTATATTTGGGCTAATTTTATGACTCTTTTTCATTTTGCAAACTATTGCGTATTCTTTTGGTTTTGGTACATATTGTATATTTTCTTTTTTATATATTTTTTTAATTGATCTTTTCAAAATCAATAATCTAAAATAAAATTTCTCTAATTACAAAGATAATTATATTAAAAAGAGAAATAAAAAAAATAAGACATAAAAAATTGCAATACTAATATTCAAATTTTGTTTGTCTAAAAAGAATATGAGATTGATTTCCGTAACTTGATCGAGTAAAATGTTAACTTAAATTTTTGAAAAAATAAATTTCATAATGAAATTTATTTTATAATGCAAGTTAATTTATAATACTTTTAGATCAATTATAATAGGATTATCAAATAGGCAAACTCAAAATTTAAATAAGGAATAAAAACAACTAATCAAAATAATACATGTTTTATGGATATCAAATAAGGATTGGATACATTAAGGTAATTGATATCAAACATCACAATATTAATACAATTCTAATTAAAGACAAGTACAACATAAATACATAAACACTAAAATCATCACATCTAGAAAGAACTGGCAATGGCAACTACAAAGAAATACAACTAAAACTCTGAAGGTCCCTGGTATGGAGGAGGAGGCTGGTTAAAGACTGAGAAATTGCTATTCATCATAGCTATATTTGTGTTCACCGAGTCAAACTTACCTCAAATCCATATCTTGTTGGAACTATGCATCCTGTGATTTAAGTAAGTCTGAATTTGATCAAAATGTTGATTAAAGTGACACTCCATCCGATCAAAATGCTAGACCATCTTCTGAAAGTTAGGTCCCTAAATAGGTGCAGGTACTCCCCCTTCTCCATCAATATCTTAACTAGAATTCTCATTTCTCCCAAAAAGTGATCAAAAAGAGGCATCAATGAAGTATATTGGCATTTCAGTGAGAATTTTAGGATGAACAATGTTGTATTTTTTTTCTAAGATATAGGTCACTAAGTGTCCTAGAGCAATATTTTTCTTCCTCCTATGAGAAGGAAACCCAATCTCATAAAAGTTATGAATGTAATCTAGAATAAGTTGGGGTTCATCAATTGGTTGTCCAGTCATGATCAAATAGGTTACATTGGACAGGAGAAGAGTCATGTTTATATGATCACCATCTTTAGAAATTGTTAAGGTTCTTAAAACATGCTGGATAATCCTGGCATTTTGATTTAAAGTGTAGATTCTAGCCAAGTTACCAACTTGAGTAATCCCTCTAAGAGTTTTTTTTTTTATTTCAAACCAATAATAGTCATATTTAGAGGTCATAGTATATGTTCTAGTCCCTTGAGTCTTTAGGGGTAGAAACGTTCCTAGATCTTCCTTAGTGATTTCTACCAGTTTCTTTTGGACATATGATTTTATCCTACTCTCATCATCACTAAAACTCATTTTTGCTAAGAATTAGTGAAAGGTTTCTTTATGATAAGCATGGATCAAAGTCAAAATGAAGGCGAATTGGGTTAAGGCAAAGAGAGACATTACTTGAAAGTGAATATCATCTTGAATCAGTAATCTAGAGGGAGTGATTTTGGAAGCTATAAATGTATAGAAGGAATCCTCATTACTTCTAAACAAAATGTTATCATCCCCACTCTTGGAAGATGAACCCTTAAAAACTCTACTACATTTGCTAGAACTTGACATTCCTAGATTGAGATGGATTCAAGGAGCATGTTTAAGTGAATGAAAATAAATTCTGTTTGAATAGTTGCTATTGAATGATTTATATTTGTGCAACTTATGTAGTTTTGATGATTCCAAACATTATTATTCAAATGTATAGTTATCTCCTAACAATTTCAGAAGATTTGCACTGGCTCTTGTGTGTACTAACATTTCAGGAAAATCAGACTCCAGACTACGATAACTTCAAATCAAATTCAACATGAGATATTTTGTTTATTTGAAGTTTTCCTTTTCTTTGAATTAATTTTGAAAGGGAGTGATTGTAATTGAGTGAATAAAATCTCACACACACAAATAAGGAGATCTTAAAATTCTATACTGATCGTACAGGACGATATTTATCGTACTGGACGATCTGTCAGTTATCTCCTATAGAGCACTTGGAACGAGTAGGAACTTGCTTGAAAATTTTTTTTTCTAAGTCCTATTCGTCCAGGACGAAATTTATTATCATCCCGGACGATGGGTTCTCTGTAAAATTTTTGTCCAGACGAATTTTGTCATCGTACGAGGCGACCAGTCCTCTGGAAAATTTTCGTCCAGACGAAAATAAATATCGTACCGGACGATCAGCTCTCTGGAAAATTTTCGTCCAGACGAAAAAAAATTATAGTCCGCGGCGATTGGTCCTCTAGAAAATTTTCGTCCAGACGAAATAAATAATCGTCCAGAACGATCGGCTCTCTGGAAAATTTTTGTCCAGACGAACATATTTTCGTCCAAACGATTAACCGACTTAGAACATTTTTCAGCAGTTTCTAGAACCGACCTTGTAATAACCGTTCGTACTGGACGAACCTAGTTCGTACAGGATGATCAGCTGTACGAAGTCATTTCGTACACATATACAAATTGGGTCGTTTCAGATCGTTTAAGTAAAATCGTCCAGGACGATCCAGGATCGTACGGGACGATCCACTGCGTACAGAATTGAAAATATGCAGTTTTTGGGCGGTTTTTCATGTCTTTTGTATAAATAGTCCAAATTAGACTGCCACCCAATCTTTTTGTCATTTGATCTTCGTGCCTCTTGAGAGAATAGCCAAGGAGAGAGTGGAAGAGAGCATTCAATGGAGGATTCCTACCACTGGAGCGAGAAGGCTTCACTTGGATTACTAAGGTAAGAATCTCTACTTGTGAAATTGGATTTCTTCACTCATTTCCTTCTTCCTTCTAGATTCTTGTGAGAAGATCAGTCAAGGAGATCCGGTTCTCTGCCGACACTTGGAGAGTGTAAAAGGACGAAGGTTCTCTGCCCTCACTAGGAGAGTAAAAAAGGACAAAGGTTCTCTGCCTACACTTGGAGAGTGTGAACAGCCGTAGGGTTCTCTGCCCACACTAGGAGAGTGTAAAAGGACGACGGTTCTCTGCCAGCACTGTGGATTGTGTGAAAGGACGACGGTTCTCTACCGCACCGGGTAGTGGTGAAAAGAGTGTGTTGTAAAGGCTTCTCCGCCTTGCTGTGGGTACTAAAGGAGAGTCACTTTGTAGTATTAGTGCAATACTCAGAGGGTGCCTCTGAGGAGTGGATGTAGGTCTGGTTATAGACCGAACCACTATAAATCTGGTGTCATTTACTTTATTGCTTTTACGTTTCTGCACTTTAAATTTCAGTTTTAACAACTCTGTGGTTGAAAAACATTTTTCTACAAACTTTAAAAGAAAATTTTATTTCGGTTCAACTTTATCATTAAGAGGGTTTAAAATTTTTAAAACTATCAATTCACCTCCCTCTTGGTAGCCGTGGGACATTTACTTAGGCTTAACAACCTAATTACTGGACTCAACAAGTGGTATCAGAGCATAGTTTCAAAATCATAAGTTTGAACTACTTTTTGATTAACGTAGATGGCTACATTTGGAAACCGAAACACACCTGAGGGTTACTCTATCACTAGACCTCCACTGTTTGACAATATTCCTTTTGATTTTTGGAAAACACGCATGTCTACTTTCTTACAGTCACTTGATTATCGCATGTGGATGCTAGTCCAGGAAGGTTACTCAAAACCAACTAGATTAGTTGATGGAATTAGGGTAGATACACCCTATGCAGATTGGACTATAGAAGAACGTGACTTAGCATAATTAAATGCGAAATGTTTAAATAATTCTTTTGTGATTTAAAATCTGAAGACTACATGCGAGTTTCCACTTGTAAAAGCGGAAAAGACATATGGGATAGACTTTGTATTACTTATGAAGGGACAAATGAGGTTAAGCAATCAAGACTCAATATCTTGTTACATGACTACGAATTATTTCGCATGAAACCTAATGAATCTATATCTAACATGTACACAAGATTCACTCAAATTGTCACCTCTTTGCATGCACTTGGTAGGGAATTAACTAATGCTGAAATGGTCAATAAGATTCTTCGTTGTTTACCTACTGCATACGATGCTAAAATTATTGCAATTACAGAGTCTAAAGATCTGAACATTTATTCCATTGACAATCTTCTTGGTTCACTCATTGCTTACGAGGAAGGAGTAAGTCAAAGAAAGATTGATGCAGGTGAACTAAGAAAGGACAAGAATATTGCACTAAATGTGGAAGAGTCAGAAAGTGAACACTCACAACCTGAGGATGAAGACGATATTGCACTGATGACTAGACAATTCAGAAGCTTTTTAAAGAGGAAGCAGAAGAGACGTCAGTAATGGAATAGAGGTAAGTATAACAGAAATGGCAAGGTTTCTAATGAAGTGATTTGTTATGAATGCAGGAAACCAGGTCATATAAAGACTGATTGTCCAAAACTCAAAGCCACTCCTAGCAAGGAGAAGGTAGAGGAGAAACCAATGGTGAAGAAGGGCAAGAAGAAGTTTCAAAAGGCTTTTTGGGCAGACTCAGCTTCAGACTCATCTGAGACTAAAAAAGAAGAAGAAGTCACCAACCTTTGCTTGATGGCAGACCTGAACAATCAGATCAAGAAGAGGTATGTGATTTAACCTATAATGAATTGTTTGAAGTTTCTGAACACATACATGATGCATATAGGAAAATGAAAAAGATGCATGCTAGTGTAGTTTTAGAATTGGAAGAGCTTAATAAGGAACATGAAATCCTTAGGAAAGATCATGCTTTAATTGATAGCAACCACATGAAACTACTTGATGAATATGATGACTTGAATAAAAATTTTGACAATTTAAAATCATCCCATGCTGATCTTGAAAAAGAATTTAAGAAATTTAAGGATGAATCTGAGAGCAAGACATATAGAATCAATTATACCAATCGAATCTTGGAGGATATGAATTCATTTTACAAACTCACTATAAGAGCTCTCGAGGATAATAGGAACCCCCCTAAACTTTAAGATTTTACAAATCCTAAATATTATCCTAAATTCATGAAATCCCTTAGAAGACAATCATATGAAAGAAAACATAGGAATATTTTTCCTAATGTTAAATGTAACAATTGTGGATTTTTGGGACATATATCTCACACCTGCACTTTAAAGATGAAACCTAATTTGGGGTGGAGAACTAAGATGTATAAACCTAGACATATCATACATGCATCTGATTATAAATTTCATAAAGGTGAACCCAAACTAGTTTGGGTTCCCAGGTCTAACATTTGAGAATTTTGCAGGAATACTCTCACACAAGACCTCGTGAGAGTATATGGTACCTGGACAGCGGATGTTCAAAGCACATGACTGGAGATACTGCTCAATTCATAACGCTGGAAGCCAGGAGTGGAGGCAAGGTTACACTTGGAGATAATACCACAAAGAAAGTGGTTGGATCAGGTATGATTGGAAATTTGAAAAACTTTTTCAAAGACAATGTTTTATTAGTTGAAGGCTTAAAACATAATTTGCTTAGCATAAGTCAGCTATGTGATAAGGGCTATAATGTAAAATTTTTACCTACTAGCTGCATAATTAGCCTAAATGGGAAAATTGTTTTAAATGGAAAAAGGGTGAACAATGTCTACATGCTAGATTTAAATTGTATTCAATCTCCTACTGCTTTTTGTTTGAAAACTGTTTCTGATGAATCATGGCTTTGGCATAGGAGACTTTGTCATTCTAGTATGAAAAATCTTAGAAGAATTACCCAAAAGAATTTGGTGAGAGGAATACCTAAACTAGACTTTATTAAGGACCATCTATGTGATGCATGTCAATTAGGAAAACAAGTCAAGTCCTCTTTTAAGTCCAATAAAGATCTAAGGACCAGTAAACCTTTAGAAATTCTACACATGGATCTTTTTGGACCTGTAAGCACTGTTAGTCTAGGAGGAAAGGTATATGGATTTGTTATAGTAGATGATTTTTCAAGATTTACCTGGGTTAAATTTCTTTTTCATAAGAGTGAATCATTTGAGGAATTCAGAAAATTTTCAACCTGGATACAAAGAAAACTAGGATATGAAATAATCTCTATACAAAGTGATCATTGAGGAGAATTTGAAAATGAAAGATTTGAAGATTTCTATAAAGAAAAGGGGATTGATCACAATTTTTTTGCACCTAGAACTCCTCAACAAAATGGAGTAGTTGAAAGAAAGAACAGAACATTAATAGAAGCCGCCCGAGCAATGTTAGTAGAATACTCGCTTCCTAGATATTTTTGGGCTGAGGCGGTTAGCACTGCATGCTATGTTCTGAATAGGGTGAATGTGAGATCAAATTTGAATAAAACACCCTATGAGTTGCTAAAAGGTAGAACACCAAATTTGTCTCATTTGCATGTATTTGGTTGCAAGGTGTTCATACATAATAATGGAAAATCTGTCTTAGAAAAATTTGATCCAAAATCAGATGAAGGAATTTTTGTTGGATATTCAAGTGTTGGAAAATCTTATAGAGTATTCAACAAAAGAACTTTAGTCATTGAAGAAACCACACATGTTGTTTTTGATGAAAATGGAAACATGAAAGAGCCAAATTTTGTTGAAGAAGAAATTGAAGAAAACTCCCAAAAGATTAATAGATTAAATTTGGAAGAAAATGTGGAAGAAAATTTAGAAAGAGAAGACCCTTTGCCTAGAGATTTGAGATTTTCTAAAAACCATCCAAAGGAATTGATTATAGGTGAACCAAGTGAGGGTGTTAGAACTAGGCATGGATTAAACAAGGAAGTCAATCATTCAGCCTTTATTTCAACTATTGAACCCACTAACATTGATCAAGCACTTTCAGATGAATTTTGGATATTGGTCATGCAAGAAGAGTTAAATCAATTTGTAAGAAATAAAGTTTGGGAACTAACTACAAGGCCAAAAGATCAAAGTGTTATTGGAACCAAGTGGGTGTTCAAAAATAAAATGAATGACTCAGGAGTAGTCATTAGAAATAAGGCTAGATTAGTAGCTAAGGGGTATAATCAAATTGAAGGAATTGATTTTGAGGAAACTTTTGCCCCTGTAGCTAGACTTGAAGCAATTAGGGTTTTGCTAGCCTTTGCCTGTTTTAAAGGTTTTAAATTGTTTCAAATGGATGTCAAAAGTGCCTTTTTAAATGGGGTAATTGAGGAAGATGTTTTTGTAGAACAACCTCCAGGTTTTAAAAATTCTAAATTTCCAAATCATGTTTTCAAATTAAAAAAGGCATTATATGGATTGAAACAGGCACCTAGGGCTTGGTATGAGAGGTTGAGCACCTTCCTACTTGAAAGATCTTTTGAAAAAGGAAGTGTGGATACAACTCTCTTTTTGAGGAAAATCGGAAAGGATATACTTATTGTTCAAATTTATGTGGATGACATCATCTTTGGATCTTCAAATAAACATCTTTGTGATGATTTTTCTAAAACAATGAGTAGTGAATTTGAAATGAGTCTAATGGGAGATTTAAATTACTTTCTAGGATTTAGCATTAAGCAACTTGAGGAAGGTACTTTTCTTAGTCAAACTAAATATATTAAGGACATCCTCAAAAAATATGAAATGGACAATGCTAAACTTGTTAGTACACCAATGAGTTCTTCAGTTCAGTTTGATAAGAACCTTAAGGGAAAATCTGTTGATCAAAAGAAATTTAGAGGGATAATTGGATCTTTACTTTACTTGACTGCTAGCAGACCAGATATTATGTTCAGTGTTTGCCTATGTGCTAGATTTCAATCAGATCCAAAATAATCACATTTGACAGCAGTGAAAAGGATTTTAAGATATCTACTAGGAACTCAAAACTTAGGAATTTGATATCCTAAGTTTAGCTCTTCATTTGAAATTATTGGTTACTCAGATTCTGACTTTGTAGGCTGTAGAGTGGATAGGAAAAGCACTTCTGGAACATGTCAATTCATTGGAAATTCATTAGTTTCATGGTCTAGTAGAAAACAAAATTCAGTCGCACTATCTACTGCAGAAGCAGAATAAATTGCATTAGGAAGTTGTGTGGCACAAGTACTTTGGTTAAAACAATAGTTGATTGATTTAGGATTAACTATAGGCACTATTCCAATTTATTGTGACAATACTAGTGCTATTTGCATTTCCAAAAATCCTATTCAACATTCTAGAACCAAACACATTGATATAAGGCATCATTTCATAAGGGATCATGTATCCAAAGGAGAAATTGAACTCATACATGTTTCAACTGAAAATCAACTTGCAGATATTTTTACAAAACCTTTAGCCTTTGATACTTTCAGTACTTTAAGAACAAGGCTTGGTATTATTGATTTGAATGCTTAACCAAAATGTCTTTGCAACATTGATATTTGTTGTATTTTGTTTTGTTTTTTATTTTATGAAATTTTGTGTGTTTTGAATGAATTGTTTTTGTATTTATGGTTTTGCTTTATGTTTTCTGTGTTTTTGAATGTTTTGTTTGATTTTTTTTTATTTCTTAAAAAAAAAAGGAAAAAGAAAAATTTTTTTTGGAGGAAATCGTCCAGGACGAAATTGGTTTCGTACGGGACGATGTGTGAAGGAACAGTTTGCGCGAATTTTAACCGTTTTGAGAGCAGTGTTTAATTAGATCGTCTGTACGATCTGTGATCATCCAGGACAAATTTTTTTTCTCTCAAACGTCGGGACGATTGAATGCAGCGGTTGAGTGGATAAGACAGTTTTTAATATGAACTTCGTCTGTACGAAATTTTCGTTCATCCAGACGAACATGTGTCGGTTCATTGTAGGGGACGGTTTTCACATTGATCAAAGGTTTGATCAATTCGATGCTCAACTTACGCAGCAACAACATGACATTGGTAATATTAAAGATGAAGTTCATGAAATAAATACCAATGTAATGTTGATGGCCTCCTACTTCAACCTCTTTGGCGGCATTCCTCCTCCTCCTCCAGAACAGTAGAAATATTTTTATGTGTGTCTGTTATATTTTTTTTATGTTTTTATCTTGTCTGTTTTATTGTTAAGTGTTTGTTTTTATGTTTTTAAGTTCAATGTTTTTTTTGTAATCCGTTTCTTTAATATCAATGAAAGTTTGTTTTTATTAGATTTATTTTTGAAATGTAGTTAATGTTTATGAATTTCATTAGTATTATTTAATCTACATAGTGCTTAAATTAGATTGTAATTTGAGATTATCTATATTAGAAAATCTAGACTTTCTTAATTTATAAGTTGTATATAACTTGTTGTAATTAGAACTTTTAAATTCATGTCTATTCATTTAGACTACATAAAAGTTAATATTACTATTGCAATTTAGATGTTTTCTTATTTTGTATTTCTATGCTCAAGAGATATTTATGTACCTAGAAATATTTGAAATTTTAGATTATAGATTTTGGAAAGAATTGGTCCAATTACTCTTGAACATTAGACAAATGTACAAAAATCAAAAGGAATTAGCAAAAATTTGCAAAGTGAAAAAGAGGCACAAAATAAGCCCAATCAAGAAAAAATGCACAAAAATGTGCCCCAAAATTTTGAAAAAGATGCGCAAAGCGCCACATGAGGTAATTCTCTTCTTTCCAAATTCGTTCAATCTCTTAATTCAAATTGATCTTATGTTCATTTATATTCTATTGAACTTTGAAATATAGAATTTTTATACATCTCTCTTGTAATGATTTTCTATAGTCAAATGTCTAAATTGAATCATGTCTTTGATAAATTCTTCTTACTTACAATGTTATATCACTTCTTAAATTTTATGAATTTCTATGATTGACCTAATATCTTTAGTTTAAAAATTGCATACCCTATGTCAATCACAATTTAGATTAAATTTTAAAAATGAATTTCATATAATTCCTTACATTTCTTGTCTATTTCTTCTTCACTTTTTGTTGCTGTCAAAAAGGGGGAGAAATTATTGTGTTTTCTGTTGTATTTTTTTTTTGTGTTTTCTATTTTTAATTGTTCTATTTGCAAGTTTTTTTTTTGTGTTAAAAAATTTTTTTTTTTGAAAAACAAAAATATTATTCTTTATGCCTCCTTATTTTAATGTACTCATCAATTCAGGGGGAGTTTAGGAGATAGAAGAATTGTTTTAACTTGAAACCATACAAATAATAATTGTTTTGCCATCATCAAAAAGGGTGAGATTGTTTGAATAGTTGTTATTGAATGATTTATATTTGTGCAACTTATGTAGTTTTGATGATTCCAAACATTATTATTCAAATGTATAGTTATCTCCTAACAATTTCAGAAGATTTGCACTTGCTCTTGTGTGTACTAACATTTCAAGAAAATCAGACTCCAGACTACGATAACGTCAAATCAAATTCAACATGAGATATTTTGTTTATTTGAAGTTTGTCTTTTCTTTGAATTAATTTTGAAAGGGAGTGATTGTAATTGAGTGAATAAAATCTCACACACACAAATAAGGAGATCTTAAAATTCTATACTGATCGTACAGGACGATATTTATCGTACTGGACGATCTGTCAGTTATCTCCTATAGAGCACTTGGAATGAATAGGAACTTGCTTGAAATTTTTTTTTTCTAAGTCCTATTCGTCCAGGACGAAAATTTATTATCATCCCGGACGATGGGTTCTCTGTAAAATTTTTGTCCATACGAATTTTGTCATCGTACGAGGCGACCAGTCCTCTGGAAAATTTTCGTCCAGTCGAAAATAAATATCGTACCGGACGATCAGTTCTCTGGAAAATTTTTGTCCAGACGAAAACAAATTATCGTCCGCGGCGATTGGTCCTCTGGAAAATTTTTGTCCAGACGAAATAAATAATCGTCCAGGACGATCGGCTCTCTGGAAAATTTTCGTCCAGACGAACATATTTTCGTCCAAACGATTAACCGACTTAGAACAGTTTTCAGCAGTTTCTAGAACCGACCTTGTAATAACCGTTCGTACTGGACGAACCTAGTTCGTATAGGACGATCAGCTGTATGAAGTCATTTTGTACACATATACAAATTGGTCGTTTCAGATCGTTTAAGTAAAATCGTCCAGGACGATCCAGGATCATACGGGACGATCCACTGCGTACAGAATTGAAAATATGCAGTTTTTGGGCGGTTTTTCATGTCTTTTGTATAAATAGTCCAAATTAGACTGCCACCCAATCTTTTTTTCATTTGATCTTCGTGCCTCTTGAGAGAATAGCCAAGGAGAGAGTGGAAGAGAGCATTCAAGGGAGGATTCCTACCACTGGAGCGAGAAGGCTTCACTTGGATTACTAAGGTAAGAATCTCTACTTGTGAAATTGGATTTCTTCACTCTTTTCCTTCTTCCTTCTAGATTCTTGTGAGAAGATCAGTCAAGGAGATCCGGTTCTCTGCCGACACTTGGAGAGTGTAAAAGGACGAAGGTTCTCTGCCCTCACTAGGAGAGTGAAAAAGGACAAAGGTTCTCTGCCTACACTTGGAGAGTGTGAACAGCCGTAGGGTTCTCTGCCCACACTAGGAGAGTGTAAAAGGTCGACGGTTCTCTGCCAGCATTGTGGATTGTGTGAAAGGACGACGGTTCTCTGCCGCACCGGGTAGTGGTGAAAAGAGTGTGTTGTAAAGGCTTCTCCGCCTTGCTGTGGGTGCTAAAGAAGAGTCACTTTGTGGTATTAGTGCAATACTCAGAGGGTGCCTCTGAGGAGTGGATGTAGGTCTGGTTATAGACCGAACCACTATAAATCTGGTGTCATTTACTATATTGCTTTTACGTTTCCGCACTTTAAATTTCAGTTTTAACAACTCTGTGGTTAAAAAACATTTTTCTACAAACTTTAAAAGAAATTTTTATTTCAGTTCAACTTTATCATTAAGAGGGTTTAAAATTTTTAAAACTACCAATTCACCCCCCTCTTTGTAGCCGTGGGACATTTACTTAGGCTTAACAACCTAATTACTGGACTCAACAAATTCTATAGCCCTCCTATTTGAAGAAAAATGACCATTCATACGATATGAAAATTGATTCGTACGTATGATATTATGATCATACGGGATGAAAAAAGTTTCGTATGGACGAACGATAAGGCCCAAAATGAAAAGACTTTTTGTAATCACATAGTTTACGAAGCATCCTTTCGTACATGTTTTTTGACCATTCGATTGTATAAATGAATAGGTGTTAATCCGATATGATCATTTATTTAAGATCATTTTAATGATGATTAGTTTTGTCCCCCATAGAGAATGACACGTGGTTCATATGTACAAAATGAAATTTTATACATATGATAAGTTATAATAACTGATTCAATTTCTCCTTTGGATATAAGATCCCTAGTGAAATTATGTCTTATATCTATAAATTAGATTCTAGAATGTTGAATAGGATTCTTTGAAATATAAATTGCACTAATGTTATCACAATAAATTGGTATAGTTCCTATTATAAATCCTAAATCAATTAACTGTTATTTTAACCAAAGGATTTGTGCCACACAACTTCCTAAGGTAATGTATTCAACTTATGCAGTAGATAGGGATATGAAATTCTAATTTCTACTGGACCAAGAAACTAAAGAATTTCTTATAAATTGATAAGTTCTAGATGTACTCTTTCGATCCACCCTATAACCTATAAAGTCTGAATCTAAATATCTAATAATTTCAAATGAAGAGTTATACTTAGGATATCAAATCCCTAAGTTCTGAGTTCCCAAGAGATATCTTAAAATCCTTTTTACTGCTATAAAATGTGATTTTTTTGGATTAGATTGAAATCTATCACATAAATAAACACTAAACATTATATTTTGTCTTCTAGCTATCAAATAAACCAAAGATCCAATAATTCCTCTAAATTTTTTTTTATCAATAGATTTTCTCTATGGGTCCTTATCCAACTGAACTGAGAAACTCATAGGTGTACTGACTGGTTTAGCATTATCTATTTCATACTTCTTGAGAATATTCTTAACATTCCTTGACTTACTAAAAAATATTCCCTCCTCAATTTGCTTAATTCTAAAATCAAGAAAATAACTAAGATCTCCCATTAGACTCATCTCAAATTCACTACTCATTATTTTAGAAAAATCATCACAAAGATTTTTATTAGAATATTGAGTATATCATCTCCCAATTTCTTCAAAAAGAGAGTGGTGTCCATACTTCCTATTTCAAAAGGTCTCTCTAATAAGAAAGTGGTTAACCTCTCACACCAAGCCCTAAGTGTCTGTTTCAATCAGTATAATGCTTTTTTTAATTTAAAAACATGATTAGGGAAATTTTAATTTTCAAAACCTTGAGGTTATTCAACATAAATATTCTCTTGTATCACCCCAATCAAAAAGGCACTTTTAACATCTATTTGATATAATTTAAATCCTCTAAAATAGGCAAAGGCTAACAGAACCCTGATTGCTTCAAGTCTTTCTACAAGGGCAAAAGACTCCTCAAAATCAACCCCTTTAATTTGATTATACCCCTTAAACACCAATTTAGCTTTATTTTTAATAACAACTCATGTGTCATTCATTTTATTTTTAAATATCCACTTAGTTCCAAATACACTTTGATTATTTGGCCTTACAATCAATTTCCAAATATCATTCCTTAAAATTGATTTAATTCTTCTTGCATTACCAAATTCAAAAATTTATTTGATAGTGCTTGATTTAAATTTATTGATTATACTGTTGAAATAAAGGCATAATGATTGACTTCTTTGCTAAGTCCATGCCTAGACCTAACACCCTCACTCGTATCACCTAAAAGTAATTCCTTAGGATGGTTTTTAGAAAATTTCAAATCTCTAGATAAAGAGTTTTCTATCTCCAAATTTTATTCCAAATTAATTTTCTCAATCTTTTGGGAGTTAATTTCTAAATCATCCTCTTCCAAAATTTGCTTTTCCATAATACCAAATTCATAAAATATGACATGTGTGGTCTCCTCAACTACTAAAGTTCTTTTGTTAAACACTCCAAAAGATTTCCCAATATTATAGTATCCTAGAAAATTTCTTTCATTTGATTTTGAATCAAATTTTCCTAAAGAAGATTTTTCATTATTGTGAATGAACAGCTTATATCCAAAAACATACAAATATGACAAGTTAGATGTTCTCCCCTTAAGAAGCTCATAGGGTGTTTTATTCAATTTTGATCTAATTTTCACCCTATTCAAAACATAACATGCAATACTAACTTCTTAAGCCCAGAAATACTTAGGAAGTGAATATTTTGCCAACATTGCTCTAGCAGGTTCAATTAATGTTTTGTTCTTTCTATTGACTACCCCATTTTACTGAGGGATCCTAGGTGAAGAAAAATTGTGATCAATATTAAATTCTTTACAAAAAATCTCAAATTTTTTATTTTCAGATTCTCCTCTATATTTACTTTGAATTGTTAAAATTTTACACCCTAATTTTCTATAAATCCAAGTCAAAAAATCTCTAAATTCCTTAAATGATTCACTCTTATGAAATAAAAATTTAACCCACATGAATCTTGAGAAATCATCAACTATCACAAATCTGTATACCTTTCCTCCTAGACTTACAGTTCTAATCAGTCCAAAAATATCTATATGTATAATCTTCAATAGTTTACTAGTTCTAATATCCTTATTGGAATGAAATTAGAACTTCACCTATTTTCCTTGTTGACATGCATCACATAGGTGATCCTTGGTAAAGTCTAGTTTTGGTATACCTTTAACCAAATCATTTTGGGTAATTTTTCTAGGGTTTTCATGCTAGCATGATAGAGTCTCCAATATCATAACCATGATTCATCATAAATTACTTTTAAACAAAAAGAATTAAGAGTTTTAATATAATTCAAAACTAGTATATAAATATTATTTACCCTAATTCCATGCAATACAACATTTCCATTTAGGCTTAATATGCAGCTTATGGGAAAACATTTAACAATATACCCTTTATTACATAGCTGGCTAATACTTAATAATTTATGCTTTAAGCCTTGAACAAGTAATATATTTTATATGAAAAAATTTTGCAAGTTTCCGATCATACCTATGCCAACCACTTTTCTAGTGGTGTTATCTCTCAATGTAACCTTGCCTCCCTTCCTAGCTTCCAGTGATATAAATTGTGCAGTGTCATTAGTCATATGCTTTGAGCAACTGCTATCCATGTACCAAATGCTCTCATGAGGTCTTGTATGAGAGCATACCTACAAATCAATCAAATGTTAGACTTGGGAATCCAAACAAGTTTGAGTTCTTCTTTTGGCCAATTAAAAATAGATGCATGCATGATATGACTTACTTTATGAATCTTAGGTCTCCGCACTAAATGAGTTTTTCTATGTAAAGTATAAGTACGTGATATATGTCTAATCATCCAATATGTAAAATATTTAACTTTAGGAAATATATTTTTTAATCTATAATAATGAATATGACTTTTTCTATGTTTTAAAATCTTTAATCTCAAAATAGGATGAGTAAAATCTTCAAGTGTTAGGGATATCCTATTTTCCTCAAGAGCTTTCACTATCACTGTAAGAAATGAAATTGCCTATTCTAACACAGTGTTATCATATTTTAAATGGTGCTCTCTATTTTAAGATTCATCCAAAAATTCCTTAATTTTTTTTTTCAATTTAGTTTAGGAAGATTTTAGAAGATCATTCTATTTATTCAAATCATCAATCTCATCAAGTAAGCTCATATAGTTGTTATCTATCTGTGTGTGATCTTTTCTAAGGGTGTCATGCTCTTTTTGTAACACCTGTAATTCTAGGTTCAGTCTAGCATGCATTTTCTTAAGTTTTCCATATACATAATGTATTCTTTCAGAAACTTATAATAATTTATCATAGGTTAAGTCACATACCTCTTCTTGATCTGATTGATCAAGATTATTGGCCATTAAACACAGGTTGGTGACTTCCTCCTCCTTTTGTATTTTTAATGAATTTGAATCTAAGTCTGCCCAAAAAGCTCTATGAAATTTCTTCTCGCCCTACTTCACATTTGCTTTCTCCTCTACCTTCTCCTTACTAGGAATGGCTTTTAGATGTGGACATACTAATTTTATAAATCTTAACATTTTTGTGAAACTTACCTTTATTCAATTGCTGGCATCTCCTCTACTTCCTTTTAAGAAAACTCATGAAATTTCCTTATCATGAGGGCAATGTCATCCTCATCCTCTGGTTATGACTTATCACTATCTGAATTATCTACTTTCAGTACTATGTTCTTCTCCTTTCTCTATTCTCCATCATTAATCTTCCTTTGAGTTACTCCTTACTCGTAAGTAATTAGTTATCCAAGAAGATTATTAATAGAGTAAAAATTTAAATCCTTAGACTCTATAATTATAGTTATTTTAGCATTATAAGCAGTAGGTAAATAATGAAGAATTTTATTGGCAATTTTAGCATTCATTAATTCCCTAACTAATGCATGTAAAGAAGTGACTATTTGAGTAATTTTTGTGAACATTTCAGAAATGGATTCATTGGATTTTATGTAAAATAATTTATAGTCATATAACAAGATATTTAATCTAGATTATTTTACTTTATTAGTCCCTTCATAAGAAATACAAAGCTTATCTGAAATGTTCTTTCCACTTTTGCAAGTGGAAACCTACATGTAATCTTCTGACTTACATGAATAAAAGAAACTATTTAAATATTTGCATTTAGTTGTGCTCCAATAAGCAAAAGTTATTTCAATTGTAATGCCATCTATTGGCCTAGTATACCCTTCTTGAACTAATATCCACACGAAGAAATGTAGACATGCGTGTTTTCCAAAAAGTGAAAGGGATATTGTCAAATAATGGAGGTCTAGTGATCGAATACCCTTCAAGTGTGTTTCAATTTTTAAAAGTATCCATTCTCATTTTTTAAAAAGTAGTCTTAACTTGTGATTTTGAAACAAAGCTCTGATACCACTTATTGATTTCTTATAGGTTGTTAAACTTAAGCTATTGTCCCAAGGCTAACTAAGAGAGGGGGGGGGGGGGGAATTGGTATTTTATAAAATTCTCTTTGAATTTTGTTAGAAAATCATTTTGATTAATTTCTAAAAATGATTATCTTTTTGAAAAAGCTTTTCAACTACAACAATAAAATTACATAAAATAAATTGCAAAAAATAAAAGACAAAGATTTATAGTGGTTTGGTCAAATATGACCTACATCCACTCTCTAAAGACCCCCTTTTCAGATATTGCACTATTACCAAAGTGTCTCTCCTTTTGCCTCCACAGTCTGGTAGAGAAGAATTTATAAATCCTCCCTTCCACCAATCCCCGGTACGACAGAAAACCATCATCCTTTCACACTCTCCAAGTGTCGGCAGAGAACCATCATCTATTCACATTCTCAAAGTGTCGATAGAGAACCATCATCCTTTCACACCCTCCAAGTGTCGGCAGAGTACCGGCCTTTTACATCCTCCAAGTGTCGACATACTACCATCATTTGTTCACACTCTCCAACTGTCGGCAGAGTATCATAGCCTATTCATACTCTCCAATTGTCAGCAGAGTATTAGATCTTCTTCAAAAATCTTCTCATGAGTAACTAAAAAAAAGAAAGGAAGAGTGATCACAAAAAATACAAAGAGATTCTTACCTTTGAGTAACCTTATGAACCCTTCACACTCCACTTGTGACAAATCTCTCTCAAACACTCTCCCATACTCTCTCTTTTACTTACTCTTAGAAAATTAACAATGAAGGACACTTTTTACGTCAATTTTAATGCACCTTTTGTATGAAAGACACGAAAAATTGTCCACAAAACTGAAATTTTCAATTTTGAACATGTATGATCGTATAGTACGATCGTATGTTCGTACATACAAATAGTTCAAAAATTGTTGCGTATGAACCTATTTTGAAATTATACGAAATGACTTAATACACGATGATCATCCAGTATGAATTCAGTTTGTACTGTATGAAAAGTTAGAAATTTTTTCATCTTCGTCAGGATGAAGAGAGACCCCACATTTTCGTACTTTGGACGGCATATGTACAATGACGACATTATATAGTATGAACCATTAAGAAAATTCTCAAGTTCATTCAGACGAAAAGGGACCAATCCAATTTATACTATGGACGACATACAAATGATGACTACATCATTTGAAATGATATATTCAAAAAATTTAGAGTTCGTCTAGACAAAAAGGGACCCATCCAATTCGTACTCTGGATGGCGTTCATAAGATGATGACATCGTATGGTATGATCCATTCATAAAATTCTCAAAGTTTGTTTGGACAAAAATAAACCTCACATTTTTTAACTATGGATGGCGTATGTACGAAGAAAGCTTCGCATAGTATGATTCATACTTAGTAAACTTTTCTACATGTAGTTCATTTATCTACTCAAAGGGAAAAATAACTGAACATATCATCCTGTAAGAAAAGAGTTCGTACAGTATAATTAGTTTAAAAAATTACAATTTTAAACACTCCCCCAATGTGTGTGTGTGTGTACAGTTACTCAATTACAATCACACTCTCTCATACTCAATAAAATTAAAAATACAAACTTCTTTTATATTAAACCATAATTTGATCTAATTTAAAGTCTTCAATAATCTGGAGTATAATTTCCCTAAAATGTTAGTACACACAAATAATAAAATTATACTTCCAAAATATATTAGGAGAATTTTTAATCAAAATAATAATATTTGAGAATCATCAAAAATATTAATGTTGCAAGAATATCAATAATCAAAAAATTAAGTTGCAACTAACTCAACATCAAGGTTACACTAGGAGATAATACCACTAAGAAAGTGGTAGGCACATGTATGATGGAAAACTTGAATAATTTTTTTATTGAGAATGTTTTACTTATAGAAGGCTTAAAGCATAATCTATTGAGTATTTATCAGCTTTGTGATAATGGTTATAGTATAATTTATTCCCACTAGCTACATAATAAGCTAAAATGGAATTAATATTTTGAATGGAATTAAGGTGATTAACATTTACATGTTTGATTTGAATTGTATTAATTATCTTAATGCTTTTTGTCTAAAAATAATTTCAAATGAATCATGGATATGACATGTGAGACTTTATCAAGTTAGCATAAAAAATCTTAAGAAAATTATCCGAAAAGAATTTGTTAGAGGAATACCAAAATTAGACTTTACTAAGGATTATATGTGTGATGCATATCAACTAAAAAAATAGGTGTAGTTCTCCTTTCATTCCATTAAGAATCTTAGAACTAGTAAACCTTTGGAAATTATTCATATGGATCTTTTTGGATCGGTTAGCATTGTAATATAAGAGGTAAAGTAATTAGATTTATGATTATTGATGATTTTTCAAGATTCACTTGAGTTAAATTTTTATTTCATAAGAGTGAATCATTTGAAACTTTTAGATGTTTTTTAACTTGGATTCAGAGAAAACTAGGATGCAAAATTTTATCAATTCAAAGTTATCATGGAGGTAAATTTGAAAATGAAAAATTTGAAGATTTTTGTAAAGAGAAAGGAATAGATCATAATTTTTTAGCATCTAGGACCCCTCAATAGAATGCGGTAGTTAAAAGAAATAATAGAACATTAATTGAAGCCGCTAGAGCCATGTTGGTAGAATATTTAATTCCAAACTATTTTTGGGCTAAAGCAATTAGTACAACTTATTATATTCTGAATAGGGTGAATAGTATATCCAAATTGAATAAGACACCTTATGAACTTCTTAAGGGGAGAACACCAAATTTGTCACATTTGCATATTTTTGAATGTAAGGTGTTCATTCTTAATAATAGAAAAACTCCTTTAGGAAATTTGATCTAAAATCTGATGCAGAAAGTTTTCTTGGATACTCTAAAAGTAAAAAATCTTATAAAATTTTTAACAAGATAACTTTAGTAGTTGAGGAGACTACACAGGTTATGTTTGATAAATCTAGCATTGTAAAAAGAGCCAAGGATGGAAGAGGATCATATTAAAAATAACTCCCAAAGAATTAAAAAGATAAATTTGGAAAAAAATGTGAAAAAAGAAAACCCTTTGTCTAGAGAATGAAAATTTTCGAAGAATCACCCTAAGAAATTTATTTTAGGTGAACCTAATGAGAGTGTTAGGACTAGATATGGACTTAGCAAAGAGGTGAACAATTCTACCTTTATATTGATGATTGAACCCATAAATATAAATCAGGCACTTTTGGATAAATTTTAGATTTTGGCCATGCAAGAAGAGTTGAATCAATTTGTAAAAAAATGATATTTAGGAATTGATTGAAAGGCTAAATGATCATAGTGTTGTTGGAACTAAGTGGGTATTCAAAAATAAAATAAATGATTTAGGAGTTATGATAAGAAATAAGGCAAGATTAGTGGCTAAGGGGTATAATTAAATAGAAGAGATTGATTTTAAAGAGACCTTTGCCCCTATAGTGAGAGTTGAAGTAATTAGGATTTTATTAACTTTTACCTATTTTAAAGGTTTTAAATTATATCAAATGGATGTTAAGAGTGCCTTTTTGAATGGAGTGATATAAGAGCATGTTTATGTTGAGCAACCTCTAAGTTTTGAAAATTCTAAATTCTCTAATCATGTGTTTAAATTGAAAAAGGTATTATATGAACTGAAATATGCACCTAGGGCGTAGTATGAGAGGTTAAGCACTTTTCTATTAGAAAAACCTTTTATGAAAGGAAGTGTATACACTACTTTCTTTTTTTTAAAAAAAAAAATTGGAGATGACATACTCATTATTTAAATATATGTCTATGATATCATATTGAATCTATAAATAAAAATCTTTGTGACGAGTTTTCAAAAATAACGAGTAGTAAATTTGAGATGAGTTTAATACTAGATTTGAGTTATTTTCTTTGTTTTAGCATAAAGCAAAATGAAAATAAAGATTAGTAAAACTAAAGTTAGAGAGGCTTTAAAGAAAATGAAGGGTGGAAAAGCTGTTGGACCTAATGATATTCCAATAGAGGTGTGGAAATGCTTAGGAGATGAAGAGATTTATTGTCTTACTAAACTTTTTAATATTATTTTGAAGACTAAAAAGATGCCATATGAGTGGAGAATGAGTGTGTTAATTCCTATTTTTAAGAATAAAGGTGATGCCCAAGGTTGCACGAATTATAGAGGTATTAAGTTGATGTGTCATACTTTAAAACTATGGGAGCGAGTTATGGAGCATAGGTTGTGGCGTAATAGTAATGTTTCTCAAAATCAATTTGGATTCATGCCGGGTAGGTCGACTATGGAAGCCATACATTTATTAAGAGGTTTGATAGAGAAATATAGAGAAAATAAGGAGGATATACATATGATATTTATTGATTTAGAAAAAGCATATGATAAAGTTCCAAGAGAAGTGCTATGGAGAGTTCTTGAAAAGAAAGGAGTCAATAATACTTATATTCAAATCATTAAAGATATGTATGCAGGAGCTATTACTTGCGTTCAAACACAAGGTGGTTTGTCCAAGTATTTCCCTATTTCAGTTGGGTTACATCAAGGATCAGCCTTAAGCCCATATCTTTTTTGCTTTAGTCATGGATGTTCTCACTATACATTTGTAGGAGGATGTACCTTGGTGTATGCTTTTTGCTAATGATATTCTTCTTGTTGATAAGACTAAAGAGAGAGTTGAAGGTAAACTTGAATTATGGAGGTCAACGTTAGAGTCTAAAGGTTTTCACTTGAGTAGATCTAAAACAAAATATATGGAGTGTAATTTTAGTAGTAATAGACCTAGTGAGGGGATTGTGACTTTGGGCGATCAAGTCATTAATAAGAGTACACATTTTAGACATCTTGGATTTATTATTCAGAGTGATGGTGAAATAGATGGGGATATTATCAGCAAAATTCAAGTTGGATGGTTAAAGTTGAGGAATGCATCATGCTTGTTATGTAATAGAAATATACCCATTAAACTTAAGGGAAAATTCTATAATATGGTAGTGAGGCCTGCAATGCTTTATGGTGTTGAATGTTGGCCATTAAGAGAGAAGCATAATACTAAGTTAAGTGTGGCAGAGATGAGGATGCTCAGGTGGATGAGTGGCTTTACCCTTAGAGATAGGATACGAAATGAACATATACATGAAAAGGTTGGAGTAGCTCCAGTAGAAGATAATATTAGAGAGAGTCGCCTTAGATGTTTTGGTCACATGAAAAGGTGGCCTTCTGATGACCCAGTTAGGAGAGTAGAGGTATTAGATTTGACTTGTGTTAAGAAATGTAGGGGTAGACCTAAAAAGACTTGGTTAGAAATTATTAGGAATGAACTTTCTTTATTAGATTTAAACGAGAATTTGTCTTTTAATAGGACACAATGGAGAAAAAGGATTCATGTAGCCAACCCCTCGTTGTGGGATAAAGGCTCGATGTTGTTGCTATTGCATAAAACAAAATGAGGAAGAAAATTTTCTTAGTCAGTCAAAGTATATTAAGAACATCCTTAAAAATATGAAATGTATAATGCTAAAACAGTGACTACACCTATGAGTTTTTTAGTTTAATTAGATAAGGATCTTAAGGGAAAATTTATTGATCAAAAGAAATTTAGAGGTATAATTGGATCATTGCTTTACTTAACTGCTAGTAGAACATATATAATGTTCAATGTTTATTTGTGTACTAGATTTTAATCTGATCCAAAAGAATCACATTTGACAGCAATTAAAAGAATTCTGAGATATCTTTTGGGAATTAAAAACTTATGGATTAGGTATCCTAAGCATAACTCTTCATTTGAAATTATTGCTTATTCTAATTCAAATTAGAACTTACCAATTCATAGGAAACTCTTTAGTTTTTTGGTCCAGTAAAAAGGAAAATTCAGTAGCCCTATCTACTTCTAAATTAGAATATATTGCCTTAGGTAGTTGTGTTGCACAAGTTCTTTGTTTAGAATACGTGTTGATTAATTTAGAATTTTCAATTGACACAATTCTAATTTTTTTATAATACTAATGCCATATGCCTTTCAAAGAATTGTATTCAACATTCTATAACCAAGTATATAAATATAAGGCATCACTTTATTAGAGATCATGTAGCTAAGGGAGAGATTGAATTGAATCATGTTACTATTGAAAATCAACTTGCAGATATTTCATAAAACTACTGGCCTTTGACACTTTTAGCACCTTAACAACTAGGTTAGGCGTGATAGATCTTATTGGTTAAATTAAAAATTCTTCAAACTTGATGTGTATATATATATATATATATATATATATATATGTGTGTGTGTGTGTGTGTGTGTGTGTCTGTTTAGTTTGTCTCTGTTTGTTTATTTTGTTTGTTTTTGTTTGTTTAGTTGTGTATTTTTTATTTTTATTTTTATTTTTACTATAAAGCATGTCACTTGGTGAAAAATAATTGTTTTTGAGATGATTTTTTTTATTAATGCCTTATTCTCTAAGTATTATGTTTGTATTGTACAAAATGTTTTCATCCCATATGAATTTTGTAGTATGTGCATGGTAGGTTTAAGAGTTGAGAACACAAAACTTAGTTTTTCATAGGTTCTATATTATATGATGACATGATTGTATTATATAATTTGTACTATTTTGTCTATATGTATAGGGATGGTTTACCACTTGGAGTCGGTTCTTATTTGTTGATAATGCATACAAAATCATATTTTGTCTGTACGATCTAATAGTCAGTTTCTGAGTAGCTACCTAAGGAGAAATTAAAGTCGTTTTCTAGAGAGAGAAACTCTGGTTTTCTAGAGAGAGAATATTCATTTTTTTTGAAAATTTTTGTTCCCAGCTTTTGCTCTTCGCCGGATATCCTGTTGTTGGGGATGGAGGAGGAGGGCCGCCGTCCGTCTATGGCGGCGGCTACAAATGGAACTGCAAATGTAGGTATTGGTTTTCAAGATTTGGGAGGCATCAATCACCGAGATGGTGATATGAAAATTTGAATTTTTGATCTGCATTCAAAGCTTCTAGCAAACCGTTGGTGATCAAAGATAATGTAGAAGGAATCCTGAAGAAGAAAGTATATGTGGAAGGGAAAGGGAAAGGGATTGTTCGTGAAATTGGATCGACCACACCACAAATTCAGGGGAAAAATCTGGAGCAAAATTTGACTGATCTGTCGGTATCCTCGCCTTGAATGAAATTGTATGTTAATAGGTTTGTCAATTCAAATGCAATCTCTGGAGTTGTTCGTGAGATAAATGCGAATTCCAATTCTCCTGTTAACAGAAAATTTCATTCTGATGGATGCTCGGCTCTGAATGAATCTGTGGTAGTTGAGAAGGTTTCTGTGAAATTGCCTGTAAGAACTGAGAAAGAGTTAATCATTAATCCCTGGTCGAAAAAACCTTATATCTAATTGGATTTCAAAGATGAGGATTTGGTTTTATCGGATGATGGCATTACTGTTAAACTAAGTGAGGAAGTGGAGGTTCAGAATTCCAACAAACTGATGAAATCCATAGTTATTAAGGTGTTTGGGAAGGACATTCCTTCACATATTGTAGCTTGGGAAATGAGAAGACAGTGGAAGCAATTTGGTAATTTCCACTTCACTACACTTGGCAAAGGCCGGTTCTTATGTTCATTTGATTCGCTGGAAATGATGGAAGGCGTTTTGGCTGGTGGTCCATGGTTTGTCAATGGCCATATTGTGGGTATGGAGAAGTGGACAGAGGAATTCTCTACCTTATCTTTGAAGGGTCTTTCCTCTCTAATTTGGATTAGGATTCCTCATTTGCCTTTGCAATGTTGGGATGAGAGGAATGTGGCTAGAATAGCTGCTATGATTGGAAAACCTCTTATAATGGATGGAAACATGTTTCAATGGGGGAAAAGAGAATTTGCAAGGGTTTGTGTTAGAGTTAAAATTGATCAACCTCTTCCCTTGGGAGTTTGGGTGGATAGCATATCTGGTAGATTCTTTCAGAAAGTTGAGTATGAGAAGATATCCACTTTTTGTTTTGATTGTGGATTAATTGGCCATGACAAATATGAATGCAAAATGAAGAAATCTGTTGATAAGAATTGCACTACTTCTAAAGCTTTTTCCAATTATGAGAAGGATGTGGACAAGTATAAAGAGGTGGATGTTGATTCTACCTATGGACCATGGATTATGGTTAATAGGAAGAACAATAGAAGACTGACCATAATGAAGAATAAAGTAATTGATTCAAAGAAGTAGTAGATGAAAACTAGAATCAATCTTGGTGACAAAAAGGAATTGACAGAAGTCTCTCAGGACGTGGGGACAGTTAAGGAGGTGGAATCCATCACTAATGATAATATTCCTGAAGAAGGGGAAATCTGTGAAGTCCAGGAACTATATAATCAGGTTATTCAGCCTTTGGAGGAAGCTGTGGTGAAGATTCAAGACATAGCAGATAATGCATGAATCAAGGTTGGTATGCAGAATTCTTTTATTAATCCTGTCAACCATATTCTCATGAACAAAATTGAATTGTTGATTAATGAAGAGGAGTTATGGGAGACTGTTGATTTGAATTTTGTTGAATTGATCAATCACTCGGTTGTTGCTGCTAGCAAGAGTAATGAGAAGAAGTCTGTTGAAGGGAAGAATTCTCTGTGTAACACAGGATTGAAAATCTGTGATGATAAGCTGAATGACATGGAGAAAGGAAGAGATAATGGCTCAAATGGGGAAATTACCAATTGTAAGCTTGCTAAGGAACTAAGGGCTTTAGGTCCTATTAAAAACAAGCCACGTGGTAGAGTTCTTGAAGGTAGTAACAAAAGAAGAGATGGGGGCTCTTCCCCCATGAATCTTTAATGGAATCTATTACATTCTGGAATTGTAGAGGGGCCAAGAAGAGGGAGGCCTCTCTATATATGAAGGAGTTTATAAAAGATCTTAAAATCTTTTTTGTTGGGTTGGTTGAGACTAAAATCAATTCTTTTGATTGAGTCTCTTTTGACAGATTGATGGGCCCTTTGTGGGATTTTTTCCTTCTTCCTTCAGAAGGACTTTTTGGTGGTATTATGATCATATGGAGAGTGGATATAGCTTCCTTTTCTGTTGAAAAGACATTAGATCAATGTGTTATTGGTGATCTTAATGTCTTTGACAAAGGTGTTTGGAGAATCAACACTATATATGGTAGTAAAGATTTTCACAAAAGGAGATTACTATGGGAATGTATCCAGAAGCATTCTCAAAGGGATATCCCTTCTATTATTGGTGGTGACTTCAATTTCATATTGGCTAAGGAAGATAAGGAGGGTGGTAGAAAATTTGTTTTCTCTCAAGGCCCAATGGAGATGCTTAAATTCATGAATGAGAATGATTTTCATGAGATTGGATTTGTTGGACCAAGATTTACTTGGTGCAACAACAAAGTAGGAGGTGGGAGGATCCTTGAAAGGTTGGATAGATGTATCCTCAATTCTTTGGTCTTGAACAAAATTCAAATTACGGTTGTTAGACACCTTGCAAGAGTGGCTTCCGATCATAGCCCTATTGTATTGAAGATGTATGATTCAGTTTTATGTGAAAAAAGGTGTTTAAAATTTGAAGATGCTTGGTTATCATTCAAAACTTTGGCTCACATTATTTCTATTGCATGGAAGAAAAGATTCATGGGAGATGATATGGAGATCCTTAATAAAAAATGCAAAAGGAGCTTAAAAGATTTTTTCTTTTGGAGTAAGTACAAGTTGAAAGAATTTTCTAAAGAAAAAGAAAGATTGAAAGCTGAAATTTCACAGATTCAAGAGGAGGAAGCTATTGAAGGGTGGCTAGATGATGATAAACTTTGGAAGCTTAGAAGCAAAGTCAAAGAGCTTAATTTTATTCTCAATTGTTTGAATACTTGGTGGAAACAAAGAGCCAAAGTAAAATGGATTAAAGATGGTGATTCCAATACTAAGTTTTTCCATTCATTTGCCAATGCTAGAAGAAATGCTAACTAGATTTCTCATATCAAGGATGCAGATGGTAGCTTGATCAGTGATTCTATGGAGATCAAACTGGTTTTCCTTTAGTTTTTCCAGGACAAATGCAATGGTAGAGATTGTTGTTTTAACAACTGGCCTAAACCGTGGCAGGTTTTAGGTGATGAAGATAGATTTTTGCTTAACAGGGAGCTTTCTTCACTTGAAATTGAAGAGGTGGTTATGAAGTTGGGAAATAATAAAGCTCCTGGTTATGATGGGATTACTTACTCCTTCAAAGCTTATTGGCACATCATTGGTGAGGATGTCATTGGAGCAATTAACCTTTTCTTTTCTACAGGTACCTTATGCAAGGAGTGGAAAGACACTATGATTGTCTTGATTCCTAAATTTCCAAACCCGGTTACTCCTTCATCTTTTTGTCCCATAAGTTTATGTAACACTATTTACAAAATTGTATTTAAATTTTGTTGAATAGAATGGCAGAGATCATTCCTAAGATTGTTTTTGAAGAGCATGTAGCTTTTGTGAAGGGAAGGACAATTTCAGACATATTTTTTTGGCTCAAGAAGTGTTTCAAAGTTAAGATTCTCTAAAGCAAGAAATGGGTTCCTTGCCATCAAAGATGATATGGAACAAGCATATGTTAGTATGAGTTGGGCTACTCTTCAAAATTTATGTTAGAATTGGGTTTTCCTTTCAAATTTGTCAACTTGGTGATGGAGTATATTTCAGATCCAAGATTTTCCATTTTGATTAATGGATCATATTCCAATTGGATTGAATGGAAGAGTGGATTTAGATAAGGGTGTCCACTCTCTCCATTCCTTTCTATTTTATGTTCACAACTTCTATCCTATAGCTTTAATGAAGATGGTTCGGATGTGGGTGTGAAAATCTCTTCTAGAGCTCAAAAAATTTCACATCTCCTTTTTGCAGATGACATCCTGATTTTTACTGAAGCTAAGATTAATATTGTGAAGAAGGTTAAATATATAATTCAAAACTACTGCTCTTGGACCGGTCAGAAGATCAATTTTCTGAAATCTTCTTTGATATGCAGCAGCTTGGTTGATAGGAGGAGTATTTTGTTTTCTAAAATGCTAGGAATCAAATGGGTGAACGAATTTGACTACTTGGGAATCAAGATGACAACAAGAAGACTGAAATATTCAGATTTTCAACCTTTACTGGATAAATCTATAAAGAAGCTTAATGATTGGAGCAATAGATTCATATCTCTAGCGGGTAAATTGGTTTTGGTAAAAACTGTTTATCTATCAATTCCAGTTTTTCTTTTATCTTATTCTCCTGTTCCTTTTAGTATATTGAAAGAATTTGAGAAGTTGTGTAGAGACTTCATTTGGAATAAATGTGATGGGAACCATGGGATACATTATGTAGCTTGGGATTCCTTGTGCAAACCTGAGAGGATTGGCGGTTGGGGGCTGAATTCTGCTATTGAAAGGAGAGACATGTTGAGGGCTAAGTTTGCTTGGAGAATTATTGAAAACCCAAATTCAATGTGTTAAAAGACACTTGGATCTTGGATTTGAGTTTAAACAAATGGCCAACGTTTGTTGGAGTATTGGATGATGAGAATACTACACTTGACTATTTCATTCTAGAGGGGAGATGGAATGTTGAGAAATTGAAATTGCACTTTGGTGAAGATATGTTGGAACTAATTTGCAATATTAAATTTACACAGGATTCTCAGCTTGATTGTATGGAACTGAAATTATAGTTGATAGGAATTTCTATTGCTGCTTTACTAGTGAAGGAATGTTTCAAAGGCTATTAGGTCGATGAACTAGCTTCTTGGTTATTTAAAGCTAAGTTGAATGGCAGGGTAGAACTATTCATCTGGAGGCTGCACAAAGACGCAATTCCTACAGAGCGTTTTCTATTCAAGAGGAGATTATCAGGATCTAGCTTGTGTCCTTGGGGTTGTACTATAACCGAAGATGTAAACCATGTCTCATCTACTTGTTTTAAATTATTGAAGGTCATTGAAATTTTAAGAAGCTAGGGATTTCAGATACCAATTTTTTAAGATTGGAATGATTGCTTGCTTTGCCTTATGAGATTAAAGGACTCTAACATTATGGTAGTCAGGATTTATTTGACACTACTTTGGTTTGTTTGGAATAACAAAAACAAGATCAAACATGGGAAATCCAGTGACAGCAACATCATGATTGCTTCTTCAACTCTTGCTTTTCTCGGATCTGCAAAATCTAGCTATCCACTTTCGGATCACTGGGTTGTTAATAAGTCCCTTGGACTGTGTTCAAACAAATGTCAACCTCCTCCTCCCGAGTGGATCAAAATAAATTTTGATGCTTCACTTAAAAACAATTGTATAGCAGGCATTTGTGGTGTAGTTAGAGATTCTAAAGGAAGATTTATCTTTTCCTTTGGTAAAGGTAAATTACATTAGGACATTGCACAACTTGATCTCATGGCTTTCTCAGCTTTCAAAGAAGTGTTACATGGAAGATTACATGATGCCAAAGGCATTATAGTGGAAGGTGATAATAAGAATGTCATCCTCTTTCTTCATAAACTGTATAGCAAACTGAAGATGAAGGGATGGAGCTTGGATAATGAAGACTTGTCTTTCCTTGGTGAGTCTAATAATGTTTTTTTTTTCATTGGGTTAACCGCAATTGTAATAAGTTAGCCGATTATTGTGCTAACTTAGCTTGCTCTTATGATTTTGTTTTGGACTTTTTTGATGAGACTTATCTTCTGTCTTCTTCTATTAGTTTATAAAAGACGAATGTGATAGTATAGCTGTCTCACTTTAGTTTGTACCCTTGCTATTTTATTTTTAATGCACCTTTGCATCTTTCAAAAAAGAAAAAAAAGTCAGTTTCTATGGGGGATGAACCTAACCGTCTTTGAAACAACCTTTAATATTATGATCATCCCAGACGAACAACCATTCGTCTGTACGATTGCGTGGTCAAAAATTCTATATGAAAGGATGACTCAGAAATGGTCTTTTATGAAAAGTCATTTCATTTTTGGCTGTTCCCAATCATACATACAAAAATAATTTTGTCCCATACAATTTTAAAATCATACGTTTGATTCAAGTTTCATAATGTATGATAGGTCATTTTCCTTTATATATAAGGGTCTTTGAAATCATTTTCATTCACTTTTTTATTAATTTCAAATCCCTCTAGAGCCCTTATCTTAGGAATGGCTAATACCAACAATGGTTCACAAATTGAAAAAGGTACAAAATTAGTCCAAATAGAAAAAATGCACAAAGTTTGCCACAAATCTTTGAAAAGATATACAATGGCACCAATTAAAAATTTTTTATTGTATTGTTTCTACCATCTTTCAATATCTAATCTAAATCCATCTAATTAACAATCATATACAATATTGAATTCAAAGTTAACTAATCTTCATTTCATCATTTTGCAATAATCATTTTTTGTTTAATTTGTTTAAAATAAATAATGAACCTACTTGACTTTTCTTATCTTAGTTATTCTTTGATTTAAAATTTTTAAAATTTTCTTTTTAGTATTATGAAATTAATATTGTATTTTTAATTGATTTAAAATCCTTTTCTCCTTCAACTCTTTTGGTTTATCTATAAAAACATTTCATTTCAAGCTATACTTTTTTTTATTATTATTGTCAAATGGGGATGTCATAATATTGTTTGATGATTGAAATATGTATCTATATGTATGTAATGTTTGTTGTGTGTATATTTTGAATGTTTGGGTGAATAGATTTATGTTGGAATGCTCGTTCGTATTCATGTTTTTGTTCGAGTTCATATTTTTGTTCGAGTTGTTTTTGTCATTTTTATTTTTAGGGTTATTAATTTTTATCTTTATGGAAATCACTTGTTATTTATTTAGTTGGCCATTCATTTAGGAGGAGCTAAGGAGAAAAGTTGTTTTGAATGTTAACTCAAATAATAATTATTTTTTCATCATAAAAAGGGAGAGATTGTTACAACTTAGTTTTCATAACTTTATTTTCTTATCTTGTGTGTTTTGTATGATTCTAAAATATTATTGTATTGACTACTGTTTCTCCTGACATATATTGAAAATGTTGCTTTTGTTATTTGTGTGTACTAACCTTTCAAGGAAATTATATACCAGACTGTTGAAGATTTTAAGTCCGATTAGATTAGGGTTTACTAATTTTTGAAGTCTATACTTTTTATACTTTTCTTGAGTATGAGCGAGTGATTTATTGTAAAATGGTAATCGTGCATACACACACATATACACACACACACACACACACTAGGGGAGTATAAAAATTATAAATTTTTAAAATTAATTGTACTGTAGGATTTTGGATCATACGGGATGACTTAGCTTGAGTATTCCTCCAGAAAGCAGTTAATCAAACCATGGTAGACAAATTTTCTAAGACTTGTTCATACTGTATGAAGTTAACTTAGTACGTACGCCTTCTAGATTATGAAATTGATACATACAAGTTCGTCCAGATGAAATTCTAATTTTTTATTAACTCTTCGTACTATATGATCATAGAATTATATAGATGACATCCAGAGTATGAAATGGTTGCATATCTTTTTATCCATATTAATAGGTAAATTTTTTGGATTGTTCGTATTGTACAATCATATGATCGTACAAATGACTTTTAGAGAACAAAATGGTTGAGTCCGTTTTCATACCAAATGAAATATAGTTTGACTAAAAAAATCATATTATATGATATGGATTTCATACAGTATGTTATTCAGAGTACAAAATCATTTCATACTAAATCGTGCCAGACAAATTTGTTCAATTATGAACTGATCATACTGTATGATGTTAGTTCATACATAGAGGTCAATCAGAGTATGAAATTGGTTCATATTGGATCATACAAACAAATTTTGAACTCTTTGTATGTACGATTGTTGATCGTAATGTACGACCATAAATGGTCAAATTAAAATTTGATTTTTCTGGATAGTTTTTCGTGCTTTTCATATATACTCCTATAAATTGACTGTGGATGAGATCCTTCTTCATATTTCTTTTTGAGAGAAATTTTAAGAGAGTTCTTTGGGAGAGTGTTTGAGAGTGTGGAGAGAGATCTTTCAAGTAGAAATTATGAAGGGTTCACAATTTTTCTCAAAGGTGAAAATTTCTTTGTAAGTCATATAGAATCTCTTCCTTAATTCTTTGGAGTCACTCGTGAGAAGATCTTTAGAGAAATCCGATTCTCTACTGACACTAGAAGAGTATGAAAGGATGATGGTTCTCTACTAACACTTGGAGAACTATGAAAGGATAACGATTCTCTGCCAACACTTGGAGAAGTGTGAAAGGCTGATGGTTATCTGCCAACACTTGGAGAGTGTGAAAGGATGACGGTACTTTGCCGCACTGGGGATTGGTGGAAGGGAAGTGTTTTGTAAAGGCTTCTCCGCCTTGATGTAGGAGCCAAAGGAGAGTCACCTTGGTAATATTACAATACTTGAAGAGGGAGTCAGTAGGGAGTGGACATAGGTCTAGTTGGACTGAACCATTATAAATTTATGTATTCTTATTTTACTACATTTTTATTTTTCTATGCATTTAAATTTTTATGGTTGAAAAAATTTTAGATTGATACAAATTTTAATTGTGCAAAAATTTCCAATAGATTTTTACATTATCACTTCACCCCCCCCCCCCCCCCCCCCCCCCCCCCCCCCCTCTTGGTTAGCATCAGAACAATTGCTTTAAGTTTAACAACCTATATAGACTTTTTAGATCTGACTATAATAAATGATGATAAAGCATTCTAACTATCATTATCAAACAGATGATTGAATATCACTTTAACTCTTTAGAGTCATTTGTAATTCTCTCTTGAGTTTGAATACAACAGTCAAAATAAAATTTATAGTTTTGTAATATGAACCCATTAGATAATGGTATTTTCACATATATAGGTGATATATAATTCATAATATTGTATCAAGTTTCAAAACTAAAAATTCAATATATATATATATATATATAACCAAAATATAATTATAATTGATTTATGTATTTTTCGAATAAATTCAGGGTAAGGACTTATATTTTTATATATTCCTTAGAACTTTATCTAAGTTAGGCACTTTAAAGTAGAATTATATATGAAATAAAAATGCTTTAAAGTTTTAAAAAATGACCTTAAAAAGAGATTTTTTCCCTAAAAAAGCATACCTCCCTTGAAATAAAATATCACTCTCATAAGCTAGGTGGTCTAAATTTACCCACAGGTAGGGAGGTACTTAAACAAGGCGGGAAGGAATGATATGCATGCATGAGAACCTAAATGAAATTTAGCTTACTCTTAAAATTTATTTATCATTTTATATTATCTTAAAATTCTAATCTAAGAGCTTAGTAAAATTCTAGGAAAAGGCCGATGAAAAAAAGAAACCTATAAAAATAAGCAATTTTTAATATATAAATAAAATAAACACATCCATTTAAAAGTGTGTAAACATCAAAATTCTATGTGGAAAGCACCACTTAATATACAACCCATAATCTTCTAAAAGTAAAGGTGGCCAGGCTCCACCAATAAAAATCTAGATTCTACTCCTATGAAATGCAAGTATTCTAAAATAAGGCACTTTCATTTCAATCTTCATTTTTTTCTTATTTAGCTTGGTTCTTTGCCTCACACTCTTTGTGTGTTCATCAATAAGATATCCAAATGAAAAGAACTCTCTAACAGAGGATGGTTCATTTCTCTTTGGATTCTTATTCTTTTGGAAAAATGTCTTATTTTAAATACTTTCACAACTCTTTTCTTTATAAATTACATCATTAAAAATATAAATGGTTCAAACTCTCTACATATTAGTAAAGAAATTTATATGTAAATCATAAGCATAAATCAAATCATATAGTTATTTGCTCATTTTGAGGAACATGTAAGCATTGCCATACTTTTATGCTTAGGGGGCTAAACAAAAAAAGCACCTACAAATTATTTCATTAGATTTAAATCAAAATTAATTTTAGCCCTTTTTTATAAACCTGCATAAAAAAGGCCTCCTGCAAAAAAAATTTAATTAGAAATGGACATCCAAATAACTCTTTAATGAAATCAAAGTGTCCATCGATGATCACATCATAAGTTGCATGGCATAAGCATCACAACATAAACATTACAAAATTCCTTTTATAAAACCATAACAACCAATTCTCATTTATATACTCACCATTTTTATATCACAAAAAAGCATATGAAACAAATAATGGCCTAGCGTAAAAATAGAATGTCTTTTCACAACAAACCATTTATAGTGTGTGTAGTAGGTTGTATGGTTTGGATATATTATTGTATTTATTATTTTTTAAAATTTTTAAAGGGTTGAATTTAGTTTTTTGAAAGCTAAAAAAGGTTTAGTTTAAATTTTAGTGTTCTAATGTTTCGAGATTTATTTTAGGATAGAATTTAATTATAGAAGTTGATTGTTGATTAGTAGTTTAAGGTATTTTGATTAGCCATTTAAAGCTTTCAATCCAATGCTGTTGCAAATTTGATTTTATTGATTAGAATTTTGATGATAGAAAACATTCATATTTTTCTTTGACTGCCTTGTCTACTAACATTTTAGGTCCACAAGATCGAGTGCAACTCAAGCCAGCTCAAGATTGGATAGATTAGGTCTGAGTCAGTTTGTAATTTTTCCCTTTCTTGAGTATATTATAAATGATGTGGTTTATGATGCTAAGTAACCTTGCACACATACACATGGGGGAAATTTTTTGACTTAATGGTTAGGGTTCTATATTTTGATCACATCGTCCGGGACAATCTAGAAATCATCCTGGACAATCTGTTAAAAATAGAAACCCTAATTATGGCATCTTAGTTAAGGCAGTCATCATTAAGCTCATCGTCCTGGATGATATTCATATCAGCTGGGACGATAGGCTCAAATCAAAAAAATCAGTGCCAGAACTATTTAGGCATCATTATTTTTTAATCATCGTCTAGGACATCGACCTAGATGATGTCCTTCAATTATGCCTAAGTTAATATGGAAATTAAGGAAAGTAATTAAGATTTGATTGAGTCAATCAAAACATACTAGACGATTGCAGGATTGGCCAGGATAATCAGTTCAAAAACCTTGGTTGCTCTTGGACAATCAAACATCGGACATCTTCTATTCAGGATGAAATTTTAGATGATTTACACATATTTGAACTAATTGTCCAGGATGATCGTGAGATCAGCCTGGGCAATCAAGCTATTTTTTATCGTCCAGACATCTATTCAGTGCAACTATTTGAATGATATTCAAGATTTTGTACTGATCGTATAGAATGATATTATACCAGCCTGGATGATATGAACAAAAATCTTCTAATCATCCCAAACTATCCGGGCTGATTGAGCAAAATTTGCGCAGATCATCCAGGATGATATTTATATCATCCTATACGATAAAGTCAATTTGTATAAAATAAGAGCTATTCTGAAACTTTTCTATTTAAGAGCTCTCGTTCTATCCAAGAGCTCATCTTTTGCAACTATCTAGAGCTAACAGAGCTTAAAGGAGAGGGAGAGAGAGAGGATCTTATGAGGGGGAGTTTGTGAGGGGTTTCATAAGGGTTGCTCAAAGCAATGATCCAAGTCTTCTTCTCTAATCGTCATCCCTTGTTCTTGGAGGTTCAAGAGAGGTTCACTTCAGCAATCGATCAAGGTTCTTTGCCTGCTTTAGGAGGAAGCAAAAGGAGTTCGGTTCTTTGCCTCACCGGTGTCAGTGGAAAGGAGATTTTGTAAAGGCTTCTCTACCTTACTGTAGGAGCAAAATGAGATTCACTTAGTTTAGTGAAATACACAGAGGGAGCCCCCAGGGAGTGGACGTAGGTCAAGTTGAACGAACCACTATAAATTTTTATATTTCTTTTCTACTACTTTTTTCCGCATTTAATTTTCGCACGTTGAATTTCTTTGTGGTGAATTTTGGTTTGTTTAAGTTTTGTTTTTATCGCAAAAGATTTTTTAAAATACCAATTCACTCCCCCCCTCATGGTTAGCTTGGGCTAGTTCATAAGGGCTTAACATCCCTAACAAACTTTCAAGTGATATTAAAGCGAGATTCATAAAAATGAGTTTTTGAAAACTTTTGAATTTTGATTAATGACTAACTCTGATAATAGTAATACTGCATAAGGGTATTCTATTACTCGACCACCTTTGTTTGGCAATATTCTTTTTAATTTTTGGAAAACTCGCATGTCTATCTTTTTACAATCAATTGACTATCACATGTGGATACTTATTAAAGAAGGATATTCACTCCTTCACGTGAAATTAATGGCATTAAAACTGAACTTCCTTTTACTGAATGGACTTTTGATGATAGAGATTTAGAACAACTTAATACAAATTTTTTGAACTATTTTTTGTGCTTTAAAATCTGAAGACAACATGCGTGTTTCTTCTTGTGCTACTGGTAAAGAGATTTGAAATAGATTGTGTATTACTTATGATGAAACAAATGAAGTTAAGCAATCTTGATTAAATATTTTATTACATGATTATGAAATTTTACGTATGAAACATTCTGAATCAATTTCTGAAATGTATACAAGGTTTACTCAAATTGTTACCTTTTGTATGCCTTAGGATGAGAACTCACTAACTATGAAAAAGTGAATAAATTTTTAAGATGTTTGCTTTCCTCTTTTGATGCTAAGATTTCTGAAATTATTGAATCTAAAGATTTAAATATTTATTTAATTGATAACTTTCTTGAATCATCCATTGCTTATGAGCAAGGGGTGAATCAAAGAAATCTTGATATAGGTGTTAAAAAGAAGGAGAAAACTATGATGTTGAAGGCTAATAATGCAGACACTGGTTCTTCTGGGTCTGAAAGCGATGATGTTTCCTTAATTACAAGGCAATTCAAAAGCTTTATAAAAAAGAAGCAAAAGAACCATAAAAAATGGAACAAAGGTAAGTGAAATAAAATTTTTAAGAGTTCTAATGATATTATTTATTTTGAATATAGAAAGCCAGGACATGTTAAAGCTGATAGTCCTACTCTAAAGACTCGTCCTAGCAAGGAGAAGGGTAAGGAGACAACTAAGTTCAAAAAGGATTAGAAGAAGTTCCGAAAGGCATTTTGGGAAAATTCAGCATCTTATTCCTCTAAGATTGAAACTGAAGAGGAGACTACAAACTTGAGCTTGATGGTAGATAAAAATCTTGGCCATAGTGACCAAGAAGAGGTATGCGAACTCACCTATGAGCAACTACTTAAAGATTTTGAACAAATTCAAGCATCATATAGGAAACTTAAGAAATCACATGCTAGCTTGAAATTAGAGTTTTTAAATTTGCAAAAAGATCATGAAATTGTTCTTAAAAATAATTCTATAATTGATAGCAATCATAAGTCATTACTTGATGAGTTTGATGTATTAAACAAAAAGCATACTGAATTATCTAATGCACATGATTCCTTGAAGTCATCCCATGCTGAATTAGAAAAGGAGTTTAAGAAATTAGCAAATCTCAAAGATTTTAAAAATAATAAATAATCATTGCATGCATCACATAACTTTAAAAGAAGCATCACCATCTGAGTAGATTTGTACATCCTTTTCCTGGTGTTAGATGTTTTTCATGTGGCATGTTAGGACACATTGCACACATTTGCACCATTCACCATAGTACACATTGGGTGTGGAGACTCAAATTGCATGATTCAAAGCATAACACACGTGCATTACATTATACTTTCCATAAGAATAGTCCTAAATATGTTTGGGTTCCTAAATCTGACGTTTGATTTTTTTGTAGGCTTGCTCTCACAAAAGACCTCATGAGAGCAAGTGGTACTTAGACAGCAGATGCTCACAAAACATGACTGGAGATGTTAATCAATTTGTTTTGCTGGAGGCCAGGGCTAGAGGCAAGGTTACTCTTGGAGACAACACCACCAAGAAAGTGGTGGGTGCATGTATAATTAGAAGCTCCAAGAACATTTTGATTGAAAATATTTTGCTTTTAGATGGACTGAAACACAACTTGCTCAGCATCAATGAGCTTTGCAATAAAGGCTTCATTATAAAATTCTTGGCAAATACTCACATTATAAGCTTAATTAACAACACTATTTTGCAGGGAATGCGAATCAATAATGTTTACACGCTTGACTTAAATAATATTTAAAGTCATGCTTCATTTTGCTTAAAAATTGCTGCTGATGATTTATGATTGTGGCACAGTAGATTATGTTATGCCATTATGAAAACCTATAGAAAAATAACCTAGAAAGACTTAGTTAGAGGTGTCCCCAAGCTTAAATTCTCTAAATACCACCTTTGTTATGCCTGCCAATTAGGGAAGTAAGTTCATTCCTCTTTTCACTCCATTAAGGGCATTAGCACCTCTAGACCTCTAGAAGTCCTTCACATGGGTTTGTTTGGACCCATTTGCACAACCAGCTTAGGAGGGAAAGTCTATGGTCTTGTGATTGTTGATGATTACTCAAGGTTTACTTGGATTAAATTTTTGTCACATAAAAATGAGTCTTTTGATGACTTTAGATCCATCTTCACTTGGATTTAGAAAAAGATAGGTTGTGAGATCTTGACCTTCCATAGTGACCATGGGGGGAGTTTGAAAATGAGAGATTTGGAGACTTCTATGAGGATAAGGGGATTAGTCACAACTTCTCAGCTCTTAGGACCCCTCAGTAGAACGGGATAGCTGAAAGGAAGAATCGGACCTTAGTTGAAGCCACTAGAGCCATCCTTGTTGAGTATTCACTTCCAAAATACTTTTGACTAAAGCGATAAACACAACTTATTATGTGTTGAAAAGTGTGAATGTTAGAGTCAAATTAGATAAGACACCCTATGGATCCTTAAGGGTAGGACACCAAATCTTTCCCACCTCCATGTCTTTGGTTGTAAGATTTTCATTCTTAACCATGGGAAGTCACACTTAGGAAAATTTGACCCAAAATCTAATGAAGGAGTGTTCTTAGGATATTCAAGTGTGGGGAAATCCTTTAGGGTGTTTAATAAGAGGTTATTGGTGGTGGAGGAGATAACTCATATAATGTTTGATGAATCTGATCCTAAGAAGTCTAGAGTTAATGAGGAAGATGAAGTTGGAGAGAATATCACTGAAGTTAAAAATTTGGAGAAGAGGGTAGAGCCCTAAAACACTGAAGGAGTAGGTGAGATTACCCAAGGAGTAGAAAATATAGATTTGGTGGAAAGGGTTGAACCTATACACACCTTGCCTAGAGATTGAAGATATTCTTTGAGTCATCCTATAGAACTAATCTTTGGAGACCCTTTTGAAGGTGTTAGGACTAGGCATGGACTTAGGAAGGAAGTGAACCACTCTGCCTTTATCTCAATGACTAAACCGACCAACATCAATCAAGCCCTTTCTTATGACTTTTGGATCTTAGCCATGCAAGAGGAGTTAAACCAATTTGTTAGGAATGATGTTGGGAGCTTGTAGAAAGATTAAAGGGACAAAGTCTAGTTGGAACCAAATGTGACTTTAAGAATAAAATGAATGATTCTGGTGTGGTCTTTAGGAATAAGGCAAGATTAGTGGCTAAGGGGTACAACCAAATGGAAGGGATTGGTTTTGAGAAGACCTTTACTCCTGTAGCTAGATTGAAAGCCATTAAAGTGCTATTATCCTTTGCCTCTTAAAAGGGATTTAAGCTTTTTAAATAGACATTAAGAGTGTCTTTTTAAATAGGATAATAAAAGAGGATGTGTTTGTAAAGAAATCCTCAGATTTTGAGAGTTTCCAATTTCCAAATCATATTTTCAAATTAAAAAAGGCCATACATGAATTAAAGCAGGATCCCAGAGCTTGGTACGAGAGGCTTAACACATTCTTACTAGAGAGGGAGTTTTTTAAGGGGAGTATAGACACCGCCCTTTTTTTGAGGAAAGTTGGAGATGATTTACTCGTTATTCAGATTATGTCGATGATATACTATTTGGATCTTCTGATAAAAGGCTAGGTGATGATTTTTCTAAAGTAATAAGTAGGGAGTTTGAAATGAGTATGATGGGAGAGTTTATTGCGGATCTATTTTCATGGTTTATGGTTTTGATGATAGTAAACACTTTTATTTCTCTACGACTACCTTATCTACTGACATTTCAGGTCCACAAGATCAGACTGCAATTTGGAATCAGCTCAAGATTGGGGAGACTAGGTCTGAGTCAATTTGTAACCTTTCTTCTTTCTTGAGTCTATTATATGTGATGTGGCTCCTGATGCTTTGTAACTTGGAAGATTCTCTAACTGTTCCCTAAAGTTTAATGTCTTTGGTAGCATCGTCCAGGACAATATTTATATCATCTGGAATGATCGAATCAAAAGTAGAAATCATGATTAAGGCATCCTCATTAAAGCAGCCGTCATTATGCAAAAACATCATCCTAGACAATTTTGTATAGGCCAGGATGATAGGCTCAAAACAAAAAGAATATGCCGCCATATTTATTTAGGAATTACTTATTTTTGGACATCGTCCATGTAATCGTTCGGGACTATAAAATATCGTCCAGGATGATCTAGGATATTTTTTCTAAAATTAATTTGGCATTTAAGGAAAGCAATTATGACTTGATTGGACGATCAAATCATCCTGGATGATCGCAGGATCGTCCGGGCCGATACGCTGGACGATTGGACATCGGACAGCTCTTTTTCAGGGCGATGTTCAGGATGATATTCCATGATTTATACTGATCTTCCAGGATAATATATTCTCATCCTGGATGATATGAACAAATTTCTTATGTTCGTCTCAAATCGTCCCGGCTGATTGGGCTTAAATTGTACTAATTATATAGGATGATATTTATATCGTCTTGGATGATATTTGTATTGTCCTGGACGATAAAGTCGGCAACTTGCATTAATGAGCTCATTTTGAGATCTTCTATTTAAGCAATGTCATGACACTTAGTAAGTGTCTTTGGTAGCCATTATAGCTTCGTTATTTTTGGGGGGGGGGGGGGGACTTGAAGAGAGAGCTTGAAAGGGAGTGAGGAACAGGTGAAGTCTGAGAGGGAGAAGATCCTGTGAGGGGGGGCTCAAGGGAGTGTGGAGGGGGATTCCACACAGTTGTTCTGGCAGGCTTGCACCTTAATACCATCGGATTCAAGGCTTGTCTTGAGGGAATTTCTCCAAAGAAGAAGATCTCTTTGGTGTCAAAGGTCCAGGCTACTCCGCCACATCGGGGAAGGTGGAAGTGATTTTGTAAGGGCTTCTCCGCCTAGCTATGGGGGCTAAAGGAGAGACACTTTTGTATTGCAATACTTGGAGGGTGCCTCCAAGGAGTGGATGTAGGTCAAGGTTTGATCGAACCACTATAATTCTGGTGTGTTCTTTTCTTTATTACTTTCGCATTTAATTTCTGCATCGTTGATTTCTTTATGATGATTTTGGTTTGTTGTCTTTGGTTTAAAGAATCTTAAAATACCAATTCACTTCTTTCTTTTAATTAGCCTTGGGCTAGTTCATAGGACCTAACATTCCTAACAAACTTTCAGAGTTGTCCTAATTTTTGGGCTTTAGCATAAGACAACTGAATGATGGAACCTTTTAAATCGAACAAAATATATAAGGACATCTTAAAGAAGTATGAAATGGATAATGCCAAGCCAATTAATACTCCTATGACCTCTTGTGTTCAGATGGATAAGAACCTAAATGGAGAATCAATTGATCAAAAGAAGTATAGAGGGATGATCAGAACTTTACATTATCTGACTGCTAACTAACCTGATATAATGTTTAGTATTTATCTCTGTGTTAGATTTCAAGCTGATTCTAAAGAATCCCACCTGTATGCAATTAAGAGATTTTTAGATACCTCTTAGGAATCCAAAATTTAAGAATATGGTATCATAGGAACAACACTTCTTTTGAGATTATTGGATATTCTGATTATGATTTTACAAGTTGTAAGGTGGATAGAAAAAGCACTTATGGGACTTACCAATTCATAGGAAAGTCTTTAGTCTCCTGGTCTAGTAAGAAGCAAAACTCTGTTGAACTTTCCATTGCTGAAGTTGAGTACATTGGTTTAGGGAGTTTTGTGGCCCAAGTCCTTTGGTTGAAGCAGCAAGTTCTAGATTTAGGATTACCCGTAGGCACAATTTTAATTATTTATGACAACACTAATGTCATATACATTTATAAGAATCCTATCCAACATTCAAAGATTAAGCACATTGATATAAGACATCACTTTATTAGAGACCATATGATTGAGGGAGACATTGCGTTACATCATGTGACAACTGAAAATCAACTGGCTGACATCTTTACTAAACCATTGGCCTTCGACACTTTCATCTCTTTAAGGACCAGATTGGGTGTGATTGACATAAATGCATGAACTTGATTTTACCAATTTTTTATTTTTTTTCTATTTTACTTCTGTTGTTTTATTTTTTTGTAGTTCTTTCTTTATTTATTTTTTTCACTTTTCTTATTTTTCATTTGTTTTCTTTTTCTTTTAATGAATGTTGAATTGATATCTTATGCCTTATTTTTTGTTTTTGAAAATTTGTAGTCAAGATTTGACATCTTTAAATCAGTTAAAGAGGGAAACACCGTTGGTTGTTTCATTTTTCTCTAACTTCCTTTAGTGGTGCAATTTTTTTTTCCAAATAAAAGTCTATCTCAAATTAATAACTGGACTATGCAATTTAGATCCTTTTCAATCTTACTATAGTAATCTATCTTATATATATAATGTTTAAAGTCTTAATTTTACCTTCAAATTTTTTAAAATCTTGTCATTTCATTTATCATATAACTTTTTATTATGTTTTGTGATTCATTCTTCCTTATATTAGAGAGTGATTTTTCTTCTCTAATATCTGGAAGATATAATCAAAATTAAGAATATTTATGAATTTTGAAAAAGGGGCCAAGCTTGCAAAATTAAATAAAAAATAATGGTCAATGATGTCAAAATCAAAAGATGCGCAATAACGTCAAAATAATATATATATATATATATATATATATATATATATATATATATATATATATATATATATATATATATATATATATATATATATATATGCACACACAAAGTGTATCAAAAAAATCAAAAGATGTGTAACGAGCGCCAATCAAATTGACAAGAGGCATAAAATGAGCCCACCAAAAGCAAGCATCTTCTCTTTCAAAATTTTTACATTTTAGAAGAATTCATGTGTCACTTGATAGTTTTCAAAGGCTTGATTTTGGAATTCTTGATCTTAACTAATTACTTCGATATATTATTTTATAAAATAGTTTTTTGAAACCATGTTTAGAATGGATTTCTTTTTCTTATCCAATTAATTTTTTTGATTAAGATCTTTGTTTTCAAAAAAAGTTTTGCCCCAGGAGAAGTCTTAGCTTGGGATAACAGGATCAGTTGTTTTACCACTTTTTCAAATTTTGGTGATGTTAACTCATTGACTCTTACAAATTTTTAATTCAATCACATGGAAAACTTATTATATTCAAGCTTTGATTAAAAAAAAATCTTTGTTTTGCTTTCGTTCTTATCTTTTTCATATTTTATTTCTAGTTGATTTTTTCATGTGTTTGTGCCTTCTCTGATCATCTCCATCCATTCTCTAATTTTAAACTTTTTCTCACATCGTCCTGGATGATATTAATATCATCATGGATGATCTGTTTAATTCACTCTTCATCCACCATCTCATGGCTATTTTTGACTATTCTGCTTTTGATCATCTTAGACGATCAACTATCATCCTGAATAATATGATCATCTTCCATTTCATTATTTTTGATCATCTTGAATGATCCTCCTCTTCCTAGACAATCTTCATAATTCTTGCTCAATTATGGAAAATCGGCCCATATGATCCACATGTTCGTCTTGGACAATAGACGTGATAATACATTTCAAATCTTTAAATTCGGCTGGTACAATCCATTATTGGAGAATCATCCATGATGATCCACCTATTCATCCTAGACGATACACGTGGCAATATGATTTAAATATTTTAAATTCAGCTGATAAGATCTAATATTGTGCATCATCCTTGACGATCCACCTAGTCGTCCCTGACAATCTTCTTTTTCAAGGTCGTCCGACTTGACTCTTTGGGATGATTGATGTGTCTTATCATCCCGGATGATCTTTGATCGTTCTGGATGATACGACCACTTTTTTTGACCAATCGGCCTGGACATCATTAATGTACCCAATCGGCCTAGACAATTCTACGATCATCCTAGATGATTGGGCTGATTCTTTTTAAACTGAGCCTTTCAGCCATTTTTTCTCACTCAAACCTTCTCAAATCCACTTGTGATTTTCTTCTTATGCTTTATTTTTTTATAATGGCTGGCGGAAAGAGATCTCGCCATCCTTTTGGGAGTACCTCGAGGGCGAGTATGGACCCTCAATTCACTGAGGCGGATGATCAAGCCACCTACTGTTGGGGCTCGATCAATATGAATTAGGATGTTAAGCCTAATTAATTATCCCAAGGCTAACCAAGAGGGGGGGTGAATTGGTAATTTAAAAATTATACTTCTACTCTAGGATTTTTAGAAAACCTTTTTAAATATTAATGCTAGTTAAATTTAAAGTTTAAAAAATAAACTTTTCAACCAGAGTAAACAACTTGCAATGAAATTAAATGCAGAAGAAAAATAAGAAAGAACACACCAGATTAATAGTGGTTTGGTCAAATCTTGACCTACGTCCACTCCCCGGTGGCACCCTCCGAGTATTGCACTAATACCACAAAGTGACTCTCCTTTTGCCCACACAGCAAGGCGGAGAAGCCTGTACAAAATCACTTTCACCTTCCCCGGTGCGGCGAAGTAGCCGGGTTCTTTGACACCAAAGAGATCTTCTTCTCGCCAAAACTTCCCTCAAGATGACCCTTGAATCCGATGGTACAGAAGTGCAAGTTCGCAGGAACAACCGTGTGAATATCCCCTTCACACTCCCTTGAAATCCCCTCCAAGGATCTTCTCCCTCTCAAACTCCACCCTTTCCTCTCTCCCTTTCAAGTTCTCTCTTCTAGTTTTCTCCAAAAGAGCGAAGACACAATGGCTGTCAAAGATACAGTTTGTCGTCCTTTTACACTTCTTTAAGTGTCGGCAGAGAACCGGACCGATGTTGTTGAACTTCACTTGAGAGCCTTCAAAGGAGATGGAAAGAAACAAATAGATCTTCTTCTTCAAGTAACCTTGTGAATCCCTCACAAACCCCTCACTTGATCTCTCACTCTTCACTCTTACAATCTCTCCCAAACTCTCACACTCAATGATCCCTCTCAAGAGAAAACAACTCCAAAGGCACTTGTAATTGTTTCTAGGACTCCTTATATAGAAAGGATATGAGAAACCGCTCAAAAAATTGCTAAAAACATGTTTTTCTGCGCACCGGATCGTCCCGTACGAAATTGAGTTAGTACGGACGAACTGAGTAAAACACTGTCCCGTACGAACCATTTGTTCATCTGTACGAACCAATTTCGTCCTGGACAAAATTGGTTCATCCTGGACGAAATTGGTTCGTCCCGGGACGAAAACTTTCGTCTGGTACGAACAGTTATATCAAAAGTCAGTTTCAAAAACTGCAAAGAAAAGTACAAGCTTCAAATTCAAAAAGTATCTCATGCTGAATCTTATTTGAAGTCTTTGTAGTCAGGGGTTCGATTTTCCTGAAATATTAGTACACACAAGAGCAAATACAAATCTTCTAAAATTGTTAGGAGATAACTACACATTTGAACAATAATGTTTGGAATCATCAGAACTATACAAGTTGCAAAAATGTAAAGCATGCAAATAGCAACTATTTTAACACCTACCAGAGGTACAAGACCAAAATCACTATCTCCCAGTCTGACATCTCGAACATTCTCTCATATCTGATACTTGATCTATTTTCTTACACCTCCTTATGTTTTCTCCTAACTCTTACTATTCCTTTCAACTCTGAGATTCTTTTTAATTTTTTTTGCTAGCCTCCACATATATTCTTCTTTTACTTCTCTCTGATCCTATATGAATCAACGTCCCATCGAGATCACATATCAAAACTATGCAAAAATTTTGCAACTTTTCACCACAAGGGACAAACTCCATACCTAGTACTCTAACCATAACTACGGTTGGGCTCCGGCCAACCAGTTTCTTTGAAACACCAATGCTCACTTTCACGTTGGAGAGACTAGCACCTTACTCAAATATTCTAGGACAATCCAATATGTACTTCACACCTTTATCCTCCCTAAAGTTGGTGATCGCGTTCATATTACTCCACTTCTCTCAATTACCACCTTTTATATTTTGTCCCATTATGACTTCAATGCCATTGACCTGATCTTTCATTACATAGAGCATTTGACTACTATTCAAGATCCAGGACATAGGAGGAACCCAATCTTGTACTAGGACATATCATTGCAGATGTTCTAGAATTAAAATATAACCTCTAATATCCTGCCCCACCCAACTATCAGCCTATCTTCTACATGAACAATTCTTTCCATGTCCTTTATAGTACTCGTCTCCACCCGAGGGATGAGGAAGCTCAAGGAACAGAGGTGGAGGAGGAGCCTGCACCCATTCCTGCACCAATTCCACTTCACCAGCACTCTCAGCTGGATCAGCTGGTGGAGCAGTTTGACCAATGGGAGGCACGATTTGAGAACTATGTTGCTACATAGGAGCAGTAATATATTGAGGACATTATTTGCCTATAGCACCAGCATAACCAGGATATGGTCTGGTTTGGAGAGTAGTTTGCCACTCTTTCGAGTTACTTTCAGCCACATCCACCTCCACCACCACCTCCTTCAGATGATCAGGGGCCCTCGTTCTTTTAGTTTTTTTTAATGTTTTTCTTTATTGTAGTTTGATTCTATTTGGTAGTCTCTGGTTTATTTCTTTTCTAGTTTCCCTCTTCCTTTTTGTGTTGATAAAAGGTGGAGTAGTTAGTTGTACTATTTGTTCAATAGTTTGATTCTATTATTGGATAGTTGATCTGTTTCCATTAAACTACCTTGAACTGCTTAGATTCTTTTTTAGTTTGCCATCATTAAAAAGGGAGAGATTGTTGCAAATCTAATTTTATGGATTAGAATTTTGATGATAGAAAACATTCATGTTTTTCTATGATTGCCTAGCCTATTGACATTTCAGGTCCACAAGATCAAGTGCAACTCAAGCCAGTTCAAGATTGGGTAGATTATGTCTAAGTGACTTTATAATTTTTTGCTTTCTTGAGTCTATTATAAACGATGTGGTTCCTAATGCTAAGTAACCTTACACACACATATGGGGAAAATTTAATCTTATTATTAGAGTTTTATGTTTTAATCACATCGTTCGGGACAATCTAGACATCATCCTGGATGATCTGTTAAAAATAAAAACCCTAATTAGGGCATCCTGGTTAAGGAAGCCATCATTAAGCTTATCGTCCTAGACGATATTTGTATCGGTTTGGATGATAGGCTCAAATCAGAAAGAATCTGCCGCCAGAACTATTTAGGCATCTTTATTTTTTTAATCATCATCTAGGACATCGGCTGGATGATGTCCTTCAATTATGCCTAAATTAATCTAGAAATTAAGGAAAGAAATTAAGGTTTGAATGAGTCGATCATATCATCTTGGATGATCGTAGGATCGGTTAGGATGATCAGTTCAAAAACCTTGGTTGCTCCTAGAAGATCAAACATCGGACAACTTCTATTCAGAGCGAAGTTTTGGATGATTTACACGGATTTGAACTAATCATCCAAGACGATCATGAGATCGGCCTGAACGATTAAGCTATTTTTTCCTCATCCATACATCCATTCAATGTAATTTTCTGGATGATATTCAAGGATTTATATTGATCATACAAAATAATATTATATCGGCTTAGACGATATGAACAAAAATCTTCTAATCGTCCCAAACCGTCTAGGCTGATTGAGCAAACTTTATGCTGATCGTCCAGGATGATAAAGTCAGTTTGTATAAAATAAGAGCTATTCTAAAACTCCTATGTTTAAGAGCTCTTGTTCTACCCAAGAGCTCATATTTTGCTACTGTCTTGGCTTGAGAGAGCCTAAAGGAGAGGGAGAGAGAGAGGAGATCTTATGAGGGGGAGTTTGTGAGGGGTTTCAGAAGGGTGCTCTAAGCATGGATCCAAGTCTTCTTCTCTGATCATCATCCCTTATTCTTGGAGGTTCAAGAGAGGTTCACTTTAGCAATCGATCAAGGTTCTCTGGCTGCTTTAGGAAGAAGCAAAAGGAGTTGGGTTCTCTGCCTCATCGGTGTCGGTGAAAAGGAGGTTTTGTAAAGGCTTCTCCACCTTGCTGTGGGAGTAAAAGGAGAGTCACTTAGTTTAGTGCAATACTCGGAGGGTGCCTCTGGGGAGTGGACGTAGGTCGAGTTGACAGAACCACTATAATTTTTTTGTGTTTCTTTTCTACTACTGTTTTTCGCATTTAATTTCCGCACGTTGAATTTCTTTGTGCTGAATTTTTGGTTTGTTTAAGTTTTGATTTTATCGTGAAATATTTTTTAAAATACCAATCCCCCCCCCCCCCCCCCCCCCCCCCTCTTGGTTAGTTTGGGCTAGTTCATAAGGGATTAACATCCCTAACAAACTTTTAAATGCATGGTCACCTTCCTAAAAGTAGTCAAGCAAGGTGTATTAAAGCCTTAAATATCTAAGTATTTTATCATTATTTTAATTGGTTTTTTAAGTTGAATATAAATTACCTTTGTTAAACTAGGGTTATTAGGTTTTTTTTCACCCTCTTTATAGCTATGTTAATAGCCATGTAATTTGAGATTACCCAGCAATTACCTATTTATTAAGTTTGATACTTGGTTGGTGAATTTTAAATAATTAAATTTATAGATTACTAATTTGAAATGTTTTGAAATTTGTCACCTACTTTCTGTTAAATCATTTGCAGTGTTATCATAATGGGAATTTTATTTAGCCCCTTTTTTATAACCCTGCATAAAAAAGGCCTCCTGCAAAAAAATTTAATTAGAAATGGACATCCAAAAAACTCTTTAGGGAAATGAATGTGTCCATCAGTGATCACATCATAAGCTGCATGGCATAAGTATCACAACATAAGCATTACAAAATTTGTTTTATCAAACCATAACAACCAATTCTCATTTATGTACTCACCATTTTTATATCATAGAAAAGCATATGAAAGAAACAATGGCCTAGCCTAAAAATAGAATTTATTGTCACAACAAACCATCTATAGTGTGTGTAGTAGGTTGTACAATTTGGATATATTATTGGATTTATTATTTTTTGAAATTTTTAAAGGGTTGAATTTAGTTTGTTGAAAGCTAAAAAAAATTTAGTGTTCTAATGTTTTGAGATTTATTTTAGGAAAGAATTTACTTATTGAAATTGATTGTTGATTAGCAGTTTAAAGTATTTTGATTAGCCATTTAAAGCTTTCAATCCAATGCATGGTTTCGTTCCTAAAAGTAGTCAAGCAAGGTGTATTAAAGCCTCAAATATCTAACTATTTTATTATTATTATTAATGGTTTTTTAAGTTGAATATAAATTACCTTTGTTAAACTAGGGTTATTAGGTTTTTTTCACCCTCCATGGGGCTATGCTAATAGCCTTGTAATTTGAGATTACACAGCAATTACCTATTTATTAAGTTTGATACTTGGTTGGTGAATTTTAATTAATCAAATTTATAGATTACTAATTTGAAATGTTTAGAAATTTTACACCTACATTATGTTAAATCGTTTGCGGTGTTGTCACAATGGGTATGAAGACCAAGGTCATCTTAGGACACATAGCTCCACAGCTCGAATTAGTCTATCCTAAAAACTTATTTGATGGAGTATGAAGTGTGAGTATTGTTCATCTAGTTTTATTCATTGAGTTAATGATTTATTGAATTTTTATATTAATTTAATTATTTAATTAATTATTATTTAATCAAATTTTATCTTTTGGTCTATTATGAATTTTGGAAGTTTCTAATTTAAAAAAAACAATAGACCCACAAATGAGTCCAATGCCTTTGAGTGTGTGTGAAGATGAGTCCAATGCATTTGAGTTTGTGTCATTTCGAGTTTTTAACAATTAGTTATGATTTTTACAAGTTTGAACATTTTAATGAATCATTTAATTGTTTAACTATAGTTGGATTCTTATCTCTGTACTAAATAAATTTCAAACCTCCTGAAATATTTCCAAAATGTTAGAGATGACATTTAGGGATGATTACAAGTTTTTAAAATAATTATATATTTTTTAATACTTTTAAATATTTAATTTTTTTTCTTAATTTTTAAATTACTTTTAATTTTGAGGGTTATGATAGAGCTTTTAAATTTTCTTTGTTAAGCTCTTAATTCTTTGACACTTAATTTATATTTTTTATTTATTTTTAATTTATTCTTAATTTTTGAATTTTTTTAAATTTTTTAGGTTAATTATGTGTGTTATTCTTGAGTTTCACTAATTGACTAATCAAATGAATTCAAAATTGAATGAAATTAAAAAAAAAAAAAAAAAAACTTTTTCACCTTAACTTGTACTTAAAACCCATCAAATTTGAATCTCTCAAGATCTCTCTTGGTTTCATAATTGATCCCCAAATGTAATTATATCTATACCTTTGGGGATTTAATTTGGACTTTCAACGTCTATTTGGATTAGGGTTAAACCATAGGCATTCTAACCAATCCACAATTGTGCACAAATAATAGTGAATCAAGGCCTAATTCTACATGGATGGGGAGTTGTGAATTTTTGAAAAAAAAAAACAATTTTTTAAATTTTGGGTCAAAATATGACCAAGAACTTTTAAAATTCAATTCACTAAAATTCATTACTCATCATGGGTTGGAAAAGTTTCTTATATAGCAAACAAATCCAAATTCATCCTATACAAATCCTATAAAAAATTGAGCTCAGCTAGAAAATTATTTTAGGAGTAATTAAACAAATCACTAAAGGAAAATCGTGTGTTAGTGGAGGCTACCATTTGTCATAAAATGTCCAAAATACATCAAATTTTCAATAGACCCGCAAGAACCCCACGCCCAAGCACTCTCACGTAGGGGAGATGCCATAAATTTTTTTAATGGGGGCACAAATTAGAACTAGTCATTAAATTACTCTCAAAATATCATTTTTTTATGTAATTGCAAATCATGAGATATATTTTTAATAAAAAATAAAGATAAAATTATATTTGATCATGTTAAAAGAATATATATATCACTCTATATGTCATTATTCATTAAGAAATTAATATTTATTTCATAACAATGTTAATGAATTAAGTTCAAATAAATTAATTTAATATTTAAGATTATTTTATTTGAATTAATTGAAATAAGTTTTAATTTTAAATTATATTTAGATTAATTATATTTGAATTATAAGATAATATTCAACCTAATTCTAAATTAATTGTTTATTAAATTAATTTGACATAATGATTTACTTTTTGTTAAAGAAAATCATAAATAATAAAAAATTATAAGTTAAACTTATTAAATTAATTAATTTATTCTCTAATTTATATTAAAAAATTTATTAGTTAATTAACTTATTGCAAAATAATTCAACTAAAAAGAATGAAGAAAAAGATAGCAGCTAGTATGCCTAATTCACAAAAAAAACCCTGTAATGAGGGAACTTTTATTTGGTCCGGTGAACGTACGTTCCTCTACGTTCGGCCACCAATATTTTAGCGACACGTAGCATGAAGAAAAGTCGCCGACCCGACCCGCTATTTTTTTGGTTCTAGCGCGTGCGGTTTTTAAAATTCTTGACGAGCCGAACAACATCTCATAATCTTTTGGATATATTTCAAATACCGAGTTGTACCTAGTTTTTTCTAGCAATACCGAGTAAATCCCTAGCAATATCGAGCAAATCCTGAGCAAATACTGAGTTGTACCAAGTTGTACCTAGTTTTTCTAGCAATACCGACAAATACCTAGCAATACCGAGCAAATCCTTAGCAATACCGAGCAAATCCTGAGCAAATACTGAGTTGTACCGAGTTGTACCTAGTTTTTTCTAGCAATACCGAGAAAATACCTAGCAATACCGAGCAAATCCTTAGCAATACCGAGCAAATCCTTAGAAAATACTGAGTTGTATCGAGTTGTACCAAGTTTTTTCTAGCAATACGGAGCAAATACCTAGCAATACCAAGCAAATCCCTATCAATACCGAGCAATCCTGAGCAAATACCGAGTTGTAGAAAAACTTGGTACAACTCAGTATTTGTATAGTTTTAGTCTTCACAGAGCGGTATTTCTCATTTTTGCAAAGCAATACTGAGCAAATACCGAGCAATACCGAGAAAATCGCGAACATAGCATTCCTGGGTTCCGCTCCGGGTCAAGTTGTCGGGCCGCGCGGTAAAGAGTAAGAGCACGTGGCGACATGTTACTGGCGGCCGAACGTACCTCTACGTCAGGTCAGAGGACGTAATAATTGTTCGTAATGAGGGTGGTAATCTTGGGCGAAGAGAGAGAGAGAGAGAGAGAGAGAGAGAGAGAGAGAGAGAGAGAGAGAGAGAGAGAGAGAGAGAGAGAGAGAGAGAGAGAGAGAGAGAGAGAGAGAGAGAGAGAGAGAGAGAGAGAGCAGAGAACAATACCATAAATACCGACGTACTGTGGAAAACAATTTTGAAAGGAAGGCGGAGGGTTTAATTAAATTAAATTTAATCTTTATATTTTTATTATTATATTTATATAATTTAAAATGGGTTGATTAAAATTGTTGGGTTAGTGGGGGCCCATGCCCCTAGGGCCCCTAACGTAGATCAGCCCCTGCCACCCGTGCTGCCACAGTCTGCCAGACTCGCTCCAACCCACCCCTCCCAATTGCACCACCCAGCCCCAGCCCATGGGATTATCGAGCCATGCCACAACCTGCCTAAGACAGGATTCAAACCCCTGCCACCCCCCATCAAGTCCTCAACCAATGCGCCGCCAAGGCAGTTCTTCTTTATATATTTTATATTTTAATTAAATTATAACTTATTAAATATAAGAAGTAATTATCAATTTAATTAATTTAATTTAATTTAAAAATTATATTTTAATAATGTATTATAAATTTAATTCAATAAAGAATATTAAAAATTAGAGAACGTTGAAACCTAGTGAACCCGACCTAGAGTATTGATGATTATAAATATTATTGGTATAATTATATATATATTATGTGCTATTAATATTTTAAGTGCATATAAAGAGCTAAGGTAGAGAAAAGAAGTTAAGAAGCGCAATAGTAAGTCAAGTTATAATTTATAATGAAAGAGTCTGCCCTAATTTTCATTAATTTTCCAAAATAAGAAATAAAAAATAGAAGAGTTTGTACTTTTCTTTAGTCAATTTGTATTGGGTGAATGTTGGCAAGGTTAATAAGCAGACCCACTCAAGTGGGGATGAAAAATTGAACACTTAATTCTCTTTATTAGATTGTATTGTATGATCCAAACTAAATTGTCTGATTAGTTATTTCAAAAATAAAAATAAGTACTTAGATAAATTTATTTAAATCATAAGTAATTATACTGTATGACTTAAGATCGTATATGCTGATCAAGCATGTTGATAATGCTCCATCGTTAAATATATGTTGTAAAAAATAGGCAAATTTAAATTTTGACCTAATTGTTTTGTATGAAATATTTTATATTGTACAATTATTTATAAATGTTGCATTGTTTGGACCGTTGATCAAGGAATCAAATTAAGATTATATTTGATTGGTAATTATATTGTACAATTTAATAGAACCTTCACTGGATGAACCTTGGTTCATCTTAGATGATCTCTGATATAATTTAATAGATCGTACAGTACAATTTAAGATCATATAATCTGAACTAATAGAACCTAGAATTGAGTAATTAACTAATATGTCAAATTGAACATAGGTCCATACTGTACGATCAGAGTTAGGTCCATACTATACGATTAGAGTATTAAAATTAAAAATTAGGGTTTCATTATAATAGCCCAACTTAATTCTTCTTCTAAGTGTTTTTAAGAGTCTCAATGTGGTTTTTAGTGAGAGATCGTTGGGGAGAGAAAGTGAGTCTATTCTTTGGGACAAAGCTTGAGCGAATTCTTGGGATTGAGGGTGAGTTTGATAGAAACATTGATGGTGTTCAAGGACTATGTGAGAGGATTCCCATGGAGTCTTGTCAACTTTCACTTTCCTTCAAAGTCTATGTTAAGTATTTTTTAAAGGGTTTTTGCAAAATTCTCGTGTGAAAACTTGGTACTAGCCAATGAAGTTAAGGGAGTGACATCTTTGTTGTTGTGAGCATTAGAAGGATGGAGCATCTTCTTTGCCGTTGCGAGTGTTGAGTCCAGTAATTAGGTTGTTAAGCCTAAGTAAATGTCCCACGGCTACCAAGAGGGGGGTGAACTGGTAGTTTTAAAAATTTTAAACCCTCTTAATGATAAAGTTGAACCGAAATAAAATTTTCTTCTAAAGTTTGTAGAAAAATGTTTTTCAACCACAGAGTTGTTAAAACTGAAATTTAAAGTGCGGAAACGTAAAAGCAATAAAGTAAATGACACCAGATTTATACTGGTTCGGTCTATAACCAGACCTACATCCACTCCTCAGAGGCACCCTCTGAGTATTGCACTAATACCACAAAGTGACTCTCCTTTAGCACCCACAGCAAGGCGGAGAAGCCTGTACAAAACACTCTTTTCACCACTACCCGGTGCGGCAGAGAACCGTCGTCCTTTTACACACTCCACAGTGTGAGTGTGGCAGAGAAACCGTCGTCCTTTTACACTCTCCTAGTGTGGGCAGAGAACCCTTCGTCTGTTCACACTCTCCAAGTGTCGGCAGAGAACCGTCGTCCTTTTACACTCTCCTAGTGTGGGCAGAGAACCCTTCGTCTGTTCACACTCTCCAAGTGTCGGCAGAGAACCGGATCTCCTTGACTGATCTTCTCACAAGAATCTAGAATGAAGAAAGAAAAGAGTGAAGAAATCCAATTTCACAAGTAGAGACTCTTACCTTAGAATCCAAGTGAAGCCTTCTCGCTCCAATGGTAGGAATCCTCCTTTGAATGCTCTCTTCCACTCTCTCCTTGGCTATCTCTCAAGAGGCACGAAGATCAAATGACAAAAAGTTGGTGGCAGTCTAATTTGGACTATTTATACAAAAGACATGAAAAACGCCCAAAAAACTGCAAGTTTCCAATTCTGTACGCAGTGGATCGTCCTGTACGATCCTGGGTCGTCCTGGACGATTTTACTTAAACGATATGAAACGACCCAATTTGTATATGTGTACGAAATGACTTCGTACAGCTGATCGTCCTGTACGAACTAGGTTCGTCCAAAACGAACGGTTATTACAAGGTCGGTTCTAGAAACTGCTAAAAACTGTTCTAAGTCGGTTAATCGTTTGGACGAAAATATGTCCGTCTGGACAAAAATTTTCCAAAGAGTCGATCATCCTGGACTATTTTTTATTTTGTCTGGACGAAAATTTTCCAGAGGACCAATCGCCGCGGACGATAATTCATTTTCGTCTGGACGAAATTTTCCAGAGAGCTGATCGTCCCGGTACGATATTTATTTTCGTCGGGACGAAAATTTTTCCAGAGGACTGGTCGCCTCGTACGATGATAAAATTCGTCTGAACGAAAATTTTACAGAGAACCCATCTCCGTGAACGATAATAAAATTCGTCCTGGACGAATAGGACTTAGAAAAATTTTTCCAAGCAAGTTCCTATTCGTTCCAAGTGCTCTATAGGAGATAACTGACAGATCGTCCAGTACGATAAATATCGTCCTGTACGATCAGTATAGAATTTCAAGATCTCCTTATTTGTGTGTGTGAGATTTTATTCACTCAATTACAATCACTCCCTTTCAAAATTAATTCAAAGAAAAGACAAACTTCAAATAAACAAAATATCTCATGTTGAATTTGATTTGAAGTTTTCGTAGTCTGGAGTCTGATTTTCCTGAAATGTTAGTACACACAAGAGCTGGAAGAGAGCATTCAAAGGAGGATTCCTACCACTGGAGCAAGAAGGCTTCACTTGGATTACTAAGGTAAGAGTCTCTACTTGTGAAATTGGATTTCTTCACTCTTTTCCTTCTTCTTTCTAGATTCTTGTGAGAAGATCAGTCAAGGAGATCCGGTTCTCTGCCGACACTTGGAAAGTGTGGACAGACGAAGGGTTCTCTGCCCACACTAGGAGAGTGTAAAAGGACGAAGGTTCTCTGCCTACACTTGGAGAGTGTGAACAGCCGTAGGGTTCTCTGCCCACACTAAGAGAGTGTAAAAGGATGACGGTTCTCTGCCAGCACTGTGGATTGTGTAAAAGGACGACAGTTCTCTGCCGCACCAGGTAGTGGTGAAAAGAGTATTTTGTACAGGCTTCTCCGCCTTGCTGTGGGTGCTAAAGGAGAGTAACTTTGTGGGTATTAGTGCAATACTCAGAGGTGCCTCTGAGGAGTGGATGTAGGTGTGGTTATAGACCGAACCACTATAAATCTGGTGTCATTTACTTTTATTGCTTTTACGTTTCGCACTTTAAATTTCAGTTTTAACACTCTTTGGTTGAAAAACATTTTTCTACAAACTTTAAAAGAAAATTTTATTTCGGTTCAACTTTATTATTAAGAGGGTTTAAAATTTTAAAACTACAATTCACCCCCTTCTTGGTTTTAACTTTTACTTAGGCTTACAACCTAATTACTGGACTCAACAAGTGGTATCAGAGCATTGTTTCAAAATCATAAGTTTGAACTACTTTTTGATTAACGTAGATGGCTACATTTGGAAACCGAAACACACCTGAGGGTTACTCTATCACTAGACCTCCACTGTTTTGACAATATTCCTTTTGATTTTTGGAAAACACGCATGTCTACTTTCTTACAGTCACTTGATTATCGCATGTGGATGCTAGTCCAGAAGGTTACTCAAAACCAACTAGATTAGTTGATGGAATTAGGGTAGAACACCCTATGCAGATTGGACTATAGAAGAACGTGACTTAGCACAATTAATGCGAAATGTTTAAATAGTTTCTTTTGTGCTTTAAAATCTGAAGACTACATGCGAGTTTCCACTTGTAAAAGCGGAAAAGACATATGGTATAGACTTTGTATAACTTATGAAGGACAAATGAGGTTAAGCATCAAGACTCAATATCTTGTTACATGACTACGAATTATTTCGCATGAAACCTAATGAATCTATATCTGACATGTACACAAGATTCACTCAAATTGTCACCTCTTTTGCATGCACTTGGTAGGGAATTAACAAATGCTGAAATGGTTAATAAGATTCTTCGTTGTTTACCTACTGCATATGATGCTAAAATTACTACAATTACAAGTCTAAAGATCTGAACATTTATTCATTGACAATCTTCTTGGTTCACTCATTGCTTACGAGCAAGGAGTAAGTCAAAGAAAGATTGATGCATGTGAACCCAGAAAGGACAAGAATATTGCACTAAATGTGGAAGAGTCAGAAAGTGAACACTCACAACCTGAGGATGAAGACGATATTGCACTGATGACTAGACAATCAGAGCTTTTTAAGAGAAAGCAGAAGAGACGCCAGCAATGAAATAGAGGTAAGTATAACAGAAATGGCAAGGTTTCTAATGAAGTGATTTGTTATGAATGCAGGAAACCAGGTCATATAAAGACTGATTGTCCAAAACTCAAAGCCACTCCTAGCAAGGAGAAGGTAGAGGAGAAACCAATGGTAAAGAAGGGCAAGAAGAAGTTTCAAAAGGCTTTTTGGGCGGACTCAGCTTCAGACTCATCTGAGACTGAAAAAGAAGAAGAAGTCACCAACCTTTGCTTGATGGCAGATAATCTGAACAATCAGATCAAGAAGAGGTATGTGATTTAACTTATAATGAATTGTTTGAAGTTTCTGAACACATGCATGATGCATATAGGAAAACGAAAAAGATGCATGCTAGTTTAGTTTTAGAATTGGAAGAGCTTAATAAGGAACACGAAATCCTTAGGAAAGATCATGCTTTAATTGATAGCAACCACATGAAACTACTTGATGAATATGATGACTTGAATAAAAATTTTGAGAATTTAAAATCATCCTATGCTGAACTTGAAAAAGAATTTAAGAAATTTAAGGATGAATCTGAGAGCAAGACATATAGAATCAATTATACAATCGAATCTTGGAGGATATGAATTCATTTTACAAACTTACTATAAGAGCTCTCGAGGATAATAGGAACCCCCCTAAACTTGAAGATTTTACAAATCCTAAATATTATCCTAAATTCATGAAATCCCTTAGAAGACAATCATATGAAAGAAAACATAGGAATATTTTTCCTAATGTTAAATGTAACAATTGTGATTTTTGGGACATATATCTCACACCTGCACTTTAAAGATGAAACCTAATTTGGTGTGGAGAACTAAGATGCATAAACCTAGACATATCACACATGCATCTGATTATAAATTTCATAAAGGTGAACCCAAACTAGTTTGGGTTCCCAGGTCTAACATTTGAGAATTTTGCAGGAATACTCTCACACAAGACCTCGTGAGAGTATATGGTACCTGGACAGCGGATGTTCTAAGCACATGACTGGAGATACTGCTCAATTCATAACGCTGGAAGCCAGGAGTGGAGGCAAGGTTACACTTGGAGATAATACCACAAAGAAAGTGGTTGGATCAGGTATGATTGGAAATTTGAAAAACTTTTTCATAGACAATGTTTTATTAGTTGAAGGCTTAAAATATAATTTGCTTAGCATAAGTCAGCTATGTGATAAGGGCTATAATGTAAAATTTTTACCTACTAGCTGCATAATTAGCCTAAATGGGAAAATTGTTTTAAATGGAAAAAGGGTGAACAATGTCTACATGCTAGATTTAAATTGTATTCAATCTCCTACTGCTTTTTGTTTGAAAACTGTTTCTGATGAATCATGGCTTTGGCATAGGAGACTTTGTCATTCTAGTATGAAAAATCTTAGAAAATTACCCAAAAGAATTTGGTGAGAGGAATACCTAAACTAGACTTTACTAAGGACCATCTGTGTGATGCATGTCAATTAGGAAAACAAGTGAAGTCCTCTTTTAAGTCCAATAAAGATCTTAGGACCAGTAAACCTTTAGAAATTCTTCACATGGATCTTTTTGGACCTGTAAGCACTGTAAGTCTAGGAGGAAAGGTATATGGATTTGTTATAGTAGATGATTTTTCAAGATTCACCTGGGTTAAATTTCTTTTTCATAAGAGTGAATCATTTGAGGAATTCAGAAATTTTTCAACTTGGATACAAAGAAAACTAGGATGTGAAATAATTTCTATACAAAGTGATCATGGAGGAGAATTTGAAAATGAAAGATTTGAAGATTTCTAAAAGAAAAGGGGATTGATCACAATTTTTCTGCACCTAGAACTCCTCAACAAAATGGAGTAGTTGAAAGAAAGAACAGAACATTAATAGAAGCCGCCCGAGCAATGTTAGCAGAATACTCACTTCCTAGATATTTTTGGGCTGAGGCGGTTAGCACTGCATGCTATGTTCTGAATAGGGTGAATGTGAGATCAAATTTGAATAAAACACCCTATGAGTTGCTAAAAGGTAGAACACCAAATTTGTCTCATTTGCATGTATTTGGTTGCAAGGTGTTCATACATAATAATGGAAAATCTGCCTTAGGAAAATTTGATCCAAAATCAGATGAAGGAAATTTTGTTGGATATTCAAGTGTTGGAAAATCTTATAGAGTATTCAACAAAAGAACTTTAGTCATTGAAGAAACCACACATGTTGTTTTTGATGAAAATGGAAACATGGAAGAGCCAAAAGTTGTTGAAGAAGAAATTGAAGAAAACTCCCAAAAGATTGATAGATTAAATTTGGAAGAAAATGTGGAAGAAAATTTAGAAAGAGAAGACCCTTTGCCTAGAGATTTGAGATTTTCTAAAAACCACCCAAAGGAATTGATTATAGGTGAACCAAGTGAGGGTGTTAGAACTAGGCGTGGATTAAACAAGGAAGTCAATCATTCAGCCTTTATTTCAACTATTGAACCCACTAACATTGATCAAGCACTTTCAGATGAATTTTGGATATTGGCCATGCAAGAAGAGTTAAATCAATTTGTAAGAAATAAAGTTTGGGAACTAACTACAAGGCCAAAAGATCAAAGTGTTGTTGGAACCAAGTGGGTGTTCAAAAATAAAATGAATGACTCAGGAGTAGTCATTAGAAATAAGGCTAGATTAGTAGCTAAGGGGTATAATCAAATTGAAGGAATTGATTTTGAGGAAACTTTTGCCCCTGTAGCTAGACTTGAAGCAATTAGGGTTTTACTAGCCTTTGCCTGTTTTAAAGGTTTTAAATTGTTTCAAATGGATGTCAAAAGTGCCTTTTTAAATGGGGTAATTGAAGAAGATGTTTTTGTAGAACAACCTCCAGGTTTTGAAAATTCTAAATTTCCAAATCATGTTTTCAAATTAAAAAAGGCATTATATGGATTGAAACAGGCACCTAGGGCTTGGTATGAGAGGTTAAGCACCTTCCTACTTGAAAGATCTTTTGAAAAAGGAAGTGTGGATACAACTCTCTTTTTAAGGAAAATTGGAAAGGATATACTTATTGTTCAAATTTATGTGGATGACATCATTTGGATCTTCAAATAAACATCTTTGTGATGATTTTTCTAAAACAATGAGTAGTGAATTTGAAATGAGTCTAATGGGAGATTTAAATTACTTTCTAGGATTTAGCATTAAGCAACTTGAGGAAGGTACTTTTCTTAGTCAAACCAAATATATTAAGGACATCCTCAAAAAATATGAAATGGACAATGCTAAACCTGTTAGTACACCAATGAGTTCTTCAGTTCAGTTGGATAAAGACCTTAAGGGAAAATCTGTTGATCAAAAGAAATTTAGAGGGATAATTGGATCTTTACTTTACTTGACTGCTAGCCGACCAGATATTATGTTTAGTGTTTGCTTATGTGCTAGATTTCAATCAGATCCAAAAGAATCACATTTGACAGCAGTGAAAAGGATTTTAAGATATCTACTAGGAACTCAAAACTTAGGAATTTGGTATCCTAAGTTTAGCTCTTCATTTGAAATTATTGGTTACTCAGATTCTGACTTTGCAGGCTGTAGAGTGGATAGGAAAAGCACTTCTGGAACATGTCAATTCATTGGAAATTCATTAGTTTCATGGTCTAGTAGAAAACAAAATTCAGTGGCACTATCTACTGCAGAAGCAGAATACATTGCATTAGGAAGTTGTGTGGCACAAGTACTTTGGTTAAAACAACAGTTGATTGACTTAGGATTAACTATAGGCACTATTCCAATTTATTGTGACAATACTAGTGCTATTTGCATTTCCAAAAATCCTATTCAACATTCTAGAACCAAACACATTGATATAAGGCATCATTTCATAAGGGATCATGTATCCAAAGGAGAAATTGAACTCATACATGTTTCAACTGAAAATCAACTTGCAGACATTTTTACAAAACCTTTAGCCTTTGATACCTTCAGTACTTTAAGAACAAGGCTTGGTGTTATTGATTTGAATGCTTAACCAAAATGTCTTTGCAACATTGATACTTGTTGTGTTTTGTTTTGTTTTTGTGATTTTGTGTTTTGTTTTGTTTTGGATTTATGATTTTGTTTTATGTTTCTGTGTTTTTGAATGTTTTTGTTAATTTAAAAAAAAAAATCAAAATTAAATTTTTTTTGGAGGAATCGTCCAGGACGAAATTGTTTCGTACGGGACGATGTGTGAAGGAACAGTTTGCGCGAATTTAAACCGTTTTGAGAGCAGTTTTTAATTAGATCGTCTGTACGATATGTAATCGTCCAGGACGAATTTTTTCTCTCTCAAACGTCGGGACGATTGAATGCAGCGGTTGAGTGGATAAGACAGTTTTTAATACGAACTTCGTCTGTACGAAATTTGTTCGTCTGTACGAACATGTGTCGGTTCATTGTAGGGGACGGTTTTCAAGAGTCATTAAAACGATTCACTTTTTGATCGTCTGTACGAAATTTTTTCGTCTGTACGATCGGTCAAGTCAAAAAGCCTGTACGAAGGGACGCATCGTAAGTTGTGTTGAATACGAAAAGCCGTTACATTTTGACGAATTGGATCGTCTGTACGAAATTACTTCGTCCAGACGAACGATAATTTTTCGTCCAGGACGAATATTTTCGTCCAGGACGAACGTATCGTTTTTCTTTAAATATGAAGGCTTTCAAACTTGACAATCACACTTTCAAACTTCTTTTTCAATCCCTTTCTACATCAAATCAACAATGGCCTCCTCTAGCAAAAGACAAAAGGTTTTGGTGAGGAAACCAAATAGGAATGCCCCAGACAACTTTCTTTCCAAGGCAAATGAGGAATCTTTTCCTCGTTTTGCATCTGCAAAAATCACTCCGTCTCGCATTCTTATCCAAACAGAGTTGAAATTTCGGGTATTGCACCTCTTCGCCTCAACCCAATTTCAGTTCATTCTTTCTCTCGTCCACCTCTACAATAAAGCAAACCTACCACTACTTCTAGCCAACATGAGTTTCAATTCTGACCACTCTATCATTAGTTTTTGTTTTTAAGAAAAAGTTGAGATCACCAAGCACGACCTTGGTGCATTTTTAAACTTAAGAACTGAGGATATAGAGCCCACACCCTAATGTCAGAAACCTCCTTCAAATGGTTTCAAATCAATAGGGTAATTAGAGAAAAGCGATTGACAATCATGTTGCTAGAGTCTCCGGTATGACCCAAGATGCCCGAATCATCCAGCATATCCTTAGATCCTCAATTATTCCTAAAGCTGGTGATAGGATTAACATTACTCCTCTCCTTTCTTGTCTAACTTTTTTAATCATGCAAAGACATCCTATTGATGAAGCCCAACTCATCATAGATCATATCTATGGGCTTTCAGAAATAGGACATGCTGATCAGAAGAGGAAGAAGAACATTTCATTAGGGCACTTAATTACTTATATTTTGGAGAAGAAGTACAATATAGTGCATCCTGATGAAGAATATGAAGAGCCAGTTTACTATAACGATGCATCATTCAGATTGCTCTTCAAGGAGGAAAAAGAAAAAGCACATGCTAGTGCTTCAGAAGAAGAAGAAGAAGAAGGAGTGCAAGCTTCTGCTTCTCAATCAGATTACCAGAATCTGATTGAGAGATTTGATAGACTAGAGACTCACATTGATCAAAGATTTGATCAATTTGATGCTCAACTTACGCAGCAGCAACAAGACATTGGTAATATTAAAGATGAAGTTCATGAAATTAATACCAATGTAATGTTGATGGCCTCCTACTTCAATCTCTTTGGCGGCATTCCTCCTCCTCCTCCAGAACAGTAGATTTTTTTTTATGTGTGTCTGTTGTATTTTTTTTTTGTTGTTTTGTTTGTTTTGTTTTATCTTATCTGTGTTATTGTGATTGTTTTTATGTTTTTTTTTTTCAAGTATCTTTTTTTTTATGTGTAATCGTTTCTTTAATTTTAATGAAAGTTTGTTTCTATTAGATTTGTTTTGAAATGTGGTTAATGTTTGTGAATTTCATTAGTATTATTTAATCTACATAGTGCTTAAATTCGATTGTAATTTGAGATTATCTATATTAGAAAATCTAGACTTTCTAAATTTATAATTTGTTTATAACTTGTTGTAATTAGAACTTTTAAATTCATGTCTATTCATTTAGACTACATAAAAGTTAATATTAATTGCAATTTTGATGTTTCTTATTTTGTATTTCTATGCTCAAATGATATTTATGCACCTAGAAATATTTGAAATTTTAGATTATAGATTTTGGAAAGAATTGGTCAAATTACTCTTGAAATTGTACAAATGTACAAAAATCAAAAGGAATTCGCAAAAATTGCAAAGTGAAAAAGAGGCACAAAATAAGCCCAACCAAGAAAAAATGCACAAAAATGTGCTCCAAAACTTTGAAAAGATGCGCAAAGCGCCACATGAGGTAATTCTCTTCTTTCCAAATTCGTTCAATCTCTTAATTCAAATTGATCTTATGTTCATTTATATTCTATTGAACTTTGAAATATAGAATTTTTTTTACATCTCTCTTGTAATGATTTTCAATAGTCAAATGTCTAAATTGAATCATGTCTTTGATAAATTCTTCTTACTTACAATGTTATATCATTCTTAAATTTTATGAATTTCTATGATTGACCTAATATCTTTAGTTTAAAATTGCATACCCTATGTCAAATCACAATTTAGATTAAATTTTAAAAATGAATTTCATATAATTATTTACATTTCTTGTCTTTTTCTTCTTCACTTTTTGTTGCTGTCAAAAGGGGGAGAAATTATTGTGTTTGTGTTTTTGTTTTGTTTTCTATTTTTTTTGTTCTGTTTGCAAGTTTTTTTGTTTGTGTTAAAAAATTTTTGAAAAACAAAAATATTGTTCTTTAATGCCTCCTTATTTTAATGTACTCATAAATTCAGGGGGAGTTTAGGAGATAGAGATTTGTTTTAACTTGAAACCATACTAATAATAATTGTTTTGCCATCATCAAAAAGGGGGAGATTGTTTGAATAGTTGCTATTTGAATGATTTATATTTGTGCAACTTATGTAGTTTTGATGATTCCAAACATTATTGTTCAGATGTATAGTTATCTCCTAACAATTTAGAAGATTTGCACTTGCTCTTGTGTGTACTAACATTTCAGGAAAATCAGACTCCAGACTACGAAAACTTCAAATCAAATTCAACATGAGATATTTTGTTTATTTGAAGTTTGCCTTTTCTTTGAATTAATTTTGAAAGGGAGTGATTGTAATTGAGTGAATAAAATCTCACACACACAAATAAGGAGATCTTGAAATTCTATACTGATCGTACAGGACGATATTTATCGTACTGGACGATCTGTCAGAGTTATCTCCTATAGAGCACTTGGAACGAATAGGAACTTGCTTAAAATTTTTTCTAAGTCCTATTCGTCCAGGACGAATTTTATTATCGTCCCGGACGATGGGTTCTCTGTAAAATTTTCGTCCAGACGAATTTTATCATCGTACGAGGCGACCAGTCCTCTGGAAAATTTTCGTCCAGACGAAAATAAATATCGTACCGGACGATCAGCTCTCTGGAAAATTTTCGTCCAGACGAAAACAAATTATCGTCCGCGGCGATTGGTGCTCTGGAAAATTTTCGTCCAGACGAAATAAATAATCGTCCAGGACGATCGGCTCTCTGGAAAATTTTCGTCCAGACGAACATATTTTCGTCCAAACGATGAACCGACTTAGAACAGTTTTCAGCAGTTTCTAGAACCGACCTTGTAATAACCGTTCGTACTGGACGAACCTAGTTCGTACAGGACGATCAGCTGTACGAAGTCATTTCGTACACATATACAAATTGGGTCGTTTCAGATCGTTTAAGTAAAATCGTCCAGGACGATCCAGGATCGTACAGGACGATCCACTGCGTACAGAATTGAAAACTTGCAGTTTTTGGGCGGTTTTTCATGTCTTTTGTATAAATAGTCCAAATTAGACTGCCACCCAATCTTTTTGTCATTTGATCTTCGTGCCTCTTGAGAGAATAGCCAAGGAGAGAGTGGAAGAGAGCATTCAAAGGAGGATTCCTACCACTGGAGCGAGAAGGCTTCACTTGGATTACTAAGGTAAGAGTCTCTACTTGTGAAATTGGATTTCTTCACTCTTTTCTTTCTTCCTTCTAGATTCTTGTGAGAAGATCAGTCAAGGAGATCCGGTTCTCTGCCGACACTTGGAGAGTGTGAACAGACGAAGGGTTCTCTGCCACACACTAGGAGAGTGTAAAAGGACGAAGGTTCTCTGCCTACACTTGGAGAGTGTGAACAGCCGTAGGGTTCTCTGCCCACACTAGGAGAGTGTAAAAGGACGACGGTTCTCTGCCAGCACTGTGGATTGTGTAAAAGGACGACGGTTCTCTGCCGCACCGGGTAGTGGTGAAAAGAGTGTTTTGTACAGGCTTCTCCGCCTTGCTGTGGGTGCTAAAGGAGAGTCACTTTGTGGTATTAGTGCAATACTCAGAGGGTGCCTCTGAGGAGTGGATGTAGGTCTGGTTATAGACCGAACCACTATAAATCTGGTGTCATTTACTTTATTGCTTTTACGTTTCCGCACTTTAAATTTCAGTTTTAACAACTCTGTGGTTGAAAAACATTTTTCTACAAACTTTAAAAGAAAATTTTATTTCGGTTCAACTTTATTATTAAGAGGGTTTAAAATTTTTAAAACTACCAATTCACCCCCCTCTTGGTAGCCGTGGGACATTTACTTAGGCTTAACAACCTAATTACTGGACTCAACA